>CM060935.1:998129524-999379524 GCA_030765085.1 Allium cepa | reverse complement strand
CACAGTGAAAACTAGGGTTAAATGAAGAAATTCAAAACTGCAATTACTCAAATAAGTTTTAAATCCATCTCTGATTTTTCTGAGCACCTCCTATACCTACTCCATCACTCAGAAGAATTCCAGAATTTCTCAATTCATAAATCACAAGAAATTGCACAAATTCCATTTTCAGTTCAAGTACTAACTTGTAACAACCCACATATTTAACGATTTTATATTTAAATGTTTTATTTAAATATATCATCGTTAGTCGTATTTTGGGTCCGAAATGTTACTTTTTGCAAACGGTCGAATTGGGACTCGAAACCACCTCCATTGATTCCAAAATGGCGTTTGCGATCTTTTTGAGTGTAAGCTTTGATATGTTTGGAGTAGGTCGAATTTTTCTATTTGCTAAGTGGGGTTTGGGTTTCGCCCAAACTGTTCTATTAACCCCAACTCATCCCTTCTCTCCTTCCATTCACTTATTCATTTCATAAAAGTTTAAGCAAAAAACTGAAATGGGGGAAGAGAAAGGAAATTAGAAACTCCTAGCCCTAAATCCATTTGCAAACTCCAAACTCTTGCTCCAAAATCAAAGAGAAGCCATTGGTAAGCTCTTCTTCGTCTTCTCCAACTCTTCTCTTCTTCAATTTCAGAAAATTTCCTAAACCTAAATTGGGAAATATGTGTTTTATTCTTAGATTGAAGCTTGTTGAGTTGAAGTAGTGTTTGTTGGTCTTCTCCTTGCAAATTGAACTCCTTCTTCTTTGTTTTGGGTTAAAGGTGAGTTTTTAACTCACATCTACTTCTTTTGATATCATTGATGTTAGGAAAGAATTCCTAATACTTGTTCATGTGCATTTGCTTTCGATTTGGATTGCTTTGGTGAAATTGCCAAATTATGATTTTTGAAGCCAAATCTATGTAAAAACTTTTATGGTTGATGTTTTTGTTGTTCAGAGTGTTTGGGGGTGTTGTTAAGGTTGGGTAGTCGTTTGACGTAATCCCATAATCAACACGCACCCGATCGCTTTCGATTTGTTTGGCCATAGTTGGCCTAGGTTTAGGAATTGCCTGACCATCAGGTTTCAGACATCTGAAATGCCTATTTCAGACGTCTGAATATTGTTCTTGGAAGAAATTTCACTCCCAGATTCAGACGTCTGAATTTATATTCCAAACGTCTGAATTGGCTAAATTTCGACCAGAAAGGAAATAGGCAAAATATTGCCCATTTCAGACGTCTGGATGTTAGGATTCAGACGTCTGAATTCTGTTTTGGAAAGCAAATTGATTTCCAGATTCAGACGTCTGAATCCCTTCTTTCAGACGTCTGAATATGCTTTTTTTGGCCAATTTGCCTTGTTCGTTTAATTTTCCAAATTTGATCGATGCATATTGATTCCAATTAGTTGTTTATGCATATTTGACCTTGATAATTTCTTTTTGAATTCATTCATGGGTTTTTAGAAATTATTTCTTCAAATTGTATTAAAAGTTCGCTTCTCCAATTTATAAATTCTATTTAAACCACACGTACAAATTCGCACTTCGAGCGAAGTGGAAGGGTGATTAAATGGTTGGGCAAAACACGGACCATGAATCTGTGCGTTTATCCTTCCGATTAATTCCCGACCTATTCAATTGATCGTTTTAACCTTCGGGTTTGGTTTACCGATGATATGAGGTGAACTTTGTACTGCTTCGAGTGTGAAAGTGGCTGACGGATAGTAAACCCTTTAGTGCGAACGAGTGGTTATGGGACATACGTTAACACTTTTCGGATTCCTTTTCGAGAGTTGTGACACATTCCACCAGTTAGTGGTGTCCAGTACTGGGTCTCTGACCTTCACCACTACAGTTTGTTGCCTTCGGGTATGTGCCTTCGGGTTTGTGCCTTCGGGTTTGTTGCCCTTTAGTATCGCTTCCGATGTTGGTCGTTATGAGCCGCATGGGTGATATTGGGTTGCCCTTTAGTATCGCTTCCGATGTTGGTCGTTATGAGCCGCATGGGTGATATTGGGTTTGGAGTCTTCGGGCTCATGGATCCTTGTTTATACAGTACTGAGCTTGAGCAATATTATGATGTTTCATTCATATGTATATTCCCTTGGTATCGCCCTTCGGTGTTGGTCATTATGAGCCACATGATGCGTAGCGTTTGCCTTGTGGAACTTGTATACCTTATTGGTATTTGTTATTGCCTTTTGGCTTGTTTTGGGATATTCGTATCCTTTGTTTCTATATGTTGCCGATGAGATGAGGTTTGTTATCATATGATTCATCTTTTGTTAGATGATTGTGTTATCTCTTTTAGAGATATTTGCTATACCTTGTAATCTTGCAGGTTTATTGTTGTTCAGTTTATCTAACTGATTTGTTTAGCTAGACTGACCCGCATATCTTATACTTGGGTCAGACCGAGATGTTTCAGGTTAGGTGCTTTTGGACTTAGCCTATTTTGCTTCCGCATGGACTATTCAGCTTGTTCTTTTTGTCATAGCTTTTTGTGTAGTCCTATTTTGTAGTAACTCTGATATGTATTCTTTTGACTCGTCTGTATATGGTGGTTTGCTATATCACTTGATATGTATTATTTTATAACTCGGTTATGTATCTGTATATGCGTATATAATGATTTACTGTCCTGTGATGTATATTACATTTGAGTTATTATATTCTGTTCTGATAGATCCAACCACCTATGGTTTTGTTTTAAGTATTCATTGGGTATGTCGACCTGGTTGGTATGTTTATTGTCGATGTATTCAATAGATAGTTAGAGCAAGGCTATAGATGGTCGCTCCTAACCAGCCTTATTCTCCGTGTTAGTTGACGGCATTACTTTATAGTGTCCTTGGCTAGCGTGGGTATAGAGGTGGGGCGTCACAGCGTGGTATCAGAGCTGAGTTCAGAACAAAATATGATAAACACAGAATAGATGCACATATTATGGTACATCAAAGTGTATAAGTGATACAAATCTTTGAATCATTGTGTCTCTTTATTCCATCAAGGTTAGATAGAGTTTGAGAATACGTCTAGGAATGCTTTTTATTCCGTAGTATTCCATATTGCAATATCTACCTTGTGAATAATCTTGTTCTTATCTTACCTTCAGCGTATGGCTGGAAGAGGCAGGGGACGACGTTCGGATGCTGGGCAATCCAGTGGCTCACATCCGGATGGTGTTTATATGTCTGCTGATCAGTTTATAGAGTTGTTTAGGAGCACTCAACCTCCAGTTCCTCCTCGAGTGTCTCCACCTCGCAAGTCTGCCTTTGCACGCCAGTGTAGGGATTTTTCTCATCTTGGAGGAAAGCCGTTTAAGGGCTCCGAGTCCGTTCTTGAAGTCCAAGCTTGGCTTCGCACGTGCGAGCGTATCTTCTCTCGCATGGATCTTTCTGACCATGATAGAGTTCTTGTGACTTCTAGTTTATTACAAGAGCGTGCTCTTGGTTAGTATGAGCTTCTTGTAGCCGAGATTGATGAGTCTACTCTTTCTTGGACTCAGTTTCGGGAGCGATTTGAACTCAAGTTCGTTCCTGAATCTGAAAAAGTTTTATTGTCCCGTCGCTTCCTTGAGTTGAAGCAAGGGAAATCTTCTGTTTCTGAGTATGTCGCATCGTTCGAGGCTTTATCTTAGTATGGTCTTGAATTTATCAGTATTTCTTATAAGAAGAATTTGAATTTTGTTTTTGGTCTTAAGAAATATCTTAAGAAGTCTTTGTTGCTCCAGCTTAAACTTTCTTTTGAGGAGTTGGTTGATTCGGCACTTCATCTCGAGACCGTCGAGAAGGAGTGTGATAGTGATGTTGATGTTGAGGTTTCCAAAAACCCCAACAAGAGGCCGTTTTCACAGAAGAAGCCTTTTACTTCTAAGAAAAAGAAGACCGGTGGTCCTAGCTCTCAGCCTCAGTCTTTCGGAACACCTTTCGTTCGAAAGTGTTTCAATTGTGGTTCTCCGGATCATATTATTCGAGCTTGTCCTAAGCCTCTCTTCTGCCGTTATTGCAAGAAGGAAGGTCATCATGTTTCAGCTTGCCCTACTGTTTCGGCTAGTGCCAAGTCTAGCAGGCTTTATGCTGCTAAGGCTTCTGAAGGTCCTTCTCAGTCCAAAGGTACATCTTCATCTATTTTGGAAGGTTCTATTTTATTTCATGATCGTAGTATTCGAGTTCTTTTCGATATGGGTGCATCCCATTCTTTCGTATTGAAAAAGCTCGTTGATGATTTATCTTTGGATGTTTCTTGTTTGATTACTTCTTTAAGGATTGCGAATCCAATTGGGGGATCCGCGACCCTTAGTTTGCTTTGTGATGATGTTGAGATTGTTTTATGTGACTTTTCTTTCCGTGCGAATCTGCACGTTATTTCTTGTCTGGGATTCGATATGATTTTGGGTATGGACTGGCTAGTGTGATATGATGCCAGGATTATTTGTTTGGAGAGAACTATATATCTTCGACCTCTGGATTCGCCTACTCAGCTATCTCTTGTTCTTGGGAATGTGGATAATTCCAAGATGCCTTTATATTCTCTTGACTCGCGAGATGATGATGATATATCTCATATTCCGGTTGCTTGTGACTTTTCTGATGTTTTTGAGCCTGTATCGGGTTTGCCACCCAAACGGGCAATTGAGTTCCGCATTGATCTCACTCCAGGCGCGCAGCCAGTTAGTCGTCCTCCTACGAGGATGTCTACAAAGGAAAATGAGGAACTCAAAAAGCAGCTTTTAGAGCTTGAGTCCAAGCAGTTGATTCAGTCTAGTTTTTCTCCGTGGGGATCCGCGGTCGTCTTCGTGAAGAAGTCCGATGGAACTCTTAGGCTTTGCATTGACTATCGCAAGCTTAACGAGTTAACCATCAGGAATAGGTATCCATTGCCTAGGATCGATGATATGTTCGATCTATTGACTGGGGCTAATGTCTTTTCTCAGCTCGACCTTGCCACGGGTTTTCATCAGTTACGAGTCGCGGAGGATAGCATACCTCTTACAGCTTTCCGCACTCGATATGGTTCTTTTGAGTGGCTCGTTATGCCGTTCGGTTTGACGGACGCTCCTGCTTTCTTTGTCGATCTCATGAATCGAGTATTCCGAGAATATCTCGATAAGTTCTTCCTTGTGTTCATTGATGATATCCTTATTTATTCTAAATCTGAAGCTGAGCATGCTAATCACTTGAGAATTGTCTTGAGTACCCTCCGTCGATCATCAGCTTAGAGCCAAATTCTCCAAATGCCACTTTTGGGAGAATAAGGTTAAGTTTTTAGGCCATGTTGTATCTTCCGATGGCATTTCTGTCGATCCCTCAAAGATCGAAGCCATCCAGAATTGGAAGAGGCCTGAAAATGTTCATGAGATTCGTAGTTTCCTTGGATTGGCGGGTTATTACCGTCGGTTCATTGAGAACTTTTCCCGTGTTGTGCTTCCTCTCACCTGCCTTACTCGTAAAGGCATTCATTTTATTTGGTCCGACAAGTGTGAAGCTTCCTTTTTGACATTGAAGGAACTTCTCACTAATGCTCCTATTCTTATGGTTCCCGAAGGGAATCATGATCTTGTTGTCTACACCGATGCTTGTGGTAGTGGTTTCGGTGCTGTTCTTATGCAGAAGGATCGGGTAGTTGCTTATGCTTCTAGGCAACTGCGTCCGAATGAAGTTCGCTATGCCACTCATGATCTTGAGCTTGCCGCCATTGTCTTTGCCTTGAAGATTTGGCAACATTATTTATTGGGCTAGTGCTTCATTCTCTATACCGATCATAAATCTTTGAAGTATTTGTTCACTCAGAAGGAACTCAATATGAGACAACAGCGTTGGCTCGAGTTTCTTGCTTTTATGACTTTGATATCCAGTATACCCCTGGTAAGGGTAATCGTGTTGCAGATGCGCTTAGTCGCAAACATACGGCTGTTATTTCTATGATGTTTGCCGAATGGGATGTTCTTGAGACTCTATCTTTTTGTGAAATTCGTGATTGAGGTTCATCTTCTGATTCTCCTATTCTGTTATTTAGTTTGGGAGCTTGACCTATTTTATTGGATCGTATTGCTGATGGTCAGCGGCGTGATCCTGAGTTGTTGCATCTTATTCAGCTTTGTGAGTCTGGATATTGTGATGAGGCGTTGCAAGATTTCAGCATTGATTCTCATGGGTGTCTTCGTAAGAAGAACCGTCTTTTTGTGCCCTCTGATCTTGCACTTAGGCATGACATTCTTGATGACTGTCACCGTTCTAAGTATACCATTCATCTCGGTAGTAGCAAGATGTATGCCGATATGCGTCGTCTTTATTATTGGGAAGGCATGAAGCGCGATGTGGCGAGTTATGTGAGCAATTGCATAACTTGTCAGCGTTTTAAAGCCGAGCATCAGCGTCCTTCGGGTCTTCTTTAGCCTCTTGAAATTCCATTGTGGAAATGGGATCAGATTTCTATGGATTTCATTGACGGCCTACTTCGTTCAAGATCTGGCCATTCTAGCATTTGGGTTATTGTTGATCGCCTCACCAAGTCTGCTCATTTTGTCCCTATTAAGTCTAGTAGGACTGCTTCGCTTTTGGCTAAGTTATATGTCAAGGAAATCGTGAGACTTCACGGTGTTCCTAGTTCTATTGTGAGTGATCGTGATCCTTTATTCACGAGTCATTTTTGGAAGAGTCTTCAGCAAGCTTTGGGAATAAAGCTTAATTTTTCTACAGCTTATCATCCGCAGTCTGATGGGCAGACTGAACGGGTGAACCGTATCTTGGAAGATCTTCTCCATATTTGTATTTTTGATTTTGGTGGAAGTTGGGAGGATCACCTACCTCTTGTAGAGTTCTCCTACAACAATAGTTTTCAGTCTAGTATCGGTATGGCTCCTTTCGAAGCCTTATACGGAAGGCCATGTCGATCACCTTCATGTTGGTTGGAATCTGGGGAGAAGCTTATTCTTGGCCCGGACTTTGTTCGTCATTCTTCTGAGAAGATTGATCTTATTCGATTGAGAATGAAAGAGGCACAGAGTCGTCAGAAATCCTACGCGGACAACCGTAGGAAGCCTCTCGAGTTCTCGATCGGCGATCTTGTTTTTATTCGTGTTTCTCCTTTGAAGGGGGTTATGCGTTTCAGTACGACTGGAAAATTGGCTCCTCGCTTTATAGGACCATTTTCTATTACTGAACGTATTGGCCCTGTGGCTTATGGAGTTTCACTTCCAGCTCATTTATCTGGCATTCATGACGTGTTTCACGTCTCGCAACTTCGGAAGTGTCTTTGGGAGTCGAATTCGGTTATTACTTCTCCTGATTTGCAAGAGCTTGAGATCTCACCAGACTTATCTATTGTACAGCAACCTATTCGCGTGCTTGACAGGGAGGTGCGACACCTTCTGAACAAGGACGTACCGCTCGTTAAAGTTCAATGGTCCGCTAATCCCAGTGACTGTACTTGGAAAACCAGAGAGTATATCGAGCGATCTTATCCGGGTTTTCTATCTTTGCTTGTCGATGGTGAGATTATCTTTTCATTTCTAGCTTATTTCCTTCTCTTTTGAATGTTGTATGTATGTAGTTGTTACAAATACCGTCTCTAGGAATTGCGGGGACTCAATTTTGTAAGGAGGGGAGATCTGCAACAACCCGCATATTTAACGATTTTATATTTAAATGTTTTATTTAAATATAGCATCGTTAGTCGGATTTTGGGTCCGAAATGTTACTTTTTGCAAACGGTCGAATTGGGACTCGAAACCACCTCCATTGATTCCAAAATGGCGTTTGCGATCTTTTTGAGTGTAAGCTTTGATATGTTTGGAGTAAGTCGAATTTTTCTATTTGCTAAGTGGGCTTTGGGTTTGGGTTTCACCCAAACTGTTCTATTAACCCCAACTCAGGCCTTCTCTCCTTCCATTCACTTATTCATTTCATAAAAGTTTAAGCAAAAAACTGAAATGGGGGAAGAGAAAGGAAATTAGAAACTCCTAGCCCTAAATCCATTTGCAAACTCCAAATTCTTGCTCCAAAATCAAAGAGAAGCCATTGGTAAGCTCTTCTTCATCTTCTCCAACTCTTCTCTTCTTCAATTTCAGAAAATTTCCTAAACCTAAATTGGGAAATATGTGTTTTATTCTTAGATTGAAGCTTTTTGAGTTGAAGTAGTGTTTGTTGGTCTTCTCCTTGCAAATTGAACTCCTTCTTCTTTGTTTTGGGTTAAAGGTGAGTTTTGAACTCACATCTACTTCTTTTGATATCATTGATGTTAGGAATGAATTCCTAATACTTGTTCATGTGCATTTGCTTTCGATTTGGATTGCTATGGTGAAATTGCCAGATTATGATTTTTGAAGCCAAATCTATGTAAACCCTTTTATGGTTGATGTTTTTGTTGTTCGGAGTGTTTGGGGGTGTTGTTAAGGTTGGGTAATCGTTTGACGTAAGCCCATAATCAACACGCACCCGATCGCTTTCGATTTGTTTGGCCATAGTTGGCCTAGGTTCAGGAATTGCCTGACCATCAGGTTTCAGACGTCTGAAATGCCTATTTCAGACGTCTGAATATTGTTCTTGGAAGAAATTTCACTCCCAGATTCAGACGTCTGAAATTATATTCCAGACGTTTGAATTGGCTAAATTTCGGCCAGAAAGGAAATAGGCAAAATATTGTCCATTTCAGACGTCTGGATGTTAGGATTCAGACGTCTGAATTCTGTTTTGGAAAGCAAATTGATTTCCAGATTCAGACGTCTGAATCCCTTCTTTCAGACGTCTGAATATGCTGTTTTTGGCCAATTTGCCTTGTTCGTTTAATTTTCCAAATTTGATCGATGCATATTGATTCCAATTAGTTGTTTATGCATATTTGACCTTGATAATTTCTTTTTGAATTCATTCACGGGTTTTTATAAATTATTTCTTCAAATTGTTTTAAAAGTTCGCTTCTCCGATTTATAAATTCTATTTAAACCACACGTACAATTTCGCACTTCGAGCGAAGTGGAAGGGTGATTAAATGGTTGGGCAAAACACGGACCATGAATCTGTGCGTTTATCCTTCCGATTAATTCCCGACCTATTCAATTGATCGTTTTAACCTTCGGGTTTGGTTTACCGATGATATGAGGTGAACTTTGTACTGCTTTGAGTGTGAAAGTGGCTGACGGATAGTAAACACTTTAGTGTGAACGAGTGGTTATGGGACATACGTTAACACTTTTCGGATTCCTTTTCGAGAGTTGTGACACATTCCGCCAGTTAGTGGTGTCCAGTACTGGGTCTCTGACCTTCACTACTACGGTTTGTTGCCTTCGGGTTTGTGCCTTCGGGTTTGTTGCCCTTTAGTATCGCTTCCGATGTTGGTCGTTATGAGCCGCATGGGTGATATTGGGTTGCCCTTTAGTATCGCTTCCGATGTTGGTCGTTATGAGCCGCATGGGTGATATTGGGTTTGGAGTCTTCAGGCTCATGGATCCTTGTTTATACAGTACTGAGCTCGAGCAATATTCTGATGTTTCATTCATATGTATATTCCCTTGGTATCGCCCTTCGGTGTTGGTCATTATGAGGCGCATGATGCGTAGCGTTTACCTTGTGGAACTCATATACCTTATTGGTATTTGTTATTGCCTTTTGGCTTGTTTTGGGATATTCGTATCCATTGTTTCTATATGTTGCCGATGAGATGAGGCTTGTTATCATATGATTCATCTTTTGTTAGATGATTGTGTTATCTCTTTTAGAGATATTTGCTATACCTTGTAACCTTGCAGGTTTATTGTTGTTCAGTTTATCTAACTGATTTGTTTAGCTAGACTGACCCGTGTATCTTATACTCGGGTCAGACCGAGATGTTTCAGGTTAGGTGCTTTTGGACTTAGCCTATTTTGCTTCCGCATGGACTATTCAGCTTGTTCTTTTTGTCATAGCTTTTTGTGTAGTCCTATTTTGTAGCAACTCTGATATGTATTCTTTTGACTCGTCTGTATATGGTGGTTTGCTATACCACTTGATATGTATTATTTTATAACTCTGTTATGTATCTGTATATGCGTATATAATGATTTACTGTCCTGTGATGTATATTACATTTGAGTTATTATATTCTGTTCTGATAGATCCAACCACCTATGGTTTTGTTTTAAGTATTCATTGGGTACGTCGACCTGGTTGGTATGTTTATTGTCTATGTATTCAATAGATAGTTAGAGCAAGGCTATAGATGGTCGCTTCTAACCAGCCTTATTCTCCGTGTTAGTTGACGGCATTACTTTGTAGTGTCCTTGGCTAGCGTGGGTATAGAGGTGGGGCGTCACATAACTGCTATTAAAACTAAACTCTAAAAATCCTATTTCTTGCTTTAAAAATCAAGTTATAGTTAGTACTTTAATTTATGAACCTGAAGTACAATATCAATATGATTGAGATTTGATAAAGTTCAATCATGCAAAGTGTTACCTCTGTTCACAGGGACAATGCTGTTTATATTTTTTTTTACTTTTAAACTTACTTAAAACTTTAAAAGTTAAATTAAGATAATTAATAACCTTACTTTATAAATCTAATCATACCAGAAATTAAAATTTAAAAGATAAGGTTTTAATATAAAAATTGCCTAGAAAATCAAGAAAACAGAACAAGCAATAAAAACAACAGCATAGACACATTACTTTTCATTTATACACAGCAATACTTATATATATATATCAAACAATCTAGCATGCAATCCTATTTTTAACTTTAAAATTTTAAAGTTACTCACCTTTTTTTTAAATGCAGACCCTCTGTTGATCTTTTGAATTTTGCAGAAGACATAAAAATTGCAGGCTTGACCCTTTTGTTGTTTTTTTTAAACTGAGTTGCTCATGATCCATGACTACAATTCTTACATGCAGATAGTAGACGTAGTAGCTAATCCCTCACATGCATGCAGATGCTTTCCATTCCCAGGTTTAAAACAGAGTGCAGGCTTCATCATCTCTAGGTTTTAAGAACAGGATGCAGGCCCAATTTGATTTTGAGGAAGTGCAGATTAATGTTTGAATTTAAGGAAGATGGGTTTGATTTTGAAGAGGAGTGGAATATGCAGATGAAGGATTTGAATATGCAGGCCTTTATAATAAATATGAAGATGAATTTGATTTTAGAAGTTTGAAGATTTCTTTGATTAAGGAAAATGAAAATGCAATATGAATGAAGATGCAAGCTAAACTAATGTATTTTCAGATTTAATGAAATAAAAGAAAAATTAAAATAAATTTAACACTTGTACAAACTTTACAACACTTGTCAATTTGTTAATGTTAAATTTGAACACTTGTTAAAAGAATGCAACACTTGTTTTCTTTTAAAGGTAATTAGTATTTAAATTTACAAAGTAATGCATGTGTTAGCTTAGTTTTAAAATTGTTAGTTTATTTTTAAATATGTGTATAAATTTATAAAAGAAATAAAAACTAACCATGATTTACAAATAAACTTATACATATTAAAGATTAAAACAATTAAGATTTTATACTTTTGAATTTAAATTCAAACTAAATTCAAAATCAATTATTTTCAAATCAAGTTATATACATAAATTCAATTTGAAATAAAAATTACAAATCCTATTCAAAACTTATTTATAAAGACAATACAATATCAATATTGTTTTTATAATTCTCTTATTATTAAATTAAAATCATTTTACAAGAAATTATATTTTTATCAATAAAATATCTATTTTATTAAGCCATAAAACCTTTTTGTTTGTTTATTCTAAATTTAAAACTTAATCTTATTTAATTTAAACATTTAAATATTTTTCTAATCAATTTTAAAATCATACATTTATTTATGAAATAGTTTTAAAAACTCAGTACTAATTAAAAACAAAATTTCCAATTTATAATGTATATATTAGAATTTTAAAACATGGTTCATTTATTAAATTTAAACCAAAATCATTTATTTAATTTTGAAAAGCTTAAATATTAAATAAAACAAATTTTCCAAATTACTACAAATATTAAAACTAGAAAAATATATTTTGCTTATTAAAATTAAAACAATACCAATCTATTTAAAATATAAACCATATATTTGTATTGTAAATAGAAATCAATTTATTACTTTTAAAAGATAAAATAAACAATTTAAATATTTACTGAAGAAGATTATTAAATTTATTTGAATAATTATTAACAGAATATCAATATCAATTTAATTTTAAATACAGATTATTAAATTGATATTGTTAAAAATTCCGGGATATTACACTTATTAATTTACAATTTGGTGTCTTCTCTATCATTAACTCGAATTATTCAATTACATTAATTTCAATTGTTTATAAAGGTGGATTTCAAAATGAACAAAATAAATGCAATGAGAAATAGAATAATTATTTCCTATTAAATATCGATTTAAACATATTTATGCACTATTGGATACAAATAGGAATTATACATTTCTTACCAAATAATAGTTTCTCATCTCTACAATCAATCTTTCAGCTGCCAAACATTTCAAATAAATAAACATTTGATTTCTTTTTTTAATAAAGAAACATTTATTATTCCTTATTAACATTTATTATTCTAATCAATTGGAAATTTACATTCAGACAATTAATAATATCATTCAAACCAATGTTATTAAAAAACACACTAACATTTGTTACCGTCCTTGTATTATTGCAAACATATGTCATTAACAAAAAAAATTAATTAAGCTTAGAACTTGTATTATAATTTAATTTGTATCAATAATATCTAATTATTTTATTTCTAATAATTTTATTCAAAAATATTATTTAATTTAATACTTTTAAATATTTAAAAATACGGGTCGTTACAAAGGTGCAACCATGAAATATAACTTAGCATTGCATGGTAAATCAACAGAGCATAACGTAAGTTCATGTGATGAACTGCATGTTATTAACTAATTAAACTAAGCACTACAGGTCAGGTAATGCAGGTCAGATGATGGATAGAGCAGTGTAGATTATGTAACGTGCAAGATCAGATTATATTTCATGTAAATTTTACCTAATAAACTGGCCCAAAACCTCCACAACCAAGTTGTTTATTAGGATGAAAATTATTTGTAGTTCTTTTAAGGGTTCAATATACATTGAAGATAACCAACACAGTAATCTACACCTGGTGATAAAAAAATAACAAGTTGCTTGGAAGTTGCTTAAAGGATATGAGTAGCTTCTTTAAAGTATTTAGTTTAATATATTTCCATATCATAGCTTTAAACTTAAAACAGTAATGAGAACTAATATGCTAGCAAGGAAAAAGAACATTTCCACTGCTGGTGAGTTCATTGTAAAATGCAAAGTGAAATTTCTGGGATTGCTTGATGATAATTCATTTATGCATGTATAACATACTCTCCATGAAAAATATACAAGCTTCACATATAATTTGGAGTTGACTGCACAAAAACTCTTAAGCTTACCATTAGTAACAATTTTAAGATTTTGGTTGCAAATATATAATTAGTATAGAAGAAGATGCAACAAAGCATAGGTAATAATAGTGTAGTTCCAACCATATAAAAATAAGAATGCAGGCCAGAGAAAGTTGTGAGAAATGTGGATCCTCAGAAGGATGCAAAAAAGCTTGTTTTTGGAAGCAATGGAGAAACGGCGATGAATTCTAAGGACCGAATTAGGTATCATTCTTATGTGTGTTTTGGACTGCTACCTTGTGTAAAAGTTTGCATGTAGGTGATGATGTCAAATTTACTTTTGGCATGCTTACGCTAGATCAACACTATAGGAAAAAACCGCTAAAGTTGACAACTTGGAACAGACAAAATTCATAGTTAAACTATTACATGTTATAGATGTCGTTTGCTACTTTATAGAAAATATCACCTTAGTGTTGGTATTGCTATGCTTTTACAAAAATATATTTATTAGTTTTATTGTCATTTTAAATAAAAGTAAATATTTTTACAAATATTATATATTTGTATTCTTTAAAAGTTTGATTGTCAATTATTTCATTTTATTTGTAATTTCATTCTAAATTTTTGTTTATCTATTATATTACTATTTATTATTTGAGAAATGGCCCTTGGAGTAAGACGTGTCAAATGTTTCAAGCCCTAATATTCATTCCTTAGCCATTCGTTTCAATGGGGAAAAAACTGCAAAGTGCATCATATTGGTTTAACGCAACGAAGATGGAAATGGAGCACATAATGTTTACGAACTCACCTTCGGACTCCATACTGTATGATAAAAATTTGAACAAAAAATAATAGTAAATTTTGTATGTGATCATATTGCACACTCAATTTTTCAACTAAATATAAATAAAATTTCGGTATTAGAGAAATTCAAACTTATGACATAGAAAAATTAAGATAGTTATAGAAATTATAATGATATTATTGTTATTACTAAAAATAGACTCATGCTGCTAGTTATTTAAGTTAGACATCTTAAACAACAAAATGTTCAGGTCGTAAGTGGACTAAATGAAATTGCCTCTTTTACTCTAAACGACCTAATTTTGAGCAGAATAATAAAAAGCGCAAGGACCATAACGACAGTATCAGAGTTAGAATTATGGACTATGCTTGATTTTATTCCTGAAAGAAAAACAAAATAAGTTATTCACTATCCGACAATAACTATAGTTGTTTTAAACTCAGGTGTAAGTCATGAACAAGTTGGTTAGTCCTCTAGTGTTATTTGTAACTCTGGTTATTAGATGATCGAATTCTAGTGTACAACTCAATTTCTTGAATCAATATGTGAGGAAAAACAAAATTTTTAGCAGTTGGTGGTTGATACAATACTATTGTTTTGATTTTATATTTGATTGAAATGTTTACTAGAGATAGCAATGCAACAACCACACAAGAGGACAGTCAGATTATTAGATTTGAATTGGGTTTAAATGAAAAAAAAACCTAGATTTGAAAAAATGAAAATTACATGATTTAAATTCTAATAATAGAAATCGTTCTCCATGATAGATTATTGAATTTGAACATCGCATAAAAGATGTGAAGTTGAAAGAACAATTACCTGAGATCTGGGATATTGATGAATGCGGATGATAAAACCCTAGATGAGAAAGCGTATTTGGGATATCGGTTGAAGCAAATGAATAACCCTAGATGAAAGTGACGTATCTGAGATATCGATGGAAGCGGCTGATAGAGGTAGAACCCTAGTGTGACGACCCGAAATTTTAGGCATTTGAAATTAGAATATTTAATTGATTTTAAATATTTAAAAGTTAATCTCTAACTTGAATTTCAAATATCACCGTTTATTTGGCAATTAAATTATTGAATTTAATTATTGAAGGTGGGTAAAATATTGAATCTTTAATTTTATGCTTGTTAAAAATATTTTAAAAGCTTGAAAAATTCATATTAATAATACTGAAGGTGATAGAACTTTTAAAATTGAATTTGTAAGTGATTTGTTAAGTTTTGAATTTACATCGTTTAAATCGATATTTAAAAATAGCCTTCCGAGACAAAGTCTCAAAATTGGACGAGATCATTTCCATTGGATCCGTGAAATTGAATTATTATCGGATTTCAAATTTCGTAGCTTTTGGAGTGGTGGTGTGACCGTACGGATTGTAAACACGCTGAAATTTAAATCGAAAATTCAATATAATAACTGGGTCCAAAAAAGCTATCTTCTCCATACGATCGAATTTGGCCATGGAACATTTTCCATTGCGTTTGGAATAGGGGTATAACCTTATAAACGCCTAACGGCATGCCTCGATTGAAGATCGAGATTTTGAGTGGCGGAAATCGAGACGATTTAAATTTGAATTAAAATTTAAATATAAAATATGTTAATGCGTTGAAGCCCTGTAGCATCATGTAGAAAAATTTTCAACATGTTCGATAGTTTAACACACGTTGCCTTTCTTTTAAAAGAAATTTAAATAAATGAACGATAATGGCAGCAGAAGAAAAATCATATCGTTCCCCTCTTCTCGTTTAAAAAAATGGCCGAAGCCTCTTTCACTCAAAAGTAAATCAAATCAACTTGATAAAAAATATACAAAGCAAAATCGAAGTCGACTTCGATATCGACAGAAGAAAAAAATCACGACCGAGGCCACGTAGAGGGGGAAGGGGAAGCTAATTGTGATCGAGTTGCCTGATCTCGATTGGACAAACTCATCGGTCGTGAGCATCAAGAGAATCTGCTGATCTCATATCTCCATTTCTTCTGTTCGAGTTCGTGGTGAAGAAGAGCCAACAAGGAAATCGAGCAGCGAGAAGCTGTCGTACGAGGCGGCGCTCATGGAGTCGATGGCCAAGGCGACGGAACAGAAGGCAGTTGCGAGTTCGATAGGAGTTGGTGGCGGCAACGACAAGGACATGTGCTCGGCTAGGGTTTCACAAGCTCGAGAGGGCGACTGCATTGTCGAATTATGGCTGGTCGAGTCGAAGGCCCGCGTTGGATTCGTGGATCGCATGAGGTATTTTTTTAATAATTTATTTATTAAATTTATATGTTTAAGTATAGAAAAAAAAATTATAGTTAAGAATTCCTGTTTTATTTTTACAGAAAGAAAATAAATAAATATATAAATATAAATATGTATATACCTATATAAATACACAAACATATTTATATATATATATATAGGTGAAATAGAAATTTTTATAGATTTGGAAATATAAGGACTTATAAAAAAATTTAGATTTTTAGATCTATAAATTATTTTTATAAGCATATAGATATAGGTAGTTTCCAAAGGAAATAAATATACCTATATCCATTTTAATTTCTAGTTTAGATTGAAAATAATTTATTAGGTGATTAATGTGGTTAATAAATTTATTTAATTATTTTAGTCGCTAAAAATATTTTATTAAAAGAAAATTAGTTAGAAATTTAATTTATTAGATAAGATAAAATTTATTAAATGGAAAATGATTTGTCCAATTGTTCAAATATTAATCAACTATATAAATATTTATACAAGGTCTTGAATCGGGAAGAGACAGGCCGGTTTGGATCGGAAATGCAAAACAAAAACAAAGGTGAGATCTTCTTACTCAATCAGAATAGTTAGAACCTAAATTATTGATTGATTGTTTCGATGTGATAGTATGTGTATATATATATATATATATTGGAGTGATTGATTTCTCGCATTATAAAGCGGATGAGACCAATACTCCCCGCATAATAGCAAATGACCCCATATACCGTGATATTCTATCTCGAAGTGGGATTGGCATTTTATTTTGTGCTAACATCTTTGGATGCAGGGAAACAGGTTGGAGGGATCCAACTGGATTCCTCAAATTGTTTGAATTTATTTCATGTGCTGTGATATGATTTATTGAAAATCTATGATTGATTTTATTGCTAATTGAAATTATTGAAGGCTATGGTTTGGCCGAACATATTTTAGTATTTTAAAATACTAGAATATAAAAGATTAGATTTTTGGAAAGGATAAATGTTGATTTTTGAAACCCTATCGAACAAATTCCAAGCACAGGGAAAAGATTTTAATAAATGGAAATAAATGGATTTTGAGTAGTTTTGTTTAAAAGTTAAAGAATTTATTTAAAATTCGAATTTAAATAGTTTGGGAGAAATAAAGGAATTTATTTTAAAAGATAGTAAATTTTTGGTAATCGATTTGAAAATTAATTTAGTATTTGAAACTATGCTTTAAGAAAAAAGATTGAAACTATGAAATTTATGAACGGGGTTTATAAATAAAGTGAAATATTTATTCGAGGATAATTTGGAAGTGTAAATTCACGGTGGAAATTTATAATGGAATGGGTAATTTGTTTTAAAAATAAATAGTAGTTTATTTTTAAAGGTGTGAAAAGAAAGTGTTTTTCCTTGATAAACCAAGTACAAACAAATTTTTAAGTAAAAGTTAAAAGTTTTTTAAGTTGTTTAAAAGGATTTTTCTTTGAGAAATTATCTATTTAAGTTGATTAAAATTTTAAAGATAAATATTCTATTAATTGGTTATAGTAGTAATTATTTTAAAAGGTTAATTGGTATTGTGATTTAAAAAGATAATTATTAATGTTTAAATTTTATAAAGTAGTTTTATTTTAAATATAGTTTGGCTAAAGTCTTTATTTGGAAGATTTGTATAGAATTCAATAGCCTTTATTTTTAAATTTGTTTGGCTTAAGTTTTCATGAAAAAATATTATTAAATTTCATAACTGGTATTTTAAATAAAGTGTTTTAAAATATTTTTTATTTTAAGTATTTATAAGTATATATTTTTAGATAAAGTGATTTATTTTTTAAATCCAAAGCATTTAGTCTTGGCAAATTTTCAATGGATATAAACAATGTTTGGGAGTTTTTTTCGCGAGAGGAAAGTAATTTGAAAATTGTTTTTCAAAGGGTTGAAGTGTGAAAATATATCTAGCGAAGATATTTTGAAACAAATAATTTAGGTAAATTATTTAAATATGATGATTGTTGTGAATGTTGTTTGATAGTTAAATAACTGACTATCAATATTGGCCTTTAAGACGGCACTTGAATTTGTTTTTAAAATAAGCTCTCATTATTTGGTTAACCCTGGGGAGGACATTAAGTCATAAAACCCATTCCGAATAATGATACGACGTAATAGGATTGCATTCGAAGACGGTGGTTGAAGACCGAGTATTTTCGAAAATGAAACGATTACCTATCAATTGTCTCTGCATTGAGTTACTCTGGTATAGAAATTACCCTATGTAACGGGGGGTCCGGACGTGATTAGGGAATATCCGGATTTGCAAGGACTTCTTTCCTTAATTGGATGAAGTGCCTTCGGTTCCATTCAGACCCAGGATGGACTTGTATGGATGTATGTCTAACATTACATTTTGAGATATAAAGCTGGTTTCTATCAAATATATTTCTGTTGGTGATGGAGAATTTATTCTCTTAGTTGAACACCCTTTTCTGAGGCGTACGAGCTCAGAGGTTATGTAGTTGGTGGTTATTAGTGATATATTCCCAATTTGGTAATGTGGCATGCTAAGTGTTTATCATTGGTTGATTGAAGCATGGCTTTTGTGAAAAGCGTAGCTTTATGGGAGGAGACTTCGTCGAACCTCACACCCCGGAAATGGTGGAAACAGGAAAGGATGCAGCAAGGTTATGGGGGTCGCACCACTCAGGGTATGTGCATTTCCTTCTGGATAAAAAGTTGTAATGACCTGCAAATCCATACCCCTTTGAGTCGACACTATTCTGCATCAATCAACTCAAGATGAATGGAAATACGAACCATCAGGGTTAAAGAAGAAGAGGTAGAAGGAGTAAATAGAAAAAAACATCATAATCTAACCATCGCAGTGGAATAAAATATAATAGATAATAAATGATCTTTACACAAAAACAAATATATCTGTTTATAGATTACATCATCAGAGTACAGCATTAGAGTTCAATACAAACAACAACACAACTCAAGACGGTTATAATATCTCGTCCTTCCAAAAACCGAATACACAGCGGAATATTTCATACAAGTTCGAAAGTACGTATCGCCATCCAGCTCCACAGCATCCTTTCCTGTAATCTATAACACTCGGTCTGACCTGAGCATTATAGTTAAATAACGCCCGAGTCAGTCTAAAATACCAGCGTGGGAAAACCACACTCAATTGGATTATTAAAGTTTCAAAATCCTTTGAAATCAAAAAGCATCTCTTAAGACCACGCCACAAATAATCATGTCGGGTTTTTACCTTATGATAGTCAAAACACTTTTTATCAAAATCCTCTGATATTATAACAGTGTCTATAGAAAGTAAAATAGAATCTAGCTGAAATGCTTGCACCTCACGTTTCAGCAATAGTTGGGCACAGTCAAAACCGTAGAGGCACGTAGGGAGAATGGATTTCCAACTAATGACTAGGCACTGGGGTACCACCTGTCACAGTACGTGGTCTAGATCAGCGTACCGAGGATCCACCCTAGATCCCCTGCAACACAAGACCGGGACTACCCCTTATTGGATAATCCCGAGTAAGATCACTCCGCGGTTGGGATCAGCAACCGCCACACAGCCGAAACAAAAAGGGACATCTAGACGAGGATGGCCTTACCCTAATGGGTGCTACCCACTTAGCCTTGCTGCATATCCCCTGATTTTCAGTCATTCCCGGTTGATAAGGCTCGAGGCTAAGCGTTACCTTTTTAGAATATATCACTTAGAATTCCCACCGTCCACGTGACGGTGCTCCGAAAGCATTCATCCATACAAGTCCGTCCCGGGTTCGAACAAAACCGAAGGTACTACTCCTACTACGTCCATTTTGGAATTACCTTCAGAATTCGTAGCGACTAGCCCTTCCACTTCATTGCTCCATCTTCGAATCCAAACTCGTCTTCCTCACGAAAACGTACAAATCGGATCGAAGTGGTTTTAAAGAAATAAATCCCGATCCCGGTGTCTTCGAAACGATCAACGCATTGGCCAATATTGATAGTCGGTTATTTAACTATCAATTAACATTCACAACAACCATCAAACATAAATAATTTCCCCTGAATTATTTATTAACCTCAAAATATCTTCGCAAGATATATTTCCATTTTTAACCCTTTTGAAAATAGTTTTCAAACCACACTTTTCTCATGAAATAAATTCCCAAATATTTATTTCCACTGAAAACACCAAGCACAAAAACTTTAGATTTTTAAATAATTTAAAACACTTAATTATAAAATATCCTTAAAACATTTAAATTAAAAACTACTCTAATACTTATTCAAAAATATATACTTTAAGAATATTTAAAATAAAACTACTTTGTACGATATAAAACTGAATTTCTAACTTTTAACATAATACCAAGCCACCTTTAAATAATTACTGCTATTAGAAAATTATACTTACTTTAAAATTTAAACATTTAGAAATAATAACTTTTCTAAAACATACTTTTAAAACAACTTAAACTTTTTACTTATACTTAAAAATTTGCTTCAAAAACGTACTTGGCTATCCAGGGAAATACACTTTTCTTTCACATCCTTTAAAAATAAATCACTATTTATTTTTAAACAAACTTACTCATTCCTTTAATAAATTCCCACCGTGAAATTTATACCTCTAAATATCCACCGACATCCGTTCCACTTTATAAACCCAGTTTATAAATTTCATGGTCACATTCTCCTTTAAATTTCCAATTTCAAACACTAAAATCAATTTCCAAATTGATTTCCAATTTACTCCATTTTGAAAAAAAATCCTTTACTTACTCATTTATTTCAAAACCCATTAACTTTAGATTTTTAATTCTTGCTTGTACTTTAAAATCTTTTAACTGAAAATACCAATTTCATATTTCCCAAATTCCTTCTTTATCCTTTTCACTAAATTTAAACCTTGAATTGTAAAATAAATTCTTTATTCCTTTAAATAACATCCCTTAAGTTTTAAAATTCATTATTACTCTGTTTATTCAAAATCCCTTAATCCATACTCGGAACTTATTTATTATAATTTTAAAATCACTTTCATTCATTTCCAATTCATTCTTATTTTTATTCAAATTCTCTATAATTATTTCACTTAAAAATTTACTCTTATATTTCTTTCAAAATCCAATTTTATGTATTGATGACTCAGCGTACCGAAATATATTCAATCAAATCATGGTATCCAATATTCTAATTATCAATATAATTCATCACAGTATATCAAATAATCATAATACAGAATTATTAGAACAATCTAAATAATTTTGAGGAATCCAGTTGGATCCCTCCAACATGTTTCCCTACATCCACTGACATTAGCACAATACCAATTCCACTTCGAGATGGAATATCGTGGTATATGGGTTTACATAATATCATCCGCTATTATGCGGCGCATAGGGTCTCATCTGCTATATAATGCGGGAAATGAATCACTCCAATATATACTATATACTACTATATATAATATAGCATATTAAATCAATTCAATCATTCAACCAATTATTTAAATTTAACCATTTAAATTTAAATAGCAATCCAGAAGAGTGAGATTAACTCACCTTTGATTTTATTTGCAATCCACTTAACCTTTGCCTTGGTTTCACGGTTTTTTTGGGACCTTGTATAAACATTAGATGATTTCATTAATATTCGAACCAATCGAATAATTAAATATTCTTTGATAAATTTAATTAACTAGTGATTTTATTTTAATAGTTCTCATTTTAAAAAATTATTTATTCTAAACAAATAATTAATTTTAAACCAATAACTTAAATTTTAAACAAACAATTTTAGTTTTAAACTAATTTTCTCCTTTAAAGGTCGTTTGGTAATTATGATAATTAATAAGTTAGTTAAACCACCTTTTTTTCAAATCCATCATTTAAAATAAACAAGAAAGTTTGCCAAAATTTAATTTTCTTTTAATAAAATATTTAACTAAAAATTAACTTTCAAAACTAAATTAAATAAAATAACCTTTTGTAAAAATAATTAAATAATAAATAAAACTACTTTTATAATATATATATATAAAAACTGCATTTAAATTCCTTATTGTAATTAAAATTTTATTTTATTTTTTCTGCTTGTATATTAAAAACTGAAAACTGCATCATATTTTTTTTTCAACCTATACGTACTGAATTAAATTAAAGATAAAATGTATATATCTTACGATTTCGACCTTACTGGGAAAACGAACCCAGCCAACTATGATGAACAGCAACACCTCGTGTTCGGCTGGAAAACGAATCCCCTATCTCGCGTGGCCACCAAAACACGACTGCGCCTGCATCGTAACCAATATCGGTCGCCTGCATCTGTTGCTTTCCCTCCGTGCTCGCAAGCTCTACCATCAGACTTCCCAAATAAAAACGTGACTGATCAACTCGATCTCGATTTACCTAAATCCCTCCCTTGTACTTCCATCGCGACTTCGCCGCCGCATCGTGACGCTACCAGGTGATTCAAACAACTGTAAGAACTAAGGGGGGAAGGGGAAACGAAGGGCTCGACATCGTTTTTTTTATTCCCTTCGAAAAGAAAGTCGTGGACATGCTTTTTTTTGGAGCGAGGAGAAAGGAAAGGGAAAAGTAAACTTGAGTTCGAAGAGAGATAAGAGATCAGCCTATTTGATTTTGGAATTTTTAATTTATGAGGAGCTCGGCCATTTTTTTTCTCTTCCTACGTTTGAGATTTCGTTCTACTAAATAAAGAAGGAAAGAGGTTCGTGCTTTAAAAAAACGAAGAGGAGGATTGCGTGCTTTGAAAGATAAAGAAGATGTGAAAACCTGAGTTGAATGTCTGCTACAGAGAAGGAAAAAAGGGGTGATGGGGAAAGCAAAGAAAAACATTGATGTGGATAGGATTTCAGCTGGAATTGACTAAGCAATATAAATTTTTATATATCAATTTGAATTCAAATTCAAATTGTCCCGATAAATGCAACTTAAAATTTCAAACTCCTATCGAGGCGTGCCGCTAGGCATTTATAATGTTAAACCCCTATTTCGAACGAAATGGAAAAGGTTTCGAGTCCTAATTTGATCGTATGGATAAGATAGCTTTTTGGGCCCAATTATTTAATATTAGATTTCGATATAAATTTCAATGCGTTTACATATCGTACGCTCACACAACAACTCGAAATACTATGAAAATAGAAACATGATAATAATATAATATTACAGATCCAATGAAACTGGCTTCGTCGAAATCTGAGACTGTGCCTCGGAAGGCTATTTTTAAATATCAATTTAAAACGATATATTTTCAAAACTTGACAATGAAAGAGGCTATGCGGTAGGATCGTGTAATATGGAATAATGAAATATTCTAGGTAGATAAAGTAGGTAAATGCAGTCGACTATGCAGGAAATTCAGTCGACTGAAACTGTGCATGTGTATAAATTTGTTCCAGTTTCAGTCGACTGGTTATTCCTGTTCAGTCGACTGAACTTATAAAACATGCATTGTGAAAACTTAATTGAAAATGAATTTTATAAAATGTTTTTCTAGTGTTCGTGCAAGCTTCTTGAGGATAGATTTTAACAATAAATCTAGACTAAGACATATATAAAAACATACTTTAAGTTTGTTTGGTCTTCATCGATCTTCCTTTAGCATTTGCATATATTTCTTCCTTGTTTGTTAAAGCACATTGTCATTGATCAAAATCTTCGAGTATCAACATTCTCCCCCTTTTGATTGATGACAATACTAATTTATTCTAGAGATGTTTTTACTTATTTCTCCCCTTGAATGTATGCACTATCTTTCCTACAAAAAAAGTTAGCACCATAGATTTTCTCCCCCTTTATCATCGACAAAAAGGAAGCACTAATAGTAGCAATAATTTATCAAAACAATCACTGAAGCATATTTGCATAATCATGGCTTAAGAAAAGTAAAAAATGTTGTGGCAAACAAGCATAAAATGGCTATTTATACAAGCCACTAGAAAGTTAAAGATACATATCAAACCAAAAATTACTCATCTCTATCCCACTCATATGAACCTTCTCTTCCTGTTGGTTCACGTATGACGGGTCCTCCTTTTGGTGATCTGTGCGCTCTTCCTCCTTGGCCACAACTAACTCCTCTAGCGCTGCTACTTGTGTGCTCTTCGGATGTCGTCCATGCAAACGCAGGCGCCGGACGTTTGCCGCGAGATGTTGAAGCAGTAGTGGTGCTTGAGCACGAGATTGCATCCTACAACTTGTTGAAGAATCCTTTGATTTTATCAAGCTTATGATCTACCTTTTTAAGACGAGTGTCAAAAATTTGTTGATTTCTTGACAATATTCCCAAGGATTGGTTGGTAGTGAAGCTTGGGTCAACAAGACGAATTTCATCATCTTGCTCGAGATGTTCTTCGTGGTGAGGTTGAGGAGGTTGTTGTTGTTGTTAGTCTTGATGTCTTGCTTCCCATTCGGCGAGTGATATTATGCGAGGAGGTCGAGATGGGAGTTGCATTAGTCTTATGGTCCAGTGGTTAATTTGATGGACCATTGTATTCTCCGACTCAGGTAATGGCGTATCGACATTGAGGAGAAGTCGCATGATAGTACTCTCCAAATTAGATAGTGCGCATTTTTTCCATTATTAAAAGTGAGAAACTCATCAAGAATAAGCTGTACCCAATTGACTTGTATATTGCCAAAAATAGCATAAAGAGCTCGATAATTATTTGGGTAGACAATTTCATACGAGCCCGTGCGAGGAGTAATTGTTCTCATTAGGGCTTTATGGAGGATTCTTGCCATAGGTCGAAGAGAGGTGGACTTAAAATCTCTAAATTTGATATTATCATCCATAAATCGATGGTTTATGTTGTCGCGAATATGTGGATTGAATTCTATCTCCTCTGGCTTTCTCCCGACATTTGGTGATTCTAAAATGTGTGTTATTCTATCCAAGAAAAACCAAACTTTCTTTCCACATACCAAACTCCAAACACTATTGTTTGTATTTCTTGGAGTTTGGTGTCCAAGATTAAGATTAACATAAAATAATTTGACCATTACATGATTAATGGCATGGTCATTTCTTTTCAAATCTAAAAGAGAAGTTAAACCTGCTGGATCTGTCAACGCTTGGATGTTGTAGGTTTGAAAGCTTTGGAAATCAACGAAAGAATGATCGAAAATTCAGAAATTCTTCATCTTATTCCATCTAGTGACAGCGGTTTCATCGTAAAGCCATTGTGCTATTTGAGCATCAATTGGCTCGGAGGATGAAGAAGATGAAGCTCTTGATCTTTTTGGTGCCATTTGGGTGAGATTTGAGTTGATTTTAAGGAATTGGGGGCTAGGGTTTCGAAATTAATTTGGGGAAGAAAGTTTGTAGGAGGTAAAAAGTGAATTGGTAGGGTAAAAATTGGTGGTTAAAAGGGGAAGTTTGCTTGGGAATTGGCGTTCAGTCGACTGAATTCACTGTTCAGTCGACTGAATTGAAGGCCAAAAATTTTCTGGGCTAAATTCAGTCGACTGAACAGGGTTTTTAGTCGACTGAATGTTTGCCTGAAAGTTTCTGTTAGTATTCCAGTCGTCTGAGCAGAAGATTCAGTCGACTGAATTGCAAAAAAATTTGCATTAGTTCAGTCGACTGAACAGGGGGTTTTAGTCGGCTGACTTATGTATTTTGTTCTTCCTTGTTAATTTTGAAGGCAAACTCTTTATTCAAGGAAATAATTACAATTATATAGATGTAATATCATGAATAGATTTCAATACTAACTATTTCTTAGGGTATGGACTTGGATTCTTTTTCCCTTCATTCTTCATATAATTGATATCCCATGAATTTGGACTATATTGAGGAGTCTTAGGAGACATCCAAGGATTCACAGGATCGACTGGTGTACGATAAGATGAAGACGGATCAAGCGAGCTAACTGGGCGAGGTAGGGGTTCAGCCACTTCGTTCTTTTTTGATCCACAAAATCCTAAACCGATTTGCTCAAGGAAGCTTAAACGTCTAGTTGTAACCTTTTGCTCGAAGTATAGTTCTCGTTGAAGATCAATTTGTTGTTGTTGAAAGTGATGAATTTCATCAATCTTTCTTTTTGTGTCTGGAGAAATAAAGAGTCCACGTTTTTCTTTCTTGGATTCTGGTGTGAAGCCGGTACGATAATTGTTCCATTTCAAAACTGGCTCATTTGTCGGTGTTGCAGTGGGATGTTTTGGAGATGTTGGAGTGTTTTCGACAGAAGAAGTGATGTTGATCGGGGAAAGAGAGTTGTTGGACGACATTTTTATAAAACTTTTATTTGTGAGAATGAATTGTGAAAATAATATTTTTCAGATATATTTATAGTAAGAATTTTCTAAAAATATAGTGGTTATAAATCCTTAAAGTTTTTCTTCCACTTAATGAATTAATGGTTACCATAATTCTGTTAAAAATGTATGGTGAATAATTTTTGACAAAATATTATGTAAAATATTTGATAAGTAAATTGAAACTCACATATTTTCTTAATTCATTCGACTGAACAGATAATGTTAGTCGACTGAATTGTATAGATTTTTCTCTATATGATATCTTTAAAAGACATTATTCCTAGCTCTTGTCGTAATTTTATGAAGGAATTTTCTAATGGAGGTTTAGTAAATATATCGGCAATTTGATTTTCAGTTGAAATATGTTCTAAATTAATTATTCCTTTTTCGATATTGTCATGTAGAAAATGGTGACGAATATCTATATGTTTTGTACGAGAGTGTTAATCGGATTTTTAGATAAGTTTATTGTACTTGTATTATCACAATATATTGTAGAATTTGTTAAATTTATATTAAAATCTTTAAGTGTTTGTTGCATGTATATAACTTGAGTGCAAGCTAATGCAGCTGATATATACTCTGCTTCGCGTGTGGAAAGCGAGATACAATTTTGTTTCTTACTAAACCAAGATACAAGTGATTTTCCAGTGAAATGGCAAGTACCACCTGTACTTTTTCTATCAGTTCGAGATCCACCAAAATCAGCATCACTAAATGATACTAACTCAAATGAACACTCCTTTGGATAGAAAAGACCGAAATCTTTAGTTTTGTTAAGGTATCGCATTATTCGTCTTACTGCTCTTAAGTGTGAATCTTTAGGATCGGATTGAAAACGTGCACACAAACAAACACTCATCATTATGTCAGGTGTACTAGCGGTTAAGTAAAGTAAAGAACCTATCATACTTCTAAACAATTTTTGATCTACACTTTTGCCATTTTCATCTCGATCGAGATGTGTAGTGGTACTCATAGGAGTAGGTTTAGCAGAAGTGTTTTCCATGCTGAATCGTTTAATTAAATTAGCACAATATTTTTCTTGGTTTACAAAATTCCATTTGTTAATTTTTTGATTTGAAGTCCGAGAAAATATGATAATTCTCCCACATGAGACATTTCGAACTCATTAGTCATTATATTTGAAAATTCTTTACATAAATTTTCATTTGTTGAACCAAAAATAATATCGTCTAGTATATTTGAATTATTAAAATATCTTTGGTAGTATTTTTAATAAAAAGCGTTTGATCAACTTTTCCAATTTTAAATCCCGAGTTTAATAAATAACTTTTAAGTCTTTCATACCAAGCACGATGTGCTTGTTTAAGACCATATAGTGCTTTCTTTAATTTAAATACATGATCTGGATATTTTTCATGTATAAGTAAAGGAGGTTGTTCTACATATACATTTTCTTTAATAAAACCATTTAAAATGCACTTTTAACATCCATTTGATAAAGTTTAAAATTGTGAAAACATGCAAAGGCTAATAGTATACGTATTGCTTCAAGTCTTGCAACGGGAGCAAAAGTTTCTTCAAAATAATACCTTCTTCTTGATTATACCCTTGTGCTACTAGTCTTGCTTTATTCCTTGTTATATTACCTTGTTCGTCTACTTTATTTTTGTAAATCCATTTTGTTCTAATTACTGATTGATTATTAGGACGGGGAACTAATTCCCAAACATCGTTACGTTCAAATTGATTTAATTCTTCTTGCATTGCGATAATCCAATAATCATCTGTTGATGCTTCTTTTTGATTTTTAGGTTCTATTGATGAAATGAAAGCTACATGACCCATTTGATTTAGTTGATTTCTTGTTCTAACTTGAGAATTTATTTCTCCTATTATATTTTGAGTTGGATGATCGCGTAATATTCTAGGAGGAGATCTTAGTTCATTATTATTATTTTCAAGGTTTGTTTCTTCTATATTTATCATTTCTTCATCATCTTTTATATTTAAATTTTGATTAAAATTTTCATCAAAAGATATATGCAAAGTTTCTTCAATTAAGTTTGTTCGTTAATTAAATACTCGATATGCTTTACTTCGTTCTGAGTATCCTACAAAAATTCCTTCATCAGCTTTTGAATCGAATTTTCCTAGTTGATCTTTTGTATTTAAAATGAAACATTTTGATCCAAATATTTAAAATAAGATATATTTGGCTTTTTATTATTAAGTAGTTAATAATAAGTATTTTTAGTTAATGGTCTAATTGATATTCTATTTAATACATAACATGCAGTAGCAACGGCTTCTGCCCAAAAATGTTTTGGTAGAGAACATCCATTTAACAATGTTCTAGCGCATTCTTGTAATGTTCTATTCTTTCTTTCTACAACTCCATTTTGTTGAGGAGTTCTAGGAAAAGAAAAGTTATGATTTATTCCTTTCTTTTTACAAAAAGTTTCAAAAACTTCATTTTCGAATTCGCCTCCATGATCGCTTCGAATATTTTTAATTTTCAAATCTTTAGTATTTTGAATTCTTTTGACAAATGTTTTAAAATGCTCAAAAGTGTCACTTTTATTTTTCATAAAAATAGTCCATGTATATCTTGAAAAATCATCAACTATGTATCGATTATGATTAATAGATTGAACTTGTGTTGGTCCATATAAATCCATATGTAGTAATTCTAATGGTTGTAAAGTCAAAATATTTTTCTTAGATTTGAAAGATGATTTCGTTAATTTTCCTTTTTGACAATCATCACAAAGATTATTTATTTTAAAGTTTATTTTGGGTAAACCTCTTACTAATTCATTTTTAGAAAGTTTTCTAATAGTTTTAAAATTTATATGACAAAATCTTTTGTGTCATAACCAAGGATCATTATCTTTGGCAAGTAAACACATACTTGAATTATGATTAATATTCATATTTAAAACATAAATATTTCTATCTCTATTTCCTTCAAAACAAGATTTTGGTTTTGATCAAAAATACTACATTTATTATTTGAGAAAGTTATTTTAAAACCTTTGTCACACAGTTGACTTATGATAAGTAGATTATGTTTTAGATTTTCAACTAATGAAACATTTGTTATAAAAGGTAAATTTGATGTACCATAATTGTTCACATCTCCTTTGCCAACGATATAGCCTTTTGAATTGCCTCGGAAGGTAACGGAGCCACCATCAAAGTATGTGATGTTTGTAAGCATATCTTTGTCTCCGGTCATGTGTTTTGAACAACCACTGTCTAATATCCATTTCTTCTTTTTGAGTGGGACCTGAAAATAAATATGAAATTATTGGTACCCACCTTTTAATAGGGTCCTAAAAAAGTTAGAGTTTAGGAAACCAAACCCAATTTGGTTTAGTATCCTTTTTATAAATATAGTTTTCATTATGATGAACATTATCCATAAATGTTTTAATATATTTATTTCTTATTAATACATTGTTAGCCTTTGGTACCCAAATTTTAACTACCTTGTTTTCTACTTTTGTTTTAATAGGTTTCTTTAACAATATTTGTTGTTTTGAATCCATATTCCTCTTAAAATTTGTATTTTTCTTTTTAGGAATTTTTGACTCCTTTTTATATCCTAATCCATGTTTACTTGAAGAGGATCGAGAATTTTCTAAAATCTTAGATAAATTTTCTCTTCCTTTATTAAAATTAGAAATATTTTTAGTGATGTTATCTAATCTAGCTTGAAGACTATTATTTTCTAACTCAACTTGTCTAATCTTAGTTTTTAACTCATGATTTTCAGAAACAATTATATCATTCTTTGTTTTTTGAGTTTCAATTTCTTGACTTAAAAGTGATAATTGAGTTTCCGAATTTGAATGAGATTCTTGAACTTTTTCAAGTTCTTCTTCTAAGATTTTCTTTTCATCTTTTAACATATCCCTTTCAAATTCAGTTTTGTTTTGATTTTCACGAGTTTTTTTGAGTTTCTTTTTAAGAGTTTTTATTGTGCTTAAAAGTTCAGTGTTTACTTCAATTAAATCGTCGAAAGTTAAATTATTTACCTCAGATTCTTGAGCCATGAAGCATACATTTGCCTGTTCATTGTCACTATCACTATCATTTTCGGATGAAGATGAATCTGAATCGTCCCACGTTACAGAAAATGCCTTCTTTTTGAATTTATCCTTCTTGTTTTTGTTGTTGAAGTTTTTTTGATTTTCCTTCATTTGTTCTTGACAATCTTTTTGCATGTGTCCTTTCTTGTGACAATTGAAGCATTCTATATTTGAGGATGAAGGTTTGTTCAAGAAATTCTTTTTGAATCCGTTTTTGTTTCCTTTTCTATACCTTAAGAATTTCTTGAAATTTTTGGCTATAAACGCTAGATCCTCATCTTCAGACTCCGATTCTTCCTTTTCCGCATGAGAAGCAACATTCTTTCTTTCTTGAGCTTGATCCTTTTTAGCTTTCATATTTACTTCATACGACATAAGATTTCCAATCAATTCTTCTGGTTTCATTGTAGATAGATCATTTGCTTCCTCGATTGCTGGTACTTTTCTCTCCCATTCATCAGTGAGTGAATTTAGAACTTTAGACACAATGTCAAAGTCCGTGTATCTTTCTCCTAGTCCGATTAGAGCATGATGAATGTCATGAAATCTTGAGTACATGTCATTGATGGATTCATTTTGTCGCATTCTAAAGTTTTGGAATTGATTCTTCAGCATGGATATCTTTGTTTGTGCCTTCATGTATGACTTTAAGTGTTTCCCATATCTGATATGCAGTAGTACATATGCTAACACGGTTGAATTCATTTCTATCCAAGACGCAAAATAGCATATTCATAGCTTTAGCATTTGCACTAGCTTCATTCTTTTGAATTTGTGTCCATGTAGGATAATCGGTTGTGGGTACAACGAACTCTGCTTGAGTAGCATTCCAGGCTTCGAAACTTGTTGCTTGCATATAAATCCTCATCCTTGTAGCCCAATAGTTATAGTTTAGTCCATTGAATAGAGGAGGTCTTTGGGTAGATTGTCCTTTCACAAATGTAGAACTATAGGCAGATGTTGTGCTTGTACTTGCGTTATTTTCCATATTATCAATATGTCTAATAACGGTGTTATAGTTATAGGATGGCCTTGCTCTGATACCAATTGAAAGAGGCTATGCTGTAGGATCGTGTAATATGGAATAATGAAATAGTCTAGGTAGATAAAGTAGGTAAATGCAAGGAGACACCAGGATTTTATACTGGTTCGGACCTCTTGTCCTACGTCCAGTCCCTAAGCTTCACTTAGGAATTTCACTAACTAACACCCTCACTTTACCCGAAGGAATAGGTTTACAACTTAACCGAACAACCGAACGGCATTTCTTGCCTCAACTACCGAAGAGGACTTCAACTCAATTACTAAAATACAATATTCGACTTGTTGTGTTCTTGTCAACACTAATGAGTCTAATGTAGTACAATATTCCTATAATCTTATCCTCGAGAGTATGCAATGTGTTATGAAGATTTAGGAGATGTGAGTTGCTATGAATCACAAGAATGTTATAAACAAAAACAGTGATTCAAGCAATAGATTGGTGATTGCTTTGAGAATATCTAGAGAATATGAACAAGAGAATAGTAAGATTAAAGCAAGAGAATTCAGTAAATTAAATGATGTTAGAATCGTGTATATATACTTGTAAAAGAGGTGCATATGTTGTCAAAGGTTGCAAACAAGAGATGCTTCCATTTCCATTGATGAATGGTTGCAACTCTTGGGAGGAAGAAGGTGTCTTTTCATAGAAAATTCGCAGGTTCAAATTCAGTTGACTGAGCAGGGAATTCAGTCAACTGAAAATATGAAGTAAAATTTTCGAGAGCAAATTCAGTCGACTGTGCAAGAAATTCAGTCGACTGAAACTGTGCATGTGTATAAATTTGTTCCAGTTTCAGTCGACTGGCTATTCCTGTTCAGTCGACTGAACTTATAAAACATGCATAGTGAAAACTTAATTGAAAATGAAGTTTATAAAATGTTTTTCTAGTGTTCGTGCAAGCTTCTTGAGGATAGATTTTAACAATAAATCTAGACTAAGACATATATAAAAACATACTTTAAGTTTGTTTGGTCTTCATCGATCTTCCTTTAGCATTTGCATATATTTCTTCCTTGTTTGTTAAAGCACATTGTCATTGATAAAAATCTTCGAGTATCAACAGACAAAACACTTCCGAATTCAATTTTAACACTTTTACTATCTTCAGTACTATAAATATAAATTTGACAAGCCTTTAAAATAATTTTAACAGGCTCGAAACTCAAGATTAAATATTTTACTCTATCTTCAATTATTAAATTGAATAATTAGATTATCCAACAAATCATTGTATCTACATTCTGAATAGATAAATCCAAGTTTTTCATATTCAAACCAATTTATAATTCAATTCCTATATTTAAAACCATTTAAATATCCCTAATTAAACATTGGAAAATCCAGGTCGTCGCATTCCTTTCCCCTTAAAAGAATTTCGTCCCCGAAATTACTAAGGCAGAAGAATGTCCTAACCCCACTACTTACTAAAACACACTTAGTGAAAATCCCATATTCACTTTTTATAACCCATTAGTCCCAACTAAACAATTAGTTTCAATTTCCATTTCCAAAATCCTTTTATTTCGATTTGAAATCATTTTTTCGCTAACAAAAAATTTTCAAAAATTTTCTAACTCCCAAAATTTTCAAAATTTTTTGACAGAGTCTCCTTTGTACTAAGGAGCTTTTGCAATTTAACAAGATATATAAATATATATACATCGACCCACAAGGTCGAAAAAACGAAAACAGTTCATATTTCCTAATTTTATTGCATAGGCGTACCTTTATTTAGCATTTTTTAAGCAAGCGGCTTATTATTTTAGCATTTTGCACGATCAAATCCGGTGAAACGGCTACTCGGTACCTGTACTTACTCAATTCAAACATGTAAGTACTAAATATATGAAATTTATTAACATTTCACTTACTTTCATTAACTAAACATATGCATTTCATAAGCAACATGCACCAAACACATTCCATGAGCAATTTATATGATTTCAAAACTAATCCAATTCCTTTCAACCAATTCATATGTCATTTCATTCAATTTTAATGGTTTACAACTCAATTTCTTACATTCGATTCATTTTTAACCCAACAACTCACATTCATTTCAATTGATTCCAAAAATCAATTTTCTCTACTTCTACCAATCCATAGAATTTTTATTTACTTCCGTTTAAGTCGAACGACTAGTTTATTCTATGCAATTCGACGATATTTACCTAATAGAATATCCATTTTAGTTTTTATCCACATCCAATTGATTCCAACTCATTTTATTTTAAATTCCATCCCATTTCTAGTTTATTCACCAACCATACATTTGCATTTCATCTCATCTCCACATTGGTTTCATTTTAAAACCATTTCATTGAGCTTGACAACATTCAATGCTTATATCAATAACCATTTTCCAAATTAGTTTAACCCAAACTTTTATTTACTGAACTTTCACGCTTCCTCGAAGCCAAGCTTCTATAAATTTTAAACTTAAGTTAATTTACTTTAATTTATTCCAACTTCAAACTTAAGTTCACTTCTATTTGATTCTCATCTAATCAACTTCCATTTAATTCAGTTAGCCCATCCATTTTATTTTAATTCACCTTATCAATTTATCAAAATAGTATCCAAGCGCATATTTAACTCATTTATACCCGAACTGGATTTTATTTGTAACTCGAATCATTTCTATTATAATCCAATTCCATTTTATTTTTACAATATAAACGCTTAAAATTAAACGTTAACACCCCGGTGTATGTAGAGATTAAGTAAAAGCACCACCCGTGAACATGGTAATTAGAAACAAGTAGAAAAGTCACAGAGAAAGCAGTAAAAGACAACAGTTTTATAGTGGTTCGGCTTCAGGTTAAGCCTACGTCCACTTTAATCTTCTTTATTGCTAAATCAATTACAACTTTACAACAATCTTTGATTACAACACTGATGGGACAAAAACTAGAACTCCAATGTAGAAGAAGTCTTTGAATCCATGTTGATTGCGTTAGATTTCCTCTTGAAGTTTGTTGAGATGCCTTTCGTGTTTGAAGTGTCGAGTGAGTCAAGAATTCAGTAGAGTATCGGCGTTCCAGAAATGAGCCGGAAAGATCCCCTTTTAGTTGGAGTAGGCGGGGTATTTATAGGAGAGTTCGGTGTTAGGTCGTAGGTCGCAAGCGACCTTGGATAGGTCGTAGGTCGTCCGCGACCTAGTGGGAGTCGTTTATGGCTTATACAAGGTACACTTCGTCGTTCTGGAGAAACTAGCAAGTCGTAGGTCATGGCCGACTTACGTAGGAAGCGGCATAGGAAGCTCCTTTGGTATGTTTAGGTCGTGAGCGACTTAGGTATATGTCGTAGGTCATGGGCGACTTAGTAGACACGGTTTACGGCCTAACAGGAGCACCCTTGATCATTCGAACAAGTCGTAGATCGTGGGCGACCTAGAAAAGGAACGACATAAGGAAGACAAGTTACCTCGGTTTTGTATAGCTCACTAGTTCGCTAGGTCGTTAGAGAGCTTCATTCCTATTAGGTCGCATCTAAGTTAACTCGTTCACACTTTAGGTCATTAACCCGCTGTTGGTCCATTAGTCCGTTAGGTCGTAATGCTTGCTGTGTTAGGTCGTTTCACCTTAACTCGCTGCATAACTTTATCCCCGTTAGGTCGTCCCCCTTATTAACTCGCTAGGTCGTTCAACCCTTAGGTCGCTGGGTCGTTGATAACTTTAGGTCGATGGACCTTTCGATCCTTTAGGTCGCTAAGCTCTGTAGGTCGCTGACTAGTTGAGTCGCTAGGTCGCTACTTTCTCTAGATCGCAGGGTCGTAGAAAGAAGAGGGTTAACACTTGCCCCTCGAAGTATACGCCTAAGAGTTAGGTCGTGTAGTTCGTTATCTTTTCACCCGTGCTAGCTTAGATCGTTAAGTCGCCGGTGACTTATGAAAGATATGGGTCACTCGTATCGATTCGTGTTCCTTTCTCTCCCCTATATAAGCCGTTAGGTCGTTTCTTCTTTTTTCACCTTATTGTATTATGCTGCCGCCAGTACTATCTTTGAGCTCGAGAACTTTTGAAGCGAATCTACCTGTTGATTTGATCATCATCTCCTCAATCTCACTACGTAAGTGAATTCGACCATTATTCAACCACGATCACCATCGAATTATGAATCCCCCAGTTTTCGGCCCTATCCCGATTCTGCATGTTGCATTTCGTCGTGGATCATGTCACGATTAACTTTTGATCGTTTTCGGACACGTTATCGCTGTGATTCACGAGAGTACAACACACATTAGGTTTGTGATGGATCTAAGGCGATTTGCGTTGGTTTTGGATGATGTGGTAGCGTGGAGATATGGTGGATTTTACTGTAACAGGTTATTGGGTTAACGGGTTAGGTGATTTGCTGAGAGAAGAAGAGTTAGCGAGTTAAGGGGGGTTAGGTCATGCTCGACTTAGGAGCCTTGAACGACTTAGGACTTTAGCGGTTCGAGACGTGAATCATGAGACTTAACTCGGCAAACGGCTTAAAGAATTGGCGCGACCTAAGGATCCTTATGACCCAAAAAAGGGGCTGAGCGATTTAACTCATAGCGACTTAAACTTTAGATCGCATGAGCGACTTAGTCTTTAGGTCGTGTGAACGACTTAGTGCCTAGGTCGTGCGAACGACTTAGGACTTAAACAATTTTTCACTGCCGAGTTGCTTCTTACGACCTAGACCAATTTCAACCCAACTTGTTAGGTCGTGAGCGACCTAGAATTTCTTGACTCGGATTGTGACTTAAGGACTTGAACAAAATTTAGCTTCAGAATTTTGATAGAACTTGATTGTACTTCTAAATTGAACTGCTAGAATGAACTGCTTGAACTTTGAACTGTCTGGACTTTAAACTGTTCGAACTTTGCTGCACTTCTTTATAGATTATATTCACTTGTAAGCTAACAACCTGTTGAACGCAACATTTGCAGAAAACTAGGGTGAATATGCTGCCATTGATTGCCCACATCGAATGACAGATTAGTCGATAAAAGATAATCAACTTAAAGAAACTTTATGAAGTGCTATGAATCAACAAATTCAAGCGAAGTATTAAAGCAAAGCAATATTAATCAACTAAAACTGATTTGTTTTCATCAATACTGCACTTGCATTTGAACTTAAAACAACAAAACCTGAAACTTTGTAACTAACAAATGCCTGTTAGTTTAATTTCAGTTATATTTGCTTGTCATTTTATTAGTTCTGCACAACGCTTCACATATTTAGGAAACGTGCACCTTCATATTTGAATATCCAGTTCCTTGTGTAGAATGTCTTCTCAAGAAGAGATAATCGAGCAATCTGAAGGAGTCTTCCCGATAACCGACCCATTGGATAATCCTCCGGAAAGAACTCTAACTACCTTGAGTCAGCGGGCATTCAACCAATTACGTATTTAATTTGGGATTGCCGAAGCGGATGCTATACTTCCTGGACCAAATGATACCGCTGACAGGCCAACTCTCGGTTTTGTCGCCGTCAACCGTGCCTTTGTGGTGCCATTGCTCCTTTCAATGAATTCCTTCATCAACTCCTTTTTCGACTAACCATCTCTCCCTTTCAACTGCATCCCAATGGCTACGCCATCCTGATGGGATTGTGTGTTCTATTTAGGAGAACACTTAACCATCTTTCGAGTTTCGAAGAAATATGCTACTTATGCACATTCGCAAAGAATAAAGACCACCCCTCCATTATACTCGTGAGAAGTGCCAGAAATCGTAAACTTATCACCGATCTTTCCGAAAGTGCTCATGGTTTTCTGAATCAGTTCTTTTTCGTTCGCTGCCCCCCAGGGTTTTATGCCATCTTGAGAATAGGAAGTACGATTGCTCATCCCCGTTCTTTCCGTTTCTTAGTTTTTCAAGATCCGAATTGCTAAGTGCTAATTTCATTCTTTTCTTTTACAGCACTTCCTCCTCCCTCTAGAAATCCCAGTCACAAAACGACTTTTGAAAGGTTAAGTGTCATGCTGGTTGAGGAAAGAAGTATTAAGTTTCTGCTGAAAGATGAACTTCTTCACCAATACGGGCTTCTGCATCCTTCCCGTTCTACTCAACCTCATGAAGTCCCCGATTCTCCAGTAAAGACATTGGATGCCCCAGTTTCCGTCGGAGAGCTTACGCCGAAAGAACATACCGTTGAGGCTTCATTGGTAAAGTGTTCTACCTCAATTGATGTTGCGGGGTCATTCGGCAAACTTGCACTTGCCCCGGTCATCGAATAAGAGGAACCTCCCAAACAATCCGGGAAATCTGGCGACGAAGAAAATTAGCGAGCAAGTCCTGCCAGACACAGCGGTGATGATACTTTTGAGGGGTTGAGCGACCTGATGATTACTTCACAGGAGCTTTTAAAGATGATCCTATCACTGCTAAAGTTACTTCTCCAGTAGTTGAAGCGACATCCGTTCTGCAACGAACTCCATCAGCCCAAGAGTTGACACTGGCTGTAAAATCCATCATCACCTCCCAACCCAGGAGTGGTTCGTAGTTCGACGCGCGTAGTTTGCACGTTACACACACCTAGGACTTTTCAGCATTTATATGCGTTCAACTTTCTTGCTTTTAAGATTTCTGAGTTTATGTTATTTTTTATTTTCAGATTCTCGAATGGGACGAAGCGTCTCCTACTACGATGATTTCCAGCGTTATGGGAGGCGCGGTTCTTATGACCCCAGGAGGTATCTTCCTACCTCTTGGGAAACTGACGAAGAAAGAGCTGGGAGGAAGGTTCGTGATAAGCGCGCTTATGAAGAGCGCTACGGGAGACAGGACGAACGACATGATTCTTCCCAAAGAGAGGATGATTCTCATAAGCGAAAGTCCCGTGATGACAAGGGAAAAAGCCATGTCACTGAGGACCCGTAAACGGGCCAAACTTGGTGAAAAACTGACATCTGAACTCTCTGAAAAGCCCGCTACTCCCGTCTCTTTATAAATCCCTTCCGGCTCTCCTCCCCTTCCAAGAACCGATATTCAAACAATCATAAGTAGGCCCTGTATCAAGTTGGACAGGGTCCGGGTACTCTTCAGAGCCGATTTTTGCACTGGTGCTTAAAGGGAGTACGCTTCGATCTTGACTTGGTCCCGATTGATAAGCAAGCCATGTTGTGAAATCTTGATGCCGTCAAACTCGATATTGAGAGAATGTATGGCTGGCAGAAACTCATTGATGAGCTTCAAAGAGTGAATCGCGCAAACCTTGAAGCCATGCTGACTATGGAAAATGACAAATCTGAGTGGCAGAAAACACTCGATCAGCATGATGCCGAAATGAAGAGTATTGCCGCTTATAATGAAAAGCTTGAAGCGGAAGTTGAAAAACTTAAGAAAGAGCTCGTCACCTCTTCCACTTCCTATTCTCGGAGAGAAGAAGTCTTCAAAAACAAGTGAGAGATGCTCACGCGGCACAGAGAGATGCCGAAGCTAAATTTGAAGCACAACAACAAGTTGTGGACAGCTACCGAGCCGATGTTGCGCATCTACAAGAAAAGACCAACTCCAAGAACCTGGAAATTGGACTGCTAAAAACTCAACTTTCTTAAGCTGAAAGAGAGCGTGATGAAGCTATTGCCGGCAAAGCTGCAGCCGAAGAATCTCACATGGCAACTAAAGCTGAAGTCAGCTCCACTCTATTCGAGTTTTACATCCATAGTGTTCTAGGGCACGGTAGCCTTAAGTTTTTGGGACCTGAATATGAAATCACTTTAGCCAAAGTGTGGGAGGCCATACTTGATATGCTTGGAGGAGCTGGATATGCCGAAGTAGATTTAATGGCGCACTATCTGGATGATGATGCATGTGCCTCTCTTGGCAGAGGGAAAGGAGCAACTCGCCAATGAGAGAGCCGAAATGACAGAAGGACAACATTTATGAAAGACAATCTCAACCGACCCGGTTCTACCTTTAGTTTCGGCCGATATCGATATTACTGGCTCCAGTTCCCATTCTCCTCCTGCTAAAGCTGTTGTTGAAAGTGCCACCGCCCACACTGGAGATGAGACTCAAGAAAGCGCTGAAGCGCAGGACTTCGAAGTTGACATAGTAAAGTCTACTTCTCCAGGTAACCTCAATGTTGATCTTGCTCAAGTGGACTGCTTGCTTTCTTCACATGAGCTTGATGAACTTTTTGATTATTACTTAAATCTTGATGCGCCACTTTCTCCTCTTTTTATGAGAGATACTGACTTTAACTTATATTCTCCTGTAGTGAAAGCGCCAAGTGTTATTCAGCCTTCCCCTCTTCCAGTTGTTTCCTCTCCGCCACTTCAGATTACTCCTCCTTCCGCTTCTCAACCGGGGTCACAAGAGGACCAGATAGAAGCTCTTCAAGGCTTGGATGACACTGTCACTTCTCAAGAACAGAAAGCCGAGGAACCTGAAGAAGGCGAAAGAACCCCGAAGCAGACTATTTCTGATGACATAACACTGTCTGCACTTTTCACTCTGGGCAGTGATTCTTCTTCAAGGAAGAAGGGGAAGCGTGTAGTTTCAAAGAAAAGGAGAGAAGCTTCTGCTGGCGAAGAAAAAACAGAAGAAAGTCCAATTGCACCCCTTCCTCTTTCTTCCCCTACTCTCCCAAGCCGGCCCAAAAAGTTAATCATCCGGCCAGGCGAAGGCTCAAAAGGTGGCAGGAAGAAGTGATAGGTTTAGGACTTATGCTTTTCACCTTGCTTTTTGCTTTTTTGCTTGTATATATAAAGACTTGTGTTGAATGGAGATTGTGCAGGTACCGGTCCCCGCCTTCTTTTGTTTTGAAACCTGCACATGTATAAAAATTTTATAGTATGAAATAAAATGATTCTTTTACTTGTACAAACTTCTGTCTGTATTTGAGAATGCATTTATTCTTCTTTTTCATACAAATTTCTTTATTTTCTCTGTGTGATGTTGCAGTAAACCTATGGTGTGTCACTTGAGCGTTGTTTTTATTTTTGCAACTATATTATATTGCCTCATACCATGGTTTATTGCAATCTCTTCACATTGGAAAAATTTTAGAGAACAACTCTTCTGCTTCGAGAAGACTTGTACTCTTTCTTTAGAGAACAACTTTTCCATTTGAAGGGGATTTGCATCTGTACTTTATAGAATAATATTTCCGTTTTGATTTAGTAGAATGCGCCTCCTATTGGAGAAGTATTCTCTTTTTTTTGTTGCGAAGCTTTTACACTTCACTTTTGAAGAAAGTCGCTTTTATTTTGGCAAGTGAATTTTCCTTCGCGGTAAAGTGGGCCTCCAAAAAAGGGCTTCGACCTGTTTGTGCCTCTGAAGAGGGATTTTGTTCGATTGTGCCTCTGGGAAGAGGGCTTTTTTGTTTGATTGTGCCTCTGGGAAGAGGGCATTTTTTGTTTGATTGTGCCTCTGGGAAGAGGGCTTTTTTGTGCGTGTGCCTCTGAGGAGAGGGCTTTTTTTTTATTTTTTCCTCTGGGGAGAGGCTTTTATTTTTTCCCTGTCCGCTGGGAAGCTAGCCTCCAAAGAGGGCTTTTCACATTTCGACTCGTGTGAAGTTTTATTTCAGATCGCGGTGAAATGTGTTACTCCGAAGAGGTCTTTTAGCATTTCAACTATGGTGAAATGGGCCTCCAAAGAGGGCTTTTCACATTCCAGCACTTGTGAAGTTTTATTTCAGATCTCGGTGGAATGCGTGCCTCCGAAGAGGTCTTTTAGCATTTCAACTATGGTGAAATAGGCCTCCGAAGATGGCTTTTCACATTCCAGCACTTGTGAAGTTTTATATCAGGTCTCGGTGGAATGTGTGCCTCCGAGTAGGGCTTTTGCCTGGAAGTTTCCTTCTCTCGGTTGGATGGATTCACGGGGCGGACACAAGTTACTTGGATTGTTTGTTTGCACAAACGTTCTCAGCTAGTTAGCGAGTGTCCTGTGCCACCGGTCAGTCCACAACTTTTTGTTGAGAAAGAGAACTTTCTTTTTCTGGCAAGTCCCATTAGAGGTCTTTATCCTCCGAAGAGTTGTGCCTCCGAAGAGGGCTTGTGCCTCCGAAGAGATCTTTTGCTGTTTGCTGCCCGCTCGCTCATGTCTTTTCGCCATTTGCTCATACCAGTGGTTCCCTATTATCATTTCCAAGTGCACATTCCTTTCTTTTGCAAGTAGCTTACTCTATCCAAAGAAGTGTACTTCATTGTTAAATGAGTTCACAGGGGCAGACACAGGCTAATTAATCGAATGCTTGTTTGCACAAACGATCACAATTAGTTAGGAAGGGTCTACTTCTGGCGGAACCCTTAACTGTTTGCTTGAAGCACTTCTTATATAGGATTTGAGTCTGGAATTTTTTTGGCTAGATATTCATTTGTTGAGTAATGCCAGGGATCGCTTGGTCTTTATGATGGGTAAGCTTTGTTTTAACGGCCTGCAATATTAAATTGACATTTTAGCAATACAATTGAAGTACTTTATATATTGAAATAAAACAGGCAGTTTATAATAGTAGAGAACACAAGATTTATAGTGGTTCGGCCAAGAACTGGGCCTACATCCACTTTATAGTTCTTATTATTCACTTGCACTGGCTTTACGATGGCTTTTAATACAAGAATCATAAATTCATAATTCTTTTTACAAATTTAAGCAAAGCTTTTAAGTAAAATATGGACGCAAGTGATTGCTGTTCCAAGCTCTTGGAATTGGATCTCCTTCGACAGTTGTCAGTTTGAAAGTGCCATCAAGAAGTTTCTTGCCTATGACATATGGCTCATCCCAATTTGGCACAAACACTCCTATTGCTGTCATGATCCTTTTCAAGACTAGATCTCCAATCTCAAAGCTGCGTTGGCGAACTTTGGAATTGAAATGCCTGGCAATTCTTTGCTGATGGGCTACGATCCTGAGTTGAGCCTCTTCCCTTTTTTCATCAAGGAAGTCAAGTGCTTCAAGTTGCAACTCCTCATTTTCAGCTTGGTTGAAATGAATTCTTATATGTGAAGGGACTTCTATTCCCACCGGAATCATTGCTTCTGATCCATATGCTAATGAAAATGGAGTATGCCCGGTCGCAGTTTTGTGGGTAGTTCTATACGCCCATAGTGCTAGTGGAAGCTTATCGACCCAACCAGCTTTCGTTTTTTCCAGCTGTTTTTTTATGGTTGATTTGATAATTTTGTTTACTGCTTTCACTTGCCCGTTTGCCTGCGGATGAGCCACTGCGGAGAAGCTTTTTTGGATCTTGAATCGCTTGCAAAAATCTTGGAACTCTTCACTTTCGAATTGGGTTTTGTTATCTGTGATTATCTTTTGAGGCACACCATACCTACAAATGATATTCTTAGTTACAAAGTTTATCATCTTTTTAGAGGTAATAGTAGCTAATGGTTCAGATTCAGCTCATTTAGTAAAATAATCAACAACAACAATAGCATATCTGATTCCAGATTTGGCGGTTGGCATAGGCCCGATGAGATCTATTCCCCAAATAGCAAATGGCCACGGACTGACCATTTGTGTTATCTTGGTGGAAGGTGCTCTTGGAATTTTTGCGAATCTTTGACATCGGTCACATTTTCGGGCATAGCTTCCAGCATCACGATTAATACCTGGCCAAAAATACCCATAACGGAGAATTTTCTTTGCTAGCGTTTGACCACCTGAATGGTCTCTACACTCTCCTCTGTGTACTTCAGCTAGAATGTCTTAGCTTCTTCCTTGGTCACACATCGGAGTAATGGCACTGAGAATCCCCGCCTGTACAATCGGCCATCTTGAATTATGTATCTGGAGGCTTTTCTTAGCAACTTCTGTCGTTCTTTTGAACTTTCTGGTAGAGAACCGTTGAGTAGATATTCCATTGTTGGAGTCATCCATGATTCTTGCTCTTGAGATACAGTGATGATTCGGTTAATATCCATCTCATCAGTGCATGGAGATGACAGGACTTCCACAAGAACCAATCCCAATAATTGAGCTTCACCAGTGCTTGCGTACTTTGCGAGAGAAACTGCCTTCATGTTCTCTTCCCGAGGTATATGATTTATTGTATAATGGTCAAGATCATCGAGAAGTTCCCAGGCTCTTGACAAATAAGCCGGCAGATTTCCTCCCTTAGTTTGAAACTCTTTCTTAACTTGACATACAATAAGCTGTGAATCACTGAAGATCTGCAACACTTTGACATTCAACTCTTTAGCAATTCTCAAGCCGGCAATAAGAGATTCATATTCTGCTTCATTGTTTGTCGAAGGGAACTCCAATCTCAATGCATAGCACAATGACCGCCCTTCAGGGGTTTCAAGCACAACCCCAGCTTCGGAACAGTAATCGTTTCTTGCACCATCAACATATAATTTCCATCGAATTGGGGGATTATCAGTCACTTCTTCCTCACTATCACCTTTATCTGTACATTCTGCGATGAAATCTGCCAAAGCTTGTCCATTGATTGCTCTCCGGGGATGATAAGTGATGTCGTACTGGCTGAGTTCAATATTCCACTTCAGAAGACGACCCGAAGTCTCAGGACAAAACAGGACTTGCTTTAGAGGTTGATCAGTGAGGACTTTGATTGGATGAGCTTGGAAATACGGCCTCAACTTTCTTGATGCAATCATTAGACAATAGGCGAGCTTTTCCAATTTTGAATAATTCATCTCTGCCCCGGTGAACCTCTTGCTAATATAATAGACCAGGCGCTGAATTTTTGCTTCTTCCCGTACCAACGCTGCACTAAGAGCATGAGATGCGATTGCCAAATATACGAAAAGATCCTCAACATCGTCGGGCTTATAAAGTATTGGAGGCGTTCCCATATGACGAATCAATTCATCGAAAGCTTTCTGGCATTCAGGAGTCCAGTCAAAATTCTTCCTTCCTTTCTTCAGTGCATCAAAGAATGGAATGCATTTATCAGTAGCTTTGGAAATGAATCGACTCAAGGCAGCAACTTTTCCATTAAGACTTTGCAATTCCCTCTTCGTTCTAGGAGCTTTTACTTCTTTTAAGGCAGCAATCTGAGTAGGATTAGCTTCAATGCCCCTAGCACTCACAATGAAACCAAGAAATTTTCCGGACTCCACCCCAAACGAACATTTCAAAGGATTAAGTATCATTCCATACTTCCGGAGGATTGCAAACATTTCCGCCAAGTGGTCCATATGGTCTACCGCTTTCTTTGACTTCACCAACATATCGTCAACATAAACTTCCATAGTTTTGCCAATCTGCGGTTTGAACATAGCATTGACGAGTCTTTGGTAAGTTACCCCTGCATTCTTAAGTCAGAAGGCCATGACTGTATAGCAGTAGAGACCAACATCAGTGATGAAGCTTGTGTCCTCCTGATCCGGCTCATGCATCATAATCTGGTTGTATCCGGAGTAAGCATCCATGAAAGCTAACAATTCGTGCCCCGCTGTTCCATCCACCAACTGATCTATTCTGGGTAATGGGAAGCAGTCTTTGGGGCAGGATTTGTTTAAATCTGAGAAGTCAATGCAAACTCTCCATTTTCCATTAGCTTTCTTAACCAGTACTGGATTTGAAACCCAATTTGTATAAGTAGACTCCCTAATGAAACCATTCTCCATAAGCCGGTCTACCTCTTCTTTCAAAGCTGCTGACCTTTCGGGACCTTGGGTTCTTCTTTTCTGTTTTACCGGTGTAAACTTCGGATCAATGTTCAGAGTATGTACTGCAATTTCTGGGGATATTCCACACATATCAGCATGAGTCCAAGCGAATACGTCCAGATTAGCTTTCAAGAATGTTACCAAGGAATTTTGAACTGTCATACTAAGCTGCGAACCCACATTCACCACTTTGCTCAGATCTTTCGGGTCAACAGGTACCGGCACCGTTACTTCAACTGGCACCACTCTATTCTCCCCTGCACTAGCTTTTCTGGGATCCATTTCTCTTCGTGCCCCGCTATGTTCGCCAGTGCAGGGTCCAGCCTGTAATTGCTACAAGGTTGGTTCTTTGATGCGGACTGGGGCTGCCGCATCTTTTCCCATTTCTCTCTTCCTCGCTTCACGCAACTCTAACAGATATCATTCTCACCCAGCGTTCTGATCCCCTTAAATGACTCCAACTCCGTTATCCGTGCGGAATTTCATAGTGAGGCACCACGGGGCAAGAATTGCTTTAAAAGCCGCTAGAGTTGGTCGGTCTAGAAAGGCGTTGTAGGAAGAAAATTCATCAACAATTACAGAAGTCTATTTTCGAACCACCTTTTTCTGCCCCTCTCCAAGCTCGACGAACAAGTCAATAGTTCCAATTGGCTGCTTCGGTTCCCCAGTGAACCCAACAATTTTCTGAGATGAGGCTTGAACATCAGCCATTGGAATTTTCATTTGGTCGAACGTCTTTTTGAAGAGAATATTGCAAGAAGTGCCGCAATCAACAAGCACTCTTCTCACAATAGCCGGCCCAATGCCTGCAGAGATGACCAAGAGTCCATGGTTGGAGCTTCAATACCCACAGAGTCCCTGGCTTTGAACACAATATCATCATTGAAAGTTTTCTGCTGCTTCAAAGGTGCAGCGTCTTCTAGCACAAAAACACTCTCTTCTGTTGGTGCATACTTCAAGGCACGGGCATATCTTTCCATCTCGCCCCAGCTTCTGCCTGCTGGGTGAGGACCTCCTGTAATCACATTGATAACATGCCTTTCCGATTCATGCACGGTATTCCTCTCACCCGAACCAGATGGATGAGCAGGAAGTTGTTGGCCCTTAGTGGATCAAGTTGGGTCATTTCTACTTCTCTTAACATATTGCTGCAACTTGTTCTCTCTCAGTAGTTCTTCAATTAAACTTTTCAGATGGCGATATTCGTAGGTAACATGACCGGTTTGACTATGAAACCGACAGAATCTCCCACTTTGAGCAGCTTTTTTGTTAACTCTCATCTCCGTCGGTTTAGAATATTCTACTGCATCTTTGGTAGCAAAAAAGATATTCTCCGGAGTGTCAGTCAAAGGAGTGAAATCGAAAGGTTTTAAGAAGCGAGGTTTCTTCATATCTTTCTGTTTCTTCCCACCATTATTCTCCCTTTTCTGACTTCCGGATTCCTTTTTGGTTGGAGCAGTAGTATTATTCTTAACCTCTGTCAATGCCACTTTAACTGGTGCTCAAAGGTTTTCCAAGCGCATGAATTCATCAGCTTTCTTGTAGAATTTCTCAAGAGAATTCGGTTCTTTCATCTTCAGCCACTTCCCAAATTCGCTTGATTTGTCGATTGCTCTCATCAAGTACGTCAAGACCATTCGTGGTTCTGCATTGTCCACTTCAGCCAAAGCTATGTTGAAGCGGTTCAAGAAAGACCTGATAGATTCCCCAGGATTCTTCTCCAGACTCGAGAGTGACATAATATCCTTAGCCTTCGAAGCATACAACCTGAATTGCTCTTTAAACTTCCGAGTCAAATCGGCGAACTGGTCTATGGATCGGACCGGAAGCTTTGTGAACCAGAGCAGAGCCACCCCTTCCAAGTATACCGGAAAGTACTGGCATTTGATCTCATCAGACACTCTAGCACTAGTCATGTGCGAATCATACTTATATAGGAATTGATTGGGGTCGCTTATTCCCTTATAAGCCGGGATGGTAGGAGGAACAAACTTCCTTGGGAATTCCGCCTTTAGAATCTTTTCAGTGAACGGAGTTTTTCTCGGAGCGAATCCCCATTCCTTCTCATCTTCATCCCTCTGCATGCTTTCTTTCATGATTTGTCGCACCATGCCCGAAAGATATTCCTCATTATTTAAAGGATCTGCAGGACAGACTTCGGCCATTTTCTCGGAAGCTTGTCTGGACAAACGTCCGCGGAGAGTTGGTTGTGGTCTCGATCCTCCAGCTTGAGGAGGTGTTTCTTTGGCGGGGCTAGCTACTCTTTGAGGAATGTTCCTCTCTTTAGGATTATGAACATTATCTGCAAGATTTTCTTCATTATTCGTCGGTTGACGGTTAGCTCCGAGCAATGCATTTAACCTCTCAAGCAATAAAGCATTCTGAGTTTCCATCTGCTGGTATAATCCAGATACTGCAGCATCTAACTCCGCTCGTGTAATTCCGGCACTTGGTGCTACTTGACTTGACAAAGGAGAAGTGGCAGTATTTTCATGGACATTACTGGGTCTTGTAGATCCGCGCTTTCTTCCAGGAGCCATTATCTCCGATAGACTTCTGGTTTTGAGAGAGATTCTTTCTATAATCTTTTGCGAAGCAATGATGAAGATAGCCTGAGTTGGATTCTCAGTGAAAGCACCAAAAATATTAACGCTTAAAATTGAACGCTAACACCCTGGTGTATGTAGAGATTAAGTGAAAGCACCACCCGTGAATACGGGAATTAGAAACAAGTAGAAAAGTCACAGAGAAAGCAGTAAAAGACAACAGTTTTGTAGTGGTTCGGCTTCAGGTTAAGCCTACGTCCACTTTAATCTTCTTTATTACTGAATCAATTACAACTTCACAACAATCTTTGATTACAACATTGATGGGACAAATAACTAGAACTCCAATGTAGAAGAAGTCTTTGAATCCATGTTGATTGCGTTAGTTTTCCTCTTGAAGTTTGTTGAGATGCCTTTCGTGTTTGAAGTGTCGAGCGAGTCGAGAATTCAGCAGAGTATCGGCGTTCCATAAGTAAGCCGAAAAGATCCCCTTTTAGTTGGAGAAGGCGGGGTATTTATAGGAGAGTTAGGTGTTAGGTCGTAGGTCGCAAGCGACCTTGGATAGGTCGTAGGTCGTCCACAACCTAGTGGGAGTCGTTTATGGCTTATACAAGGTACACTTCATCGTTCTAGAGAAACTAGCAAGTCATAGGTCGTGGCCGACTTAGGTAGGAAGCGGCATAGGAAGCTCCTTTGGTATGTTTAGGTCATGAGCAACTTAGGTATAGATCGTAGGTCGTGGGCGACTTAGTAGACACGGTTTACGGCCTAACAGGAGCACCCTCGATCATTCGAACAAATCGTAGATCGTGGGCGACCTAGGGAAGGAACGACATAAGGAAGACAAGTTACCTCGGCTTTGTATAGCTCGCTAGGTCGCTAGGTCGTTAGAGAGCTTCATTCCTGTTTGGTCGCGTCTAAGTTAACTCGTTCACACTTTAGGTCATTAACCCGTTGTTGGTCCATTAGTCCGTTAGGTTGTAATGCTTGCTATGTTATGTCGTTTCACCTTAACTCGCTGCAGAACTTTATCCTTGTTAGGTCGCCCCCTTATTAACTCGCTAGGTCGTTCAACCCTTAGGTCGCTGGGTCGTTGATAACTTTAGGTCGATGGACCTTTCGATCCTTTCGGTCGCTGAGCTCCGTAGGTCGCTGACTAGTTGAGTCGCTAGGTCGCTACTTTCTCTAGATCGCAGGGTCGTAGAAAGAAGAGGGTTAACATACAACATCTCCACTTATTTTAATTCATTATCAGTCCAAGTCGAATTCTATTTATAATTCGAGTTTATTTACAATACAATTCATTTTATTTAACCGGGTTAAATTTTATTAACGTACTCTATCAAATAATTTATTTAGCTAATTAGCTTACTTCTAACTTTTAAATCAATATTCGATCTTATTACGAAAATCACTTCATTAAATATTTCCTAAGTTTAATTTTTTTTCATAATTCCAGTTTGGATTTCCTTTCATTTTCCAAAATTACAACACTTTTACTTCGGCTTGTTTATTCCCCTTTTACATTTTTATAAGCTACTCACTTATTAATATTCATACTTCTCCATCCATTTACAGTCAATCACATTTTCACTTTACTTTTAACTAGGGACTATATTTTTATTTCAATGCTTTTCAGTTCTTTTATAAGCTTCCAAAGCTTATTTATCCCAATTCAATACTTACTTAGTTCACGCTTATTTATTTAAGTAAGAATTTTATTCCATTCAATATTATCTATAACTCAACTGAATTTATTTCAATTCAATTTTATTTAACTTAACTTCAGTTAAATCTAGCATCATACCATTCTCTTTAATCCACTCAATCCACTTGAATTTAAATTTAGTAAGAACTTACTTTCACTTAATATCATCTACATCTCAATTTATTTCGTTTCAATTCGATTTCAACTTAATTCAAATATAACTGGGTTTTATTTTCAGTTTACTTCAATTTATTTCAATCCAAATTTAATTTCTATTTACCCATTCCAATCACATTCAAGATTTACTAATTATTTCTTCCAATCATCCATTAAATTTTCCATTCAAGCCGAAATCAATTAAACTTTCAACAATTTAATTCCTTCACCATAATCCAAGTTAAATTTTTTTAACTCTCTTCTTTTGTTTCACTTTTAAATTTTGATTACAACATTCACATCTCTTATTTTCCTTCCTTATTTAAAAATCATCTCAATTTATAAGTTTACAACTTATCTCATCGAGATTTTCAATTCAAATAAGGATTCAGGATTTTTAAACACCCGGCTTTTGGTTTCAAATCATTTGAAATCACCAATATCTCAAAATCACATTTCTCAAATTTTTAACCCATCCTTTTTTTATCCCTAATAAATTTCCTTTGAAATTTCAAAAACAAACTAGTTCTTCTGAACAAATCAATTTGGCAGTAATCCGTCACCGAGAAACTCGAAAATGAACATCGATGATGCTACAGTCATCACCGAAATTATTTTCCAGTGACTGAAGTGAGTTCAATGCTATATCCCTTCCCAAAATTTATTCGAAACAATTTCCTTTCAGAAATACTTCTAAAACAATAATGCTATTATTTGTCTTCAAAATACTTCGAAAAATACTTCCAAAATCTCCGGGGTTTTAAATTTTCAAATTTTTACTTAAATTAAATTTTAACTATAATTCATTTGTATAATTTATGCTCATACAAATTCCTATTTGATTATCCAATTCATTCCAATTTTTATAATCTTATTTGTTTAAAATATTGTCATCCAAACATCCAAGTTATATAACAATTTAAGGAATATTTCTTTTATATCAAAATATATTTTGTGTAAAATTATTTCATTCACCCACCTTTAAAACAATACTGTGTCAACTTATCGTGTCGGGTGTTTATAAACTCTTCTCGAATAGCGGCAAACTTACTGGACCAGAATTCATATTCCACTCAACCAATAAGTCAACACAATATTAAAACAATTTATATTCACTAACAAATACGCACTCATGTCTATTAATACGCTCAAACTCATTCTAGAATACTACGGACTCTATTTTCAATGAGTAATCCCCACCAAAGCCAAGGTTCTCACTTAACATTCATCTCTGATACCAAATGTAATGACCGGCAAATCCATACCCTTTTGAGTCGACACTGTTCTCCATCAATCAACTCAAGATGAACGGAAATACGAACCATTAGGGTTAAAGAAGAAGAGGTAGAAGGAGTAAATAGAAAACAACATCAGAATATAACCGTCACAGCGGAATAAAATATAATAGATAATAAATGATCTTTACACAAACAAATATATATTTATATACATTACATCATTAGAGTACAGCGTCAGAGTTCAATACAAACAACAACATAACTCAGAACGGTTATAATATCTCGTCCTTCTAAAAACCGAATACACAGCGGAATATTTCATACAAGTATGGAAGTACGTATCGCCATCCAGCTCCACAACATCCTTTTCTATAATCTATAATACTCGGTCTGACCCGAGCATTATAGTTAAATAACACCCGAGTCAGTCTGGAATACCAGCATGGTAAAACCACACTCAATTGGATTATTAAAATTTCAAAATCCTTTGAAATAAAAAACATCTCGTAAGACCACGCCACAAATAAACATGTCGGTTTTTACCTTACGATAGCCAAAACACTTTTTATCAAAATCCTCTGATATTATAACAGTGTCTATAGAAAGTAAAATAGAATCTAGCTGAAATGCTTGCATCTCATGTTTCAGCAATAGTTGGGCACAGTCAAAACCGTAAGGCACGTAGGGAGAATGGATTTCCAACTAATGACTAGGCACTGGGGTACCACCTGTCACAGTACCTGGTCTAGATCAGCGTACCGAGGATCCACCCTAGATCCCCTGCAACACAAGACCAGGACTACCCCTTACTGGATGTCCCGAGTAAGATCACCCTACGGTTGGGATCAGCAACCGCCACACAGCCGAAATAAAAAGGGACATCTAGACAAGGATGACCTCCCCTAATGGGTGCTACCCACTTAGCCTTGCTGCATATCCCATGATTTCAGTCGTTCTCGCTTGATGAGGCTTGAGGCTAAGCGTTACCTTTTTAGAACATATCACTTAGAATGCCCACCGTCCACCTGACGGTGTTCCGAAAGCATTCGTCCATACAAGTCCGTCCCAGGTTCGAACGGAAACGAAGGCACTACTCCTACTACATCCATTTTGGAATTACCTTCAGGATTAGTAGCGACTAAACCTTGCACTTCATTGCCCCATCTTCGAATCCAAACTCGTCTTCCTTACGAAAACATACAAATCGGATCGAAGTGGTTTTCAAGAAATAAATCCTGATCCTGGTCTCTTCGAAACGATCAGCGCATTGACCAATATTGATAGTCGGCTATTTAACACTCAATTAACATTCACAACAACCATCAAACATAAATAAATTTCTCCTGAATTATTTATTAACCTCAAAATACCTTTGCAAGATATATTTCCATTTTCAACCCTTTTGAAAACAGTTTTCAAACCGCACTTTTCTCATGAAATAAATTCCCAAATATTTATTTCCACTGAAAACACCAAGCAAAAAAAACTTAAGATTTTTAAAATAATTTAAAACACTTTATTATAAAATGTCCTTTAAAAATTTAAATTAAAAATTACTTTAATACTTATTCAAAATATATACTTTAAGAATATTTAAAATAAAACTACTTTGGACAATATAACACTGAATTTCTAACTTTTAAAACATAATACCAAGCCACCTTTAAATAATTACTGCTATTATAAAAATATACTTTCTTTAAAATTTAAACATTTAGAAATAATAACTTTTCTAAAACATACTTTTAAAACAACTTAAACTTTTTACTTATACTTAAAAATTTGCTTCGAAAACGTACTTGACTATCCAGGGAAATACACTTTTCTTTCACATCCTTTAAAAATCAATAACTATTTATTTTTAAACAAACTTACCCATTCCTTTAATAAATTCCCACCGTAAAATTTATACCCCCAAATTTCCACCGATATCTGTTCCACTTTATAAACCCAGTTTATAAATTTCATAGTCACATTCTCCTTTAAATTTTCAATTTAAAACACTAAAATCAATTTCTGAATTGATTTCCAATTTACTCCATTTTGAAATAAATTCCTTTACTTACTCATTTATTTCAAAACCCATTAACTTTAGATTTTTAATTCTTACTTGTACTTTAAAATCTGTTAACTGAAAATACCAATTTCATACTTTCTAAATTCCTTCTTTATCATTTTCACTAAGTTTAAACCTTGAATTTTAAAATAAATTCTTTATTCCTTTAAATAACATCCCTTAAGTTATAGAATTCATTATTACTCTGTTTATTCAAAATCCCCTATTCCATACTCGAAACCTATTTATTAGAATTTTAGAATCACGTTCATTCTTTTCCAATTCACTCTTATTTTTATTTCAAATTCTCTATAATTATTTCACTTGAAAATTTACTCTTACATTTCTTTCAAAATCGAATTCTATGTATTTGATGACTCAACGTACCGAAATATATTCAATCAAATCATGGTATCCAATATTCCAATTATCAATATAATTCATCACAGCATATCAAATAATCATAATACATAATTATTAGAACAATCTAAATAATTTTGAGGAATCCAGTTGGATCCCTCCAACCTATTTCCCTGCATCCACAAACGTTAGCACAATACCAACTCCACTTTGAGGTGAAATATCACGGTATATGGGTTTACATAATATCATCCGTTATTATGCGACGCATAGGGTCTCATCCGCTATATAATGCGGGAAATCAATCACTCCAATATATACTATATACTACTATATAAAATATAGCACATTAAATCAATTCAATCATTCAACCAATTATTTAAATTTAACTATTTTAATTTAAATAACAATCCAGAAGAGAGAGATTAACTTCCTTTGATTTTATTTGCAATCCACTTCAACTTTGCCTTGGTTTCACGTTTTTTTGACCTTGTATAAACACTAGACGATTTCATTAATATTCGAACCAATCGAATAATTAAATTTTCCTTTGATAAATTTAATTAACTAGTGATTTTATTTTAATAGTTCTCATTTTAACAAATGATTTAATCTAAACTAATAACTAATTTTAAACCAATAACTTAAATTTTAAACAAACAATTTAAATTGTAAACTAATTTTCCATTTTAAAGGTCGTTTGGTAACTAAGATAATTAATAAGTTAGTTAAACCATTTTTTTTTCAAATCCATTATTTAAAATAAACTAGCAAATTCGCTAAAATTTCATTTTCTTTTAATAAAATATTTAACTAAAAATTAACTTTCAAAACTAAATTAAATAAAATAACCTTTTGTAAAAATAATTAAATAAGTTTTATTTAATAAGACTAACTTTATAATATATATATATATATATAAACTGCATTTAAATTCTTTACTGTAATTAAATTTTTATTTTATTTTTTTCTGGTTGTATATTAAAAACTGAAAACTGCATTATATTTTTTTTCAATCTATACATACTGAATTAAATTAAAGATAAAATGTATATACGTCACGATTTCGACCTTACTGGAAAATGTACCCAGCCAACTCTGATGAACAGCAACGCCTCGTGTTGAACACGGTTGGAGAACGAATCCCCTATCTCGCGTGGCCACCAAAACGCGACTGTGCCTGCATCAAAACCAACAACGATCGCATGCATCTGTTGCTTTCCCTCCGTTCTCGCGAGCTCGACCATCAGACTTCCCAGATAAAAACGCGACCGATCAACTCAATCTCGATTTGCCGAAATCCCTCCCTTGTCTGCTTCCATCGTGACCTCGCCGTCGCATCGTGAGGCCACCAGGTGATTCAAACAACTTTAAGAACTGAGGGGAGAAGGGGAACGAAGGGCTCGACTTTGATTTTTTTATTCCCTTCGAAAAGAAAGTCGCGGATATGCTTTGATTTTTTTTGAACGAGGAGTAAGGAAAGGGAAAGGGAAACTCGAGTTCGAAGAGAGATAAGAGATCAGCCGATTTGATTTTGGAAATTTTAATTTATGAGTAGCTCGACCATTTTTTTTCTCTTCCTTCATTTGAGATTTCATTCTACTAAATGAAGAAGGGAAGAGGTTCGTGCTTTAAAAAATGAAGAGGGGGATTGCATGCTTTGAAAGATAAAGAAGATGTGAAAACCTGAGTTGAATGTCAGCTACAGAGAAGGCAAAAATGGGTGATGGGGAAAGCAAAAAAAGCATTGATGTAGATAGGATTTCAGCTGGAATTGACTAAGCAATATAAATTTTTATATATTAATTTAATTCAAATTCAAATTTATCCCGATAAATGCAACTTAAAATTTCGAACTTCTATCGAGGCGTGCCGCTAGGCATTTATAATGTTAAACCCCTGTTTCGAATGCATTGGAAAAGGTTTCGAGTCCTAATTCGATCGTATGGAGAAGATAGCTTTTTGGACCCAGTTATTTAATATTAGATTTTGATATATATTTCAGCGCGTTTACATACCGTACGCTCACACAACAACTCAAAATACTACGAAAACTGAAACCCGATAATAATACAATATTCGGATCCAATGAAACTAGTTTTGTCGAAATCCGATACTATGCCTCGGAAGGCTATTTTTAAATATCAATTTAAACGATATATTTTCAAAACCTAACAAAACACTTTCGAATTCAATTTTAACACTTTTACTATCTTCAATACTATCATTATAAATTTGACAAGCCTTTAAATATTTTTAACAGGCTTGAAACGCAGGATTAAATATTTTACTCAATCTTCAATTATTGAATTGAATAATTATATTATCTAACAAATTGTTGTATCTACATTCTAAATAGATAAATCCAAGTTTTCCATATTCAAAACCAATTTATAATTCAATTCCTATATTTAAAACCATTTAAATATCCCGAATTAAACATTGAAAAATCCGAGTCATCACAAAAGTGGTATTCTGGTATGGAGCCTAGATATTTGACTTATGTGGATAAAAAATGGTATTCTGGTGTGGAGCCCATATTATTTTACTTATGTGGTTGTTGGTTATTGAGGCACCTTGTTAAAGGTCGGTAACGACCAAGGGATGGCGTACCCGACAGTTAGTTACCTAGTAACAGAGGTAACCCGACCTTGTGTTGGCAGAGATCCGATTAGGTTCTAGGGGGGTCCCTCCAAAGGCGTACCCTTCGGATAAAGGAAGTTCCTTAGCCTTGACCATTTATTGGAAATTCAATCACTCAATATGATCCCTGTACAGTTTTAGTTGTAGAACCTGCCATTTAACATGGTAGCTATCGTAGGCATACTATAATGGTACATATGCTGGCTAAGATTAATATTATACTTTCGAAATGTTTTTCACACTATGCACTAATAATAGTATCAAAAGGATTTTTGCGTATCAAGAAAGTTTGACTATCATAAGGAGAAACCTTCCTCAAGTGTGCGATTGCATTGTGTGTATGGCAGGAGAACTTATGGTAGTTTCATTTTCCAAAAGCATGAACGGTTTTATTTTCCTTTTCTTTTGTGCAAATAAATTTTTTAGATCTCACACCAGTCCCATGACTAACTCGGGGTTTATTGTTCCCTTTCTAAACTCTGGATGCCCACAATTTTCTACACGGGCAGTCTAGAGTCAGGTTATCAGTGGTTTTGGAGCAACGTTAGGAAAGTATGATGTGGAGATTAGGATACAAGCTGGATGATGAGACGTATCACATATGTGATGTAGTATCTGTTGCGTATGGTTTGCTGCAAATTCAGTTTCCATATGGAGAAGTTATAATAACTGACCGGTGTTGTGTTTTGTTGATAATTGTATTCCGATAATGTAATGTATAAACAGATATAGTTTTTTGTTTTAAAGATTAGTCATTTATCTATTGTATATTTTTCCGCTGCAATTGTGAGATTCTGATATTGTTTCTGTTTCTTCTTCTACCTATTTCTTCTTCTTTAACCCTAACGGTTTGGTTTTTCGGCATTCAATTGTTTGGCATTTGGTACAGTGGACGTATCGATGTCGATTTTCGGTCGTCGAAAAATTGGGTCGTTACAGAGTGGTATCAGAGATTAGGTTAAGCGAGAACCTTGGCTCTGGTGGGTATTACTCATTAGAGATAGAATACTCTAGAATTAGTTTGAGCGTATTAATAGATATGAGCATGTATTTGTTAGTGAATATAAATTTTTTTTATATTGTGTTGACTTATCGATTGAGTGTTTATAGATTATGGTCAATATGTGGGACGCCATTTTGTCGATAGGGGTTTCTAAACTCTTAAAAAAGATAAACCGACACGGTATTGTTTTAAAATAGGGTAAATGAAATAATTTTACCCAAATTATTTTTTTACAGAAAAGGAATAACTTTCCGTAAATTATTATAATTATATATATGGTTGCTTGGTTGTTAGGAAGTGATAATATTAAATTATTATAATTGTTGTGAAAAAAATTGAATAAGAAATTGAAATTGTAACCAAAGGTTAAGAAACAAATGGGATTTGTAAATATACATGTGATTTATAATTTGAAATAGAATTCCAGAGAAATATTTGAAAATGTTTTTGAAAGGATTTGAAATTTTGAGATTTGAGAAATTTAATTCCTTTTGAATTTGAAAATGATTTTCAAGGGTTTTGGAAAAATAATGGTGAAATTATTTGGGGAAATATTTTTGAATTGGATTTGAAATCTGGTGGAATTTGGATTTAGAAATATTTGAAATGTTTTTAAAAGAGTAAAAGCACTAAACTCTTTTTGGTCGTCGGAAAATAAATCTAATGATGATCGCGACATCATCGGTGTTCATTTTCAAGTTTCCAAATATTTTCGAAATTGAGTTTGACTTTGAAGTAGTTTGATTTTGGATATAATTGATTTCGAAAATGATTTTGTAATACTTAAGTGATTATTTAAACTCTGGAATCTTATTTAAAAATGGTTATAGAATATTTATAAGTTTCAAAACATATAAGGGCTTGGAAAATATTAATTTGAATGGGCAAGCAAATAAATTGAAAATGAATATTGGGCTGATATTTAATTTAAAATTGTGAAAGTAAAGTGAAGCTGTGGAATTTAGTCAAAGTAGACTAAAAATAAATTAAAGTTTGGAAATAAAATCCATTGACACTTAAAAATAAATTAGTAAGTGGAACTAATTAAAGAAATGAGTTTGAGAAAGGGTGAATGGAATTTAATATTAAATTTTATTTGAAAATAAATTAAGAATTGAAGATGAAAATTGAATTCAGAATGGGATTGAAAAATTGAGTCAAATAAAATGATGATGTGGATTCAAATGAAATTGAAATGCAAGTGAATATAAATGGAGATAAAATCAAAGTAATAAAGTAGAAAATAATATAAGAAGTATATAAAATACTTACATTGAACTTAAGAAACAAATGGTGAGATTCTTAAGTAAAATCTGGAATTGGGAAAATATTCTAAGTTAAAATTTGAATGAGATCCAGTAAAGCTGTGAAATGGATAATTGTGAATAAGTGAATGAAAATCAAAATAAATGTGAATAAAATAAAAGAGAGTTGATATAGCTAATAATCAATTAGAAATAAATACGTAGGATGTACGTATATTACTTTATTCGCATAGCGATTCGATCCAGATTCGAGCATAGAATTTCGTGATAATTATATCGATCCGAGTTTGGATTTTTCACTCGATTTTCGACGGTGAACCATGGATATGGATTTTTGGTCGATTTTGAAAATTCTCTATCATATTTTACGACTATGCAAGGAGAATTACGATTTTTGATCAAGAAACCAAATCTAAGTCCGCACTAGGAAGTCGGGTGGATGATACCAGTTTGGAAATGAAATTGTGTGATTGAGTGAACGGTGGAATTTGGTATTACGTACAGGTGATATATGTGTAATGTACGGGCTTGAATGAAATAACAATTGAAACTTTGTAAAGAAAATTATAAAATGATTTTGAATGTTATAATTGGATATTGTACTGAGTAGGATATACAGGTGTATAAAGCAAAAGGGAATTAGGATTTTTTTGATTTCAGAAGATAAATGAAATTTCTTGTCAAAAGGCATGTATTTAAATTTCTATATGAAATTTGATGATTTTCCGTCTAGCCACTTGGCTTTTCATTTTTTTTGAAATACCGGGATCCGTTGTGGCATTTTGTAGTCGTACCGAGCTAGCCGCACAAAGGAGACGTAGGCGAAATTTTTCAAAAATTTAGGGAGTTAGAAAAATTTTGAGAAAATTTTGAAAATTTAAAATTTGAATTTGAATTTGAATTTTTGAGAAAAAAATATTGTTTGGAACTTATGGTTGAGGTTGGGAAGTTAATAGAAGTGATAATTGGTCTTTAATAAAAAGATTATGTTGACATATTGTTAAAACTGATTGGTTTTGGGAAGATAGTGAATGGGTTATGAATCATTCTTCTTAACTAGTAATTTTGGAACGAAATTCTTTTAAGGGGGAAGAATATGATGACCCGGAATTTTTAGACATTTGAAATTAGAATATTTAATTGATTTTGAATATTTAAAAGTTAATTTCTAATTTGAATTTCAAATATCACCATTTATTTGGAAATTAAATTATTGAAGGTTGGGTAAAATATTGAATCTTAAGTTTTATGCTTATTAAGAATATTTTACAGGCTTGGAAAATTCATGTTGATAATATTGAAGGTGATAGAACTTTTAAAACTGAATTTGTAAGTGATTTGCTAAGTTTTGAATTTACATCGTTTAAATCGATATTTAAAAATAGCCTTCCGAGGCACAGTCTCGAAATTCGACGAGACCAGTTCCATTGGATCTGTAATATGGAATATTATCGGATTTCAAATTTTGTAGCTTTTGGATTGGTCGTGTGACCGTACGGATTGTAAACGCGCTGAAATTTAAATCGAAAATTCAATATAATAATTGGGTCCAAAAAAATTATCTTCTCCATATTATCGAATTTGACCTCGGAACCTTTTCCACTGTATTCGGATAAGGGTCTAACCTTATAAACGCCTAATGGCATGCCTCGATTGGAGATCAAGATTTTGAGTGGCGGAAATCAAGACGATTAAAATTTGAATTAAAATTTAAATATAAAATATGTTAATGCATTGAAGCCCTGTAGCATCAGATACGTAGAAAAATTTTCAAACACATATACGATAGTTTAACATGAGTTGTCTTTCTTTTAAAAGAAAAAAATAAACAAACGATAATGGCAGCTGAAAAAAATCATATCGTTCCTCCCTTCTCGTTTAAAAAAAAATGACCGAAGCCTCTTTCACTCAAAATTAAATCAAATCCACTCGATAAAAAAATATACAAAGAAAATCGAAGTCGACTTCGATGTCGACAGAAAAAAATCTTGAGCGAGGCCATGTAGAGGGGCAAAGGGAAGCGAATCACGAACGAGTTGCCTGCATTCGATTGTACCAACTCATCGGTCGCGAGCATCAAGAGAATCTGGCAATCTTGTATCTCCATTTCTTCTGTTCGAGTTTGTGGTGAAGCAAAGCCAATTAAGGAAATCGAGCAGCGAGGCGCTGTCGTACGAAGCGGCGCTCATGGAGTCGAACGCCAAGGCAACGTCGTAGAAAGTAGTCGCGAGTTCGATAGGAGTTGGTGGCTGCAACGGCAAGGTCATGTGCTCGGCTATGGTTTCGCGAGCTCGAGAGGGCGACTGCATCGTCGAATTGTGGCAGGTCGAGTCGAAGGATCTCGTTGGATTCGTGGGTCGCGTGAGGTATTTCTTTATAGTTTATTTATTAAATTTATATGTTTAAGTATATAAAAAAATTATTTACAGTTAATAATTCATGTTTTATTTTTACAGAAAGGAAAAAAATAAATATATAAATATAAATATGTTTATATCTATATAAATACACATATATATATTTTTATATGTATAGGTGGAACAGAAATTTTTATAGAATTGGAAATATAAGGACTTATAAAAAAATAGCGTTTTAGATCTATAAATTATTTTTATAAGCACATATATATATGTAGGCAGTTTCCAAACGAAATAAATATACCTACATCCATTTTAATTTACTAGTTTAGATTGAAAATAATTTATTAAGGTGATTAACGTGGTTTATAAACTTATTTAATTATTTCAGTCGCTAAAAATATTTTATCAAAACAATATTAGCTAGAAATTTAATTTATTAGATAAGATAAAATTTATTAAATGGAAATTGATTTGTCCAACTGTTCAAATATTAATCAACTATATAAATAATTGTACAAGGTCTTGAATCGGGAAGAGACAGGCCGGTTTGGATCGGAATTGCAAAACAAAAACAAAGGTGAGATTTTCTCACTCAGTCGGAATAGTTATAATCTAAATTATTGATTGATTGTTTGGATGTGATAGTGTGTGTGTGCATATATATATTGGAGTGGTTGATTTCCCGCATTATATAGCGGATGAGACCCTATGCGCCCCGCATAATAGCGGATGACCTCATATACTGCGATATTCACCTCGAAGTGGAATTGTATTTTATATTGTGCTAACATCTATGGATGCAAGGAAACAGTTGGAGGGATCCAACTAGATTTCTCAAATTGTTTGAATTTATTTCATATGTTGTGATGTGATTTATTGAAAATCTATGATTGATTTTATTGGTGATTGAAATTATTGAAGGCTATGGTTTGGCCGAATATATTTGGTATTTTAAAATACCAAAATTTAAAAGATTGGATTTTTGGAAAAGGATAAAAGTTGACTTTTGAAATCCTATCGAATGAATTCCATGTATAGGGAAAAGATTTTAATAAGTGGAAATAAATGGATTTTAAGTAGTATTGTTTAAAAAGTTGAAGAATTTATTTAAAATTCGGATTTTAAATGGTATGGGAGAAATAAAGGAATTTATTTTAAAAGATGGTATATTTTTGGAAATCGATTTGAAAATTAATTTAGTAATTGAAACTGTGTTTTAAGAAAAAAGAGCGACACTATGAAATTTATAAACGGGGTTTGTAAATAAAGTGAAATATTTATCACGGAATAATTTGGAAGTGTAAATTCATGGTGGGAATTTATAATGGAATGGGTAATTTGTTTTAAAAATAAACAGTAGTTTATTTTTAAAGGTGTGAAAAGAAAGTGTTTTCCCTGATAAGCCAAGTACGATTTCAAGCATATTTTTAAGTAAAAGTTAAAAAAATTTAAAGTCGTTTAAAAGGATATTTCTTTGATAAATTATCTATTTAAGTTGTTTAAAATTTCAATGGTAAATATTTTATTAAATTAATTATAGTAGTAATTATTTTAAAAGGCTAATTGGTATTATGATTTAAAAAGGTAATTATTAATGTTTATATTTTATAAAGTAGTTTTATTTTTAAATATATTTTGGCTAAAGTATTTATTTGAAAGATTTGTGTAGAATTCAATAGCCTTTATTTTTAAATTTGTTTGGCTTAAGTTTTCATGAAAAAATATTATTAAATTTCATAACTGGTATTTTAAATAAAGTATTTTAAAATAGTTTTTATTTTAAGTATTTTTAAGTATATATTTTTAGGTAAAGTGATTTAAACTATTTTTAAATCCAAAGCATTTAGTCTTGGCAAATTTTGAGTGGAAATAAACAATGTTTGGGAATTTGTTCCGCGAGAGGAAAGTAATTTAAACATTGTTTTTCAAAGGGTTGATGTGTGAAAATATATCTTGCGAAGATATTTTGAAATAAATAATTTGGGGAAATTATTTAAATTTGAAGTTTGTTGTGAATGTTGTTTGATAGTTAAATAACCGACTATCAATATTGGCATTTATGACGGCACTTGAATTTGTTTTTAAAATAAGCGCTCATTATTCGGTTAAGCTAGGGGAGGACATTAAGTCATAAGACCCATTTCGAATAATGATACAACGAAATGGGATTGCATTTGAAGACGGTGGTTGAAGACCGAGTCTTTTCGAAAACGAAAGGATTATCTGTCGATTATCTCTGCACTAAGTTGCTCCGGTATAGAGATTACCCTATGGGATGGGGAGTCCGGACGTGATTAGGGAATATCCGGATTCGCAAGTACTTCTATCCTTAATTGTCGGTTCCATTCAGACCTAGGATGGACTTATATGGATGTATATTTGACATTACACTTCGAGATATAAAGCTGGTTTCTATCAAATATATTTTTGTTGATGACGGAGAATTTATTCTCTTAGCTTAACACCCTTCTTTGAGACGTACGAGCTCAAAGTTTATGTACTTGATGGTTACTAGTGATGTATTCCCAAGTTGGTAATGTGGCATGCTAAGTGTTGATCATTGGTTGATCGAAGCATGGCTTTTGTGTAAAGCGTAGCTTTGTGGGATGAGACTTCGTTGAAACTCACTCTCCGGAAATGGTCGAAATAAGAAAGGATGTAGCAAGGTTATGGGGGTCGCGCCCCTCAGGGTATGTGCATTTCCTTCTGGATAAAAAGTGGTATTCTAATATGGAGAAAAGATATTTAACTTATGTGGATAAAAAGTGGTACTCTAGTATGGAGCCCAAATTATTTTACTATGTGGTTGTTGGTTGTTGAGGCGCCTCAGTAAAGGTCGGTTACGACCGGGGGATGACATACTCGTGACAGTTAGTTACCTAGTTACAGAGGTAACCCGGCTTCGTGTTGGCAGAGATCCGATTAGGTTCTCGTTGGGTCCCTCCAGAAGCGTACTCTTCGTGTAAAGAAAGTTTCTTAGCCTTGACCATTTGTTGAAAATCCAATCACTCAATACTAGCCATGTATGATTTTAGTTGTAAAACCTGCCATTTAACATGGTAGCTATAGTAGGCATACTATAATAGTACGTATGCTGGCTAAGATTAATATTTACTTTCGAAATGTTTTTCACACTATGCACTAATAATAATATCAAAAGGATTTTTTCATATTAAGCATGTTTGACTATCATAAGGAGAAACCTTCCCCAAGTGTGCGATTGCATTGTGTGTGTGTGGTGGGATACCTTATGGTAGTTTTATTTTCCAAAAGCATGAACGGAATTCTTTTCCTTTTCTTTTGTGAAAATAACTGTTTTGGGATCTTACACCAGTCTCATGACTGACTCGGAGTTTATTGTTTCATTTCTAAACTCTAAGTGCCCACAATTTTCCACACAGGCAGCCTTAAGTCAAATTATCATTAGTTTTGGAGCGAAGTCAGGAAAGTATGCTATGGAGATCAGGAGACAAGCTGGATGCGAGACGTATCACATATATGATGTAGTATCTACTGCGTATGGTTTGCTGCAAATTCAGTTTCCATATGGAGAAGTTATAAAAACTGCCCAATGTTTTGTTTTGTTGATAATTGTACTTTGATAATGTAATGTATAAACAAACATAGTTCTTTATTTTAAAGATTAGTCATTTATCTATTATATATTGTTCTGCTGTGATTGTGAGATTTTGATATTGTTTCAATTTCTTCTTCTACCTATTTCTTCTTCTTAACCCTAACGGTTTGGTTTTCCGGCATTTGATTGTTCAGCATTTGATACAGTGGCGTATTGATGTTGATTTTCGGACATCGAAAAATCGGGTTGTTAAACCTAGATAAAAGCGTATATGTGATATGCATTGGAATTAGGATAATGTAAAAATAATTACGAATTACACGTCTATCTAATTGGTTAGGTTATATTTACATAATTACCAACTCTTCCAATGGTTATAAGTGTTGTAATAAAAAATTCATGGAAAAAACCGTTGCAAACTGATCACATTTGTAACTATTATGAATTCCAAAAAAACTGTTACAAAATAGCTTATTCGGTGTAGTGTAGTTTAGGCATTTTGCCTAACTCATGTACTGTACTTATATTTTTTCAATGTTATGGCCACTATAAAACCATCATAACTATTTTTGCGCATGTGAAGTGTACCTGCTCTTCATATACTATTATAGTGGCACAGTCCACTATAAAGCCGGCTAGCTTTGCTAAATAAAAAATACAGCTTACACATTCGATACAATAAGCATATGTTAGTCTAATCCAAATATAAGTCATTGGATAACTATTAAGAGTATTCTAAAGTACTTATGAAATACAAGAGAATTCTTTCCACCAAATCTAGAAGTAATGAACTCCTTGGAAGAAGTATTCAATATATGCTTTCATAGAGACATTGATGAAAGTAAGTTAAGCTTGATTCAAGTTCATACAAATAGAGAGACCGTGTGTTGGAAAGGCTCCAAATATAAAGTAGTAAAATATTCAACCAGGAAGGCTAAGTACATCACCTTAAATGATACCACAAAGGAAGCAGTATATTTATGAAATTTGTAAGAATGCTAAGGAAATTTTGGGGTTAAGATTCCAATACATATGATGATTTTGTTAATGCAAATAGATGCAAACGAATCAAAAGTTCATTAGGAATTGTGTCATCTTCTCTGAATGTATCACATGAGCTTTTTATCAATGACCAAGAAGTGGTAATTGAAAAAGTAAAAGCGAAGAATAATATTATAGATCCACTTAGAAATGCCATTTTCCCAGTTTAATATAGGAAGACCTATTGAAGGTATAATTCTAGAATACCGTAATTGGCCACAAGTAAAGTTGGATATTAATAAAGTTAAGGGTATTTCCTAGTGTAATTATGTTATTTTATCATCTACTTAATTCTTCTATTAAGCCTTACATGGAATGAAAGTATGTTTTTGGTTGTTATTTCTATTGTACATATTTAATACATAAAGTTTTTGAGTATATTATAACAGACACGTAGAAATTCAGAGGATTAAGTGTTTTGTTGATCGCATGTATGAAAGAGTTCATAACCATGAGTATTCAATTGGGCTAAAAATATTATCCTTAAATGCCATAATCGAATATATGTCAAAACAGGATACCAATACACTTATTAGACTAGTATACGTAAACGTTGTCCATACGATGGACAATGATTTACTTATGACCATCGGAAGACCAACTGGTTAAGTACTTATAGTCATCTGGAATGATAAGAGAACAAATTACTCGTTATTTTCTATATATGATAGTATCTAAGTCAAATATGAGATCTTATATGATAATAAGCAATAATCTTTTGACTTGAAAGTATTATGGATCTTATGAGTGGATATTTGTTTTTATTATAATCAATAAAGTGAAACTGGTCACATTACAACCAGGCCAAGACTTGCTAAATAAAATATTGCACAAGTGAGAATCCAACTCCTTTGATACAGAAGGTGTAACGACCTACTTTTTCGCACAGTTTATGTTGACAGTAAACCACACATGTCCAACCCAAACTAAACGGAGAGTAGATAGTTAGGGAAAGAAAGTAGAAAGAGGACAAGAAGAAACTAAATAACACAAAATCTCACAGTGGAACAAAAAATTTATAATAAATATAAACAAATCTTTCACATAACAAACTATAACATATGTATATAAAAACATCAATCAGAGTGTACTATCCTATTTCAGCTCGAACAATTATAACAAACCTGCCCTAACAATTGCTGAATAATATGCAGCAATATATGCAACGAAAATATAACCATTTGCGTGAATTTGTCTTTGGGCCTCCAGCTCATGTCTTGATGCTCCAAATATCCAAGTAAACTTGGAAAGTATGCTCGGTCTGACCCGAGAATTATAGGGAAACAACGCCCGGGTTAATTCGGTCAACGTGAGAAACTCAAATCACAAGGAATGTTATTTATTTTAACTTGTAAAATCCTTTAAAATCTAAAGTATATCGTAAGACCATGGCGCTCATAAACACAGATGGGTTTTTACCTTATGGTAACCAAAATTTTATATCAAAGAATCCAATGATATTATAATAATGTCTAAAGGAAAAAATTATAATAATTAAGTAGTTGTGATGCTCATGAGTGTACATCACAACAATACTAGATATATAATCGAAAACTGATAAGGCACGTTTGGTAACTGTGTAGGATTTCCATGGAGGTGCCCTCGGTACTTTGAGGAACAGTCCTCTTGCACAAGGATCAGAGATATTCTTCCGAAGCAGCATACATCCCTGGTGATGTACCATAGAAAAAACATAGCTAGTCTCGCTAAGACCGAGTTTATCTCCCCATGCATGCATTAACAATTATAGGTAACTTCTAAATGGAGCTAACTACACCCTATAGGGTTGCCAACCCTATTGGTCATGTCTCCTATCTTTGGTATTAATCATTCCCGCTGATGAGGCTAAATCCGGCATTCTAGCTTACTCACCGCAACCAAATACATCATGGAATCCCCCACATGGGTCACTAAACCCCGATGGGTCTCGGAATAAAATATAAATTCACACGTCTCAATTAGATATTGGAATCATACCGGGATTCCTATACTCCAACGGGTCTCGGAATAAAATATAGATTCACACATCTCAATTGGATATTGGAATAACACCGGGTTTCCTATACTCCAACGGGTCTCGGAATCACGCATGGATCCCAACATCTCAATATATCACGAATCTCCTTTATAGAATCGTATATGGCTTTCGGAGTGGTCACGGGTGCGAGTCATCTCTTACGAGTACACTCTTCCGCTTTTCGGGTGCTCCACAAAACCAAACGCCGATTTCCAAAATGCTTAATACCAGTTCTTTAGGAAATAATCAGATAATACATAAGAGCGGGGATCACTCCCTAACCTTTTGAGTGGATGGGTATCCTTATCATTTTTCCTAAGAGAATTCTACGAGTTTATATGTATAGCATAGCACCATTGACAGTAACTGTACCTTATGATCCCCGTATTTCTCCTAGATATTTCTAGAGTTAAAATCCTTCGGTGTTAAGTAGGCAATATTTCCTTACCACCGTAATTAAGAAAGGCTGCATGTTTAGACCAAGATTTGATAGTCGGTTATTCAACTATCAAATAACAAACATTCAAAACAAAAATTATAATTTTCCATGGAAATCACTAAGCCTCTTAAATTAATTTTTCATTGATTTTAAATCACATTTCAAATACTTGAAAATCACTTTCATATACTTATCTCAATAGGATAAGTATATTCACAAACCAATTTATTTTCGATACTAAGAAAATATAACCATATGCTTATCTCAATAGTATAAGTATATTCACAAACCATTTTTCTTTCAAAACTTAAAAACTTGAAAACGACTATGGGTCGTAACTTACACAATGGTTACGTCGCTATCCTAGCGAATCCCAGCAGACTATAGGCAATCCCTGCCCAAAAAATTACGCCATGAAAATCAATCATTTCTTTCCAAAATCTCTTTATTTCATAAATAACCCAAATATATTCATAAAGTTTTCTTTATAAATTTCTAATCCTTTTATAAAACATCCTTAATGAATCTCAACCCCCTTTTTAAAAAAAAACCCTCCTTCTAAAAATTTTAAAACCCGTTTATAAATTCTTTTATAAATATTCAAAGCCATTTATAAAACTCTTTCCATATTTTAACAAACCTCTTTAATAAACTCCTTAAGTCGGTAAGGTTCCCTTGATACCCGTATATTACTTTAAATAATTTTAAATAATAAGTTATTACTTAAATATACTTCAATTTCATTTAAATTAAACCTTATTTAGTATATTAACTTTAAAATCTCATTAATAACATATTAAATTGATTTTTAAACACTATTACAACAATAAGTTAACTTTAAAATGATATTAATATAATAATTAATTAACTTTAAAACGTTACTAAACAATAGTTAATCAACTTAAACTAATATTAATATGAAAATTAATTTCCCCTAAAATATAGTTAAATAACTTAAATCAATATAATTAATTAACTTTAATTAGAAATTAAAGTATAGATAATCTTTTAAATAATTAATTAATATATAATTAAAACATTTCTAAACCATAACTAAATAACTTTTAAATAGTAATCAACATTCTTAAAGAACATTAAGAACTAGCTTTTAAGAATTATATTAAAAAAATAATTAACTTTAAATTATTATTAAAGAATTATAAATTATCTTTAAAATATTATTACTAAGAAGTTATTATCTTTTTAAATCTTATTACTGAATAATAGTCATCTTTAAAACTTATATTTAATTATTCGTAAATTAACTTTCAAATCAATAATTCGCTTTTTCAAATTTTGAAGGAGGCTTACGATCACTATGGTACTTAACAAGCTACCATATTATTAATTTAACCTTTCAAGTCAATTACAGATATTTACATAATCCACGACTATGTAAATAAATCCAACACTTAACCATCATTAGCTACTAGATCCCTAATTCAAAATGGCATATCATTTATGATATATAAGCGAATGTCCAAAACCATAAAATAGCAAAATGGGGATTTATTCTGCTAATTAGTTGCCAAATTAATTAAATTAACGGTGTTTTATTATGCTAAACCAATGTCCAATTACCAAATTCGATCCAGTTTAACGCAGCGGTAATTTATTTGACTAAATAAACATAAGTACTTAAGGTATATAAAGTTAAACGACGTTATTAATTAAAATAACGTAATTTAAATCATGTCCGTTTAAATGTGTCATAAATTTACCCATGGCCAAACCTATCAGCATATTACTTTACAATATTGTAGTCGCTAACACGAGTGCAACGCAAAAGTCCATGGGTAGATTGGATTTCATATGAATGGGATATCCTATTTTATACTTTAACAGCACAATTTTAAAATCTAGATTAAACCAAATTATAAATAATTTTAACTTTAACGTTATAAACTATACAAATTTTTAACTTTAACGTTATAGACTATCCAAATTCTTTATCAAGTAAACTAAATTATAAATCTTCTCACCATAGCATTTCCAAGCCCAACCTTAAATAGTAACTGCACACACGTTACCGAGCTACTCCATGCTTCCATGCATGCCAAAGCCCAAATACCATGCTACCCACTTTGGGCCATCATGCATGCACCTTTACATCCATTCCCACTTCAAACCATCACCCTCCCTATCTTCAAACATGTCACCACCCATGCATTTTTCTTTCATTCTTTCGCTTGACGCTCACGGCCTTCCAATACGTGCGTACGCCTAATGCTCACAAACTCTGAGAGTTTCTTGCATTCAACTTGCTCACTTCCATGTGAGCCTGCACCAACTAGCGCCTGCCCATTCTTATTTTTGGATAAATTTTTAATTTGGACCAGTTTTAAAAACAGGTAATTATTGTAAAAACAAAAAATTTCATCGTTTTAACCTCAAGGACAGACCTTCAGTGTTTTAGTATGAAGTACAACTTTCTTAGATATCAGTTTTTAGTTATCCATAGCATTTTTTAGGCATCAGTTCGTTGTTATCGGTAGCATTTTTTAGTTTGGTAGCAGTTTTGGAAGAATGTTTGTCCTTTAGAATAATTTTGAAAGGATGTTTGTCCTTTTGAATAATTTTTAGAAGAATGTTTATCATTTTGGTTAAAATATTGAGCTTGTGTCCTTGAGGCTAAAAATATACGAACTTTTTTCCTTTAAATTAATTCTCCCTTTTAAAAACCAATTACAAATTTATGTAAGTTTTATAACTTATTACAAAAATAGATCACTTTTTGCCACGTCAGCGCCACGCGTAATGGCGGCATTTCAAATGCCGCCAGTTCATTTTTTTCTTATTTATATAGTTCGCGGCATTTCAAATGTCGGAACCTATTTTTTTAAAAAAATAACTTTAGGCGGCATTTCAAATGGCACACACTGGAGGCATTTGAAATGCTGCCAACTATATTTATAAAAAATTGTATTGGCGGCATTTGAGACACTGATGTGGCCAAAGTGCTCTATTTTTGTGATAAATTATAAAACTGGCATAAATTTGCAATTAATTTTTAAAATTAGCCCAAATTAAAATTTATCCTATGTATAAACAAACACGCATGCATGCTTTCCCTCCAACCATACGCATGCATATAAACAACTTCTCCTTCCCATAACTCCTCCTACACTCCAATATTTCAAGTGCATCAAGAATGAAAAATGTAGATTTTTGCGCCCACTAATACTTTTGTGTTGGATGTTTTTGTTAATGCTTTGTATGGAGGGAGAAATTAGTTTAATGAAATTTAAAGTGGAAAGGTGGCTATGCTTTTTTGTTTACAGGGAAAGCTTTCAAAATGGAAGTTGTATTTTGTTGTCACATGCTACGTTTCTGTCAATTTGAATATAAAACAAAATGATTGTGTTTTCCCCAGACATTTCCCACCAAACAGGGTAATAAATGGGCAAAGAGGAAAAAACAATATGGGCGCACGTAAAGACGAGAACAACGACTGTGAAAGATTTTGGATGGGTTATTTTAATTTTAATTTTAAAAGTTTTGGGGTATGACACTACACAATATTACGTTCGCGTTCGAACCGCAAATGACGGAAATAAAAATACGATCGCGTTCAACAACGTGAGACATCGTAAAACATCTATAAAATAGAAAAGTTAACTTATTTCGTGAAGTTTTAAAAGTACCAACATTTGCCGTAAAAAGCGTTAAACGAAAATTTATTTATTTATTCAATTTAAAAATTATGGAAAATTACTAAAAATTAAATTAAACATACTCATTAAAAATCAAATCTAAATTTGAAACAAAGATTTTATTATAAATTATTTCAAATCCAAAATTTTAAACAAATTAAATATTCAAACTCGAAGACCCAAAATATGGGTTGTTACACTTTCCCCTTTTAAAAAGAATTTTGTCCCTAAAATTTCAGCACAAGAACATTCAATAATATTCGTAAGCGCGCAAGATGTTCATAGATCATTCGCATACTAATTCTGTTTTAATCACTACTCGACTACGACTCCACTCATAAAACAGTACCGCTCACTCGATTTATTTGTGCGGACCGTGATCGAGCTCCTTGGTTAGGAACCTTTGCTCTCCTTACATAGTTGTGGCTATGATAGAAAACCTTGGTTCCATATCAAGTACCCTCAACAAGGGCTCGCTATTAAAATCAAGTAACAAATCCTTATTTGGAGTAGTGTAAAACACTTCAAAGACTTATACTCGAATATCAAGTCAAAAATATATAAAAAGAGAAATGATCTATGTCCACCTTTTCTACCAATCCTATTACTACTAAATTATTTATGAAAACGTTCATAAAAATTCCAACTTAGGTTCAAATATTTTAGATGGCATGAAAAACGTTCCATTAAGCATAGCTTAAGTTTCAAAGACTAGTATAATATCCTATTACATCGTAAGGGTACACCATTATCAGATTCAAACTTTATTTTGAATTCACTTAAGAATTTTAAACATCTAGGTAATCAAAACACCTTTTTGAAACGATAATATATATTTTAGTCCATAGGATATATATATATATATATATATATATATATATATAGCTCGAGTAACCCCAAAATTATATCAAGGAATTGGGTACTACCAAACAGTATCATATATTTTCTTACTAGAAGGATAATAGTCAAGAGAAACGTTTACCATCCGAACATATCTCTTACCCATTTTTAATTATTTTCGAGCCAGTCGAACTAGTTGACTTAAAACCACTTTTCTACTTTTCAACCCCATTTTGGAACAATACCAAATATATTTCCAAATAAATAGTTTTTATCAAACTATCAACTCCCAACTTACTTTGAATTCGTCCGGATTTGAACTCATTCCGATCATACAGTGACAAAGAGGATAATTTACTAAGCGCGCAATATCGTTCGCGTAAGCAAATATTCGATCGTCACTTAGAAGATTACACTAATCATCTCAAAACAAATTGAGAATCATTCTCCGATCCAAAATCCAAAGGGCAATATATTTCTATAGAATTCCTTTTCAGAGGTATTTATACTTAGATATACTTCTAAGTGTACTATTTCCAAACTATTGATACACCAAAAACACCTTTAAACACTAAAGCCGTCTCAAATAAAATTATTATTTCCTTTCTCCAACATAATAATAATATACCCATTTACTTTATAGTAAATCAAACCATACTTTATAAATCAAATCAAATTTTGTTTTATCTAACAATTATATAACAAGGTCGTAATGGTAGTAATTGCCTACTTATAAATGTTTCTATCCCAATAACATTTTCAATTACTATTATTAACCCGTAAACCTTAAAAACCATTTCCCACAACATCGGGATTTAAACTCTCGAATCTCTTTTATTTCTTAAACACATTTGTATAAATCAAATTTATAAAAAATCTACTTCTAAAGTAAATCATTTCTCAAATATTCATTTTGAAACTATTTTAGCTTTATATAAATCATTCTTCAAGTATTCTTTCGGAAATGTTTAAGTTTCCCTTTAATGTCTAATTTTATAAAACCCTAATTTAAAACAACCAACTTTTATATTCAACATTTTCAAATATTCCAAATTTTCTTTTAATAAAACACTAGTTATTAAAACCCAATTTTATCAAATCATCCTTTATATAAAATCGTTTTTTAATACTCCCAAATTCCTATTTACCCAAACCAAGTTTCAAAAAGAGAAGATTCAAGATAAATCAATCGATAATTGTCGATGCCCAGAGATGGACGAGCACGACCGATCAAATCCTAGATGATAATAATGGAATACTATCACTCTTAACAACCAAGAATAACTATGGGAAGATTTTCCTTTATATATAAAATATAATGTTAGGTAAATTTATTTTATTTACCTAAATTTTAAAACAATAATTGGTCAACTGGTCTTGTTCAAGTGTTTAGGAAATCCTTATGATAACGTTGGCCAAACGCATCGACCAGAATTCTTAAGCCACTTAACAGATCAAACAACACAACACAAAACATTTTTATATCACTAACATATATGCGTTCTTCTATATATACACTCTCAACTTCATCCTAGGGTCTCACTTACCCTATCTCAAATGTGTCAATCCCACCAAAGCCTAGGTGTTCGCTCAACCTAAGTTCTAATACCAACTATAACGACCCACTTTTCCGTACAGTTTAAGTTGACAATAAACCATGTATGTCCAACCCAAATTGAACAGGAAAGCGGATAGTTAAGGGAAAGAAAGTAAAAAGAAGACAAGAAGAAACTAAACAACATAGAGTCTCACAGTGGAACGAATAATCTATAATATATATAAACAAATCTTTACACAAAACAAAATTGAAACATATGTATATATAGACATCAATCTGAGTATACTATCCAATTTAAGCTCGGACTGTTATAACAACCTGCCCTAGCAATTGATGAATAGTATACAGCAATATATGCAATGGATATATAACTATTTATGTGTAAATGTCTTTGGGCCTCCAACTCATCGCCTGAAGCTCCAAATATCCAAGTAAACCTAGAAAATATGCTCGGTCTGACCCGAGAATTATAGGAAAACAACGCTTGGGTCAGTCTGGTAAAACCAGCGTGAGAATCATAAGGAATGTTATTTATTTTAATTTGTAAAATCCTTTAAAATCAAAAGTACCTCGTAAGGCAGCGCTCATAAACACGGATGGGTTTTTAATTTACGATAATCAAAACTTTTATATCAGTAAATCCAGTGATATTATAATAGTGTCTAAAGAAGAAAATAATAATAATCAAGTAGCTGTAATGCTCGTGAGTGTACATCACAACAATACTAGATATATAATCAAAAAGCGATAAGGCACGTTCGATAATTGTATAGGATTTCCATGGAGGTGCCCTTAGTACTTCGAGGGACGGTCCTCCTGTACAAGATCAGAGATATTTTTCCAAAGCAGCATATATCCCTAGTGATGTACCATAGAAAAATCATAGCTAGTCTCACTAAGACCGAGTGCATCTCCCCGTACATGCATGACAATTATATGTAACGTCTAGGTGGGGCCAACTACACCCTATGGGTTCGCTAACCCTATTGGCCATGCCTCCATCTCTGTTTTTAATCATTCCCGTTGATGAGGCTACATTTGGCATTCCAGCTTACGCACTGCCACCAAGTAGATCATGGAATCCCACATGGATCCCAAAATCCCTTGAGTCTCGAAATCACACATAGATTCCTACATCTCAATTAGATCTTGGAATCACACGAGGATTGCCATACCCCAACGGGTCTCAAAATCACGCATGGATCCTAACATCTCAATATATCACGAATCTCCTTCATAGAACCACATATGGTTTTCGGGGTGGTCTCGGGTTCAAGTTATCTCTTATGGGTACACTCTTCCACTTCTCGAGTGCTCCACAAAACCAAATGCTGATTTTCCAAATGCTTAATACCGGTTCTTTAGGAAATAATCAGACAATTCATAAGAGCAGGGACCCCCTAACCATTTAAATGGACGGGTATTCTTATCATTTGTTCTAGAAGAACAAAATGAGTTTATATGTACAGTACAACACCACTGACGGTAACATACCATATAATCTCCGTGTTTCCCCTAGATATTTCCAAAGCTAATGTGACTACCCGCAAATTTATCACTTTGATAAATTATATTTATTTTCAAATTTATTCAAATAAAAGGTTGATAATACAAAAAAATATTGTTTTTAGTGGCAATAAATAATAATAATCCTATTTTGGATAAATATTTAAAAAGTATTTTCCTCGAAATTTAAATCGATAAAATGGCCGAAAATCGTTTTATCGAAAACCATCTCTATAGTCATAAAACTTGTGCATGAAACTAAATGTATACACTTATTTTTATAATTTAACAAGAATATGAAATAAAAATAATTATTTTATTTTTGGAAATAAATTGTATTTAAGACATCATTAATAATGGCACTATATAATAATTGATTTATTAAATTAAATTGAGATTTAATGATTTAATAATTATTATAATTATTTAAATAATGTTTTCAAAAATGCTATAATTCATTTTAAATAAGTTATGAAGTGATAATAAATCATTTGTAATAATTTTATGAAGATATATATTTGATTTGAAAATATAAGAAAATTGATATCGCTTTATCGGTATATAATCATTTTGTAAATATTTGTTAATATTAATTTATATGGTTTTATAAATAAAATGTGATCATTTTAATTGGTTAAAATGATAAGAAATTAGTTTTCAAATTTTTTTTACATTTATATGTAAATTAAAATATAAGTAAAAATGTGACCGATAATCTATTTCTCGATTTTCAACCGTTTGACGTATATAAGTTGTGTAACGTTATTTATATGACTTGAAAACTTATGCAACTTGCACATACGTATAATTAACCATTTATATACATGTACAAACATGTCATATACACATAATAAAATTTACTATTTGCATTTGAATTTACATATGGTAAAAAATAAGAACATATCATGATATTTCCCTTTTTCTTCTCACTTAAGCATACATAAGTCAATGTGCTAGGACATGCACATGAACATATACATGGGGGTGATGGTGGTGGAGGTAGATAGCTGAAATGATGGATGGAAATGGGGAACATGGGTGACGGAGATGGTAGGATGTGATGTGGGATATTTTTATAAACTTAAGGCTATAAATACCTCTCCACCATTTTCCATCCACTTCAACCAGCCATAACTTTCTCTTCCCAACTCTAAATTAAAATTTTATTTTCTCAAATTTTATAGAATTAAATTGAATATAATTTTTATTCACATCACTTCTTCCAAAACAGAGAGTAGCCATGACAAAATTTTGATACTTTCATACTCATTCTAAGCTAGATTTTTAGGACCCGAGAATGCACCTTATGCTTTTGACCATATCTCCTTCAGAACCTAACCAAACCATGCAATTATTTTTCTCAAATCTTTTAAAATTTTAGTGGCTACAACCTTTTAGTTGATCACTTTTCCCCATTCTAGGTTTAGCTATGCTCAAATCTCAATTCTTTCTAGAGCATTTTCGAGCCCAGTTTTAAAGGCCGAAATACCTCCTTTTTATTCGAGTATAATTTCTCCAAAACCAACCCAAATGAAGTAGTTATTTTTCCAAACCATGTATAATTATAGTGGCTACAACTTTTATGTTGGGCACTTGTTCTAGTTTTGAGACTAGCTCTATCAAAATTCCAATTCTTTGCAATGCATTTTTGGCTTCATTTTTATGAATCCGAGAGTACCCTCTCTTCTTTTGATCATAACTTCCTCACAAATAGTCAAAATCAAGTTTTTCTTTTTTTTAAATTGTAGATAAAATAATTTTTTCAAGAACTTTCCTCTTGAACACAATTCATAATTCTTTGAGTAACATGTCCAAAAATTAGCTAGAAGTCGACCCATTTTTGGGTGTGATTCTAAAAATCCGAGAATGCCTCTTCATTTGACCATATCTCATTCAAGACTAAACCAAATTGAATGATTCTTTTGTTTCAACCATAGAGAAAAGAATTAATCTAAAACTATGGTGTTGACCATATTTCCAAATACAGAGAACATAATGTCCAAAAATCCAAGAGAAAGTGACCTATTTTTAGGTTTAGTTTTACCAAATTCAATAATAATCTAAAGTCTTAAATCTCATTCCTCATACTTGGTAGAGCACCACTTTTGGCATGCAATGGTCGAGCATACTAGGAGGCAAGTTGTCGGGGTTTGTGAGCTTGGATCGTGAGTTAGTGAAGTTATAGTATTTTTTTGACAGAAAATCAATGTGAGAAACTCTAACTTATATTATATTTTTAAATGATGATATGATGTTTGCAATAGATGTTTAATATGCTTTGATCATTAAGTTTGGTTGTTTAATATGAACGTTAAGTATATATGCAAGTCACATAAATACACGTCGATAAGCATAAATGAAATCACTTTCCTTTATTTAATGAAGTGGTGTATAAGGAATGTTAAACCTCTTTTAAAAATGATTTTGAAATGTTTTATAAATATATGAAAGCATTTTAGTGAAGTTTGAAATGTAATTGATAATTTAGTCAAATTAGATGCGTCGCGTAATGGTTTTCGCGATTTCGCACCACAAAAGTTAAACAAGTGTACAAAATGGAATATAGCTCGGAATTCTTCAAGATAAGAATTTTTCGAATTATTATATCCATATTTTAAAAAAAAAATCCAGATTTTGATAAATGAATTTTGAAATATGTGTAAAACAAGTTTCTGAAAAGATCACGGGTTTTTACGTTAAGATAACCAAAATACTTTATACCGAAATATTTTGATATTACCTTTAATGACATAGGTTTGAAAAAACTTTTCAAATAAATATATAAAGAAGGTACCAATACCAGAGCACGGGGTATATAATACTAAGGGGTAGCTAAAATGTTTGCAAGGCATTACAACTATTTTAGGAATACAATCAAAACCATAAAGCTCATATTGTAATTGGATTTCCAACATGACAGGGAACTAGTGGCCATTTCCCTCCTTGCGAACACTCTATTGACAATCATAATGCCCAGTGATTTCTCACCTGTCTCGGGCTTGCCACTACACTATATTGTTCGATACCAATGGATCATAGCACTCGGTAACTTTTCACCTGTCTTAGGCTAGCCACTACACTACTCCATTTTAAATTTTTAGGCTATTGCACCTTTTATTCACGATTATCCAATAGCCCGTAATATTACAATATTTGCTGCAGACAACATAATTTCGCATATCATCTCTGGGATATGAGGCTCGTGAGACCACGCTTTATTGTTCACAAAATCACGCTTCACTTTTCACAAAGCAAATTCCACTTAGAATGCTGCATTGCCATATCTAACAAAAGACTATTGATTTCCCAATAGTACAACCACTGAGTTCATATGCCTCAGGGAAGGGTGTTAAGTATAAGAGGATTCACCTCCTACACCACCAAATAGATGTACGTTTGTAAAAACCAATGTACGTGGTCTTAGAAATGCATGTCAAACATTCGTTCAGACAAGTTGTACAGGTGAAGGACAAACCAAAGGCACTCCTTCCACTACATCCTATTTGGGAATCACCTGTAGGATTAGTAGCAAGTAGTCCATGCAAATCAAAGATTTTCAGCACGAAGGCACTGCTTCCACCAAATATATAATATGGGAATCACCCTGGAGATTAATGGTAAGCAGCCCTACATCATGAAGATTTTCGTCTTCAAAATCATTATCTTCAACGTGTCTTCACTTTCGAATGCGTATATTGGTTCAAAGTGGTTTTCGAGTAAGAATTACCCAAATCCGATCCTAGTCTTTAGAACCAATTATTGATAAAAAGATGTTAGGTATGTAGGTGATTACCAAACATCATCCAATTTATAAATCTTTTTATCCAATTGAATATCTCTTTAAGGATATAAGCTTTAAACTATTTCTATTTCTTTTGGTATATATAGGATTGTCAAGCCTCTTTTTAACTTTTGAAATACCAAATGACTTCTTTTAAATTGCTTAGGAAAATATTTCCATCTTCTAATATTAGTATAATTACAATCTTAATGGACATTTCATATTCTCAATACATATATTTAATGGGTTAAAAACAATGTTATTTTAGACATCGTTTACTGTAAACCCAAACTAGTTAGTATTGAATAAAAGAGATCTATAAATTTCAGACTAATTATATTCCATACTAATTTACGTATTTATCTTGTACTATTTGTCGAATAATGGTGAAATCACCATTTAAATTTATACGGATAGTATGGATTCCCTCCTTGGAATTTAATATAGAGTCTAACTAGAATGTTTCCTTTAACAACCAAAATCCTATTTTAAATCTTGTTTAACATTTTAAAAACTCCATATCTCTTTTCTTTTATCTTAAGAAAATGTGGTCCGAGTAAATCAAATTAACCATCCCCTCTGTCGGGCCAATTCGAGCAGCTAAGGGGAGCAGGCAATTGGTTTCCTAAACCCCAATCTAGAGACCACTTCTCTATCCCTCATAAGGCGGTCAAGTTATTTGATCGACCCTAAACCTTTTAAAATACTTATGCAATTATTTGAAAAATATTTCCAAAACATTTGGAAAGAAAAACTCAAGTTTAAAACATTTATTCAAAACTTATCAAATTCCATTGTTAAATTGCCGGTGAATAATGATTTTAAAGCTTTATAGATCAAAACACCAATTTCATTATGTATATGTCCATTTTTAAACTTAAATCTCTTTTATATTTTTTAATATATTTATAGAATTTATTTCATATTTCTAAAGATTTAAAAACATCCATTTTAAAGAGTTAAAAGCAATATTTTACGAACTGCCGAAACACGACGATTTTGAAAACTTGTTTCGGACATATCTCAAATTTTACTAAACGAAATCTTAATTTTTCTTTTTCGTTTGAAAACCATAACCATCAGGGTCTGGAAAATTCTTATTTCAAAGAATTCCGACTTATATTTTATCTTATAGTTTAGTTTAACTTTTCAGATCGTGAATTCGCGACCGCCGAAACGCAGCGGCTTATTTTTCACCATTTAGTCAATTTTATAAAATTTGTCCAAAACACTTTTAAATCATTTTAATGCCATATTAAACTGTATTAAATATACTTTTCACTATTTTACTTTATTTAAATCTTATTTTCACTTTGTTCCATATCTTTAATACTATATTATTATAATATTCAATTTCCATCTTTTTAATTCAGCCTTCTTTTATATTAAACCATATGATATTTTTCCATGTATTTTCCACCTTTTAAACTACTATTTTCAAAATCAAACCATTTGATTTACTTTTTTCAAAATAAATTAAATACTCCTCGTTGCTTGTAACGTCCTGGTATTTCGAACCATTCACATCCACACATGTTAGACTTGAATTGCTTAAACAATAGATTGTTAATTTATATTTGGAAAAACTCAGCTTATACAGTAAATAAATAAATCAAAAAATTATAGAGACAGAGTAATATAATAATAGGCAGCGAAATAGATAAACAGTAGTTTATGAAGCTACTATAAAACATAAGAGTCTGAAACAGAATAAAATAGAATCTTAATACAAACGAATCTATAATACATAAGTAACTGATAAGTCTGAACATAAATGACTGGAATAAACTGAAATGACCGAATGCCAGATAGATATAGATGGATCTCCAAGCGAAGCTCTAATCTCCAAAGGTGAGTCGCAAATGCTGTGACACTCATTCTGACCCGAGCATAAAGCAAAATCCAAAACACTCGAGTCAGGATTAACATTCTTATACCAGTAAATTCAACTCAAGTGAAATGTCAACTAAAATACAGGTAACTTAAAGGATGCTTGGGATTTTCATCCTCTAAGGATCTGTGCAACTATCTAGTATATAGTAATATACGCTATTATAATATGTCTATAGTAAAGTAAACTATTAAAATAGCATTAAGTCGTCATCCATATCCCCCTTAACACATTTTCCCGTAGTTTATACAGTGTCGTACACTCCACCAAACTGGTGGTTTACCTAGAGGATACCCTATATATATGGTATAAAACAAACTCGTAGAAGATGCGATAAGGCATATGACAAGGCACACGAGGCAATGCCTAAGGTAGATATACCGTTTATGGATCCGGACTGGTGGTAACGCATAACAGCTACTATCGCCCACCTCGAGACACACTCCTAAATCAAAGGTGCACCCAATCAAATTACAACGTAATTGAATGGTATCGAAGAAATGTGTCCGATAGGAGGAATGACCTCACTTGGTCTGGCATGGCTCCTGTTTTAGCCACATTAAGCCGACTCACGGGAGTCAGAGCTATGTTAATACCTCATACAGAATCGTCACCAAACCGTCCTACTTCATTCTATAATCTCCACCACGTGCATAGTTGTTAAAGTGGTTTTCGGTATTGGCAGAGAGTATGACAATATCCAATCCCGGTCTCTTTAACAATCAAACGTTTATTTCACACCATGGTCAATTTCATTTCAAATAGTTCATACTTCATATCAAAAGATCATATTCATTTCAAAACCATATCAATTCGATATCATTATTCACTTTAAATATAAAATATTCATTTTCAGAATCGTAACACTTTCAAGGTTATAACACTTTCGAAATCATAACACTTTTGGAATCATAACACTTTTGGAATCATAACACTTTTGAAATCATAACATTTTTGGAAACATAACCCTTTCAACTTAAATAGTTTAGATATTGAAAATAGTATATATAATAAAATAGTTATAAATCAAAATAGTTTATATATTAAATTAATTTACATATTAAGATAGTTGTAAATTGAAAATAGTTTGTATTTATTTAAAGAGATTATGCTGAAATAGTTTCCAAATTAGAATTGTTTCATCCAATTCCACAAATCAATCCAACTCAACTTAAATTCTAAAATTCAATTTAAATCAATCTCAGTTCAACACTTTTAAATTAAAAGGTTAAAGATTCAATTCAAATTCAAAATAAACCATTTCAATTTTTATCGAATTCAAATCCGGATTTGAACTATCTCTTCAATCCCAATAAGATTCAAAGTTTAAATATTCAAACAGTTTCAATATAAGTTTTATTTAGTTTTCAACATTTAACTTTAATTTTATTCAAATTGGAAAATGTTCACTTAATCATTTTAATAAAAAATAAATAAAATCTAAATTTATAAATTTAAATCAATATTAAATATTCAGTCTCAAGTTTATTTAAAAATTTAGAATATTAGTTTAATCACTTTTACCAAATCATGTTATCAATCATATCTTTTAAAATCTCGGAATCAATAAGTTCAAATCAATTCTTATTTAAATTCAATTATTAACCAATTTAAATTCCAAGTCAACAATAATTTATATTCCCAACCTTTATTATTAAATTTATAAAACATCCATTTAAAATATTAATATAAATTTAAATAAATACTTAAACATATGATAAACCAATTAATTTAAATTTTATTAAATTAAATCTTATTATTAAATGTATTTTGTATTAAACCTTATTTATATTTTAAAATATTAAAATTATAAGAAAATCTTAAAAATTATATTTACAAAACTAACTTATAAATTCAAAATTTCCAAAACATATAATTTTAAAAATATAAATTTTATACATATATTAAGATAAATTCTTTATATTTTAAAAATCAATATTTAATAAAATCCATATATTCTCTTTCAAACTTTGGCAATCATTTTTTTCAAAATAGACCAACGATGTCTGTGTATAATTTTCTATCCTATGGTCAAGTGATGCAGATATTTATCATTTCAATCCGTAGTAATTTAATATTTACGGGTATATATCATTTCAACCCGCAATCCTAAATTTTCAAAATCAATAAAAATAACTTGGGTTTATTGTTTCAACCCATAATGATTTTCCCCTAATCTACAAGATCGTTCGGGTATGTATCATTTCAACCCATAGGGAACTCTAAACAAACAGGGAACTACCAGAGTGAGAACAAATATGATAATAATATAACATATCAATAACATGCATATATCATCAATAACAAATTTAAATATAATATATACAACAGGATTATGATGTCATATGTATAGGTGAACAATTGCAGATAACAGTATATCAGATTTAAAATTAAACAAATACCAATTCAATATTTAACAACATACTTCAATCGCCATTTCATGTGAATTGAATCTACTAAATATAAGAATTTTAATCGTGAGTGATTGCTCACCTTTTGAGGCTAGAGAACAACGATGGCGAAGAAGATGAAACACACACGCACACGGAAATAGGCATGAGCAAAACAAATCAAAAACTGCTAAGATTTTCGGGCAGCGACAAATGAACAAATTGGATATCGATGAAGTGAGCAAGCGAACCATTTGAATTCGGTGGGAGCCAAATATGCACATATTTAAAATTTATGTGTACAATATTTTAAAACCAATATCCAAACACATCTTTATATTTATAATTCAAAAATCAATGTTTATAAAATCCATACATTTCTTTCAAAATTATTGAAATACATTTTAAACATTAACATTAACATAAATAACCATATATATATATATATAGACTTTCCAAAATATTAATATTAACGTAAATATAACATATTATATAAATATATATGTCTCAAAATATTAACAAAACATATTTTATACAAATTATACATTTCAGTATCAACATCTGTTAAACATATACACACACACTGAAATCAATGTATCTGTGAATTGTAAAGAAATCAATAGATAGCATCAGTATATACAACTTACAGACTTATATATACAATTATATATAGACCTAAATAGATAACAACAGACTACATAATTTATAACTTATATATAATTCACAATTCTTATAAAATCTATATAAACTTATAATTTGAAAATTTACATATATATATATATATATATTTTATTCCAACAATCAAATATATACACACATTATATTTAACTATCAACACTTAAAACCCAATATGTATAACCAAAATCGGATACTCACCAATATACATAAATTGTAAATGATATACAATCCAAGAAATCAGAACAGCTTAAACATATTATTTTGTAAATAATAAAACTGTAAACATAAAACTATAAATAGTAAACTTTTTAATGTGTGTGTGTGTATATATATATATTATAAGACACCCCATCAATATACTTACTATGTATATACATATATAAAACAGCATCATATTTACATAAAAAGTTCATCATTTGCAGACTTATATCTATAATATATATATTAAACAGAACAATAGAAATCAATGTATCTGTGAATTATAGAGAAATCAATAGATAACATCAGTATATACAGCTTACAGACCTATATATACAGTTATATATATATTCACTATAAGTTTAAATACTCAAACATTTTCAATATAAGTTTCATTTAGATTTCAACATTTAACTTTAATTTTATTCAAATTAGACAATATTCACTTAATCATTTTAATAACAATTAAATAAAATCTCAATTTATAAATTTAAATCAATATTAAATATTCAGTCTCAATTTTATTAAAAATTTAGAATATTCATTTAATCACTTTTTATCAAATCAAGTTACCAATCATATCTTCAAAATTTCAGAGTCAATAAGTTCAAATCAATTCTTATATAAATTCAATTATTAACCAATTTAAATTCCAAGTCAACATTAATTTATCTTGACAACCTTTATTATTAAAGTTATAAAACATCCATTAAAAATATTAATATAAATTTAAATAAATACTTAAACATATTATAAACCAATTAATTTAAATTTTATTAAATTAAATCTTATTATAAAAAGTATTTTGTATTAAATCTTATTTTATATATTTTAAAATAAGAAAATTATAAGAAAATATTAAAAATTATATTTTCAAAAATAACTTATAAATTCAGAATTTCCAAAACATATAATTTTAAAAATCTAAATTTTATACATATATTAAGATAAATTCTTTATATTTTAAAAATCAATATTTAATAAAATCCATATATTCCCTTTCAAACTTTGGCAATCATTTTTTTTCAAAATAGGCCAACGGTGTCCGTATATAATTTTCAATCATATGGTCAAGTGACACGGATATTTATCATTTCAATCCGTAATAATTTAATATTTACGGGTGTATATCATTTCAACCCGCAATCCAAAAATTTCAAAATCAATAAAAATCGCTTGGGTTTATTGTAACAACCCTGTATTTTGTAATTATTTTATTGTATATTTTAATTATTTTTATTGTAAGATTTTGATTTAAAAACTTATTTTACTTTTTTGAAATGATTAAATTTATTATTTAAATATAATCTTGATTTTTATATGAGTTATAATTCCAAACTTGTGTAAGTTGAATATTTGCCTAAAATGCTGATTTTGGTCAAAATAGTCAAACTGTGACTTTCAACTTAAAATTTTAAAAGTTTAAAAATTTTAATTTTTTCTTTTATTATGAAAGTACATAAAATTCTAAGAACACCACTTTTTGTTTCGTTGAATTTGGATGTAAATTGTGAAAGTTATACCTTTTACAATATTGTGCCTATATAGGGTTATTTAACAATGACTATTTTAAATTGTATAAGTTACTTCTTCTTTGTTATATTTTACTTTAATATATGATAATATGTTATATTATGTATATTTTGACTTTTAAGTATTTTTAAAATGATAATATAATTTTTCTAAAGTTCATTTGAATTTATTTCTAATTTTAAAGCCTAGTCTACAATTTTAAGCCATTTGCTTAATTTAATTATATATAATTAAAATTTATTTATTTATTTTATGCACTCACTTTTATTTGCTGTGCTTTACTTTATTTTATTCATTTTACATGTATTTAATTAAAGTAAATTTTTCCAAAGTATATTGAAGTTATTTCTAATTCTTAAGTCAAGTTTTCATTTTCTGTGCTATTTTTCTTGTTTTAATCATATCCAATTAATATTCAATTATTAATATTTTGTTTATCTGTTATACTTTTGAATTTTAACTTAGATTTTAATTATTTTCAGTTATTTAGATGTATATAAAAATATATGAGAAATTTGAAAGGTTTAAAGGCTAAGAAACGTAAAAACGTTTCACTGTTTCTTTTGCAGTTTCTTTTGTCATCAATACATCTGTTTTTTGGCATTTCCCTATACCATCTCCAGCCGACTTCCCTTGCTCATTTGTCATGAAAATTTTCTCTTTCTCAACCCTAAAAATCATGGCCTCCATCTTGAGAAAAAAAATCTGGTAATGGCTACATCTTTTTCTACCTTTTTCTTCTCATTTTCCATGTATTTTGCCTAGTTTTCTATGCTTTCTGGATTGGCCTCTACCACCCACCATCACCACCATACTCTCCACCATCCCCTACCACTCTTCCTTGGCATCATCTTCAGCCATCATTTCAGATCCATCCATGGCCACACCTCCCTTGGTAACAAAACTCCACAAAATTGCAAATAATGTCCAAAACAATGCCCTAGCCACCACTATTACTTCACCACCTTCATACTTCACCATGGCCACCACCTCTAGCCACGACCACCACCTTGCTACCACCACTACACTTCATCTTAGACTCTATCCAGATCTAAAATTGACATGGCCAAGACTCCATGAACCAAAACTCCACAAAAAACACTGCATAAAGCCTTGAAACGTTCATGATAGCCACTCTATCACTTCATATCTTTATCCACCACCTTGGCCACCACCATAGGCCGCCACCACCACCTTTTCCAGACCTCCCCACAGCCCTCCATCTACTCCTGTACAAGTATGGCCAAGCCCCACTTGACTTAAGGCCGAGCCTTGTTGTGCTCAAAAACTTCATATATGTTGCCTTGACCAATTGTATGATTCATGTTATAACCCTACCACTCCATACTCCTTCTAGCCGTAAGTTATGGTGCCAAACCTGAGCTATATCATCATCATGGCTGAACCCAAGAACCTCCTAGGCCAAGCATTTGAATGGTTAAAGCAAGGCCAAGTAATCTATTCCTTTGTTGCTTCGTATTTTCATTGTTTCAACATTGTTTTGCGTTGAATATTTATGTGTGTCTTGTCTTGTTTTAGTTATTGTTTACAAGACAAATATCAAGGCTCTCCATTCATTCAAATCAAAAGCCATGCTATATCGTGCTTGTCGTGCTTTTGGAATCACACTTGTGTTTGTTGTTTTGGTCTTCAACTTGAAAAAGTGAGTCTTTCTCACTCTGACATTTATACTTATGAAAAGTGAATTGATGAAAAGTGTTTAGTAATATAAAATGTTTATGCAAATTAATGATGATCATATGATATGCTATGCCATGTTTGTAACAACCCTGAATTTCGCATCGGTTATTTATCGTCATTAACCGATTAAATTGTTGGCTGTTTGTTATTGGAGTTTTTAATCGGGTTAGAATTCATTTTAAAAAAAAAAATTCGTTAAAGTTTCACGGGTTTTAAAAACGTAGATTTGGCTCACGTCTCTTCTAATTGGGGCCGTGATACTTACAAGGCAGAGACCCGTCCCCCTCTCCATTTTTCATTTTTCACTAAGCAACCCTAAACAAACATACGAAAAGAAAATTAAAAATGGTGGCACGTTCGTTCCCCTTTCTTCAAAATCTAGGGTTTCTAGTAAAAATTGAGACTGTCGAAAATGGTTGCTCAATCGTTTGGCTTTGTCGATCGTTTAAGGATGCCCACGGCCGCTTCTATTTGGGTCGAGCTCGTAAACAAGGTGAGTGATCTTCACTCACATCTTAATTCAAGTTACTGCCTTTGTAAAATTTGAATTGCTATTTTTGTTTCGACCGAGAGTTGATTGATTTCGTCTCGGCCATTTGATCTTGTTTCGATGATTGATGTTTTCGCTGAATTGACTGTGACGATTTCTTTCTTTGTGTTTGTTGGCTTATACTCTGCCGTTACCATCACTGTTAGTTTGAAAGCTACTTTGATGACCACGGCTTCGATTTCCGACCTGTTCGGCTTTGGTGGAACTGGATCTTGTGAAATTGCTAATTCCTTGTTATCCACGACTTGATGATTTTCAATTGATTCTCTGACAGTTTTAAAATTTTATTTCGGTATAAAAAGAAATTATCTTTAACTTTGCAATTGCTTTAAATATTTGACTTCGGCCTGGATATGTTCCATAACTTCGGTCAGTAGCACATGGCTTCAACTTATTTTGATATTCGTTTGCTACAACATTTTTGAGCAAACATCACTACGAATTTTCATTGCTATTAGGTGTATTTATTGTTGCATTTCATGTTTATGTTTTGAGTCAGGGTAGCAGTGATTTGAAGTGTTAGCTTTTGGTTAGTAATGTCTGATTCATTGTAATATGATTTTGGGGTGTGCTCTGTCGTATTTTACTAGAAATATTCTGACCTCTAATTAAAACTTACGTGTGTGTAAATTGATGGAGTGTGTCCGTGCATTTTACCAGAGCAATCTCTGCTCATTTTTCTTTTGTATTGCGTGCACGTTTATATGAAACCCAGTTGTATCTTTCTATTTACAACTATCTAGTTTAAATGAATTCAAGTCATTGTATTTTGAAGTGTTATTCATGTGCTTGCAAATATGTTTCAAGATTACATTTCATACATGTGTCTCATATTGTTTTCATGTTCTGAAAATTCGTGCTCTGGAAGTGGTCTTCAACTGTGTGCAAGTTATATTATGGCGTGACTTATTTTTTTTAGTTTAAAGTATTATGCCTAGTTTACTTTGATTCATAGTTACTGATGTGATTTGTAGCCTTACCTCATTTGCATTGCTATGTTTGTTTCTTTGTGTTTGTTGCACATATGAACTTGGTTCACATGTATGCCAAGCTTTTCTTCTCAGTGACAATTGCTTATATTCATACCCTTCCATGTTTTAAATTGCACATTTAAGTTCACTGTGCATGTAGTAGTGCATATTAATACACTGCCTCGAGTCAGGTTGCATACTCTATGTGTATTCCTGAAAATGTAATGGGGTTTTGATATTTTGAAGCTTGCACTGTCCAGTTTCACTGTTACACACATGTTGCATCTTTTAGAGCTCAAGTTGTCTGACCATTTCCTTTGTGTACTGTTTAGTTCCAATGATGATGCTATGCATCTGCACATTCATGTGTCATTTCTTTGATCACATTCTGCTGTCTCCATACCGTTAGTACCACTTCCTGTGTGCACTTGGTCACTCGAGCCTTTGTGCTTGTAATTGAGTTGGGTTGCCTTTCAATAATTGAATACTTGTGTTCTCTTGAGTTCCCTGTGTACATGTTCATATTGGGTTTGCATATAAGTTTGGTCCATATTGCCTTGCTTCATCATTGATTGTGGCATGTGCATCACTTGTGTAAATTATTTGGTTTGCGTACAGTCTTCACTGTGATCTTTCAGTTGAAACAGTCCGTAGCTGTTTTGACCACTTGATTACATTCGGATTTGTTTTTCGAATTCACTTGAGTTAAATCCAGTTTGTATCTCGGATTTGACCTTGTGCTGAAAGTTGTGACATTATTTTATTGCACTTGAGTTGAATCCGTTATTTATGGGTTTGACCTTGTGCGCGTTTGTGAGCTTTTATTGAGCTTTTGTGTACATCATCACTGTAGTGGCAGGGCAGTGCACGCAAGCGTGAACTGCAGCCACCCAGTATTGCTTTTATTGATATTCTATTTGTTTTGATTTATTGATCTTTGGCATATTCCATATGTTGTAGTGGCGAGGCAGTACACGCGTGCGTGTACTGCAGCCCTACCCGAATTAATATTTTAATTAATATTTCAATGGTTTAAACTGTTTTGTTTATTCAATTCAATATTCTGAATTGTATTCTGATTTGGTTTAATTTGCTGATTTGTTGTTTAACACTGTTACGTGTTATATTTATCGTTATCCGATTTCTTTATTTAAGGATCGGATAGACGAGATTTATTGTGACCGTCGTCTATTCATTATTTAATTATTATTGCTTCTGTGCACTAATAACTGAGTTTGAATTAGACTGACCCGCGTATTATTTTCTTTTGAATGTACTCGGGTCAGACCGAGTATTTACAGGTTGTGGATATCTTACTTTGAGTTGCTGCTTGAGCTGTGAAGTCTCTTCATATCTTATGGAGTAGTCGTCGTCATGTTTAGTAGTCAGTATATTTGTATAGGCTGTTGTATATCCATGTATATTATTCACGATAATGTACTTGTATATGTAACTTCCAGAGTCGACAGTGTAGTTGTATCATATGTATTGTATCACGTGTATATCAACTGACATCAGTTATATATATATATATATATATATATATATATATATATATATATATATATGAGACTTTCTGTTATATTTGTGTTCCGCATTTACTTTATCTGTGTTATTCTTATATATATTGTCCTAAACTATTATGAACCATCGTAGTTCGTTTTATACTAGAATTGGGTATGTCGATGGGAGTAAATAAATAGGAGATGAGAAATAAAAATATATACCACTCCTATCGAGATAACCAATACTAGTGTAAGGCCTAACTACGGATGGCCGCTCCTATCCAGCCTTATTCTTCGTAATAACAGACAGTATTTCTTTTAATACTCTTTGTTATTGTGAGCATAGAGGTGGGGCGTTACAGTTGGTATCAGAGCTTGGGGTTTATGGACATAATATAAAACGTAACTTAGATGGAACGTGTGTTACAATTATGTGTCGATGTTTTATATGTGTTTTGAGTCAAAACTAAAGTTTTGAAAATACGATGGAAATTTTTAAATATCCTTATTTAAAAATAAAAAGTGAATTTGTGTTTTGATGATAGATTGGTTTGTGCTTTGTTTATCAGAGTGCGCAGCGAAAACAGTGTGACTGCTTCGCTGAGTACGACTAATAATTATTTTGATTTAAAAATTAAAATATGAAAATGAAATTAATTTCATTATGTTGTTTAACCAGTAGATTTGATTTGTTGAAATTTCTTACTGGTTTTCTTTCATGCTAATCATATCTGATTAGATTTCTGCTGTTTTAAAATATCTTTATTGAAGATATAATAGAATGATTTCTTTGTTCATTTTGCGGTATACGTGCAAATTTATGTTGCACGTTACTACATAAATTTACGTTGAACCGATGCTTGGTTATGAAACGTATTTTGTTGCCGTTATTATTATAACGGGATTTTAACCCTTGTGCTAAAATTTTGAAGTACGGTGTTTTGTTGACATTTTTAATGAATGAAAATTCACTGATATGTATTTCGATGTGAATCATTTTGATGAGATTTTGACGTTTAAAATTACTGCCGCTTTGACTTCAGTAACCGTCAAATTTTAAAGTGAATTTTCAAGCGGTTATCCCGCAATGCTGATTTTGAGATTAGTTTTATGTTGTTTTGAGAAGTAACATTTTCTTGTTAAAATTGCTACTTATGTTGCTGATTTAATCACGTGATTATAAAAAGCGTGTTAAAATAAAAATTGTTTTCAAAAATTTTCAGTTTACGTTTTCAAAAGAATGAGAAAGAGATTTAAATGATTCAGAAAAATCGAGGATTATGACCCCTTTCTTTTACTGATTCACTTAATTCCGGACTTATTCGTTTGAGAATGTAAATTATTACTTTTATGAAATAAATGAAATTGTTTTCAGAATTTTTACAGTTTGCATTTTCAGAAGAATGAGAAAGTGACTTAAACGTTTCAGAAAAATCGAGGATTATGACCCCTTTCTTTTACTGATTCGCTTAATTCCGGACTTGTCCGTTTGAGAATGTGAAATGTTATTTTTGGAATACACAATTTGCACTTTCAAGGAAACGATGAAGAGATTTAAACGATGTAGCAAAAGTGTGGAGTATGGAATCACACTTTTACTATTTTGGTTAATTCCGGACTCGTTAATTGAAACATATGCTGTTTGATGATTTTGATGATTTTACACGTTCAAGGAAACGATGAAGAGAATCAAACAATTTAGTAAAACACGTGGTATGGGACATGTGCGTTTGCTATTTCGATTAATTCTGGACTCGTTAATTGAATATATGATGATTTTCGTGTGCTTTCGAGCCACTATGATGGACCTTCGGGTCAAATACCAGTACCAGACCTTCGGGTCATATGTTGGACCTTCGGGTCATATGATGGGCGCCAAAATTATGATGGGTACTTGGTAGGCTTCGGCCATATGAGATGCACGTGCGGCGTAGCTAAAACTCGCCATATGATGGGATCGATCCAACCTTTTATGTTTGATTTTCTAGTTATCTTAATTGATTCTAGATATATGTTGAATCTAATTATCTGCAGGTAATTAGATATTTGATGTTATGAGTTCTGATTATCGCTTGTGATAATTAGATATTTGATGTTATGAGTTCTGATTATCGCTTGTGATAATTAGATATTTGATGTTATGAGTTCTGATTATCGCTTGTGATAATTAGATTTTTGATGTTATGAGATTTGATTATCGTTTTTGATAATCGAATATTTGAGATTTGATTATCGTTTTTGATAATCGAATATTTGTTGATTTGATTATCGTTTTTGATAATCGGATATTTGTTGATTTGATTATCGTTTTTGATAATCGAATATTTGATGATTTGATTATCGTTTTTGATAATCGGATATTTATTGATTTGATTATCGTTTTTGATAATCGGATATTTATTGATTTGATTATCGTTTTTGATAATTGGATATTTGTTGATATGAGTTCTGATTATCGCTTGTGATAATTAGATATTTGATGTAATGAGATTTGATTATCGTTTTTGATAATCGAATATTTGTTGATTTGATTATCGTTTTTGATAATCGAATATTTGTTGATTTGATTATCGTTTTTGATAATCGAATAATTTGTTGATTTGAGATTTGATTATCGTTTTTGATAATCGAATATTTGAGATTTGATTATCGTTTTTGATAATCGAATATTTGATGATTTGATTATCGTTTTTGATAATCGAATAATTGTTGATTTGGGATTTGATTATCGTTTTTGATAATCGAATATTTGTTGATTTGATTATCGTTTTTGATAATCGGATATTTGTTGATTTGATTATCGTTTTTGATAATCGAATATTTGATGATTTGATTATCGTTTTTGATAATTGGATATTTATTGATTTGATTATCGTTTTTGATAATCGGATATTTATTGATTTGATTATCGTTTTTGATAATTGGATATTTGTTGATATGAGTTCTAATTATCGTTTTTGATAATTAGATATTTGTTGATTTGATTATCGTTTTTGATAATCGAATATTTGTTGATATGAGTTCTGATTATCGTTTTTGATAATCCGATATTAGTTGATTTGTTGATTTGATGGTTTGAGATTTCTGAATTATCGCTTGTGATAATCAGATATTTGAAATTTAATTATCGATTGTGATAATTAAATATTTGCTGATTTGAGATTTAATTATCGCTTTTGATAATTAAATATTTGCTGATTTGAGATTTAATTATCGCTTAAGATAATTAAATATTTGTTGATTTGAAATTTGATTGTCGACTGAGATAATTAAATATTTGCTGATTTGAGATTTAATTATCGCTTTTGATAATTAAATATTTGCTGATTTGAGATTTAATTATCGCTTATGATAATTAAATATTTGTTGATTTGAAATTTGATTGTCGACTGAGATAATTAAATATTTGTTGATTTGAAATTTGATTGTCGACTGAGATAATCAAATATTTGTTGATTTGAAATTTGATTATCGCCTTTGATAATTAAATATTTGTCGATTTGAGATTTCTGATTATCTTTGTTGATAATTAGACCTTTGTTGTTTTCTGATTATCTATTTGGTAATTAGATTTGGCTGAGAATTTGTGAATTTCTTTTATGAAATTAAAAGATTTCTTTGGTGTATATTCTCGACGTTTATTTTTCCAGCTTAACTAGTTTATGTTAGAAAATTAATTTTTACTAACGCCTTTAATTATGGAAATTGCGGGGACGCAATTTTTATAAGGAGGGGAGTCTGTAACAACCCTGAATTTCGCTTCAGTTATTTATCGTCATTAAGTGATTAAATTGTGGGCAGTTTGTTATTGGAGTTTTTAATCGGGTTGGAATTCATTTAAAAAAAAAAAATCGTTAAAGTTTCACGGGTTTTAAAAACGTAGATTTGGCTCACGTCTCTTCTAATTGAGGCCGTGATACTTACAAGGCAGAGACCCGTCCCCCTCTCCATTTTTCATTTTTCGCTAAGCAACCCTAAACAAACATACGAAAAGAAAATTAAAAATGGTGGCACGTTCGTTCCCCTTTCTTCAAAATCTAGGGTTTCTAATAAAAATTGAGACTGCCGAAAATGGTTGCTCAATCGTTTGGCTTTGTCGATCGTTTAAGGATGCCCACGGCCGCTTCTATTTGGGTCGAGCTCGTAAACAAGGTGAGTGATCTTCACTCACATCTTAATTCAAGTTACTGCCTTTGTAAAATTTGAATTGCTATTTTTGTTTCGACCGAGAGTTGATTGATTTCGTCTCGGCCATTTGATCTTGTTTCGATGATTGATGTTTTCGCTGAATTGACTGTGACGATTTCTTTCTTTGTGTTTGTTGGCTTATACTCTGCCGTTACCATCACTGTTAGTTTGAAAGCTACTTTGATGACCACGGCTTCGATTTCCGACCTGTTCGGCTTTGGTGGAACTGGATCTTGTGAAATTGCTAATTCCTTGTTATCCACGACTTGATGATTTTCAATTGATTCTCTGACAGTTTTAAAAATTTATTTCGGTATAAAAAGAAATTATCTTTAACTTTGCAATTGCTTTAAATATTTGACTTCGGCCTGGATATGTTCCATAACTTCGGTCAGTAGCACATGGCTTCAACTTATTTTGATATTCGTTTGCTACAACATTTTTGAGCAAACATCACCACGAATTTTCATTGCTATTAGGTGTATTTATTGTTGCATTTCATGTTTATGTTTTGAGTCAGGGTAGCAGTGATTTGAAGTGTTAGCTTTTGGTTAGTAATGTCTGATTCATTGTAATATAATTTTGGGGTGTGCTCTGTCGAATTTTACTAGAAATATTCTGACCTCTAATTAAAACTTACGTGTGTGTAAATTGATGGAGTGTGTCCGTGCATTTTACCAGAGCAATCTCTGCTCATTTTTCTTTTGTATTGCGTGCACGTTTATATGAAACCCAGTTGTATCTTTCTATTTACAACTATCTAGTTTAAATGAATTCAAGTCATTGTATTTTGAAGTGTTATTCATGTGCTTGCAAATATGGTTCAAGATTACATTTCATACACGTGTCTCATATTGTTTTCATGTTCTGAAAATTCGTGCTCTGGAAGTGGTCTTCAACTGTGTGCAAGTTATATTATGGCGTGACTTATTTTTTTTAGTTTAAAGTATTATGCCTAGTTTACTTTGATTCATAGTTACTGATGTGATTTGTAGCCTTACCTCATTTGCATTGCTATGTTTGTTTCTTTGTGTTTGTTGCACATATGAACTTGGTTCACATGTATGCCAAGCTTTTCTTCTCAGTGACAATTGCTTATATTCATACCCTTCCATGTTTTAAATTGCACATTTAAGTTCACTGTGCATGTAGTAGTGCATATTAATACACTGCCTCGAGTCAGGTTGCATACTCTATGTGTATTCCTGAAAATGTAATGGGGTTTTGATATTTTGAAGCTTGCACTGTCCAGTTTCACTGTTACACACATGTTGCATCTTTTAGAGCTCAAGTTGTCTGACCATTTCCTTTGTGTACTGTTTAGTTCCAATGATGATGCTATGCATCTGCACATTCATGTGTCATTTTTTTGATCACATTCTGCTGTCTCCATACCGTTAGTACCACTTCCTGTGTGCACTTGGTCACTCGAGCCTTTGTGCTTGTAATTGAGTTGAGTTGCCTTTCAATAATTGAATACTTGTGTTCTATTGAGTTCCCTGTGTACATGTTCATATTGGGTTTGCATATAAGTTTGGTCCATATTGCCTTGCTTCATCATTGATTGTGGCATGTGCATCACTTGTGTAAATTATTTGGTTTGCGTACAGTCTTCACTGTGATCTTTCAGTTGAAACAGTCCGTAGCTGTTTTGACCACTTGATTACATTCGGATTTGTTTTTCGAATTCACTTGAGTTGAATCCAGTTTGTATCTCGGATTTGACCTTGTGTTGAAAGTTGTGACATTATTTTATTGCACTTGAGTTGAATCCGTTATTTATGGGTTTGACCTTGTGCGCGTTTGTGAGCTTTTATTGAGCTTTTGTGTACATCATCACTGTAGTGGCAGGGTAGTGCACGCAAGCGTGAACTGCAGCCACCCAGTATTGCTTTTATTGATATTCTATTTGTTTTGATTTATTGATCTTTGGCATATTCCATATGTTGTAGTGGCGAGGCAGTACACGCGTGCGTGTACTGCAGCCCTACCCGAATTAATATTTTAATTGATATTTCAATGGTTTAAACTGTTTTGTTTATTCAATTCAATATTCTGAATTGTATTCTGATTTGGTTTAATTTGCTGATTTGTTGTTTAACACTGTTACGTGTTATATTTATCGTTATCCGATTTCTTTATTTAAGGATCGGATAGACGAGATTTATTGTGACCGTCGTCTATTCATTATTTAATTATTATTGCTTCTGTGCACTAATAACTGAGTTTGAATTAGACTGACCCGCGTATTATTTTCTTTTGAATGTAATACTCGGGTCAGACCGAGTATTTAGAGGTTGTGGATATCTTACTTTGAATTGCTGCTTGAGCTGTGAAGTCTCTTCATATCTTATGGAGTAGTCGTCGTCATGTTTAGTAGTCAGTATATTTGTATAGGCTGTTGTATATCCATGTATATTATTCACGATAATGTACTTGTATATGTAACTTCCAGAGTCGACAGTGTAGTTGTATCATATGTATTGTATCACGTGTATATCAACTGACATCAGTTATATATATATATATATATATATATATATATGAGACTTTCTGTTATATTTGTGTTCCGCATTTACTTTATCTGTGTTATTCTTATATATATTGTCCTAAACTATTATGAACCATCGTAGTTCGTTTTATACTAGAATTGGGTATGTCGATGGGAGTAAATAAATAGGAGATGAGAAATAAAAATATATACCACTCCTATCGAGATAACCAATACTAGTGTAAGGCCTAACTACGGATGGCCGCTTCTATCCAGCCTTATTCTTCGTAATAACCGACAGTATTTCTTTTAATACTCTTTGTTATTGTGAGCATAGAGGTGGGGAGTTACAATGTTGTTACCATGTTATTACCATATTTAAACTGTTAATTTTCACCTGACATCTGATATATGACTGTATATTGTGATATTGACCTTGTTTATATTATTTCTGTATATGATCACACTGCAAGTTCCCTGTTAGAAAAAAATCTTATGGGCTGAAATGATAGGCCTGAATGGTTTTAAATTTTTCATTTTGACTTGGGATTGCGGGTTTGAAATGATAAAACCCGAATTTTCTTTGTAAATTACGGGTTGAAATGATATATTACCCATATCACTTTACCTAGCGTAGAAAATTTTATACAGGCCCGTAGTTAAAATATGCATTTTTTTAAAAAAAATATTTTAGAAATTTAATTATTATAATATTTTGATTTTAAATTTAATAAAAATAAAATTTTTGTAAATTATTATTGATTTTCTGAATAATTGTAAGTGAAATGAATTAATGAAAAAGTTAGAAATTTTGAACGTAAGTTATTTTGGAAATTTTGATTTAATTTTAATTGGAAATTTAATTGAGTATGAAATTATGATAAATTTATGATAATTTGAATTTAAATGAATTTAAAATGATTTTTATCATATTTATGATTTTAATAAAGTTGAAATGTGAAATTAATAAATCTTTTAAGTTGAAACTTTGAAATATAATTAGAATTGGAAATTTATGAAATTGACGTAAAGTGAACTTTTAGTTAAGCAAATAAAAATAAAACTAAGTTATATTTGAGAATTTGAACTTAAGTGTTAAGTTGAAATTTAATGTAATGGATTTTAAAAGTGAACATTGCATTTTAATAAGTGGATTATTATTAAATCTTGATTTTTGAATGGAAATTTAACCCTATAAAATCATGAACTTGAGGAAAATTAAATGATGTTATAAATGTGAAAACATATGACTTTATAAGTTAAATATGTTTTAATAAAAGTATAACTGGTTGAGAAATTTTATTGAATATTTGAAGTTAATTGACTGCATTTTTGAAATGATATTAATTACAATGTAAATGATATTACAGCAATTGTAAATACTGTAGTTGATGATAATGAACTAAAAAAAAAAGCTATTGAAAAAAACTATTATAGAAATTGTTGTAAGTACTATGATTTTTGAATTTAACTAAGTTTATTTGAAATTTAAGAAAATTCTATTACAACATTTTTAAACGTTGTCTTTTGTTAAATTGAACTGTTTTGAATGAACTTTCCGTAGAGTTTTCTAAATGATGCGAAAAGTGAATTTTCACTGTTTTGATAAACTTAAGTGAATAAATGAACTTTGGAAGTTGAAATTTTTGGAAATTTAATAATTTAATTATTAAGCATAATAACTTCATTGAAATGAAAAAAAAAGAATTTTGGAATATAAACTATTTTGAAATATGAATTGAAATGGTATTTTAGATTGAATAAAATGAATAATGATTTGAAATGAACGAAGTTTTGAAAGGATATGATATTTTGATATATTAAAATGATTTGAAACGAAGTTTTGAAAGGATATGATATTTTGATATATTAAAATGATTTGAAACGAAGTTTTGAAAGGATATGATATTTTGATATATTAAAATGATTTGAAACGAAGTTTTGAAAGATATGATATTTTTTATATTAAATGATTTGAAAACGGAGTTTGAAAGATAGGACATTTGATATTAACATGATTTAAAAAGAAGTTCTGAAAGATATGATATTTTGGAACTGAAACTTTGAAAGGTTATGATATTTTGATATATTAAAATGATTTGAAAGGTAGTGTTAAAAGGGTATGAAAATTTAATATATTGAAATGGTTAGAAATGACTTGATATTTATTTTGATAAATATTTGAATTGAAAGATATTTTACGATGATATATTGAAATGGTTTTGGAAATGATTTAATCTTTATTTTGATAAAGATTTGGATTGAAAAGGATATTTTATTTTGAAGTATAAAATATTGTTTTAAAGTTATAACTACGGGTTATAATAACGATTGGTTGTTAAAGAGACCGGGATCGGATATTGTCTTATAGCCGGCCAATACCGAAAACCACTTTAACAACTATGTACGCGGTGGAGATTCCAGAATGAAGTAGGATGGTGGCGACATTCTCGAGGTATATATTACGTGGACCCAACTCCCGTGAGTTGGCATATATGACTAAAACAGGAGCTATACCGGGCTACACAAAGGGTTGCACCCTTTCATCGAGCATGCTCCATCGGAAACCATTCTATTACTGTTGTGATTCGATTCGGTGGCGCCACTTTGATTCGGGGGTATTATTCGAGGTGGGCGGAAGCTGCTGGCTTGCCGTCACCACCGGTCCGGGAGTGCAAATGGTGTATCCACCCTGGCATTGCCTCGCGTGCCGTGTCATATCCTTATATCGAGCCCACTACGATTTTGGTTTTAAAGATCCGACTGCGTTAAGGTTCACCATCCCCTTAACGCTATTTTCTATATGATTATACTTTACTAATTAGACACTACCGTATATAGCGTATATTACTACATATTAAATAGTTTAACGGATCCTTAGAGGATGGGCGGTCCCAAGCATCCTTTAAGTTATTGATGCATTTTGTTACTGTTCACTTGAGTTGATTTACAATTTATAAGTATTTATGTCCTGACTCGAGGTTTTGTATTTTGCTTTACGCTCGGGTCAGATTGATTGAGTTAGCATCCAAGATTCACCTTCGGCGTTGGAGCTTTCCTTGAAGATCCATCCATCTATTTTTTTCCAGTATCCAGTGGTTCAGTGATGTATCTGATTTGCACCTGATGTATCCTATTACTCTTCTGTTGTATCTTATTTAACTCTGATGTATCTCATATTTATATAGTAGCTTCATGAACTACTATCTCTTTTTCTTCCGCTACATTTTTATATACTCTGTGTCTGTGATCTGTGATTTTTATTTACTGTATATTCTGAGGTTTGCCAAAATTTTATTTACAACACGGTATTTTGAGCAATTCAATTCCGGCATGAGTGTCTGCCTATGCACTTATAATGGATGCGAATGGTTGAAAATACCGAGTCGTTACAGCTGGTATCATAGCTTTGGTAGCTCTAGGCAAAACTCAGCATATGGAGTAGATGTAATTACAGTATCACTTTCATTCGAGTTGAATCTTTTTCTTTTGACTCGATTCCTTTGAATTTTGGAACGTTCCCTACAGTTCCAAAATCCATTCGTATCCCTCACTATTCATCTTTTTTTGACTCTGGAGCATTCCATAACTCCGCTTCGAATGATCTTTCTAGTCAGTCGGCGGTCACGCCAATTTCAAATTTAATTGAAAAAGGGGGAAACCTCCTTTGCAGCTAGCATCGATTCACCAGAGATTCTTATCTATCCTTGGCTTAGATGCTAATATCTTTTGTTATTTCAAACTCTAACTCTTCAGATCGAATGTAGATTTACCCTAGAAAAATCAACATTGATCTTATTCTTTAAGTCACGGTTGACCCGGTTAAGGTTGCCCATGATTTATATAAGCTTATCCATCTTCCTATTCCGTTATTTAATCATGTCATCCTTGTTTCCAACTTATTTTTAAATCATAATCTCCTTTGATTTGTGTCAATCAAAAATTTGAATCTCTATCCTTCTTTGAAAATTTATTCATGTATAGTGTATTTGTAAACTAGTACTTAAAATTTAAAATGTTTTATATATTGTGTTGTTTGAGTTGTTGATGTTGAGTTGGGTTTTTGATCGATACGTCTGATCAGCGCTATCGATAAGATTTCCAAAACACTTTGACAGGACAAACAGACACAATATATTTAAAAAAAAAATTTGGTTAATGAAATAAATTTTGATATATAAGTAAATTTATTGAACTTAATGAAATGAATTTAAAACAAGAATTTGAGGATTTAAATCCCGATTATTTCAAACTTTGGTTTAAAGTTTTAAAAGGTAATATTATTTAAAGTATTTTGAATAGAATTTGTTTTCAAAGAGTTTTAAAGGTTTAAAATTAGTGCTCTTCTCTTTGTCGCTGGAAAATAACTTCGGTGATGATCGCGACATCATCGACGTTCATTTTCGAGTTTCGAAGTTAGGAGACTGTTCTGTAGTCTTGCTACAGCTTTGTTTTGGGAAATTAAAATGATTTGAATTTCTAAAATATGACTTGATTTATAATATATATATATATATGATTGAAATTTGATTTGACATATATTATTACTTATCTCTAAATGGTTTGAAGAAATCGAAAATTTAATTCTTAAATTTTATTTTAAAGAATAATTCCCAAAAAAAAAAAATCAAAACTTTGGATGAATATCAAGGATGAAATGATTGAATTGGAAATTTTATTTGTATAATACAATTGCATTCAAATATAACTTACCAAAATTTCAGAAGTTAAAAATGTAACTGGATAATATACGATATAAAAAGATTTTATAAATAAAATTTGAGTAGTTATAATAAATGTTATACACTTAAATTTTAATTTTAATTTGATTAACAGAGGTAAATATAATAAAGGGTAATTGAATGACTTACAATAAAATGATGTTAAAAGAACTAAGAATAAAAGAAAGTAGTTATAAAAAAAAGTGTAAATATATTTAACATGAGTGATAAATATATTGAGAGGAATAAATTTAATTTTGATTAGGAATAAAGAAGAATAAAATTTATTAAGTACATTGTGAGTGTAATAAATGATTATTTTTCAAACCCATGGTTTTAAAAATGGTTAATTTTAGATGATTGGATAATAAGATAATGAAATTTGAGATAGTTAAGATTTATTTAACTTGTGTAAAGATTTATTCTCTGTTTAAGTTGAAATTTCCATGCTTTCAAATTTATTTCCTTATTCTATTTTTCAAACTATCTTTTGGTTATCCTTATCATCCTCATCTTGCTATAGACTGGTATATGCATCTTTCTATGATCTTTCTGTTAAAAATCTTTCTATAATCTTTGATAATCTCCGCCTTGTAAAACTTATCTATAACAACAGTTATCAGGTATAACTTCAATCATCTTGTCATCTTATCTTAATCATATTTCACTCTATCTTTTCTGTGCCCTTCCATACCTCATTCCTTTTCGGGGACGAAAAGTTTTTGAGTGGGGGAGAGTGTAACAACCCTGTATTTTGTAATTATTTTATTGTATATTTTAGTTATTTTTATTGTAAGATTTTGATTTAAAAACTTATTTTACTTATTTGAAATGATTAAATTTATTATTTAAATATAATCTTGATTTTTATATGAGTTATAATTCCAAACTTGTGTAAGTTGAATATTTGCCTGAAATGCTGATTTTGGCCAAAATAGTCAAACTGTGACTTTCAACTTAAAATTTTAAAAGTTTAAAAATTTTAATTTTTTCTTTTATTATGAAAGTACATAAAATTCTAAGAACACCACTTTTCGTTTCGTTGAATTTGGATGTAAATTGTGAAAGTTATACCCTTTACAATATTGTGCGTATATAGGGTTATTTAACAATGACTATTTTAAATTGTATAAGTTACTTCTTCTTTGTTATATTTTAATTTAATATGTGATAATATGTTATATTATGTATATTTTGACTTTTAAGTATTTTTAAAATGATAATATAATTTTTCTAAAGTTCATTTGAATTTATTTCTAATTTTAAAGCCTAGTCTACAATTTTAAGCCATTTTCTTAATATAATTATATATAATTAAACTTTATTTATATATTTTATGCACTCACTTTTATTTTCTGTGTTTTACTTTATTTTATTCATTTTACATGTATTTAAATTAAAGTAAATTTTTCCAAAGTATATTGAAGTTATTTCTAATTCTTAAGTCAAGTTTTCATTTTCTGTGCTATTTTTCTTGTTTTAATCATATCTAATTAATATTTAATTATTAATATTTTGTTTATCTGTTATACTTTCAAATTTTAACTGAGATTTTAATTATTTTCAGTTATTTAGATGTATATAAATATATATGAGAAATTTGAAAGGGTTAAAGGCTAAGAAACGTAAAAACGTTTCACTGTTTCTTTTGCAGTTTCTTTTGTCATCAATACATCTGTTTTTTGGCATTTCCCTATACCATCTCCAGCCGACTTCCCTTGCTCATTTGTCACGAAATTTTTCTCTTTCTCAACCCTAAAAATCACGGCCTCCATCTTGAGAAAAAAAATCTGGTAATGGCTACATCTTTTTCTACTTTTTTCTTCTCATTTTCTATGTATTTTGCCTAGTTTTCTATGCTTTCTGGATTGGCCTCTACCACCCACCATCACCACCATACTCTCCACCATCCCCTACCACTCTTCCTTGGCATCATCTCCAGCTATCATTTCAGATCCATCCATGGCCACACCTTCCTTGGTGACAAAACTCCACAAAATTGCAAGTAATGTCCAAAACAATGCCCTAGCCACCACTATTACTTCACCACCTTCATACTTCACCATGGCCACCACCTCTAGCCACGACCACCACCTTGCTACCACATTAAACTTCATCTTAGCCTCTGTCAAGATCTGAAATTGACATGGTCAAGACTCCATGAACCAAAACTCCACAAAAAGCACTGCATAAAGCCTTGAAACATTCATGATAGCCACCCTATCACTTCATATCTTCATCCACCACCTTGGCCACCACCATAGGCCGCCACCACCACCTTTTCCAGACCTCCCCACACCCCTCCATCTACTTTCCAAACCTGTACAAGTATGGCCAAGCCCCACTTGACCCAAGGCCGAGCCTTGTTGTGTTCAAAAACTTCATATATGTTGCCTTGACCAATTGTATGCTTCATGTTATAACCCTACCACTCCATACTCCTTCTAGCCGTGAGTTATGGTGCCAAACCTGAGCTATATCATCATCATGGCTGAACCCAAGAACCTCCTAGTCCAAGCATTTGAATGGTTAAAGCAATGTCAAGTAATCTATTCCTTTGTTGCTTCGTATTTTCATTGTTTCAACATTGTTTTGCGTTGAATATTTATGTGTGTATTGTCTTGTTTTGGTTATTGTTTACAAGAAAAATATCAATGCTCTCCATTCATTCAAATCAAAATTCATGCTATATCGTGCTTGTCGTGCTTTTCGAATCGCACTTGTGTGTGTTGTTTTGGTCTTCAGCTTGAAAAAGTGAGTCTTTCTCACCATGACATTTATACTTATGAAAAGTGAATTGATGACAAGTGTTTAGTAATATAAAATGTTTATGCAAATTAATGAGGATCATATGATATGCTATGCCATGTTATTACCATGTTATTACCATGTTTAAACTGTTAATTTTCACCTGACATCTGATATATGACTGTATATTGTGATATTGACCTTGTTTATATTATTTCTGTATATGATCACACTGCAAGTTCCCTGTTAGAAAAAAATGTTATGGGCTGAAATGATAGGCCTGAATGGTTTTAAATTTTCATTTTGACTTGGGATTACGGGTTCGAAATGATAAAACCCGGATTTTCTTTGTAAATTACGGGTTGAAATGATATATTACCCGCATCACTTTACCTAGCGTAGAAAATTTTATACAGGCCCGTAGTTAAAATATGCTTTTTAAAAAAAAATTAAAATATTTTAGAAATTTAATTACTATAATATTTTGATTTGAAATTTAATAAAAATAAATTTTTTGTAAATTATTATTGATTTTCTGAATAATTGTAAGTGAAATGAATTAATGAAAAAGTTAGAAATTTTGAACGTAAGTTATTTTGGAAATTTTGGTTTAATTTTAATTGGAAATTTAATTGAGTATGAAATTATGATAAATTTATGATAATTAAATTTAAATGAATTTAAAATGATTTTTATCATATTTATGATTTTTAATAAAGTTGAAATGTGAAATGAATAAATATTTTAAGTTGAAACTTTGAAATATAACTAGAATTGGAAATTTATGAAATTGACGTAAAGTGAACTTTTAGTTAAGCAAATAAAAATTAAACTAAGTTATATTTGAGAATTTGAACTTAAGTGTTAAGTTGAAATTTAATGTAATGGATTTTAAAAGTGAACGTTGCATTTTAATAAGTGGATTATTATTAAATCTTGATTTTTGAATGGAAATTTAACCCTGTAAAATCATGAACTTGAGGAAAATTAAATGATGTTATAAATGTGAAAACGTATGACTTTATAAGTTAAATATTTTTTAATAAAAATATAACTGGTTGAGAAATTTTATTGAATATTTGAAGTTAATTGACTGCATTTTGAAATGATATTAATTACAATGTAAATGATATTACAGCAATTGTAAATACTGTAGTTGATGATAATGAACTAAAAAAAAAAGCTATTGAAAAAACTATTATAGAAATTGTTGTAAGTACTATGATTTTTGAATTTAACTAAGTTTGTTTGAAATTTAAGAAAACTCTATTACAGCATTTTTAAACGTTGTCTTTTGTTAAATTGAACTGTTTTGAATGAACTTTCCGTAGAGTTTTCTAAATGAGGCGAAAAGTGAATTTTCACTGTTTTGATAAACTTAAGTGAATAAATGAACTTTGGAAGTTGAAATTTTTGGAAATTTAATAATTTAATTATTAAGCATAATAACTTCATTGAAATGAAAAAAAATTAATTTTGGAATATGAACTGTTTTGAAATATGAATTGAAATGGTATTTTAGATTGAATAAAATGAATAATGATTTGAAATGAACGAAGTTTTGAAAGGATATGATATTTTGATATATTAAAATGATTTGAAACGAAGTTTTGAAAGGATATGATATTTTGATATATTAAAATGATTTGAAAGGATATGATATTTTGCCAACAGGGTTGGCGTAGTTGGTTGATGGTCCGAACTGCGTGATCGAAGGTCACGAGTTCGAACCCCGATACTGACAACCCTGTAACAAGTACCCGAAGTATGTGTTTGGCAGGCACATACTTCCCTAGAGTTTACAAGCGAAGCTTGGTTCTCTAGGTAATTCAAAAAAAATGATTTGAAACGAAGTTTTGAAAGATATGATATTTTTGATATTAAATGATTTGAAAACGGAGTTTGAAAGATAGGACATTTTGATATTAACATGATTTAAAAAGAAGTTCTGAAAGATATGATATTTTGGAACTGAAACTTTGAAAGGTTATGATATTTTGATGTATTAAAATGATTTGAAAGGTAGTGTTGAAAGGGTATGAAAATTTAATATATTGAAATGGTTAGAAATGACTTGATATTTATTTTGATAAATATTCGAATTGAAAGATATTTTACGATGATATATTGAAATGGTTTTGGAAATGATTTAATCTTTATTTTGATCAAGATTTGGAGTGAAAAGGATATTTTATGTTGAAGTATATAAAATATTTTTTTAAAGTTATAACTACGGGTTATAATAACGATTGGTTGTTAAAGAGACCGGGATCGAATATTGTCTTATAGCCGACCAATACCGAAAACTACTTTAACAACTGTGTACGCGGTGGAGATTCCAGAATGAAGTAGGATGGTGGCGACGTTCTCGAGGTATATATTACGTGGACCCAACTCCCGTGAGTTGGCATATAAGACTAAAACAGGAGCTATACCGGGCTACACAAAGGGTCGCACCCTTTCATCGAGCATGCTCCATCGGAAACCATTCTATTACTGTTGTGATTCGATTCGGTGGCGCCATTTTGATTCGGGGGTATTGTTCGAGGTGGGCGGAAGCTGCTGGCTTGCCATCACCACCGGTCCGGGAGTGCAAACGGTGTATCCACCCTGGCATTGCCTCGCGTGTCGTGTCATATCCTTATATCGAGCCCACTACGATTTTGGTTTTAAAGATCCGACTGCGTTAAGGTTCACCATCCCCTTAACGCTATTTTCTATATGATTATACTTTAATGATTAGACACTACCGTATATAGCGTATATTACTACATAGTAAATAGTTTAACGGATCCTTAGAGGATGGGCGGTCCCAAGCATCCTTTAAGTTACTGATGCATTTTTTACTGTTCACTTGAGTTGATTTACAGTTTATAAGTATTTATGTCCTGACTCGAGGGTTTTGTGTTTTGCTTTAAGCTCGGGTCAGATTGATTGAGTTAGCATTCAAGATTCACCTTCGGCGTTGGAGCTTTCCTTGAAGATCCATCCATCTATTTTGTTTCAGTATCTAGTGGTTCAGTGATGTATATGATTTGCACCTGATGTATCCTGTTACTCTTCTGTTGTATCTTATTTAACTCTGATGTATCTCATATTTATATGGTAGCTTCATGAACTACTATCTCTTTTTCTTCCGCTGCATTTTTATATACTCTGTGTCTGTGATCTGTGATTTTTATTTACTGTATATTCTGAGGTTTGCCAAAATTTTATTTACAACACGGTATTTTGAGCAATTCAATTCCGGCATGAGTGTCTACCTATGCACTTATAATGGATGCGAATGGTGGAAAATACCGAGTCATTACATTTATCATTTCAACCCATAATGATTTTTCCTTAATCTACAAGATCATTTGGGCATGTATCATTTCAACCCATAGGGAGTTCTAAACTAATAGGGAACTTGTAGAGTGATAACAAATATGATAATAATATAACATATCAACAACAAACATATATCATCAATAAAATGAATTTAAATATAATATATAGAACAACGTTATGGTGTCATATGTCATAGGTGAACAATTGCAGATACATATCAGATTTAACAATTAAATAAATAACAATTCAATATTTAACAACATATTTCAGTCGCCATTTCATGTGAATTGAATCTACTAAATATAAGAATGTTAATCGTGAGTGATTTCTCACCTTTCGAGGATAGAGAACAACGATGGCGAAGAAGATGACACAGACACACACATGGATGTGGGCACGAGCAAAGCAAATCAAAAACTGCTAAGATATCCAGCAGCGACAAACGAAACAACAAACTGGACATCGACGAAGCGAGCAAGTGAACCACTTGAATTCGGTCGAAACCAAATATACACATATTTAAAATTTATGTATACAATATTTTAAAACCAATATCCAAACACAGCTTTATGTTTATAATTCAAAAATCAGTGTTTATAAACTCCATACATTTCTTTCAAAATTCTTCAAATATATATTAAAAATTAACATTAACATAAGTAACCACATATATACATATATATATATATATACACATATACTTTCCAAAATATTAATATTAACGTAATATAACATATTATATAAATATATATGTCTCAAAATATTAACAAAACATATTTTATACAAAATTATACATTTCAAAATATCAACATCTGTTGAACATATATATATATATATTGAAATCAATGTATCTGTGAATTGTAGAGAAATCAATAGATAACATCAGTATATACAGCTTACAGACCTATATATACAATTATATGTAGACTTAAATAGATAACAACAGATTACATAATTTATAACTTATATAAAATTCAACAGTTCTTATAAAATCTATATAAACTTATAATTTGAAAATCTATATATATATATATATTCCAACAATCAAATACACACACACATTATATTTAAATATCAATACTTAGAACCCAATATGCATAACCAAAATCGGATACTCACCAATATACATAAAACTGTAAATAATATACTATCCAAGAAATCATAATAGCTTAAACATATTATTTTGTAAACAATAAAATCGTAAACATAAAACTATAAACAATAAACTTTGTAATGCATGTGTATGTGTATATATATTATAAGATAACTCATCAATATACTTACCATGTATATACGTATATAAAATAGATCATATTTACATAAAAAGATCATCTTTTGCAGAATTATATCTACAATATATATATATATATATATATATATATATATATTTCTATTAAAATAGAACAATAGAATAGTATATACAATACTATCTCAGGGAAACACAATATGCGACAAACATAAAAGAAAAATTAGAAAGGAAGGCTTGCTCGGTTTCGTGATGGTGGAGGGTAGCAGGCTGAGGGCAGAGGTGGTGGAACAGGCAGGTCGAGCTGGTGATGGTGGCGAGCACAGTGATGGAGGGATAAGAAGTCGGCTATGAAGGGTGCGGCTGTCTCATGTGGTGGTTGCGCCAAGAGGAAGGAAGACAGTCGGAGGTTTGGGAAGGAAAAGAGGGGCGGGTGACATGGTGATCTACGGAAGGCTGGTGAGGAGAGCTTAGGCGCGGTCAGGTGGATGTCGGAGGGAGTGAATGGTCGGGGAAAACTCGGAGCAGTGGGCGTTTGGATGGAGGATGCAGGCACTGGTGGTTGATGCAGAGGGAGGGTTTGCCGAGAGCTTATGCTTGCGGCCATTGGTGGCTGATCTACGGAAGCATAGCGATGGAAGAGAGTGGGAAGCGACAATGGCCAGGGAAGAAGGGTAGCAGGCTCACAATATACAATGTTATATATATAAACTTGCCTTTCCATTTACTTTAATTTTTTTATATAGAATAAGATGAAAAGAGGAAGGAAAACGAAAATGGCAGGGAGTCTATTGATTAGTCGGGAAAGCAAATATATTTTTGAACCGGTAGGAATATCAACATTTAATTTCAGGGAATATGAAAGGCAACTGACTATTGGTATCTTACGGTGGATAGAGGAAAGGTCATAGAAACCCCAAAAGCTCAAATATAGAACTGATACGTCAAATCATTTTGTCAATTTTACCACATACCTGGGCGCCAAATTATAGAAATAAATATACTACAAAGATCAGCACGACGAGACGAACAGAACGTTACAAAGATATCAGCAATACGACCATCCTATCAAAAGTCTATATTCGCTGCCAAACTACTGCAAATTCGCTGAAACAAGATAAACGAAGCTGGAGAAGTCCAAATTTGATGAACCGAAAGATGATTCCCCACTCAGAAAATATTAAACATTTTGCTTATATAAAAATATTTAGATTTTGAAAACATTTTGTTCTCATCAATTTTAACTGACTTAAATTGAAATTGGAAATTACACAATAGAACTAACATTAATATTTACCAGTGAAAATATACCATTTGCTATGTTTAAATAGACACGTTTCAAAAATCAAATTTTCATCGCTAAATTTATAACTAAATTTCAAGCAAAATTTCAGTTAATTACGTTATAAAACCGTAAAATTTACGGGCCGTTACATTGCTTTTCCAAATCCATTTCTATTTTCCAAAAACGATATCCTTTTGATTTAAAATTTAAGAGAGACTTGATACACCTTATACACGCATTATTTAAGAATATAATAGGGACTATTTCTCTTGAATTTACCATGGATATTTAAAGTGGTCATTTCAAGTCTGATGGATATGATTTCACATCATTATCAAAATAATTCTACTTAACTCAACCAAGTCAATATATGATTAACATAAGCAACCGATCAACCAATCACTTCAGCATCCAAACTATGCTACTCAACCACGTATACTTGCACAGCACCAATCATAGATAACTTTAAGATAAATTTAAAAAAGATAGAAGTAGTGTTCTCACATTCATGCTATCCGACTCTAAGTGTTTTTTAATCGACTAAACGATCGCTTCCTCCGCACAAAAGCTTATGGAACTTACCCTTGGTCCTTAGTGATGCTCGGGCAATCTTGTATGGAGGTAGAAGCTTGGATTTGAGATGGTGGTGGTGTGGGCCTTGCGCTTTAGTGAGGAAGAGGTGGAGTTTAGCTAACTTTTTGAAGCGATTTGATATCGTATGTGTATGGAAATAATTTTAGAAGAACTTCAATGAGGTGTTGAAATATTTCTTCTATTTAGGAAGCCATGAAGAAGAGCTTTTAGATAGCTCAAGAAGAAGAAGAAAAAGAGAAGTGAAATGAATTTGTGATGAAAAGAAGAGGATATACATGTGTATTTATAGGGTAGGAATCCTTATGCATTAAATTACCAAAATACCCCTCCAACACCATGTCATACACGTCCATCCCCTTTTGTCCCCTATGTGCACTTATCCCCCTCATATCATGATGTGTAGATGATGTAAAGTTGATTTGAGGGTTGCATTTTGAGACTTAAGGGTGAAATTTGCATTTATATACATATAAGGAGTTTATATATAAATATGTATACTTTACTTTAGAATTTTCTTTGGCTTTGATTTAACTAATTGTGGAGGTATATGTGCATTCATATGTTTGTACACGCATGTATGTATCTATATCAAATAACGTTACAATGATTTGAAACAGGTTTCGTTTGACGGAGGGTCGAAAATCCAAAAGCTGAATCTCGATCACATTTTCAGTTTTTAATCAAATTATTTATTTGTGCAAGCAAAATTTGAAAATAAATTTCTTATCCTCTCAAAATAATTAAAACAAGATTGTTTAAACTACAAAACCACATTTACTAATATAAAAATTCAATTGTAAAAATGCGACATCGATCTACCAAAATGAAACAAAGTTTGTATATTTACATAAAACAAATATATATATATATATAGAACTATTATAAATCACTTATTATCATTATTTAACAATTGTATGAAGTTAATTAAGGCTATTATATTTATAATATTTAATAAATTTTTAGAAGCTTATATTTTCTAATTGCAAAAACACGACGAAGCTAATTTCTTTCTCAAATGAGTTCATATATTTATAAAACCATTCGAAAATTGATTATCACTAAATAATTCATCAAAATGTATTATTTAGTATTTAAAATCAATTATAAATGATAAAAATTTCGGGTTGTTACAACATTCGAGCCTATAAATATAATACCAAGGACGTAGAGTTGGAGAGTGGATTTTTCCACCATTACAATATCAAGTACAATATGTGGTTATGAGATAATGAATTTTGAACATTATTCCAGATTTCAAGCATTAATTGGAAGTTCTTTAGGATCTGAATCTTCTGATATGTAGTTGCACTGACTGTAACATGTACACTTGTACTTCTACTATACTCGTATCTGAGTAATAAGGGAAGCAAAGTGGACATATGTATCTTTAACGGTCGAACCATTATAAAAATACAGTGTTCATTTATTTTTTATTTTTTAATATATCTATGTTATTTACCAATAATGATGTTTCAATATTATTTTATTTGCTTCAGTTAAAATCAAGTAAGATTCCTCAAATTACTACTAATTATGGTTCACATGTGGAAACCAAATTTCTCCTTGATTTTATCTTGGGTGTTCGTGTGTCAAAAATAGCACATATTTATACTTTATTTCATCGAGAGCAACCTTGATTTTCTCAGTTTCTTTTATATGAAAGGTATTATGAAAAATCTAATAGTAGGAAATTATTATCGAAACCGCCGATGAAGTTTTCAGTACCTTTGGATAATTTATGACCAAAAACCAGTGTTTTAAAGACTCAACCTAACTTCCGTTCGATCATGGTTAACCTTCGACCTTGAAGCACTATGGTTTTGAAAATGAAATAAACTTGTGTGTGCATAACCTGCAGTTTAACCTCAAAGCCTTGAAAAAACCTCTAGACCAATCTCTTTTAACCCTATGGTTCTTAAAATTTGAAGAAAAATTATCGCTTCATTGTTTATTTTTCACATAATTAATTTGACAAATAATTCCATGACATTAGCCACTAAATTATTAAATTATTTTATCAATTTTGGACGATATAATACGTTATTAGTGTTCATTTTATGAATTACCGTTGAATTGAACCTTTTCCATCTTAAAAATATGGAAATCTACAATTTTACGCTAAAAATATATTATAGAACTATTCCAATTAATATTTGTTATGAAATGTTTAAACATAATTGTTTTAAATTTTAATATATTAACAATAATTAGTTAAGTTTTAATATTAACTAAATAATTTACATTTAAATCAATAAAATAAAAAATTGAAAGGGATTGCAGATTAAGGATCTTAAGGCTAATTTAATACTAAAGGGGGGAGGGGGTAAATAGTGTTTAATGGATGCAGAAAGTAAGTAAAAAGCAGTAAAAGGAAAGAACACACCGGATTTAATACTGGTTCGGAGTTACCCTACATCCAGTCCTACACCAAGGCAAACACCTTGTACAAATTTTTATTATACCAATGTCGAGATTACAATCCTCGATTTCTAAAGGCCTTGAGGTACCCTCTTGTTTTCGAGTCCGGGGAAAACTCTCTTGATTTACGAGACACAAGATCACCCAATTGATTTCCAAGCACAATCATACCTTATAGAGAGACTCGATAAACTTTTGATTACAAATTGATCTTATAACTCTAAATAGCACTTTGATCTTCGAGAGAGGACAGAGAATCAAACAAGAATGAGATTCTAATTTGATTCACTTGAGAATTCAGCAGAATTTCGGCATGATCTTAAAAATATGAAAATTTTAGAATATGGATACGTGGAGAAGAAGGTGTGAAAAAAATAAGAAATTGGTTAGTTAAAAAATTTGTTTGTGAATGCTATTTATAGACCAGTAACGGTCATAACCATTCGTGAAGAGATTTCAACAAATAGACACTTCTTTTGAAAATTGAAATTTTTAAATTTAACGGCCACCATGTCGACATGGGGTGTCCCATGATGTCGACATCCCTTAGTTAAAACCAATGTAAAATTTGTTTTGAAAATGGTATTGAAAGGAAAACAAGATAAAATGATTCTGGAGCAAAATAAAATAATTTTCCAATGTTTTAAAATAAAGAAGAGTAGAAAAACATATTTTTAGAATGTATATATAAATTTGATTTTAAATCTCAAGTGTGTGTGTGTGTATATATATATATATGTATGTATATATTATAAAGAATATTTAAAAATTAGAAGATAGTTTTAAAAACAAACAAAGTTTAAAACAAGAGTTTATTTAAAAACAAAAACAAAGAATATTTTAAGGCTAAAACATCTTTTTGAAAATCATTTGAAAAGCTAATTTTTAAGGCTAAAACATTTTGAAAAGCAGTTTTGAATATCATTTTGAAAAAACCATTTTGAAGTAGTTTTGCGAGCTTCTTCCTGCAGAATATCTCATCACATCTGGACTCAAGAACTTGTATAAAACCAGGATGTTCGTTGGTTTGTAAGCCACTTGTCATAGGTTTGTAAGCTACTTGTCGGGGGTTTGTAAGCCACTAAGAAGATAGAAATGGGCTCCATCCCAAATGAAATTTGGAATGAAGATTTCCATGCTATTATGAAGTTTTAACAGAACTAGACACTTATCTTGAAATCTTGATCTTGATACTCACGAGTCTTCAAACTTGATTTCTTCATTCTTGATATTTATACTATACAGTCTTCAATAATCGGTACCTGCCTTATATATATCCTACATAATAACATTCGTATATATCTAGACAATAGTGTTAGTATATAAGTTAAAATAAAATAAGTTACAAAGGTTGTTGTCATCAAAACCACTATCTCCAGTTCCTAACAATCTTTCCCTTTTTGATGACGACAACCTTATAAAATATACTTACCACTTCAATCATATCATAACTCCCACTTACACCAACAACTCCCCCTTACTCCAAGCCTACTATTTTATATAACTTCTCCCCCTTTGTCATCAACAAAAAATAACCTATAAACCTCGAACTTAATAGAAAATGAGATAAACAAACATATGACATAAGAATAATAACTATGTATGAGTGAAATATAGCATCCTAAGCTAAATGGAATTAAAAAATTTATACATCAAAGATTGTTTTTAGAAGAACATTGATTAATATACTTAAATTTCCATCACCATTTGAAGCAAATCTTTCATATTCTCTTGTAATTTGATGACTCGTACGTGTGTGGAACATTGAAAAGGACCAGAATGAGGAGAAGTGGGTGAAGAAGGTTCATTATTAGAAGAGTAAGCAATTAATTTACTATTTTAGAAGTTTATTATAGAGAATAGAATAGAGAAAAGGAGTATAAGTCAAAATATATAAATATATAACTTAATAACTAATTTTAGAGGGAAATTTAAATTTGAAAATCTTGGGCCTATATGTCGACATAGGGGGATGGGTCATGTCGACATGCCTAGTTCAATTTTTGAGAAATTTTTATTTATATTAATTATTAACTATACTTGTATTATTTATGATTTATATTTCGCTTAATGGAAATACACCTAATTCTCTTCTAAATTTAGTAAAGTTTTGTTCATTTAATGGTTTGGTTAATATACCAGCAATTTGTTTTTCAATATTAATATATTCAAGAGTTATGAATTCTTTACTTATATTTTCTCTAAGAAAATGATGTCTAATATCAATTTGTTTTTTTCTAACATGATGAGTTGGATTCTTAGATAGGTTTATTGCATTAGTATTATCACAATAAATTGGTGATTTAGTTATAGTTAATCCAAAATCTTTTAAAGTTTGTTGCATATATATAACTTGAGAACAAGCCAAAGCAGCAGATACATATTCTGCTTCAGTCGTTGATAAGGATACAGTGTTTTGCTTCTACTAAACCAGAAAACTAGAGAATGTCCTAGAAAGCGACAAGTTCCACTTGTACTTTTTCGATCTAATTTACAACCAGTGTAATCAGCATCATAATATGAAATTAAATCAAATACATCATTTTTAGGGTAAAATAAATCATTATCTAAAGTATGTTTTGCATGTCTTAAAATTATTTTAACAGCTTTTAAGTGAGTTTCTTTAGGTTGAGATTGGTATGTTGCACAGAGACAGACACTATGCATGACGTCAGGACGACTTACTATTATATAAAGCAGCGAACCAATCATTCCCCTATAATTTTTGATCAACATGTTTTGATTTATCTTTTTTACTTAAAGCTACATTAGTTGTCATTGGAGTTGGTTTCCCACTAGAAGTGGTCAATCCAAGTTTATTAGTTAAATCCTTAGCATATTTTTCTTGACTAATGAAAATTACTTTATCTAATTGTTTGATTTGAAGTCCTAAGAAGAAACTTAGTTCTCATATGACTCATTTCAAATTCTTTATTCATTATGTTTCTAGTTGATCCAAATATTATATCATCTACATATATTTGTACTAATTGAATATCATTTTTTATTTTAATGAAAAGAGTTGTATCTATTTTACCAATTTCAAAACCAAATTGTAGTAAATAAGATCTTCGTCTTTCATACTAGGCTCTAGGAGCTTATTTCAGACCATATAAAGCTTTCTTTAATTTATATACATGATTTGGAAATTTATTATCTTCAAAAAGTGGAGGTTGTTCAACATAAACATCTTCTTTTACAAAACCATTTAGAAAAGCACTTTTAACATCCATTTGATATTACTCGAAATTATTGTAGTTTTTGAAAGCAAGTAGAATCCTCATAGCTTCTAGTCTTGCTTACGGGTGCAAAGGTTTCGTCATAATCAATTCCTTCTTCTTGACAATAACCTTGCTCCACTAAATGAGCTTTATTTCTCACGACCTCACCAAGTTCATTCATTTTATTTTTATACCCATTTTGTTCCAATTATACTTTTATCCTTAGTTCTAGGAACAAGTTCTCAAACATCATTTCTGGTGAACTGATTAAATTCTTCTTGCATAGCAAGAATCCATGAATCATCAGATGACACTTCCTTTGGATTTTTAGGTTCAATAGTTGATATAAAAGATACATTACTCATACTATTTAGTTAATTTCTTTTTTTAACTATAGATTCAATATTTCATAGTATATTTTCTATAGGATGATCTTTTAATAGTCTAATTCTTTTATTAGGTTGAATGATTTCACAATTAGTTTCATTAGGTTCATTATTTAAAGTTACAAAATCTTCTTCATCTTCTATTAGTACAGTATCTTTAAAATTTTCATCAAAGGATACATGCATTGTTTCTTCAATATGTTAGTTCTTAAATTATAAACACTAAATGCTTTACTTATATTAGAATATCCGATGAAGATACCTTTGTCGGATTTAGGTTCAAATTTATCTAAATTATCTTTTATATTAAGAATAAAACACTTACTATCAAAAACTTTAAAATAAGCTACTATGGGCTTCTTATTGTAAAGTAATTCATACGATGTTCTATTAGTTAATGGTCTAATTAAAATCCTGTTTAATATATAACAAGCTGTAGCGACTGCTTTAGCCTAAAATTTTTTAGGTAAGTTACTATTAGAAAGCATTGTTCTAGCACACTCTTGAATCGTTCTATTCTTACGTTCTACCACTCCGTTTTATTGTGGAGTTCTTAGAAGAGAAATTATGAGTAATTCCTTTTTGATTATAGAAATTCTCAAAATTTTCATTTTCAAATTCTCCACCGTAATCACTACAAATAGTTTTTATTTTTAAAGAAAGTTGATTTTTAGCAAAATTTTTAAATAATTCAAAAGCATCATTTTTAAGTTTAAGAAAAATTGTCCAAGTATATCTAGAATAATCATCTACAATTACAAAAACATATTTATTGTGATTAATTGATTGAACTTGAGATGGACCAAATAAATCAAAATGTAGTAATTCTAGAGGTTTAGAAGTAGAAATCATAACTTTTAATTTAAATGAACTTTTCTTAAGTTTTCCTAATTGGCAAACATCACATATACTATCTACTTTAAAGTTTAACTTAGGAAGACCTCTAACTAAGTCAAGTTTTGATAACCTAGATAATAGTTTGAAATTTAAATGACCAAATCTTTTATGCCAAATCTAAGGGTCACTTGTAGTAGCCAAAAGACAAAGTTATCATTTGAAACTTTCATACTAAGGATGTAAATGTTTTTCTACCTAATTCCTTCAAAGATAATATTCAACTTATTATCTTTGATGCGACACTTATCTTTTCGAAATTTAATTTTAAATGCTCTATCACATAGTTGACTTATACTAAGCAAATTATGTTTTAAATTCCTAACTAGAAAAATATCATAAATAAGAGGAGTATTAGAATTACCGACATTGCCGATGCCAATCACATATCCTTTTGAGTTATCTCCAAAGTTGACTAGTCCACCATCTTGATTTATAATGTCATTGAGTATCTCGGGATTTTCAATCATATGCCTTGAACAGCCACTATCAAGTATCCATTTATCTTTCTCATTTGCACAGTTTGTCCGTTGGTTATTGATTCTTCAAAAGCCATGTAACATGTCTGTTCCTGCATAACAAACCAATTCGGTAGATGTTAACCCCGTTAAGTCAACGAGTTAAGGCCTGGGACGATCCACGACTTAAGGTGCTTAACGGTTCAAGAGGGATCTACGACTTAGGAAACCTCAAGACTTAAGGTGTGTGACGACTTAACAAGTTAAGGCATGAACGACTTATGACTTAAGGTCACCACGATCTAACAGCTCGAAGTACTCCACGACTTAACAACTTAAGGTCTACGACTTAAAGCAATCTATGACTTAAGGAAGTCTATGACTTAAGGAAGTATACGACTTAAGGAAGTCTACGACTTAAGAGATGGCACGACTTAAAAGGTCTACGACTTAATGACTCAAGGCACGAAAAGGTTAAGACAACTACACTTAAGTCGCAACCGACTTACGACCTTTGCTAGGTCGATCACGACCTAAGACTACAGAGGCAAGTTCAATACCATGCCATGATTCGTTAACTCGTTGGCGACTTGGGACTTGAGATGTGAATCCAAAAGAGCAAACTTACTCCAGTTAAGCCGCAAGCCAAGACTTAGTTTAGGTCGGTCATGACCTACGACCTATGATGAGTCGTACACGACTTAAGCAAACAGATAAGAAGCCGCATCCGGTTAACTCGTGCACGACTTAGGACTTGTAACATGAATTCGAATAGATAAGCAAACTTCTACCAAGCTACGAGCTGGACTCAATAGGTCGGCCACGACCTACCCTAAGTCGGTCATGAGTTACGACCTAAGGGGTAAAATTCTCTATAAATACAAACCTACATTGAACGTGAAAGGGACTTTTGGGGGGACAATCTCTTCAAGCACCGATACTCTGCCTGTTTCTAAACCGACTCTATACTTGAAGTTTTGAAGAACACTACAAGCTACTTTGAAAGACTTTCACACGTCCGACATGGATTCGAAGACTTTCATCTACATCGAAGCTTAGGCTAGTTGCTCAAAGTGTTTTGTAACTAAAGAGATTCGTACTTGAAGAGCATTGTATCGTTTTGTAACAAGATCAGTAATAAAGATACTTAAAGTGGACGTAGGCTACTCCTTAAGCCGAACCACTATAAAATTGGTGTCTCTTACTGTATTTTCTGTTATTTTAGCTGATATTCTGTTCCCGAACCGTCGGGTGGTGCTTTCACATTCACACTTCACACACCGGGGTGTTAGCGTTCGATTTTAAACGTTAACATTTTTGGTGCTTTCACTGAGAGTCGAACTCAGGTTGGTCTCACCATTGCTTCTCAAAAAGTTATCGAAAGGAATTCTTTTAAAACCAGAAGTTTATTGGAAATAATGGCTCCTGGGAGAAAACGAAGTTCTGTAAGATCCGACATTGTTCAAGAGAATACCGCTACCTCTCCTCCTTCAAGTCAAGTAGCTCCAACTGTTGGAGTTACATGAGCAGAATTGGACGCCGTAGTTTTGGGGTTGAATTAATAATTGAATGCCCAGAATGCATAGTTGGAGGCTCAGAATGCCCAGAACGCCCTGATCTTAAGTACGTTGAATGATCTACTTGGGGCTAACCGTCAACCGGTTAATAATGATGGAAACCCTACTGCGGGAGTTCAACATGTTGTAGGAGGGAACGTTTCTCAAAGAGCCGCAGACCGTGTGGAAAAGACACATCTCTAGGCTGGAGGATCAGGACCGCAGCCGACCCTCCGTGAACGGTTGTCAAGACAGAATTCAGAGAGAATGGCTGATGTTTGCCCTCCAGAGCCTTTAAATAATGAAGAATATTTCTCAGGCATGGTTCGTCAGATCATGAAGGAAAGTATGCGAAGGGATGAAGATGAGAAAGATTGGGGTTTTGCTCCAAGCAAAACTCCGTTTACTGAGAAAATCTTGAAGGCAGAATTCCCAAGAAAATTCGCTCCTCCTACTATTCCAGCATACAAAGGGACAAGCGATCCTAATGAGTTTCTGTATAAGTACGATTGGCATATGACGGGTGACAGAGCGTCTGATGAAATCAAATGTCGATATTTCCCGGTATATCTGGAAGGTGTGGCTCTATTGTGGTTTACAAAGCTGCCGGTCAGGTCCATTGATCAGTTCTCCGATTTGACCAGGAAATTCAAGGAGCAATTTCGATTGTATGCTTCAAAAGCAAAGGATATAATGTCGCTGTCAAGTCTAGAGCAAAATCTAGGATAATCCATCAGATCATTTTTGAATCGTTTTAACATAGCATTGGCTGAGGTAGATAATGTTGAGCCACGCATGGTCCTAACATACTTGATGAGGGCGATTGACAAATCAAGCGAATTTGGAAAATGGTTGAAAATGAAAGAACCAAACTCACTTGACAAATTCTACAAGAAAGCGGATGAATTCATGCGGTTGGAGAGCCTCCAAACACCGGCTAAGGTGGTATCAGCAGAAGCTGGGAACAATGGTGCTGCTTCAAACAAGAAAGAACCTAACACCCAGAAAAGGGGCAATGATGGTGGAAAGAAACAGGGAGACGCTAAGAAAGGCCGTCCTTTCAATTTCACACCCTTGACTGATACCCCTGAGAACATCTTCTTTGCGACCAAGGATGATGTCAATTATCCGACACCACCTAAACTGAGAGTGGGAAGTAAGATGGAAAAAAGTGGAAGGTTCTGCCGGTTCCACAACCAACCCGGCCATGACACCAACGAATGCCGTCATTTGAAAGAGGTAATTGAACAACTCTTGAAAGAGAACAAGCTCCAACAGTATGTGAAAAGGAATAGAAATGCCCCAGCCTCGTCGGCTCAAGGACAATAAGTTCCCGCTCACCATCCTGGCTCAAGTGAGAAGGTCGTAGAACATGAGTCAGAAAGACCTGTCATCAATATAATAACTGGAGGGCCTCACCCAGCAGGCAAAAGCTGGGGCGAGATGGAAATGTATGCCCGGGCCTTGAGACATGTACCGGCTGAAGAGAATGTTTTTGTATTAGAAAATGATGCACCTTTAAAGCAACAAAAGACTTCCACTGATGATATTGTATTCAGTGCCAGAGATTCTTTGGGTATGAGGCTCCTACCATAGATCCTTTGGTCATATCCGCTGGTATTGGGCCGGCTACTGTGAGAAGAGTTCTAGTTGATTGTGGAGCTTCATGCAACATTCTCTTCAAGAAGACTTTTGATTAGATGAAAATTCCAATAGCTGACGTTCAAGCTTCATCACTTAAGATTGCTGGGTTTGCTGGGGAACCCAAACAGCCGATTGGGACCATAGATTTGTTTGTAGAACTTGGAAAAGGGCTGAGGAAGATGGCTCGAAAGCAAACCTTTATAATTGTTGAAGAATTCTCTACCTACAATGCCTTTTTAGGCCGACCAACTCTTGCTGCATTCAAAGCTGTTCTTGCCCCATGGTGTCTGACTATAAAATTCCCCACAGATAATGGAGTTGGTGTGATTAAAGGAGACCAAGATGCGGGGCGAGAATGTTATCTTACAGAGTTGCGTGAATCAAGGAAAAGAGAAACGGAAAAAGGTGCGACGGCTCCAGTCCGCATCAAAGAACCAACCTTGTAGCAATTACAGGGTGGACCCTGCACTGGTGAATATAGTGGCGCACGAAGAGAGATGGATCCAAGGAAAGCCGGCGCAGGGGAGAATATGGTAGTACCGGTAGAGGTAACAGTGCCGGTACCCGTTGACTCAAAGGACCCAAACAAAGTGCTGAATGTGGGTTCACAACTCAACACAACAGTTCAGAATGTTCTGATTTCATTTTTGAAGGAAAATTTGGAAGTATTCGCTTGGACTCATGCTGACATGTGTGGAATATCCCCAGAGATTGCAGTACACACTCTGAACATTGATCCAAAGTTTACACCCGTGAAACAGAAAAGAAGAACTCAGGGTCCAAAGGTCAGCAGCATTGAAAGAAGAAGTGGATCGGCTCATGGAGAACGGTTTCATCTGAGAATCTACTTATCCAAATTAGGTATCAAATCCAGTGCTGGTTTAAAAAGCTAACGAAAAATGGAGAGTATGCATTGACTTTTCAGATTTGAACAAAGCCTGCCCCAAAGACTGCTTCCCGCTACCTAGGATTGATCAGTCGGTGGATGGAACGGCGGGGCATGAATTGTTATCTTTTATGGATGCATACTCCGGATATAACCAGATTATGATGCATGAGCCAGATCAAGAGGATACAAGCTTCATCACAGATGTTGGACTCTACTGCTACAAGGTCATGCCTTTCGGACTCAAGAATGCAGGGGCAACTTACCAAAAGCTTGTTAACGCCATGTTTAAACCGCAGATTAGCAAGACAATGGAAGTTTATGTTGATGATATGCTAGTGAAGTCTAAGAAAGCAGTGGACCACATGGATCACTTGGCAGAGATGTTCGCAGTACTCCGAAAGTACAGAATGAAGCTTAATACCTTGAAATGTTCATTTGGAGCGGAGTCCGGTAAGTTTTTGGGTTTCATTGTGAGCGCTAGGGGCATTGAAGCTAATCCTGCTCAGATCACTGCCCTGAGAGAGGTCAAAGCTCCTAAGACGAAGAAGGAATTGCAAAGTCTCAATGGAAAGGTTGCTGCCTTGAGTCGGTTCATTTCAAAAGCTACTGAAAAATGCAGTCCATTCTTTGATGATCTGAAGAAAGGAAGAAAAAACTTTGAGTGGACTCCTGAATGTCAGAAAGCATTTGATGAGTTGGTTCCTCATATGGAAGTCCCTCAGATACTTTCAAAGCCGGACAATGGTGAAGATCTCTTCATATATTTGGCAATTTCATCTCATGCTCTCAGTGCAGCATTGGTACGGGAAGACGCAGGATTCAACGCCCGGTCTATTATATCAGCAAAAGATTGACTGGGGCAGAGATGAATTATTCAAGGTTGGAGAAGCTCGCCTATTGTTTGTTGATCGCATCAAGAAAGTTGAGGCCGTATTTCCAAGCTCATCCTATCAAAGTCCTCACTGATCAACCTCTAAAGCAAGTCATATTCCGTCCTGAGACTTCGGGCCGTATTTTGAAATGGAATATTGAACTCAGCCAATATGACATCACTTATCATCCCCGGAAAGCAATCAATGGACAAGCTTTAGCAGATTTCATCGCAGAATGTACGGATAAAGCAGATAGTGAGGAAGAAGCCACTGATAACATCCCAATCCAATGGAAATTGTTTGTTGATGGCGCAAGGAATGATTACTGTTCTGGAGCAGGGGTTGTCCTTGAAAGCCCAGAAGGGCGATCGCTATGTTATGCACTGAGACTAGAATTTCCTTCGACAAATAATGAAGCCGAATATTGAAGCTCTCATCGCTGGTTTAAGGATCGCTAAAGAACTAAACATCAAGGCATTGCAGATCTTCAGTGATTCTCAACTTATTGTCTGCCAAGTCAAGAAGGAATTTCAAGCTAAAGGAGGGAATCTACCCGCCTATTTATCAAAAGCCTGGGAGCTTCTTGAAGATTTTGACCGTTATTCAATAAGCCATATACCCCAAGAAGAGAACATGAAGGTGGATTCTCTCGCAAAGTATTCAAGTACTGGTGAAGCTGAACTATTGGGATTAGTTCCCGTCGAAGTCTTGTCAGCTCCGAGCACAGATGAGATGGATGTTGATTGGATTATGAATGTATCCCAAGAGCAAGAATCATGGATGACTCCGATATTTGAATATTTTCTCAATGGTTCTTTGCCAGAAAGTTCAAAAGAACGATAGAAGCTGTTAAGGAAAGCCTCTAGATATATGATCCAGGATGGCCGATTGTACAGACGGGGATTTTCAATGCCACTACTCCGCTGTGTAACTAAAGAAGTAGCCAAGACAATTCTAACTGAAGTACACGGAGGGGAGTGTGGAGATCATACAGGAGGTCAAACTTTAGCAAAGAAAATTCTCCGTTATGGATATTTTTGGCCAGTGATTAATCGAGATGCTGCTGACTATTCCCGAAAGTGTGATAAATGCCAGAGATTTGTCAAAATTCCTAGAGCACCTTTCACTGAGCTAACACAAATGGTCAGTCCATGGCCGCTTGCCATCTGGGGAATAGATCTCATTGGGCCTTTGCCGACTGCCAAATCGGGGATTAAATATGCTATCGTTGCTGTTGATTATTTCACTAAATGGGCTGAAGCTGAACCATTGGCTACCGTTACCTCTAAGAAAATGATAAGTTTTGTGACTAAAAATATCATTTGCAGGTATGGTGTGCCTCAGAAGATAATCACAGACAATGGTACGCAGTTCGAAAGTGAGGAATTCCAAGATTTTTGCAAACGATTCAAGATCCGAAAAAGCTTCTCAGCAGCGGCCCATCCGCAGGCAAACGGGCAAGTGGAAGCAGTGAACAAGATCATCAAATCAACCATCAAAAAGCAGCTAGAAAAAGCAAAAGGTGGTTGGGTCGATAAGTTACCACTTGCACTATGGGCATACAGAACTACCCACAAAACTGCGACTGGGCATACTCCATTTTCATTGGCATACGGATCAGAAGCAATGATTCCAGTAGAAACGGAAGTTCCCTTACACAGAAGGATCCATTTTGATCAAGATGAGAATGAAAAACCGCAATTGGAAGCGCTTGACCTCCTTGATGAAAGAAGAGAAGAGGCTAAGCTTAGAATTGCAGCCCATCAGCAAAGGATAGCCAGACACTTCAATTCCAAAGTTCGTCAGCGCAGCTTTGAAGTTGGGGACTTAGTCCTAAAGAGAATTATGACAGCCACAGGTGTGTTTGGGCCAAACTGGGAGGGGCCATATGTCATAGGCACAAAACTTCTTGATGGCACATTCAAACTCACAACTGTCGAAAGTGAACCAATCCCAAGAGCTTGGAACAGCAATCATTTGCGTCCATATTTTACTTAAAAGCTTTGCTGAAATGTTGTAAAAGAATTACGAATATTTGATTCTTGTATTGAAAGCAATTGTAAAGCAAGTGAATAATGAAAAGCTATAAAGTGGATGTAGGCCCAGCTTTTGGCCGAACCACTATAAATCTTGTGTTCTCTACTACTATAAACTGCTTTGTTTTATTTCGAAATATAAAATACGTTAATTGTGTTACTAAAAATGTCGATTTAATAATGCAGGCCATAAAAACAAAGCTTACCCATCGCAAGACCAAGCGATCTCCGACATCACCCAGCAAGCAAACGCTAAACCATTCAAAATTTCCATACTCAAATCCTACGAAAGAAGTGCTTCGAACAAAAGTTAGCGATGTGGCTGGAAGTGGACCATTTCTAACTAACTGCGAATGTTTGTACGAATAAGCATCCGTTAAATAGCCTGTGTCTACCACCACCAACTCGCTTAACTATGAAGTATATTTCCTTGGATAAGGAAAATTATTGGCAACTAAAAAGGGATGATATTTGGAAAAGATAACGGGGATCGCCGACATGAATAGATGGCAAAGAGACATGGGCGAGCAAGCATTAAACAGCAAAAGACCTCTTCGGAGGCACAAGCCCTCTTCAGAGGCACAACTCTTCGGAGGATAAAGACCTCAAATGGGGCATGCCAGAAAGACTTTCTCAACATGGTATGGAATGATCGGAAGCACCTTCCCAACAGGAAGGCAAAGCGCTTGTTCACTAGTTGAGACAGTTTGCGTAGACAAGCGTCCAAGTAACTTGCGTCCGCCCCGTGAGTCCATGAGACGACCGGAGGCACCTTCCCAAGTGGAAGGCAAGGTGCTCGTTCACTAGTTGAGACAATCTACGTAAACAAACGTCCAAATAACTTGCACTCACCCCGTGAATCCGGCCAACCATGAGAAAGAAACTTCCAGGTAGACTCGGAGGCACGCATTCCACCGAGATCTGAAATAAAACTTCACAAGTGCTGGAATGTGAAAAGCCCTCTTCGAAGGCCCATTTCACCATAGTTGAAATGCTAAAAGCCTCGAGCGGGCCTCGCTAGAAAAAGAGAATTCTTTCTCGACATAAAGTTGCGGACTGATCGGTGGTACACCCCCGTGAATCCATCCAACTAAGAGAAAGAAGCTCCAAACTTCCAGGCAGAAGCCCTACTCAGAGGCACACATTTCACCGTGATCTGAAATAAAACTTCACATGAATCGAAATGTGAAAAGCCCTCTTCGGAGGCCCGCTTCCCAGCGAGCAGAGAAAAGATAAAAGCCTCTCCCAAGAGGCAGAAACAAAAAGACCTCTTCCCAAAGGCACAATCAAACAAAAAGACCTCTTCCCAGAGGCACAATCAAACAAAAAGACCTCTTCCCAGAGGCACAATCAAACAAAAAGACCTCTTTCCAGAGGCACAATCAAAAACTCTCATCAGAGGCTCAAGCAGGTTGAGACCCCTTTTTCTTTTCGAAAGGCTCACTGCACTATGAAGTGAAACTCACTCGCCAAAGCAAAAGTGACTTTTTTCAGAAAAAAGAAAAAGAGGAGTGCAAAAACTTTGCAATAAAAAAAAAGGGAAGCCCTCTTTAAAGGCACACTTTAGCTTTCAAAGGAAGATTGGTTCATCTATTCTTGAAAATACTCTTCCTCAAAAAAGTTAAAGTGCCCTTCGGAGGCCCGCTCTACCACATAGGAGAATTCGCTTTGTAAAAATGTATATATGAACAAAAGGAAAAGTGATATCTCCGAAGGTTGAAGCGTAAAAACTCATATGAAACGAGGTGTACTCTGTTTAGGGCGAAATGATATTTCCACAAATATGGAATAATTATTCTCCAAAAATAGCAGTACAAGTCCCCTCAAGATTGGAAATATTACGATGAGCTTATGGTATGGGGGCAATACGGTATGGCGGCATTGGTAAAAGCAACGCCCGAAAACATACCACAAGCTCACTGTAATATTATATAAAGAAACTTGCATATAAAAAAAAAGAATAGATGCATTCTCAAACACAGACAGAAGTTTGTACAAGCAAGAGAATCATTTTATTCAACGTTATGAAAATTATGTACATTTATTCAACGTTATGAAAATTATGTACATATGAAGGTTTCAGAATAAAAGAAAAGAGGGGGCCGGTACCCGCACAACGTCCGGTCAGTACAAACAAAAAGCTAAAAGCAAAAAGTAAAAATAAGGAAGGGGAAGCAGGGTCCATCACTTCTTCTTCTTACCACCACCTTTGGAGCCTTCACCTGACCTAATAGGTAGTTTTTCAGTACGGCTTGGGAGTGTTGGGGAAGAAGGAGAGAGGGCTACTGCCGGATCAACCTCCGCTTCCTTTTCAATAACGAAAATGCTTTTCCTCTTCTTCTTAGAAGTAGTACTCTTCCTCCTCTTCGAAGAAGACTCGCTTCCCGGAGTAAAAAGAGCAGACAATTTTATATCATCGAAAATGGTTCGCTCCGGGGACTCATTGCCTTCTCCAAGCCCTTCTCCCCTGTGTTCCTGTGAAGCATTAGGATCATCTAAGTCTCGGAGAGCCTCTATTTACTCCACTTGCGACCCGGGTTGAGAGGCGGATGGAGGGGTGACTTGGAGAGGCGGGGGAGGAATAACTGAAGGAGGGGAGTCTGAACGACGCTCGGCACTTTCTCTACAGAAGAAAAGAAATTAAAGTTAGTAAAGAGAGGAGATAAAGGCTCGTTGAGATTCAGGAAGTAGTCAAGAAGCTCATCAAACTCATAAGAAGCAAATGAGCTGTCTATTTGAGCAAGATCAGCATTAGGATTACCTGGCGGAGTAGGCTTTGCTACGTCAATCTCAAAACCCAGCGCTTCACCGCTCTCTTGGCTTTCGTCTCCATTATGGACAGTTGCACCTTCTGTGATAGCTTTGGTAGGGGGTGGAGAATGAGAACTGAAGCCGACAATGTCGATTTCGGCCGAAGGTGAAGGCTGAACTGGATCAGTTGAAGTAGTTTTTTCCTAAATGCTCCCCTTCTGCCATTTCGGCTCTTAATTTCGCAAGTTGTTCTTTTCCCCTGACAAGAGCGGCGCGAGCTTCGTCATCCAAGTAATGCTCCTCAAGAGCTGATTCGGCATAGCCAGCACCTTTACCGCCAAACATGTCAAGTGCGGCCTCCCACACTTTAGCCAGAGTAACTTCATATTTGGGGCCTAGAAAGGCGACACTACCGCGCCCCAAGACGCTGTGTAGATAGAAATCAAATAATGTCGAGCTGATGCTGGTCTTCGTTGCCTCATGAGATTCTTCAGCTGCAATTTTACCGGCAAAGGCCTCATCACGCTCTCTTTCAGCTTTGGAGAGTTGAAGCTTTAGCATTTCGATCTCTGCCTTTTGAGAGTCGGTTTTCTTTCGAAGCTCTGCAATATCAGCGATATAGCCCTCATTGATTCTTTTTTGCACATCGAGCCTGTCTTCGGCATCTTTTTGGCCGGCATGAGCATCTCTCACTTGTTTCTGAAGCACTTCTTCTTTTTGAGTGTAGGAAGTGGAAGAAGTAGCAAGCTCCTCTTTAAGTTTTCCAACTTCCGCTTCGAGCTTTTCGTTATAATCAGTGATGCTCCTCATTTCTGCGTCATGTTCATTGAGAATCTTCTGCCATTCAGATTTATCGTTCTCCTTGGTCAGCATAGCCTCAAGATTCGCACGATTCACTCTCTGGAGTTCGTCAACAAGTTTTTGCCAGCTCGACATTCTCTCAATATCAAGTCTGATGGCATCAAGATTTCGTAACATGGCAGGCTTGTCAATTGGAACTAAGTCGAGATCAAAGCGAACCCCCTTCAAGCACCATTGTGGAAACCGGCTTTGGAGAGTAGCTGGACCTGGCCCAAATTGATATGAAGGCCTGTTGATGATTGTCTGGATATCGCTACGGGAAGGGGCAGGAGATTGAGGAGGAATGGGAGCAGTGGTCTTCTCAGAAATTGCAGGCACTGATTGCTCACTAACTTTAGCCCGTTTGCTTGGGTCATCAGCCATGTGGCTCTTCCCTCTGTCATCATGGGATTTACGTTTATGGGAATCACCCTCTCTATGGGAAGAATCGTTCCGCTCATCCCCTCTTCCATAGCGTTCTTCATAAGAACGTCTCTCCCGAGCCTTTCGAGCAGCCCTCTCTTCATCAGTTTCCCTATAAGTGGGAAGATAGCGCCTATAGTCATACTGACCACGCTTTCCGTATTGCTTGAAGTCGTCGTAAAATGAACCACTTCGCCCCATCGGAGAATCTGAAGTTGAAAAAAAGACAAGTCTTAAAAGTCTTCAGAGAAAAGAAGTTAAGTACGAATAAGTGCTGAAAGTTCTAAGTGTGTGTAATGTGCAAACTACGCACGTCAAACTACGAACCACTCTTCAATCGCGAAGCATTGGTGGGGGTAGTAGCTAACGTCAACTCTTGAGTCGACGGAGCTTGTTGCAAAGTAGAAGTCGCTTCAACCACTGAAGAAAAAACCATAGTAGTAATAGGGTCGTCTTTAAAAAGTTCCTGTGAAGTTATAATCAGGTCACTTAGCCCCTCAAAAGTATCATCACCGCCATGCCCGACGGGAGTTTCTTTTTCAGCTTCCAGATCGGCCACATCTTCAGAGCAACGAAGAGTTTCTTCCTCCTCAATAATTGGGGCAAGTGCCGATTTGCTGAATGGACCTGCAACATCCGTAAGTGTGGGGCACTTCACCAGCAAGGTTTCAGTAGAGGGCTCCTTCGGCATAAGTGCTTCAGCAGGGATTGAGACATCTGGTGCCTCCGCTGGAGAATCGGGGACTTCATGAGGCTGAGTGGAGCGAGAAGGGTGAAGAAGTCCGAACTGGTGAAGGAATTCGTCGTTCAACAAAACTTTCATGTCCCGCTCTTCAACCGGTACAGCCATGAGCCTCTCCAGAGTTGGCTTGTGGCTGGGATCTCTAGAAGGAGGGGGGAGCGCTGAAATGAAAAAACGAAGTTAACACTTGGCAATTCGGACTTCGCAAAACTCAGAGAATAGAAGAAGTAAAGGTAGATGATCTTACTTCCATCCCTCCACACAGCATAAAACCCCGGGGGGCAGCGGACAAAGAAGAACTGAGTTAAGAACCCATGAGCAGTGTCGGGAAGGCCAACGATCAATTTGCAATTTCGGGCGCTTCTCACGACCGTGATAGAAGGGTGATCCTTAGTCCTGGTAAAGGAGCATAAGAAGCAAATCTCATCGAAGCTTGGAAGTCGATCAAATGTTCTCCTAAATAGCACACACAGCCCCATCAGAATGACGTAGCCATTGGGGTGTAGCTGGAATGGGGAGATGGCTAGTTGATGAAGAAGATTCTGGAGAAAGTTGTTGAAAAGGGGAATGGCCCCGCTCAGGCACATTTGTCGGTTAACCGCTACAAAGCCAAGAGGCGCCACATCAGCAGTGTTAGTTTTCTCAGGAAGAATGGCATCTGCTTCAGCAATGCCAAACTGAGTGCATAACTGACGAAAAACTTTGTATGATAAAGTGGTAGAGGCTCTCTCTGGAGGATTAGCTAGGGGAGCCAGAATAAGAGTGGCTTCTCCAGTCTGGGCTGTTATCTCTTCTTGTTGAGAAGTCATTCTACACAAGCAACTGGATATTCAAATGTGAAGGTGCACGTTTCCTAAAAGTGTGAAGTGTTTTGTAGAACTAATAAAAATAACAAGTAAATATAACTGGAATTAAACTAGTCGACAATTGATCGATTACCAAATTTCAGGACTTGTTAATTTAAAGTTCAGGTATAGTATTAGTGCAAACTGGGCAGTTTCAGTTGACTATTTCAATGTTGCTTTAATACTTTACTTGAATTTGATGATTTAAAAGCACTTCGTTCACACAATCTATTTAAGTTGATTATCTGTTGTTAACTAATCTGCCATTTGATGTGGGCAGTCAGTGGCAGTATATTCGTCCTAATTTTCTGTAAATGATGTATTGAACAGATTGTTAGCTTGCAAGTCAAAAGTGATCTGTGAAAGAATGCAGCAAAGTTTAACAGGTCAAAGTTCAAGCAACAGTTCAAGGTTCAAGCAAAGTTTAAAAGTACAAGTGCTAAGTCGCCGACTTAAGTGCTAACTCGCCGACGACTTAAGAAATTTTTCCTACAGGTTAAGTTAAGTCTTTGGTTCTCTGGCTAACTCGACCACGACCTAAGGATTATGAGGCGAGTTAAGTTAGGTCGTTTCAATCTTGAGTCGTTAATGCTTTAAGTCGGCTGTGCTCTAAGTCGTAAACCGTGGAAGATAGAAGAAAGTTCAATTCAAAGCAACGAGAAATTCTCAAGTCCTAACTCGGCCCCGACTCAAAGCTTAAGTCGTAAAGTATGTTAAGTCGGTTCATAGCTAAGTCGCTAAGATTGCTGGATCGCACAAAATTGCCAAGTCGCACCCGAGGCAACATTCCACTCTATTTGGCCAACATACCTTCTTACTCCTAACCCGTTACCTTCCTTACACCTAACCCGTTAACCATCTAACTCCTAACCCGTTAACCCAATAACCTCATAATGGTCAACCCTAGTTCTATCACACCACTAGATCACCTCAAATCACGAATCGTCGCAAGTCAGATCAAACCGCCTGCCTTAAGTCCATCGATGTCCAATATAACAATATTCGCAAGGCTCAAGGGGGAAAATCGAAGACGAAGATCGACGATGATCGACAATTGGAAAAGAGGCAAAATCTCTTACGCGGTGTGATGCTAGAGATGATCGGAGATGAATCAAGTCGAAATCGCCTTTGAAAGCTTGGAGAAGTGTAAATGGCAGATGCAGCTTAGAGATTAAGTAATGAGAAGAAGGAGGTAAGAGTAACGACTCAAGCCTTTTATATCTCAGGGCAGTGGAACTCGAAACGGCACATGCGAGTTAAGGAAAGTCGAAGCACACAACCTACGACTTAGGCGTGTACTTCGAGGGGCAAATGTTAACCCCGTTAAGTCAACGAGTTAAGGCCTGGGACGATCCACGACTTAAGGTGCTTAACGGCTCAAGAGGGATCTACGACTTAGGAAACCTCACGACTTAAGGTGTGTGACGACTTAACAAGTTAAGGCATGAATGACTTACGACTTAAGGTCACCACGATCTAACAGCTCAAAGTACTCCACGACTTAACAACTTAAGGTCTACGACTTAAAGCAATCTACGACTTAAGGAAGTCTACGACTTAAGGAAGTATACGACTTAAGGAAGTCTACGACTTAAGAGATGGCACGACTTAAAAGGTCTATGACTTAACGACTCAAGGCACGAAAAGGTTAAGACAACTACACTTAAGTCGCAACCGACTTACGACCTTTGCTAGGTCGATCACGACCTAAGACTACAGAGGCAAGTTCAATACCACGCCATGATTCGTTAACTCGTTGGCGACTTGGGACTTGAGATGTGAATCCAAAAGAGCAAACTTACTCCAGTTAAGCCATAAGCCAAGACTTAGTTTAGGTCGGTCACAACCTACGACCTATGATGAGTCGTACACGACTTAAGCAAACAGATAAGAAGCCGCATCCGGTTAACTCGTGCACGACTTAGGACTTGTAACATGAATTCGAACAGATAAGCAAACTTCTACCAAGCTACGAGCTGGACTCAATAGGTCGGCCACGACCTACCCTAAGTCGGTCACGAGTTACGACCTAAGGGGTTAAATTCTCTATAAATACCAACCTACATTGAACGTGAACGGGACTTTTGGGGGGACAATCTCTTCAAGCGCCGATACTCTGCCAGTTTCTAACCGACTCTATACTTGAAGTTTCGAAGAACACTACAAGCTACTTTGAAAGACTTTCACACGTCCGACATGGATTCGAAGACTTTCATCTACATCAAAGCTTAGGCTACTTGCTCAAAGTGTTTTGTAACTAAAGAGATTTGTACTTGAAGAGCATTGTATCGTTTTGTAACAAGATCAGTAATAAAGATACTTAAAGTGGACGTAGGCTACTCCTTAAGCCGAACCACTATAAAATCGCTGTCTCTTACTGTATTTTCTGTTATTTTAGCTGATATTCTGTTCCCGAACCGTCGGGTGGTGCTTTCACATTCACACTTCACACACCGGGGTGTTAGCGTTCGATTTTAAGCGTTAACAGTAGAGAACTTGATTTTTCATAAAAACTATATGCAGACTTATGATACTTTGATGAAATGCATAAATTCAAACAAAATTTCCTAAAAATGCCATTTTTAACTTTTCAAGTTTCCGATTATGAAAACTATGAAAACCTATGCTCTAATACCAATTGAAAGGGAGTACGGATTAAGGATCTTAAGGCTAATCTAACACTTGAGGGGGGTGAATAGTGCTTAATGTATTCTAAGACTATATGGATTAATTTAAAAATTATGATATAAACAAATGTAGAACTTAATCACAAGACAATCACAGAATCAAACACAGATGCAGAAAGTAAATAAAAAATAGTAAAAGTAAAGAACACACCGGATTTAATATAGGTTTGGAGTTGCCCTACATCCATTCTTGCACCAAGGAAAACACCTCGTACAGATTTTATAATACCAATGTCGAGATTACAATCTTCAATTTCTAAAGGCCTTGAGGTACCCTCCTGTCTTCGAGTCCGGAGAAAACTCTCTTGATGTACGGGACACAAGACCACCCAATTGATTTCAAGGCACAACCACACCTTATAGAGAGACTCGATAAACTTTTGATTACAAATTGATCCTATAACTCTGAATAGCACTTTGATCTTCGAGAGAGGGCAGAGAATCAAACAAGAATGAGAATCTAATTTGATTCACTTGAGAATTCGACAAAATTTCAGCACGATCTTAAAAATACGAAAATTTTAGAATATGGATATGTGGAGAAGAATGAGTGAAGAAAATAAGAAATTAGTTAGTTAAAAAATTCGTTTGTGAATGCTATTTATAAACCAGTAATGGTCATAACCATTCGTGAAGAGATTTAAACGAATAGACACTTCTTTTGAAAATTGAAACTTTTGAATTTAACGGCCATCATGTTGACATGGTGTATCCCATGATGTCGACATCCCTTAGTTAAAAACAATGTAAAATTTGTTATGAAAATGGTATTAAAAGGAAAACAAGATAAAATGATTCCGTAGTAAAATAAACTAATTTTCCTATGTTTTAAAATAAAGAAGAGTAGAAAAACATATTTTTCGAATGTATACATAAATTTGATTTTAAATCTCAAGTGTGTATATATATATATTATAAATATTTAAAAATCAAAAGATAGTTTTAAAAACAAATGAAGTTTAAAATAGGGGTCTACTTAAAAACAAAAACAAAGAGTATTTTAAGGCTAAAACATCTTTTTGAAAATCATTTGAAAAGACAATTTTTAAGGCTAAAACATTTTGAAAAGAAGTTTTGAAAATCATTTTGAAAAAACCATTTTGAAGTAGTTTTGCAAGTTTCTTCCTGCAGAATAGCTCATCATATCAGGACTCGAGAACTTGTTAGTATATAAGTTATAATAAAATAAGTTACAAAGGTTGTTGTCATCAAAACCACTATCTCCAGTTCCTAACAAAAATAACGATCAATGTGATTCTTATGGTCTGACTAGTTGAGCCATTAGAACCTTAGCCTTGCATCAACATGGTTGGACTCATGGTTTGGTCTTCGAAACTATGTCTAAAACAAAGTTTGTAAGAACTTTGAATTCTCGCCTAAAAATATCCTCTACTGTTGCTTTTGAAAGTTCATTGCAAGAAGTTTAATGACAAAAATATTGATTTAAATCAATCTGTACAATCAATAGAATTTATCCTTGTTTACAAATGATCAACTAATTCGAATTCAACATTTTGTTATTGATTTTGCTATGAATTTGAAAACAAGGATTGTTTGTAATCAATTGATCTTATCTAAAATTAGTTACAGGTTGTTAAATTAAGTAATTAACTTCGATTAATCACACATTCAATTATCTTTAATCATCCATTAATTAAAGTCTAATTATTTAATTAATTAAGTACAATAGAATTTATTAAATAATTTCTATCGAATTAGGATCTTTCATTCTTTATTGGAGTACATTCATTTTGATGTATTGCATACATACTCTAACATTCAAATTTTGGTTGTTCTTAAACGAAAACACTAGATAAATTTCAATCAAAATTGCAGAAAAATTTCAATCATTTGCTTGGTGAAGTCAAATGGTGAAGATGACCATCTCAACCATGAGTAGAGTAGGAACGTCTAAAAACCTACTACTGAAAGCATGCTTACCGATATACTAGATGTTGTATTGGATGAATAAAGGGAACAAAGGTTGCTTTAGTAAGAAACAAAATTGCTATTAAAACGAGGAAACTACGGAATGAATTCAAAAGACATCTATGATTTTTGCAAACATGTCAAGGCACTATTCCAAAACTTCCCTTCTAAAACAATTTAGGCCACCGACTGATGGCCACAAGAGAAGATATGTTGACTAAAACAACTTTTGTTTACATGCTAGAAATTTCCACCAAACATTTTTGGTTGGAATTTTCAAGACGTAAGGGATTTCAACCGAAAATTCTTTAACTAATGGATTTTAGATTTCTGGTGATGATCATGCACCATATATATCAACCGAAGAGATCTGAAGTGTGCTGAGTAACCTTATACTAACACCCTATTCATAATTGCTACGAATTTTTTATAGAAAAGGCATGCTTTCATGTATATCACCCACCAAATTTTACTAGTGATGGAGTGTTACAACTAAGAATGATTCATCTACCATTGATAGTTGGAACTGCATTGAAGAAAATAATAAGAAGTGTAAAGTTGTATTATTAAATTGTACCATCTAGCTTACTATGCGTTAGTTAGAGCCAGCATTCCTCTTACTAAGGTTATGACTATTATTTGATGTTTATTTGTCAAATTCCTCACTAATGTTGGAGTTGAAGTTATCGATTGGAGATGAGAAAAAGAGAGGAATGTAAGTACATGAGATCTTGAATGTACAATGACTACAACCTAAGATCCATTTGTTTGAAGTTTTCTTCAATAGCAAATAGATTTGATTTTAGAAGAAGATAGATAAGAAGTTGGAGAAGTAAAAATGGTTTTTTATAATAAGGAGAAAAACTTTATCATTAAACTTTATTACAAAAGTTCATAGTTTTTTTCTTACTACATTTTCTCATTTCCATCCAAGTTGAATGAATCTACCTCTATTTGTATGAGTTTACACCTTAAATAAACGATGAAGATTCTCTTAATCCAATGGTCTCCATACATATCTCCTAAATATTCGCTCATACAATTTCAAATATATTAGTCCATTAATATCTCCTAAATATTCTAGACTTTAGATATTTCTTACATGAAAAATCTGGGTTACAAAATTAAATTTATTTTTAACACCCCCTTAAACTTGATTTTGCTATTGTAAGTAGACTCGTCAACGTAACAAAATCTTCGTGCTTAAGAGACTTGGTGAAGATATCAGTTACTTGATCATGTGTCTTCATGCATTCTAGTTGTACATCCTTTTTGGCGACACTATAATGATAGTGCGTATCAATGTGCTTACTTTGACCATGGAAGACTGGGTTCTTGGTCATAGCAATTGCCGAATTGTTGTCCATAAAAATCTTGGTTGGCTCCTCTTGTGACGAATTCAACTCTTTTAACATGTTTTGTAACCGTGGCAAACATATGAAGTAGCAGCTACATACTCCGCTTCGCATATGGAAAGAATGATAGTCGACTGCTTTTTTGACATCCATGTGAAGGCCATGTCCCCCTGTAGAATACGAAGCCGCTTGTGCTTGTTCGATCATCCATAAGTCCACTCCAATCACTATCGCTATATCCAAAAAGTTTGTAATTATCATAAATAGAGTAGTACAAGCCAAAGTTTGTCGTCCCTTTGACATAACGAAGAATCCTCTTTGCTGCCTTCAAATGAGTTGTTGTTGGGTTCTTCATATATCGACTGATAACTCCTACCGCATATAGGATGTCGAGTCTTGTGCAAGTTAATTATCACAAGCTTCCAACCAAGCTCTTAAAGAGTGTTGGGACCACTTTTTCTCCTTTTCCATGCTTTGACAACTTGATTCTACATTCCATTGGCATGCAGACTAAGTTAGATTCATCCATCTTGAACTTCTTCAGTACTTCCTTAGCATAGCCTTCTTGAGTGATTAAAATGCCTTTGTCTTCTTGTTTTACTTCAATGCCAAGATAGTAAGACATAAGCCCAATATCGGTCAACTCAAACTCCTTTGTCATCTCTTTCTTAAGCTCATTAAACATACTTAGATTGCTACCAATGAAGACCAAGTTATCTACATACAAGCATACATGTAATAACCCTGTATTTTGTGATTATTTTAATTGTATATTTTAATTACTTTAAATTGAATTTCCCGATTTTAAAACTTTATTTTATTTATCAAAATGAATAATTTTTGTTATTTTAAATATAAATTTTTATTTCTATGTGAATTATAATTTCAAACATGAATAATTAGAATATTTCTCAAAAAAGTGGATTTTTGGTCAATCTGGTCAAATTTGACTTTTGAATTAAAAATTTAAAAATTTTAATTTTTTAATTTTATCTTTTATTAGGAAAATAGATAAAAATTTTAGAATACCGCTTTTCGTTTCTTTGAAATCTGATTTATATTGTGAAAGTTATGCTTTTTACAATATTGTGTGTAAATTGATTTATTTAACAATATTGTTTATTTTAATTTATATAATTAAATAATATTTTTATTTGTCATATGTTGCTCTAATTTTTATATATGTGTGTAATATGTCATGTTATATATATATATATATTTTATTGTTAAAAACATTTTTAAAGTGTAGTTGTTATTTTTCCCAAACTAGTATATTTTGTTTTCAATTTTCAATACTAGTTTACATATATTAAATTATATTCTTATATTTTTATATATTTTTATACATTTTTCTAAAATTTATTTACTCATTTCATTTTCATTATATTTTGTATTCAGTTTTATTTTATTTACCTGGATATTTTTTTGATTTATTTGCATAAAGAAAAAGAGAAATTTCAAAAGTCTAATGCCTTCTAACCTTTGACCTTCCACCTTCACATCTCTTCACAAATTGGGCCATCCTTTTCCTATCTTACAGCCGTGATTTTTTTTTTCATTTCACATGAAAACACCTCTTTCCCACTTCACTTCTCACGCATGCTCAGATATGAAGAAAAAGCTTTGGGTAATGTATCTTTTTCTTTTCACTTTTCTTATTCATTTTATTGATTTTTCTTTTGTAAATTGCCTTGGAATCTTCATGCTTTGCTTGGCCATACTCCTCCACTACCTCCTCCGACCAACTCCACCACCATCCACAGCCACATCACCCTCCTCTCCCTCTGACTTGACCAGGCCGTGAGCCTCCTTGAAGCTATCATCACCGAATGTTGCAAAATTCTCTTGAATATGCCATAGCCGAACCCCTTAATCACCTACCCTTCATTTTTCACCTAAACCACCTCCTTGGCCGCCACCAACTGATCTGCCGCCAACTCTGGCCGCCATTGCAGACCCCACCTGACCTTTAGCATGAATGGCCGAGCCCACATCAGTCAAAGCCGAACCCAAAGTTGCACCAAAAGCCACAAAATTGCCTTAAGACCTTTTGTATTCCTTCGTGTTGTAACTCAAGCCATTCCACTCCTTTTACCTGTGCATACATGCCATATACCTGACCAAAATACCACTGTGGCTGAGCATATATAAGCCCTAAGTCGAGTATGTGAAGGCTGAGGCAATGGTCAAGTAATTCCTTTCATTGTTGTCTTTAAATTCAATTTGTTTTAAAGTATATTTGTGTTGAAATCATATGTATATTTGGGTTGAAATTATATTTATACTTGTTTATGTGTTGTTCACATGATAAAAAATTGGCTCTCCACTCCACTCAAGTCTTTAGTCGTGTTATCGTTCTTTCGGGATTCGTTTGTATGCTTTTGTCTTGCTATCTCCAGCTTGAAACAAGTGAGTAATCGCACGTAACATCTGTACTTATATATTTAGTGAATTGATCGCAAGTGAATCTGTAGAATTATATTATCATGTTATACCTTCCTGTGATATGATTTATATGATGTTCACCCTGTTTATAAACCTGTCATATCATCTGTTACTTGTATATGTTATTAAATTGTTCATTTATTTCTGTTTATCACACTGCAAGTTCCCTGTAGAATAGAATCACTATGGGTTGAAATGATACAAACCCGAACAGACTTTAGAATAGGGAATACTTGTTATGTGCTGAAAATAGGCCTGAATGATTTTTATTTTATTTCATTTACTTGGGATTGTGGGTTTGAAATGATAGAACCCGGATTTTCTTTGTAAATTACGGATTGAAATGATATATTATCCGTATCACTTGACCTAGGCAAGAAAATTATATACAGACCTGTGGTTAAAATATATTTTTCTAAATTTTTAAAAGTAATTTGAAAATATAAATATTATGATATTTTGATTTAAATTTAATAAAAAAATGATTTTTATAAAATATTAGTGATTTTCTACAATTTAATAAGTGAAATAAATCAATGGTAAAGTAGAATTTGAAATATAAGTTAATTTTGAAATCTATGATTTTGTTTACAGTTGGAATTTAAGTTAAGTAAGAAAATATAATAATTTATTTAAATTTAATTTAAATTGATTTTATAAAGTGTTATTGATTTTTTTGAATTAAAAATGGTAAAATAAATGAATGTTTAAAAAGTGAAATTTGAATTATAACTTAACTTGGAAAATATGAAATGTGTTTCAAAAATAAAAGTTAAGTTAAGAAATAAAATGGAATTTAAGTTTAAATTATGTAAATTTAATTTAAAAGTGTAAATTAAATGCAAGAATGGGAAATTTTACACATGAATTTATTAAGTGAATTATTGAAAATTTGATTTTATTTATAGGAAATTTACTTTATAAAAATCATAAGTTAAAGGTATTTTAATGATCATTTTAAAGTGAGAAAATATTATTTTTATAAGTTAAAAGGGGTTAAAATTAAAGTTTAATTATTTATGAAATTGTATTGAAAAATTGGAATTTAAATAAAAGCACTTCAGAAATGCTATCGTTTCTGAAGTTAACTTAAAAACCTAAAGTAAATGATATTACAGCACTTCGTAAGTGCTGTGGTTGATACAAATGAACTATATCTAAATTTTAACTAAGTGATATTACAGCGCTGGGTAAGTGCTGTGGTAGCAGAAAGATAACTAAAAATTGAAACTAAATAAAGGGCTACTGTAGCACTTGATAAGTACTGCGGTAAGCTGAAATGAACTATTTTCAAATGAATGGAACTATTACAACATTTTTTTAAATGATGTCTTTCTAAATGAACTGTTTTCAATGAACTAAACTATCACTGCAGTTTTGTTTAAATTCCGTCTTTGCTGAATTTAACTGTTTTCAATTATAACTTACAGCATTTTTTCTAAATGCTGTTAAAGGCTGAAATTTTCAATGTTTAATGTTTTTAACTAAATAAATGAGCTAAGAATTTTCTAAAATTTTGGGAATTGAATACTCGATTTGTAAATATAATAACTTCACTTTTAAATGGTTTAAATGAATTGTTTTGATTCAAATATAAACTATTTGAAAGGTGATTTGAAATGATAATTAATGAATGATATCTTTGTAAATTTGAGTATTTAAATTTTAATATTTGAATTTGAATTATTATAATGATTTGAAAAATGAAGTTTTGAAAATATATGATATTTTGATATATTGAAATGGTTTGGAAATGATTTGATCTTTATTTTTTATAAAAATTTCGAATTTGAAAATGATACTTTATTTTGAAGTACATAAACTATGATTTTTAAATTATAACCACGGGTTATAATAACAATTGGTTGTTAAAGAGACCGGGATCGGATATGGACATACACTCTGTCGATACTGAAAACCACTTTAACCACTGTGTACGCAGTGGAGATTCCAGAACGAAGTAGGATGGTGGCGTCAATCCTCTTCAGGTATGAACGTGGACCCGGCTCCCGTGAGTTGGCTTAAAGTGGCTAAAACAGGAGCGATCGACCGGCCAAGTGAGGTAGCTCCTCCGATCGGACACATTCCTTCGATACTATACTCTTTCTTGTGGTTGATTTGATGGCCATCCTTCGATTTGGATTGGGAGTGTGTTCCGAGGCGGGCAGTAGCGGCTGCTATGCGTTACCACCAGCTCGAAAGCGTAATTGGTATATCTACCCTGGCATTGCCTCGTGTGCCATGCCACCTACCATATCGAGCCTTACTACGAGTTTGTTTTTCTCCCGTAGCCCATGTAGTATTTAGGGTAGTCTCCTGATATGGTGATACGCTGATACTGGATGGATTACTGGGACTATTACGTGTTGGGGGCTATATAGGTAACCCTTCGATGCTATTTTAAGGTAAGTTTATTTTACTGTAGACATTATTATAATAGCGCAATATTACTACATAGTAAATAGTTTAACGGATCCTTAGAGGATGGACGGTCCCAAGCATCCTTTAAGTTACTTGTACTCTATTACAGTTCACTTGAGTTGGTTTACATTATATAAGTATGTATATCCTAATTCGATTGTTTTGTATTTTGCTTTACGCTCGGGTCACCCTGAGTATTCACAACTTAGCTTTGGATTTCTCTTTCTAGAGCTAGGAACTGCTGGAGATTCTACCTATCTAGTTATTTATCTTTTCAGTTTCAGTTGTTCTGTTTCAGCTCTTGTATTAGTGAACTTCTATGTATTTGGCATTTCTATTGTATTTGTTTTCAGATTGATATTATGTATTTGTTTTGAGAGTTTGTTATAGTAGCTTCATGAACTATTATGGTATTTTAATTTCCGCTGCGAGTTATTCTGATATTTCTGTGTTTGTGATTCTGTGATTGCATTTCATTTGCTCCAAATATTATTACAATGCGGTATTTTGAGCAATTCAAGTCCGACATGTGCGGATGCGGATGGCTGAAAGTATCTGGTTGTTACAGTACAATTAATGTGTCACCGTTTTGGATTTAGATATAGTGTGCATGCTTATACAGACACTTGATGAAGTTTATCTCTTGGAAATACTTATCAATTCAAGCTTTCCAAGCTCTTGGGGCTTGTTTCAACACGTAATGTGCCTTCTTTAGCTTCATGACCTTATCTTCTTCTCTCGTAGCCTTGTGTGGCTGCTCGATGTAAACTTCTTCTTCAATAACTCCATTTAAGAATGCAAACTTCACATCCATTTGATGTATTTTCCAATTTTTTAAGCTGCCAATGAAGTAATTAATCTAACAATTTCTAGTCGAGTGACTAGAGCGAATACCCATCATAGCCAAAGCCGACTCTTTGAATGTAGCCTTTTTCCACCAATCTTGTCTTGTATCTTTCAACTTCTCCTTTAGACTTCACACCGATTGCCTTAAGCCCTTGTGGAAGTGAAGCTAACTACCATGTATCATTTTTCTTGATTGCCTTTATCATTTCAACCATAGTATTTCTTCAACTCTTCTTTTGCCAAGCTTCTTGAAAGTTCATGGGCTCACACTCTGCAAATAGAAAAAAGGGTAAGATTGTCTTGGTTTTTGGTTACCTCCTATATTTTTTATAAGCATATAAAGCATGAAGCTCTTTCACTTGAGCTTTTGCCGTCTTGATAATTCGTGTCTGGTGAAGCTGGTGGAGTATGCTCCTCTCTTGATTGTTCCTTTCTTGATTGTTGCATGTCATCTTCTGTAAAATATGGAAAGAAGTTGTAGTCTTTATAATGTAAACTCCAATCTCATTCTCTTTCTTCATTGAACACAACATCTCGACTAATGATTATCTTCCCTTTATCAGGATTATAGAGCTTGCAGCCTTTGATATTGGTGTTGTAACAAATAAATATGTACTTCTCACTTTTGTCATCTAACTTGCTTTGCTTCTCATCCAATACATGTACGTGAGCTATGCTTCCAAACAGTATTGAATGGAAAATGTTGGGCTTCCTTCCACTGCATGCTTCTTATGTTGTTTTTCCCCATGCACTTTTTTTGTTGGACATCGGTTTGATAGATAAACCGCATATGCAACAGCTTCCTTCCAAAACTCCTTTGGTGGTCTCTTACTTTTGAGTATGCTCCTCGGCATCTCAAGAATTGTCCTATTCTTCCTTTCTGCTGCTCTATTTTGCTGGGGGATCTAGGCACCGTCCACTATCGTTGGATTCCATTATCTTCATGATACTTTTAGAATTCCTTTGATGTGAACTCTCCTCCATGGTCAGATCTCATGGCTTTAATAACAATGCCACTTTCCTCTTCATCATGAGCCTTGAACTTCTTGAAGTTCTCAAGCACCTCTGCTTTCTCCTTTACAAAACACACCCATATTTTTCTTGAAAATTCATTAATGAAAAGAAGGAAATAGTTATTCTTACCAAGTGAACATGGCTTGATCGGACCGCATACAGCCATGTGCATGAGTTCCATTGGTTTTTTAGTCTTTGAGTATGACTCCTTCAGAAAGCTCATTTTAAATTGCTTTCCAAGTAGACATCCTTTTCACACTTGATCGGGATGGCTGATGCAAGGTAATCCTCTTATCATTTTCTTCTTGGAGAGCAACTCTAATCCTCTGAAATTGAGGTGCCCAAATCGAAGATGCCAAAGCTAAGAAGTATCTTTGTAGCATATCTTAAGGCATTGTGTAGCACCATTTTGAACGTTGAGAACAAATATTATATTTTTTGTCATCGGCACCTTAGCAATGAAGTTACTTGCACCATCACTTGTAGAATAATCTTTTAATTGAATATCATAACCTTTCTCTAATAGTTGTCCTAGGCTCAGGATGTTGCTCTTCATGTTTGGCACATAGTAAACATTGGAAATGAATTGGTGATCCCATTCTTCAATCGAATGAGAACATTTTTTTACCTTTCACCTCTACTATGCATTCATCTCCAAATGCTATGTTTCCCTTCATCGATTCATCAAGTTCCACAAACATGCTTCTTCTTCCGCACATATGGTTGCTTGCACCACTATCTAGGTACCATTAATTATTCTCGCCCCTTTCATTTTCCTTATAAGCCAGTAGTAAAGTACCATCTTCTAGACTTCTTTCTTCAATGTAATTGGCCTTCTCTTTAACTTTATTATTGCTAGGAGTCTACATTCAAAAGCATAATTTCCAAAATTTTCATAATTATAGCATTTAATGCGTGATTTGTCATGCCTTGACTTTGAGTTTCCTCTCCCATGACCTTTTATTGATCTTTCTCCTTTTGGTCGTTGTATATTGGGTCTCCAACCTCGTATGTATTCATATCCACGACCTTGTTCTCCTTCTTGACCATAACCACTTCTTTGTTGGCTTCGATTGTTTTCTTCGTTTTTTGAACCTATCAGTGTCTTACGTACTTGCTCCAAAATCTCTTTCTTCTTCCTTTCTTTTCTTCATAAACTTGCGACGAACCAAGAAGTTCCTCTATTACCATGGCCTCCAAGTATTTTGTCTCTTTAATGATAGCGATAATATGTTTGAACTTAGGATCTAATGATCTAAGAATTTTCTCCGTATTTGTTGCATCATTTAACTTCTCGCCATTTCTTTATAGGTTATTCGTAACCACTAAATTTTTTAAGAAGTAATCAGAGACAAGTTCAACTTCTTTCATATGCAAAATTTCAAACTCTCCTCTTAAAGTTTGAAGATGTATGTTTTTGACTTGATCGGTTCTTTTGTAAGATGTTCGAAGTTTTTCCCATGCTTCTTTGGCTGACTTTGATCCCAAGTCTTTCTCAAGTGTATTGTCATCTAATGCTTGATAGATTAGATAGAGAGCCTTCTTGTCCCTTGTCCTTGAGTCTCTCAAATTATTCCTTTGAGTTTGAGATAGAATACCTTCATTCTCTTATTCGGTGTAGCATTTCTCAACTATCTCTCATACGTCGTGTGTCCCAAGGAGTGCCATCATCCTAAAACTCCAATTTTCATAATTTCTCTTAGTGAGCATTGGGACTTGTAAGGGAATGCCGCTATTCGGCATCTTTTTAGGAGGATCTTCAAGCTCTGGTATCACTTTGTCGGAAATTTTCTTTAATGGCAAATAGATTTAATTTTAAAAGAAGATAGATAAGAGGTTGGAGAAGGAAAATGGTTTTATCATATAAAGAGCAAAAAAATTATTATTAAACTTTATTACAAAAGTCCATATATTTTCTTACTACATTTTACTCACTTCTGTCCAAGATGAATGAATCCACCTCGATTTATATAAGTTTACGTCTCAAATAAACGGTGAAGATTCACTTAATATAATGATTCTCCATACATATCTCCTAAATATTCTCTTATACAATTTCAATATATTAGTCCAAAAATATCTCTTAAATATTCTAGATTCTAGATATTTCTTAGATGAAAAATATAGATTGCAAAATTAAGTTTATTTTCAACACCATTCTCAGGTCCACTGATTTTTTCCAATAAATAAGGATGTAGTCCCACGATCTTCGTAGGATTGGACTAATGTCAAACAAGTCGAGAATTTGGATGATGTCCTGACATCTAATAGTGATCCATCACGAACCGTTGAGTTGGAACCCATCTCGACAATGCTATTAATAAGGATTATTAACTAACAAAAAGGAATCAACTTCTATGAAGATGGTTATAGAAAGTCATTTGTCCACTATTACTCGCTAGTGCTTGATGATGATTGCACAAGGGAAAATGAGAATCATGCATAATATCTAGATGATGATTTTTGAATGCCTCATGGCTATAATATTGTTATACGTGATGGTTGAAGCCAAGAAGATGAAACTGATGCATAAGGTTTTTATTGAAGGATGCATTTTGGCCATGTTCAACTGACCTAATAATACAAATACTCAGAGTCGTTAGTTAAAGGAGCTAGGTTCCCAAATAATTCTATGCAATGGTGCAAAGAAAATGTTACTCAAATGGATCTTTCTACCACTTATAATACAAACATCTTATGCTATCGAATAGAGCTTGAAGATGAAACATACAAGTTATAGTGATTTGTGAAGACTAATCCATAAATTGGATTATGCATACCAATTCATTACCTTGGTATCTTAAACATCTATATAGTTAATCTTTGTCCTCCAAAGGAACTAGAGCAAAATCAAAGAAGAAACTATCTCCATCATTGTTTCACATTATGATCATCGTGTCATTCTGCTAAAGCGTGACCCGCTCTACGTAATAGCTTTCCTATTGTTGTAGCTCGCATGTCCCGACTATAAAATAACATCCCTTCACTATAGTATGCTTCACACTATGCAATAATGTTCTTCTACCATAGTATGAAGTGTTCTACGCAATACCCAATCCCTTAGTCACTCTATGTGAAATATCGCATCACTATAGCACAATGAGTCTCTTTACGTAGTATTGTTCAAAAGTTAGAGAACTTTGTTCAATTTATAAAATGTTTTTCACTGTGCAGTGGTGTTCAAAGAGATTTAAAAGTAATTTAAAGTGGAGATTAGCCACAAGGGCCTCTTTAGCAAGTGCAATTAGTTTCTAGGACACACAACAGAAATAATTACTTTTAAGGACAAAATGCCAAATAATTAGTTTGTAAGGCCTAAAAACCTATGAAATTTTGTCCTTGAAAGTAATTGAACTGCTGACTTTGTCCTTAAAAGTAATTATTCTGCTTACTTTGGCCTTGAAATTAATTTCCGTGGATGTGCGTCCTAGAAACTAATTGGACTGCAAAATATTCCTTCTAGTGAAATGCCCCTATTTTAAAAATATAAATATTATGATATTTGGATTTAAATTTAATAAAAAAATGATTTTTATAAAATATTAGTGATTTTCTACAATTTAATAAGTGAAATAAATCAATGGTAAAGTAGAATTTGAAATATAAGTTAATTTTGGAATCTATGATTTTGTTTATAAATGGAATTTAAGTTAAGTAAGAAAATATGATAATTGATTTAAATTTGAATTTAAATTGATTTTACAAAGTGTTATTGATTTTTTTTTGAATTAAAAATGGTAAAATAAATGAATGTTTAAAAAGTGAAATTTGAATTATAACTTAACTTGGAAAATATGAAATGTGTTTCAAAAATAAAAGTTAAGTTAAGAAAATAAAATGGTATTTAAGTTCAAATTATGTAAATTTAATTTAAAAGTATAAAGCAAATGCAAGAATAGGAAATTTTACACTTGAATTTATTAAGTGAATTATTGAACATTTGATTTTATTTATAGAAAATTTACTTTATAAAAATCATAAGTTAAAGTTATTTTAATGATCATTTTAAAGTGAGAAAATACGATTTTATAAGTTAAAAGAGGTTAAAATTAAAGTTTAATTTTTTATGAAATTGTATTGAAAAATTGGAAATTAAATAACAGCACTTCAGAAATGCTATCGTTTCTGAAGTTAACTTAAAAATCTAAAGTAAATGATATTACAGCACTTCGTAAGTGCTGTAGTTGATAAAAATGAACTATGTCTAAATTTGAACTAAGTGATATTACAGCGCTTAGTAAGTGCTGTGGTAGCAGAAAGGTAACTAAAAACTGAAACTAAATAAAGGGCTATTGTAGCACTTGATAAGTGTTGCGGTAAGCTGAAATGAACTGTTTTCAAATGAATGGAACTATTATAGCATTTTTATTTAAATGATGTCTTTCTAAATGAACTGTTTTCAAATGAACTAAACTATTGCTGCAGTTTTGTTTAAATATTGTCTTTGCTGAATTTAACTGTTTTCAATTATAACTTACAGCAGTTTTTCTAAATGCTGTTAAAGGCTGAAATTTTCAATGTTTAAGGTTTTTAACTAAATAAATGACCTCAGAATTGTCTAAAATTTTAGGAATTGAATAATCGATTTGTAAATATAATAACTTCACTTGTAAATAGTTTAAATGAATTTTTTTGATTTAAATATAAACTATCTGAATGGGGATTTGAAATGATAATTAATGAATGATATCTTTGAATCAAATGGGTATTTAAATTTGAATATTTGAATTTGAATTCATATAATGATTTGAAAAATGAAGTTTTGAAATGATATGATATTTTGATGTATTGAATGGTTTGGAAATGATTTGATCTTTATTTTTGATAAAAATTTTGAATTTGAAAATGATACTTTATTTTGAAGTATAAACTATGATTTTTAAATTAAAACCACGGATTACAATAACGATTGGTTGTTAAAGAGACCGAGATCGGATTTGGACATACTCTCTGTCGATACCGAAAACCACTTTAACAATTGTGTATGCAGTGGGGATTCCAGAACGAAGTAGGATGGTGGCGACGATCCTCTTGAGGTATGAACGTGGACCCGACTCCCGTGAGTTGGCTTAAGGTGGCTAAAACAGGAGCGTTCGACATGCTAGGTGAGGTAGCTACTCCGATCGGACACATTCCTTCGATATTATATTTTTTCTTATGGTTAATTTGGTTCCCATCCTCCGATTTTGATTGGGAGTGTGTACCGAGGTGGGCGGTAGTGGCTGCTATGCGTTACCACCGGCCTGGAAGCGTAATTGATATATCTACCCTGGTATTGCCTCGTGTGCCGTGTCACCTACCATACCGAGCCTTACTATGAGTTTGTGTTCCTCCCGTAGCCCATGGTGTATTTAGGGTAGTCTCCCGATCTGGAGATACGTTGATGGACTAATGGGACTATTATGCGTTGGGGCTATATGGGTAACCCTTTGGTGCTATTTTAAAGTAAGTTTATTTTACTGTAGACATTATTATAATAGCGCAATATTACTACATAGTAAATAGTTTAACAGATCTTTAGAGGATGGGCGGTCCCAAGCATCCTTTAAGTTACTTGTACTTTATTACAGTTCACTTGAGTTGGTTTACATTATATAAGTATGTATGTCCCGACTCGAGTGTTTCGTATTTAGCTTTACGCTCGGGTCGGCCTGAGTATTCACAGTTTAGCTTTGAATTTCTCTTTCTGGAGCTAGGAATCGCTGGAGATTCTACCTATGTAGTTATTTATCTTTTCAGTTTCAGTTGTTCTATTTCAGCTCTTGTATTAGTGAACTTCTATGTATTTGGTATTTCTATTGTATTTGTTTTCAGACTGATATTATGTATTTGTTTTGAGAGTTTGTTATAGTAGCTTCATGAACTACTATGGTATTTTAATTTCCGCTGCGAGTTATTCTGATATTTCTATGTCTATGATTTTGTGATTGCATTTCATTTGCTCCAAATATTATTACGATGCAGAATTTTAAGCAATTCAAGTCCGACATATGCAGATGCGAATGGCTAAAAATATCGGGTTGTTACGTTTGGTATCAGAGCTTCAATTTTTAAGAAAATCTTAGCCTACGGAGCAAAAACTCATTAGAGATAGGATAGAATACCCTAGAATGAGTGAAATCAATCTCAGAATCACTTTCTTTGTGAGAAAACGTATTTTCAAAGTATAAACTGATTTTCAAAATGATTTTTCAAAGGATTTTTTTCAAAGGTTACTTTCATATAAACTTTTCTTGTTTTGAAAGCAATTTTCTAAACTTCCTTCCTTTCGTATCTACCTAGATAGTATTTTCTTCTTTAGGATATTCATCCAAGTGAATTTTATCTTATCTTATCTTTATCTTCTCTATACCTTGTCTTAGATGCATTCTTGATATTTTCAGGATGAATCGAGGAAATATCAGAGGTGGGGATTATGCCCCAGCTCCTCAACATCTTACACCTGTTAAGTTCACTATTCTCTGTATGGAATTCTCAAAACTTGGTGGCATCGAGTTTTCTGGATCAGAGAGTATCACAGAAACTCAGCAATGGTTGCATAGTTTAGATAGGATATTTACTGGTCTTGAGATTTCTGATGCCCAGAAGCGTTAGTTAGCAGCATGGCAGTTGCAGATGCTGCCCTAGATTGGTGGGGGTCTGTTATGGCTAACACCGTCGAGGCTGATATTTCTTGGGAACAGTTTAAGTATCTTCTCATGTTTCTTTGAATTCCGTTTCTCTGTCTCTTTCGTGCCTTTTCTAAGCTTATCTATCATCTTTTTCAGGGATGCTTTCGTTGCTAAGTAGATGCCCGAAGCTGGGAAATCCCAGCTTTATAGGGCGTTCATGGATCTCAAGCAAGGAAGCATGTCTTTTTTAGAGTATGAGAGGAAGTTCAACGAACTTTCTAAGTTCGGTCCTAGCCTGATAGACACTCCTCTTAAGAAGAATGAGAAGTTCATTTCTAGTGCTCATCTCAAGTATTATGGTCGTCTCATTTCTCATATCCATGGCACTTTTACCCAGCTTATGGATATGGCTATTCGTTATGAGAACCCCACTTCTATGGGTCCTGATGTTGTTGGTACTCCATCTCAATCTTCCTCTGCTAACACTAAGAAGAGAAAGACTAATTTCCAGCAGCAAAAGCAGAATTAGCTCAAGAATGCGGGTTTGGGATCTTCATCATCTTCTCCTTCTCAGAGGCAACCTGTTGATCGTTCTTCTATCACCTGCTTCAGATGTGATCAGAAAGGACACTATGCCAATAGTTTCCTACTTCGGCTGGTGTAGCTGTTCCTCCTCCCGCTCAGCTGAGTAAGCCTTCTGGTATATTTTCTATCACCTCTGCATCTTCTTCAGCTCCTGTTCCTAGTGATCCTAGGGATGATCAAGGTACTCTTCAGTGCAACCTTTTCTTTATTTCTGTATCATGTTTGTGTTTTATTTGATACTGGAGTTTGCCATAGTTCATTTCTGTTGATTTGTGTGATAAGTTTGAGTATCTCCTTTCTTTTGAGTTTGCTTCTGTATCTTTATGTGTTTCAAATCCAATTGGGGCTACAAACCTTAATAGGATTTGTAAGCATGTGTAACTTCTCTATTTTGGTCATTGCTTTAGTGGTGATCTTCATTTGACTCCTATAGTCAGATTATATCCCGATGTATTTGGTGAAGTCACTGCTTTACCTCCTAAGCGGGAAATTTATTTCTGTATTGATCTTATTCCTGAAGCTCTAAGATTGGGTTCTTTAAATGGTTAGTCATACCCATTGGTTTGACTAATGTTCCTTCTTCCTTTGTTGATTTGATGAATCATTTTTTATGTTGTGCTTCTTTTTCCTTAGTCATTCAATTATTCTATCTTTTCTGTTGTTCTTATTTCTCCCTATTCTGTTATAGGATTGGGAAATTTCTAAGACTCCTTTTGAGATTTCGTAGTTTTCTAAGCCTTGCTGGTTATTAACGGCGATTCATTGAGAATTTTCTTGGATTGCTTCACTTCTCAATGCTTAATTTATCCGGGTTATTGTGGATAGACTGACCAAGTCCTCTCATTTTCATTCTGGTCAAGTCTACCAGTTCTGCTTCTAGCTTGTCCGAGATCTACATGAGGGAGATTGTTCGTCTCCATGATGTTCTTCTCAGTGTTGTTGGTGATCATGATCCTATCTTTTCCAGTCAATTTGGAAAGCTATTCTGGTATCTTTGGATACTCATTTGAATCTGAGCACTGCTTACCATCCACATACCGATGGTCAACCGGGAAGAGTGAATTATATTTTTCGAGGATCTTATTCGTGCTGGTGTTCTTTATTCTGGAGGATCTGGGGAGGATTATCTCCACTTTGTTAAACTTACTTATAACAACAGCTATCAGCTATAATCTCAATCTTCTTGTCATCCTGACTTATCCTATTTCATTCTATCTTTTTCTGTGTTTCCTGTACCTCGTTCCTTTTCAGGGACGAAAAGTTTTGAGTGTGGGAGAGTGTAAAACCCTGTATTTTGTGATTATTTTAATTGTATATTTTAATTATTTTAAATTGAGTTTCCTGATTTTAAAATTTAATTTTATTTATCAAAATGAATAATTTTTGTTATTTTAAATATAAATTTTGATTTTTATGTGAATTATAATTTCAAACATGAATATTTCTCAAAAAAGTGGATTTTTGGTCAACCTGGTCAAATTTTGACTTTTAAATTAAAAATTTAAATGTTTTAATTTTTAAATTTTATCTTTCATTGTAAAAATAGATTAAATTTTAAGAATATTGCGTTTTGTTTCGTTGAAATCTGATTTATATTGTGAAAGATGCCTTTTACAATATTGTGTGTAAATTGATTTATTTAACAATATTGTTTATCTTAATTTATATAAATAATATTTTTATTTGCCATATCTTGCTCTAATTTTTATATATGTGTGTAATATTTCATGTTATATATATGTATATATTATTTTAAAAACATTTTTAAAGTGTAGTTGTTATTTTTCCAAACTAGTATATTTTGTTTTCAATTTTCAATACTAGTTTACATATATTAAATTATATTCTTATATTTTTATATATTTTTCTAAAATTTATTTATTCATTTCATTTTCACTATATTTTGTATTCATTTTTATTTTATTTGCCTGGATATTTTTTTGATTTATTTGCATAAAGAAAAAGAGAAATTTCAAAAGTCTAATGCCTTTTGACCTTTGACCATCCACCTTCACATCTCTTCACAAATTGGGCCGTCCTTTCCCGATCTTCCAGCCGTGATTTTTTTTGGCATTTCATGTAAAAACACCTCTTTCACACTTCACTTCTCATGCATGCTCAGATCCGAAGAAAAAGTGTAACGACCCATAAATTTTGAGAAATTAATTGCTTAATTTAATTAAGAGTTTGTAATTAATTTTAGGAAGAAATAAGTAAATACTAAAATTTTAAATAAATTAAATGCAACGTTTAAAATTAAAGATAAGTATTAACAATGGAAATGAAATTATGATTTATTTAAAGTAATGGAAATTGTTATAGGCTAAGGAATTGAATATAAGAAAAACAATGGGAATATTGTATTAACTAATGCAATGATATAATTAGCAATAAATTTAATGAATTCAATGTTATAGTAACCGGAAGTAATATGCAATAAATGGAAATTTTTTGCAATCAATGTAGGTAAGTAATTACAATGTTTATTGTAGATGATAAACGTTACTTTAATGGTAATTAATAACATAAAGGAAGTGTGAAAATTGTTACATTTGGTTATAAATAGAAAATGAGTAAATAAAAAGTAACTGTTGAATAAACCAATGCAATAATTGTAGATAAGTAATTTTAAGGAATGTTGTTGACAATAAAGTATTTAAAATGGTAATAAATTGAATATAAGGAAACAAAGGCAATTAGTGGATTTATTTAATGAATTCATGAAATAAAAATCAATGTCATGTAGGTAATTATAATATTGTTGGAAGTGAAAACTTATTAAGTATGAAACCAAGAAAGTAAATTGATTGAAGAATATAAATAGTAATTAATATACATACTTGGAAAATATAACTAAATAGTATGAAATAAAGCATGCATTTATGATATGAAATATAAGTCAATGTTAATTTCACCTATAAATGTCAATTAATTGAATAGCAGGGTTTTAAATCAACGGATTTGTTAAAGTTTCAATTGATAATTTATAAAATTTAACGTGAAATTAATTGCAGTTAATTGACCTAATTGTGCAGTTAGGATAAATTGATTTGTCATAAAAGATTGTTAATTCCGGAGGATGTAACCAATGTCAATTTCATTTATAGTAAAACAAGTGGTGGATCTTAGGAGTGAAATTTTAGATTTATTAATTTATTTGAAAGAAAAAAAATTCAAAAAGTGAATTAATTGCAAAGAAGAGGGATTTAGTATTAAATTTTACATTAATAGAGATGTGGATGAAATTTGTGGATATTAATGCAATAACTACGAATCAAAGAAAATTCATCCAATTGGTAACAGGATGAGAACGGTGTATGTAATCAATTTCAACACTTGTCCGTTAGTGATAACTTAAAGGTAAATTAACGATAATGGAGGCTAATAAATTAAAATGGGAAATCAATAGAAATTTTTGGTTATAATATGAAATATAGCCATTTGAACAAATCTAAGATGAATATAGGAGTATTGGGTAATAAATTTATTATAAGAAAAACCAATGCAAATGTAGAATTAATCAGTGAAACGATAATAATAAATAGTAATTAATTCAAAATTTGTAACTTGGGAATAATGTAGATTAATATACGTTAGTTATTTAGGGTAGTGACTAAAATTGGTAATCCGTTTGCAATTAATGATAATAGTGTTGATATAAGCTAATAAGTTTAAATGTCAATGCAATTAAAAGCACATAAGTTGCAATTTTTAGGTTGCTTGTGTATTTAATGAGTTAAAATAAAATTTGGTAATCGATTACAAATAAATCTTAATTTTACGTCGGTTAATGTAAATTAAAGTAACAGTTGATGTAATAAAGGATGGAACCGAGGAAAATTAGTTAAGTGGATTTAAAATCTTAATTTATGGGTGAAATCGACAAATTTCAATATGTTGGATTTGGTACTTATTACACAATTAGTGGAAATTAAATAGAAATACGAATAAAGGTGAAACAGAAGTATCAATGTAATGAAACGTAACCAATTGTAAATATGCTTATGGGATAATGATTGTTTTAATAATTTGAATGGGAATCAACATTTATTTATTTGAATTTTTTGTTGAATGAATTAATTTGACTTTTAATTTGATAAATCAAAACAAAAAAAAATTGTATATATATTAAAAGAATGTTTTAATTATAGATCCATGTTTTAAACTCTTAAACCAAATTGCATTTTTTTTAGATCTAAAAGTTTATATACATATAATTTGCATTTGTGTTGAAACAGAAATATTGTATACACATATTGTCACTTTATCTTGAATTGAAAATATCATGAAATTTGAATACTTTGTTGAATAAATTATTTGTTCTTGATATAATAAATTATAATAGAAGTTTACTTATGCTTAACCATTTTTCGATGATAAATCTAAGCTTTGATTTTGATTACAACAATATTTAAATTTGTTACCTAAATTATTATCTCAAATGTCCTTATTTAAGGATCTTAAAGGTTTGTTACTATATTGCTTAATTTGTCGTGTTCCACTTTTGTTTTATTAAAAAAATAAATAAATTTCATTAAGCTAAAAAGATTTAATTTATATGTATATGTGTATTTTTGACTTCAAGTATACATAAGTTTACAAATGCATTAGACAATTTAATATGGTACGGAAGTATGCTTTGAATAAATTAATAAGCTTTGGTTTAATCTTTATACACACATGTATGTGTGTTTGTGTGCATGTGTATACATATAAACGTTTAATATTTTAATTTCAAATTGCTAAAGCATGATTTAATTTTTATTATTATTATCGAACAATTTAAAAGTGTGGTAATATTATATACATATTAATTTATTGTTTGTTGTTTATGTTTTCTAGTCATAATACAACTTGCATGATAATTAAATGTCGTATTAATAAAATTGGCTAAAGCGGGAAAGTGGAATTAATAAATGTCGTCGCCTTTTATCTCCTTCCCTATTAGATCCTTTTGTGATTGCATCTACATATATTCTTGTTTATTCCTATATATTGTCACCAATAAATCATACTTGATATATGTTTAGCAATTTTGACACACAATTAAAGTATGAATATATATGATGTATTCAAACTTTTCTGTATCTAGCACTTAATTAATTTAGAATCAAACTAATAAAACGTAACATTTATTTTTGTCCCTCCACATTCATTCCCTTTCTAATTAATAATCACCTCTTTTTAATACCTGCTACTTTTAAAAAGAAGGCTGTTCATATTTACTATATTTCAATACCAAGTTTATTCATATTTACTTTATTTCTAATTAATAGCAGCCTCTCTTTTCAAATCTCTTTGTCCCTGAACCTAACTCTAACCTTATAAATACGATATGATGCAAATGAAACCCTAGCCTCCATTGAAATCTTTTTCTTTTTTTTCTTTTCAAGTCTCCTTATTGTATCTCATTTTAATTTTTCCTTCCTCTTCAAATATTCTTCTTCTCAAGTTTTATTCTATGTCAAACATTCTTCTTTCTTTCAAGTCTTGATCTTCTCTACAATTTTTAGTTCTTCTTATTTCAATCCTTTTGAAGTGACCCACTTCTTCCTACTCTAATTCATATGATTTTTAATGAGTTTTTTTTGCAAGCGCTCACTTCTTTTGATTCATTTTCCCCAAGATCAGAATCATACGAATATAAAAATATTAATACATAAACCAAAACAAGTCATTTATATATGTGAAGATATATAAATGTTTATTCGCCCATCAGAGTAATTAAAATTGCAAAGAAATTTCATCACATAGTATTCTCATATTTGAGAGATATTATGTCACATAGCTTCTTTCTGGTTTCAATCTCTCTCTCTTTTCTTTAATTTAAATAATAATCTCTTAATATTTTCTTATTTTATTTTTCAGCTTGTTTCTTGATCCCAATTAATTAATTCCTATATTATTAGTTAATACCTTTTTTTCATTTGTGAAATCAGGAGTTTAGCATTTATAGTTTTCCTTTTGAATTTCATACTAAGTGTTAAAACAACTCAAGCTTGTGAGTTTAGCCCGGGGTACTCCTTCTTTTCACAACAATAATTTTTTTATCTCAGATACAAATACTTATATCTGGATTCATAATGTATGAAATAGTCCTATGATTATTGTGGTTGTAAGTGAGCTAAAGCCCAGTCAGACGAAAAACAATGCAAGTAAACAAGTGCTAACTTATTCTAGCGTACCAAGTAAAATTTTGCACATACATGTAAACATCATGTTCCAGGAAATTTATTTAAGGAACCAAACTCAAATGAGACTGTGGTGCAGAACTCTAATGGTTATTGAATGATGGCTATTGACATAAACCAAGTTGCAGTGAAGTGGTGGTCATGCTTAACATTTTACCAAATTCTTTGATATTACCGATTCTTAAAGTTTAAACCAGACCAAATGCAAACAAACTTTAAACTGTATTTGATGCAACTGAATATTGTTTAATATGGTTGCAGTGAATGCTACTAGTACTTTACACACATCATTTTATAACACATTTCAACACTGAAAAATCAGACATGCAAGAAAGGTTTATAGACTAAAACTTCAAGCTTCCCATGGTATTATATCAATTTATAAGTCATGATCAAGCCTTACTGGCTAAACCAGATTAGGTTCAACCATCACCTAATAGTTCTACTACATGCATTATCAAAAGAAAACCTATGCAGTTTCACTATTTAGAACTTATCAGATATGTAAAAGAAAGAATGTCCACATATAAAATTACATGGCATAACTTCCTTCATTATAGTCTACCAGAAAACATCAAGGTCATTTACATAGATCAGTAGCTCAAGAAACATATAATACTAAGTTTTACAAATTCTTTTCAAATGAACAAAACCACTACAATACTAAAAGGTCTGCATAGACTTAAGAAAATTAGCCTGGCTATCTTTATTACAATGAACTACTGCATTTTAAAAACTCAAATAGGTCTTCTAATTTTCCATGCAAGCAAGCTATTTATGCATCTCTACCTACAACAACATTTTGAGCTGCCTCAATAAAATTTGAGACACCCCAAATATTGCAAAGGTAATGAATAGGGTCATAATAAAATTCTAGTATGAGTGAAATCAATATTAAAAATAACTCGTAATATTCTTTTAAGACTGTGCAAAGATCATATACAATTTAATGCTTTGCAATTTTCTAATAGGCTTTGGCATAAGTATATTTAAACCTATACATTAGCATACATCCAAGCATTCATTCATCCAATTTATCCAGTTGTACATGCGCAAACTCCTGTGGACTTAAGCTCTTAAATTCCACAACATAGTTTCTCAGTTCCATATATATATATTTTCATTTTTATATGATCCAAACTCTTGCCATTGAACATAAAGTGTGCATTACAAAGGACTCAATTCTGTTAACCTTTTCACAGAGGCCTTCAGGACTTGATAAACTCACGCACATACTCATCATCCACCTGATGATGAATAGACCAAGGCACCTCTCCTAAATTACTTTGTAATTTAAAGATCATGTATATTTATTCATTTGAGGAATTTTCCTTTTAACTCCAGAAATACCCTTATGTTCCTTTCATCATTGCATAAGTCAGGAATTTAATCTCCTTAAAATCATATCCAAACATACCAAACATTCATACAAAATTTCTCAACCCATTTCAAAGTCATTTCTACCTGATCACATTTTCTAAAACCTGCTAGTACATTGATTTCTATAAATTTTCTTTACTTATATCAATCTACTTAAGTCATAAGAAATACAATGTTTGTTTTACTGTGAACATAGGATATGGTTTTTTTTGAGAAAACCCATAAAACATATTGGTTTAAGATCTTGAACAAATCAGCACATTTTCACTGCATTGCTTTTCTCATATCAATTTTAAATGAACTAGACATAAGCATGAACCTCCCTGCTCACACTACTGATCCATTTTATTTAATACCCTATTTCTCAGTAAATTAATCAAATCATTTTCTTATATATAAAAAAACTGAGTCATAAACTCATTTCTGTAATCAGGGTATATACTTGATTAATTTAGTTTCAAAGCAGAAATGTTCAAACCCCAATAAATCAAAACATCAACCAAAATGCTCAATTAAAATACCATCCATGAACTTCAAGTTTTTACTCAGAAAATAAAACCAAACAGAAAAACTTAATATAACTTCATATAAAATAATTTGGCTGCCCTTAGCTTTGGGACTTATTGCCTTAAACCTCATAATTTATCATCACTCACCTTCCTCTTCTCTTTCCCCCGAGAATACTCAAGCTTGAAAACAGTATAAGTTTTTTTTAATGTTCTTCTGTTTTTCTCCCAGAGAAAAACCTCTGCCTTCCCCCTTGATTTAAATCATTTAATTAGGGTTTTGCTAGAGGAAAAACCTATTTTATCCTCACATTATTCAGAAAATTATGTGTGTGTTGTCATGGCTAAATGTGCCATTTTCTCTTGGTTTCTATTTCTGGTAAAAGTAGTTATCCTACCGCTTTTCCTGTGTGCATGCAATTTGCATGATTCACTTGCATATTATTTTCATGTAGCTCATTTTCACCATAAATTTCATCACACCCGAGTTATTTCTTATTCCTAGCTATTATTTCAGCCTATTTATTTACTCTTGATTTATTTCAAAATTGTACTTATGCACAGCTAATATTAAACTGGTTTCTAGGCATTTTAGTTTACCCAAAATTTTTATTTTTAACTAACATAATTAACCATTTACTTCCCTCTTGATCTATTTTAAAACTCATAAATATCACTTAACTGCTTTTTATGCATTTTAATTATCAAGAGGAGTTATTTTATCACTCTTATATTTTTTTTGACTACATGTATATATATATATATGTGTGTGTGTGTGTGTGTGTGTGTGTGATATTCATGAGATATGTGAATTTAAAAAAATTCATTCATACTTTAGTTATTTTACTTCTCATTATTATCGATTTAAAAATTTATTTTCAAATTATTTTTTTCTTTAATTATTTTTAACTAATTTAATTTTTTGCTTTTATTTCAAAATTATTTTAATCTAAAAAATTTGGGTCTTCACATACTCTCCTCCTGAAAGGAATTGTGTCCCACAATTATATATTTGTTCATTAGTATATTTCAAAAGTATCATAAATTCATTCATTCAAGATCAGTCAAATACACCCTAGTAATATTTAAAACTATTATAATTTTACGCATACCTTCAAGCAGAAAATAGATTTGGATACTTATCCATCATCCTATCTTCAGCCTCCCATGTGCAGTCATTTCCATCTAAACTCCACTGGATTTTAACTAGTTTAATTATTTTATTTCTCAATTTCTTTTCTTCTCTAGCCACAAGGCCTATTGGTTCCTTTTTATAGACCAGATTTTCCTGAATTTCAACATGTGTAGGAGATTCTAGAATGGCCTCCTTATCATGCACCCATTTTTTCAATTGAGATACATGGAATACATCATGTATGTTGCTTAATTCCTCTGGCAACTTCAACTTATAAGCCAAGGTGCCTATTCTTTGGATAATTTCATATGGCCCTATATACCTTGGTGATAATTTCCCTACTTTGCCAAATCTCAGTATTATTCTCATTAGTGAGACTTTGAGAAAAACATAGTCTCCCACCTCAAATTCCACTGGCTTCCTCCTTTTATCTGCATATGCTTTCTGTCTCTCTTGAGCTGCTCTCATTCTTCGCCTCACTAATTCAATTCTTGCAGAAGTTTCTTTTACATTCTCTGGTCCAAGCAACACTCTTTCACCAGCCTCCATCCAACATGCTGGAGATAGAAAAGGCTTTCTATACAAGGCCTCAAATGGAGCCATACCTATGGTGGACTGGTAGCTATTATTATAAGCAAATTCAGCTAAATAAATATAATCCTCCCAGTTGCCTCCAAAATCAAGTATGCATGCTCTAAGCAAATCTTCTAAAACTTTATTAACAATCTCAGTTTGCCCATCTGTTTGGGGATGGTAGGCTGTGCTTAGGTTTAGTTCTGTCCCCATAACTTCTTGAAAGCTACTCCAAAATCTTGAAGTGAACAAAGTATCTCTATCACTAATGATAGTCTTGGGGATGCCATGCAATCTCACTATCTCCTTTACAAACAATTGAGCTAGCTTTTGAGCATTTCTGTTTGAATTTATTGGAATGAAGTGTGATGTTTTTGTGAGCCTATCAACCACTACCCAAATACGATCATTGCCTCTTCTTATTTTCGGCAAACCATCCACAAAATCCATTGAAATGCTCTCCCACTTCCAGGTAGGCACTTCCAAAGGTTGCAGTAGGCCTGAGGGTCTTTGGTAATCTGCCTTTACTTATTGGCATGCCAAGCAATTTGTTACATATTTTTCCACTGCACCTTTCATCCCTGGCCACCAGTAATTCCTCTTGAGATCATGGTACATTTTTGTTCCCCCTGGATGTATAGTATATTTTGTTTTGTGATGCTCATCCATAAATTCTTGCTTTAGTTCCTCTACACTTGGTATGTAGAGTTTCCCCTTTTTCCTCAAGTAACCTTTATCATCTGCTTCATAATTTTCCACTGTCATGCCTTGTGCTATCATGTCCTTCTTCTCTTTTAAATTTGTATCTTGATTCTGCATTTGTCCTATTTTATCAACCAGGGTTGACCTTAAAGAAATGAGGCTCAATTTACCATATTCAATCTTCTCACCGTGTCTTATCTGATATACCAATTTCTTCTTTTACTTCCACTTCACTGAGAATTGTCAAATCTTTGAACTCAGTCATCATTAAGTTTGCCAATTTTTCTTGATGTCTACTTAATGCATCTACCACTTTATTTGCCTTTCCAGGGGTATACAATATATCAAGATCATAGGCAGCTAGGAATTCTACCCACCTATATTGCCTCATGTTCAAGTCTTTTTAGGAAAACAAGTATTTAAGTGACTTGTGGTCTGTAAACAATTCAAACTTATCACCTAGTAAGTAGTGTCTCCATAGCTTCAATGCATATATTACAGCAGCTAGTTCTAAATCATGTGTAGCATACCTTGTTTCATTTGGCTTGAGTTGCCTTGATGCATATGCTATGACTCTACCATGTTGCATGAGCACTGCCCCTAGTCCAGATCCGCTAGCATCTGTGTAAACTACTAATCCCTCATTTCCCTCTAGTACTTGTAAATTGGAGCTTCCATCAATGCTTTCTTCAGTGATGCAAATGCTTGTTCACACTTTTCTGTCCACACATATGGTTGCTCCTTTCTAGTTAACTTGGTCAGTGGGATGGCTATTCTTGCAAAGTCTTTCATGAATCTCCTATAATAGCCTGCCATTCCCAAAAATGATCTCACCTCAGTCACTGATTTGGGTCTGCTCCAAGATTGAACTGCCATGACCTTGTTTGGATCTACTCTAATGCCTTATTGAGAAATAATATGCCCCAAAATTTTTACTTCATTTTGCCAAAATGTGTACTTATTGAATTTTGCTTTTAAATTGTGTACTCCAAGCCTTGACAAAATCAGATGCAAATGCCTTGCATGCTCCTCTTCTGACTTTGAGTACACTAATATATCATCAATATAGACAACTACACATTTGTCTAAAAAATCTCTAAATGTTCTATTCATTAAATCTACAAAATATGATGGTGCATTTGTCAATCCAAAAGGCATCACCAAAAATTCATATAATCCATACCTTGTATTGAAGGCAGTGTACTTAATGCTTTCCTCCTCTACCATCATCTGATGAAACCCAGAGGCTAGGTCTAGCCTTGAAAAGATCTTTGCTCCATTTAATTGATCAAATAGATCATCAATTCTGGGGAGTGGGTATTTGTTCTTGATGGTGACTTTATTTAGTTCTCTATAATCAATACACATTCTTAGTGTACCGTCATGCTTTTTCACAAACACCACTGGAGAACCCCAGTTTGAACTGCTAGGCCTTATAAAGCCTTTCTGCTCCAATTCTTCCAGCTGTTCTTTTAATTCTATCAATTCCTTTGGACCCATTCTAGTTGGCTTCTTGATGATAGGACTTGATCCTGGGATTAACCTTATTTGAAATTCAACTGGTCTATTTTCTGGTACTCTTACTACTTCTCCAAAAACATCTGGATACTCTCTTACCACTTCTATGTCTTCCAAAATTAATTCCTTTTCAGTCATATTCCATATTTGATTAAGGCAATTTATTTTAGCTATTTCACTCATGACTAAAATATTTTTACCATTTTCTGTTTTCAAAGAAATAGTAAAGTTTTCCAAATTCAAAATTGCTTTGAATTTTCTCAACCAATCTACTCCTAGATAATTCCTATTCCAGGATATTTTAACACAAATAAATCAGATTTAAACACATTTCCTCCTATGTTTAACTCTACTCCCAAACACTTTAATCCTAGCAGACAAGAGCTACCTAGGGGACTTTGAATAAACAAGGGTTTTTCAACTGTATTGCAGGTGAGAGCTAATTTATCCACTATGTCTTGTGAGATTAGAGAATGTGTGGCTCCAGTGTCATATATAACTGTGATTAGGTAATTTTTAATTAGAAGTATACCTTCCAATTGTCCAGAGCTTCCTGCTGCATTTGCCTTTGCCTTTGTTTCCAATGCTCCTACCTTTGCTCCTTTCTTAAACTTTGGGTAGTTTCTTTTAATATAACCTTCTTTCCCATAGTTATAGCAGCTAAATGGTGCCTTCTTGGCTGCTTGACACCTATTACTCATGGGTCCTTCTTTGCCACAGTTATAACAAGTAATCTTCTTCTTAACTTCCCCACTAGTTGCTCCTTCAACCTTCTTGTCTGCATTCTTTTTATCATAAGGATGTGTCCTATTTTTCCCTTTCTTTTGACTATTGGCCCTCATGTTCCTAAACTTTTCTCTGGCATTATCATGTTGTTCAAAAGATAGAGCAAGATCTATGACTTGATCAAATGTCCTGTCTTTGTATGGTAACATTGCTCTACTCAAACTAGCATTGAGTCCTTGAATAAATCTTGAATTCTTTGATTCTTCATTTCCTATGAGCATAGTTCCATACTTTGACAAGCTCTCAAATTTCTGAGTATATTCAGTCACACTCATTGGTCCTTGCCTTAGCCTTATGAATTCCTCAAGCAATGTTGTCTTAGCTGTTGCTGGGATAAATCTTGCCTCAAGCATCTCCTTGAATTGATCCCATGTTATCTCATTTTCTGGCCTTCCTGTGATGATCACCTCCCACCAATCTAGTGCTGCTCCTTTGAGCCATCTTGAAGCTATCTTTCTCTTCCTTTGGTCATTAATTTGCATATCTACAAATATTCTTTCCAAAGTTCTCAACCATGTCTGCACACCCATAACTCCCTCAGTGCCTTCAAAGTCCTTGCCTCCTAAATTTGAAAATGTCTTCAATAGCTTAGCTAATTCCTCATGAGGATTTTCTTCCCTCTGCACTGCTCCTTCCCTAAATGCTCTCACAATTCTTGCAAGTTAACTAATGGTGCAGTATTTGAGGGTCCTGCTCCAGTGCTTGGTTGTCTTCCTACCTTGATTCACTATTCAATTACATAGCTAGTTAGGCATATTTCTAATTTAGTTATTTTCTGCAATTTATTTCTACTATGAATATTTATTTCTATCATTATTGTATGTATATATATATTTTTAGAACTTTATCCATACAAGGAGATTGGATAATACATGTATGTTATGTTTTTAGCAACACAGCTCTGATACCAACTGAAGTGACCTACTTCTTCCTACTCTAATTTATATGATTTTTAAAGAGTTTTTTGTGCAAGTGCTCACTTCTTTTGATTCATTTTCCCCAAGATCAGAATCTTACCAATATAAAAATATTAGTACATAAATCAAAACATGTCATTTATATATGTGAAGATATATAAATGTTTCTTTTCCCATTAGAGTAAATTAAATTGCAAAGAAAATTTCATCACATAATATTCTCATATCTGAGAGATATTATGTCACAGCTTCTTTCTGGTTTCAATCTCTCTCTCTCTCTCTTTTCTTTAATTTAAATAATACTCTCTTAATATTTTCTTATTTTTATTTTTCAGCTTGTTTCTTGATCCCAATTAATTAATTCCCAATTTTTAGTTAATACCTTTTTTTTTTCATTTGTGAAATCAGGAGTTTAGCATTTATAGTTTTCCTTTTGAATTTCATACTAAGTGTTAAAACAACTCAAGCTTGTGAGTTTAGCCCGGGGTACTCCTTCTTTTCACAACAATAATTTTTTTATGTCAGATACAAATAGTTATATCTGGATTCATAATGTATGAAATAGTCCTATGATTATTGTGGTTGTAAGTGAGCTAAAGCCCAGTCAGACGAAAAACAATGCAAGTAAACAAGTGCTAACTTATTCTAGCGTACCAAGTAAAATTTTGCACATACATGTAAACATCATGTTCCAAGAAATTTATTTAAGGAACCAAACTCAAATGAGACTGTGGTGCAGAACTCTAATGGTTATTGAATGATGGCTATTGACATAAACCAAGTTGTAGTGAAGTGGTGGTCATGCTTAACATTTTACCAAATTCTTTGATATTGCCGATTCTTAAAGTTTAAACCAGACCAAATGCAAACAAACTTTAAACTGTATTTGATGCAACTGAATATTGTTTAATATGGTTAAAGCGAATGCTACTAGTACTTTACACACATCATTTTATAACACATTTCAACACTGAAAAATCAGACATGCAAGAAAGGTTTATAGACTAAAACTTCAAGCTTCCCATGGTCTTATATCAATTTATAAGTCATGATCAAGCCTCACTGGCTAAACCAGATTAGGTTCAACCATGACCTAATAGTTCTACTACATGCATTATCAAAAGAAAACCTCTGCAGTTTCACTATTTAAAACTTATCAGATATGTAAAAGAAAGTATGTCCACATATAAAATTACATGGCATAATTTCCTTCATTACAGTCTACCAGAAAACATCAAGGTCGGTTACTTAGATCAGTAGCTCAAGATACATATAATACTAAGTTTTACAAATTCTTTTCAAATGAACAAAGCCACTACAATACTAAAAGGTCTGCATAGACTTAAGAAAATTAGCCTAGCTATCTTTATTATAATGAACTACTGCATTTTAAAAACTCAAATAGGTCTTCTAATTTTCCAAGCAAGCAAGCAAGCTATTTATGCATCTCTACCTGCAACAACATTTTGAGCTGCCTCAATAAAATTTGAGACACCCCAAATATTGCAAAGGTAATAAATAGGGTCAGAATAAAATTCTGGTATGAGTGAAATCAATATTAAAAATAACTCGTAATATTCTTTTAAGACTGTGCAAAGATCATATACAATTTAATGCTTTCCAATTCTCTAATAGGCTTTGGCATAAGTATATTTAAACCTATACATTAGCATACATCCAAGCATTCATTCATCCAATTTATCCAGTTGTACATGCACAAACTCCTGTGGACTTAAGCTCTTAAATTCCACAACATAATTTCTCAGTTCCATATTTATATTTTTCATTTCTATATGATCCAAACTCTTTCCATTGAACACAAAGTGTGCATTGCAAAGGACTCAATTCTGTTAACCTTTGCACAGAGGCCTTCAGGACTTGATCAAGTCATGCACATACCCATCATCCACCTGATGATGAATAGATCAAGGCACCTATCCTAAATTACTTTGCAATTTAGAGATCAAGTATATTTATTCATTTGAGGAATTTTCCTTTTAACTCTAGAAATACCCTTATGTTCCTTTCTTCATTACGTAAGTCAAGAATTTAATCTCCTTAAAATCATATCCAAACATACCAAACATTCATACAAAATTTCTCAACCCATTTCAAAGTCATTTCTACCTGATCTCATTTTCTAAAACCTGCTAGTACATTGATTTCTATAAGTTTTTCTTTACTTATATCAATCTACTGAAGTCATAAGAAATACCATGTTTGTTTTACTGTGAACATAGGATATGGTTTGTTTGGGAAAACCCATAAAACATATTGGTTTATGATCTTGAACAAATCAGCGCATTTTCACCGCATTGCTTTGGTCATATCAATTTTAAATGAACTAGACATAAGCATGAACCACCCTGCTCACACTGCCTGATCCATTTTATTTAATACCCTATTTCCTAGTAAATTAATCAAATCGTTTTCTTATATATAAAAACTGAGTCATAAACTCATTTCTGTAATCAGGGTATATACTTGATTAATTCGGTTTCAAAGCAGAAATGTTCAAACCCCAATAAATCAGAACATCAACCAAAATGCTCAATTAAAATACCATCCATGAACTTCAAGTTTTTACTCAGAAAATAAAACCAAACAGAAAAACTTAATATAACTTCATATAAAATAATTTGGCTGCCCTTAGCTTTGGGACTTATTGCCTTAAACCTCATAATTGATCATCACTCACCTTCCTCTTCTCTTTCCCCCGAGAATACTCAAGCTTGAAAACAGTATAAGTTTTTTTTTTTTAATGTTCTTCTGTTTTTCTCCCAGAGAAAAACCTCTGCCTTCCCCCTTGATTTAAATAATTTAATTAGGGTTTTGCTAGAGGAAAAACCTATTTTATCCTCACATTATTCAGAAAATTATGTGTGTGTTGTCATGGCTAAATGTGCCATTTTCTCTTGGTTTCTATTTCTGGTAAAAGTAGTTATCCTACCGCTTTTCCTGTGTGCATGCAATTTGCATGATTCACTTGCGTATTATTTTCATGTAGCTCATTTTCACCATAAATTTCATCACACCCGAGTTATTTCTTATTCCTAGCTATTATTTCAGCCTATTTATTTACTCTTGATTTATTTCAAAATTGTACTTATGCACAGCTAATATTAAACTGGTTTCCAGGAATTTTAATTTACCCAAGAATTTTATTTTTAACTAACATAATTTACCATTTGCTTCCCTCTTGATCTATTTTAAAACTCATCAATATCACTTAACTGGTTTTTATGCATTTTAATTATCAAGAGGGGTTATTTTATCACTCTTATATATTATTTTTTGACTACATATATATATGTGATATTCATGAGATATGTGAATTTAAAAAAATTCATTCATACTTTAGTTATTTTACTTCTCATTATTATCAATTTAAAATTTTATTTTCAAATTATTTTTTTATTCAATTATTTTTAACTAATTTAATTTTTCCTTTTATTTCAAAATTATTTTAATCTCAAAAATTTGGGTCTTCACACCTTTTCTTTTTCAAATTCTTATTTTTCAAATCTTTTACAAACCTTTTAAAAATACATACATAAATACACATATATATTAATATAATAAGGAGGGAAATTAAAGTAAATCAAAATAAAAGAAAAAAGACGGAACAAAGCTAGCAATCAAGAAGAAGACAAAGGAAACGTAGAGCGAAGCTATTGATTAGAAGTCTATTATTTTCAGATTCGTATAAAGGTGAGTGTTTTAACCCACTCACAATTTCTAAAATTTCTTATGTTTGTTAAATTGATTTATGATGTGTTTAGAAATTTGTTTATAGCTGTTTGGCATATATTTCATCATTATGTTAGTTAATTTGCATTCATATAATTTACTTGTTATTTAATTCTTTTTTGCATATAAACTGCCAGTTAAAATTTTAGTTAAATTTATTATTGAGTATAAACTGCTAGTTAAATTTATTTATTATTGCATATAAACTACAGTTAAACAGTTATTTAATTCATTATTGAAAAATTAACTGTCAGTAATTAACTATTATTTATTGATGTGATTGTTTGAATTGGATGATAAATTGATAAATGTTTGATGGTTGATATGATGGATGAATGGATGCTGTATTTATATTGTATAAACTGTAAGTTATTATGCATTTTCATTTCATTCGGGATTGCGGTTTGAAATGATATACAACCGCATTTTTTATTTTTAAATTGTGGATTGAAATGATAAATATCCGTATCACTTGACCATAGGATAGAAAATTATATACGGGCACCGCAGTATATATATAAAATTATTTTTGAAATGATTTTCTATGGTTTTGGAAAGAATACGGTTTAATAAACATTAAATTTTGATATATATATATAGTAAAAAAATTTGAATTTAGCTATGTATAAATTTGTTTCGAATTTTAAAATAAGCTAAATATTGAAGTTGATTTCGTTTATATAATATGGTTAAGAATATATTTGAAATTCTATTCTATATAGAGTTTATAATAACTCAAATAAAAGTAAGGTTGAGGATAAATGTGAATATGATTTGAATTAATGTATCTAAGAATTTTCGGAGGAAAATTTGTTTTGAAATGTAAATAAATTAAGATTTAAAGGGCATGATCTTATAACTTGATTTTTGAGTAGAGGATTTAAACGAATATAAAATTTATTTAAAGAATATTATCAAGTTAATTTAATTAAAAGAATATCCTGTTATTGAAGTTTAAGGGTTTTACTTGAATAATATTTGTTTAGTAAGTAAATATTTCAAATTTAAATAATAGGAATTGGATTGATATATATTAAATTTTCAAAGAATCCATTTTGAAATAGTGGAATATTTAAAGATTGAAATATATGAACTATAAAGTTGTGAAATATAGAATATTTAAGCTTTGAAATATATGGGAATTAAAATGGTTTATTTGGAGGTTCAAATTGATACTGGGAATTTATTATGGAATTTGAAGAAGCTGTTTATTTTATATAGTAATATAGTATTTGAACCATTAAGTATTGAAAGTTATGTTTCAAAGCTATGGTTTCAAGGTATATATATTTAAACAATATTATGATTTTGGGAAAGAGATATTTATAAAATAAAAAAATGATATCATATTGATTTGGGTTTTAAAAATATTAATGATATCGTATTTATATGGCTTGAAAGAGATATTATATTCTGGTTTTAAAGTATAAATTATTTTGAAAAACCGCGGTGTTATAATAACGATTGGTTGTTAAAGAGACCGGGGTCGGAAGTTGTCATACTCTCTGCTAACGCCGAAAACCACTTTAACAACCGTGTACGCGGTGGAGATTCCAGAATGAAGTAGGATGGCGGCAGCGTTTCCTTTGAGGTAAATACGTGGACCCGACTCTCGTGAGTTGGCATGAGGTGGCTAAAACAGAAGCGATTCTCGGGCCAAAGGGGTTAGCGCCCTTTATCGGATACCCCTCTTCGATATTATACTTTGACTTTAGATTGATTCGGTGGCTACTTTTGATTTCTTCGATTTTAGGGGTTAGTTTGTCCAAGGTGGGCGGTAGTAGCTACTACGCGTTACCACCAGCCCGGATGCGTAATTGGTATATCTACCCTGGCATTGCCTAGTTGTGCCGTGTCACCTACCCTATCGCGACTTGTACGAGTTTCTATTTGTGTCATACCTATGGAGTATCCTCTGGTAGCCTCCCGATCAGGAGGTATTACGGTACTGTATAGACTATTGGCATTATTTTTGTTAAGGGCTATATGGGTAACCGCTTAACGCTATTTAAAATTAAGTTTATTTTACAATTAGACACTATTGTAATAGCAAAATATACTACATAGTAAATAGTTTAACGGATCCTTAAGAGATGTGAATCCCGAGCATCTTTTGAGTTACTGCACTCATGTTTATTTCTGTTGATTTAACTTACATAAGATCTTTTAGTTCTGACTCGAGTGTTTTGTCTTTTCAATTCGCTCGGGTCAGTCCGAGCGTTTCAGGATTTCGAAGATTTAGCTCTGGAGGACGAAGACGGAGATTTATATTATTATTATTATTAGTCCACTATACTCATACTGTTCCGCTACATTGATATTTATTGGTCTGTGAACTCTGATATTTATTGTATAAAGAAGAATCAAATGTTTTGTAAACAGTTTTATGAACTGTATATTGATTATTATATTCTATCCTTCCGCTGTGAGATTCTGTTTAGTTTTTTTCTTCTCTGTTTTTCTTATTTACCCCATAACAATCCGCCCTTCCGCATGGTTTGAATTGGCATGTGTGTCTGCCATTGCACTTGAAGGGTGCAGCATAATAGGGGGTTTCGCTCCCTGGTTTGTTAGCGAACGGTTGACTCTTGCTCCTATATGTCCCCGGGGGTTGGTGGTGCAGTCGAGAGGCTGGCCGTAAAGGCAGAACATAGGTACCATGTATGCTATGGTGGGCGTTACCCCACTGGCGCGGCCCGTTACATTTCGTATCAGAGCTTTGGTTTAGCGATAAACCTTAGCTTTGTGGGGGTCTGACTCTTTATTAATAGGGTAGTAATACCCTATGGGAGTCGCTGAGTGTATATATATGAGAGAGCGTATTTGTAAGTGTTATAAAAAGGTTTTAATATTGTGTTAATCTATTCCGTTTTGTATTTATAAATTCCGGTTGGTGCATGGGACGCTGTGACATCAATAGGAAATTCTAAACACTTAATAGGACAGACCGACACAATATTTGTTTTGAATATAGGTGAATGAAATAATTTTGCCTATTATATTGTCTATATATAAAATAAATTTTTAAATGATATATATATATATATATATATATATATATATATTTGGTTGCACTATATTGGTTGTTAGGTAATGAAATTTATAAATAACAGTGAAATAAGATTGAAAATAAAATAAATCAAATTAGAAATTTTAGAACTTAAGTTCCGAGGTTTTGAAAATTTTCTTTCAAATGATTTTGCAATATAATAATAATATTTAAGAAGTATTTTCTGATATAAATATTTTGATATAATTTGGAAGAAATGCTTTAAAAAGAAATTTGGAAAAAATAAGTTCTATACTCCCCTCTCTGTCGCTGGAAAATAATTTCGGCGATGAGTGCATGCATTATCGACATTCATTTTCGAGTTTCGAAGTGGGAAGGCCACTGTAGCAGTTCGACTACAGAAATTTTCAAACAAATATAAATTTGAGTTGTTTAAATATAAATGGATTTATAAGTTGTAAGTATATATTTATCTATTATTTTAAAATGATTTGAAATAAAACCCGGCATTAAATTCTTAAGTTTCCATTAATTAATAGTTTCAATTACTGTAGTGAATTGGAATGTAGGCAATTAATAAATCGAAACCTCTAAAGGAAATAAGAGATTTAATGCTAGGTTATAAATGGTGTTAAATGAAATTTGAAATTTGTAACCTATGAAATAAAGGATTTAATTATTGAACATTAAATTAATTAAAAGAAATGAGAAAACTTGTATAACCTTCAATTTCATTCTTTAAAAGCATATATATATATATATATATATATAACTTACCAAATATTAAAAGTTGAAATGTTTAATAAGAAATGTAATGGAGATTGTACAAGTAAAAGTATGAAATGAAAGTGTTCAATCAATTGCTTTTATTTATAAGAATTGATGTTATAGAGTTATAAACTTAAGTTATAATGGATATAATAAGAATTTGGGGTTAGAGATGTTATGAACTTAAGCACTAATTGAAAGGCTATTAATTAAAATAGAAAGGCAAGCATTATAAATGGAATTTAGTAATAAATAAAATTAAGTAGTATATATGAAAGATAATAAACTTAAGTAAATGATTGAAGCTATGTATTAATAAAATAAGCAGAAAGATGAATACTGCAAATAAATGAAAAAAAAGAGATAAAGCATTATATGTATAAAAAGAAGTCAAACAGCAATAGTATGAAATGAAATTGACAAGAATAAACTTAGTTTATTGTTGAAATTGTTGTTTGTTGTTTTATGGTTGTTTCGGTAAGGATACAATTAGTAGTTATTCTTCATTCTGTACAATTTAAAGTGTCTAAACCTAAACAACTATTTGTTGTGTTTGATATGAATGAATGATTGTTTTTATGGTCGTATGCCTTGTTGCAAGTGTTTGATGTTGTATTGATTTTGTTTATTGATGGTTGTTTGTATTGAATTGGATGTTTGCGGTTGAAACCATTTTTAATATTTCATTTTATATAACCCAATTAAAGTTACGATTATTTGTAATGATTTACGTAATAGATATTAATTTATAAGTTCCTCTTTCCCTTATTTTCCTTTTCGGGGACGAAAAGTTTTGAGTGGGGGAGAGTGTAACGACCCGTAAATTTTGAGAAATTAATTGCTTAATTTAATTAAGAGTTTGTAATTAATTTTAGGAAGAAATAAGTAAATACTAAAATTTTAAATAAATGAAATGCAACGTTTAAAATTAAAGATAAGTATAAACAATGGAAATGAAATTACGATTAATTTAAAGTAATGGAAATTGTTATTGGCTAAGGAATTGAATATAAGAAAAACAAATGGGAATATTGTATTGACTAATGCAATGTTATAATTAGTAATAAATTTAATGAATTCTATGTTATAGTAACCGGAAGTAATATGCAATAAATGGAAAAAAATTGCAATCAACGTAGGTAAGTAATTACAATGTTTATTGTAGACGATAAACGTTACTTTAATGGTAATTAATAACATAAAGGAAGTGTGAAAATTGTTACATTTGGTTATAAATAGAAAATGAGTAAATAAAATGTAACTGTTGAATAAACCAATGCAATAATTGTAGATAAGTAATTTTAAGGAATGTTGTTGATAATAAACGTATTTAAAATGATAATAAATTGAATATAAGGAAACAAAAGCAATTAGTGGATTTATTTAATGAATTCATGAAATAAAAATCAATGTCATCTAGGCAATTATAATATTGTTGGAAGTGAAAACTTATTAAGTATGAAACCAAGAAAGTAAATTAATTAAAGAATATAAATAGTAATTAATATACATGCTTGGCAAATGTAACTAAATAGTATGAAATAAAGCATGCATTTATGATATGAAATATAAGTCAATGTTAATTTCACCTATAAATGTCAATTTATTGAATAGCAGTGTTTTAAATCAAGTAACGGATTTGTTAAAGTTTCAAATGATAATTTATAAAATTTAATGTGAAATTAATTGCAGTAAATTGACCTAATTGTGCAGTTAGGATAAATTGATTTGTCATAAAAGATTGTTAATTCCAGAGGATGTAACCGATGTTAATTTCATTTATAGTATAACAAGTGGTGGATCTTAGGAGTGAAATTTTAGATTTATTAATTTATTTGAAAGAAAAAAAATTCAATAAGTGAATTAATTGCAAATAAGGGGGATTTAATATTAAAATTTACATTAAAGGAGATGTGGATGAAATTTGTGGATATTAATGCAATAGCTACGAATCAATGAAAATTCATCCAATTGGTAACAGGATGAGAACGGTGTATGTAATCAATTTCAACACTTGTCCGTTAGTGATAACTTAAAGGTAAATTAACGTTAATGGAGGCTAATAAATTAAAATGGGAAATCAATAGAAATTTTTGGTAATAATATGACATATAGCCATTTGAACAAATATAAGATGAATATAGGAGTATTGGGTAATAAATTTATTATAAGAAAAACCAATGTAAATGTTGAATTAATCAGTGAAACGATAATAATAAATAGTAATTAATTCAAAATTTGTAACTTGGGAATAATTTAGATTAATACACGTTAGTTATTTAGGGTAGTGACTAAAATTGGTAATCCGTTTGCAATTAATGATAATAGTGTTGATATAAGCTAATAAGTTTAAATGTCAATGCAATTAAAAGCACATAAGTTGCAATTTTTAGGTTGCTTGTGTATTTAATGAGTTAAAATAAAATTTGGTAATCGATTACAAATAAATCTTAATTTTACGTTGGTTAATATAAATTAAAGTAACAGTTGATGTAATAAAGGATGGAACCGAGGAAAATTAGTTAAGTGGATTTAAAATCTTCATTTATGGGTGAAATCGACAAATTTCAATATGTTGGATTTGGTAGTTATTACAAAATTAGTGGAAATAAAATAGTAATACGAATAAAGGTGAAACGGAAGTATCAATGTAATGAAACGTAACCGAATGTAAATATGCTTATGGGATAATGATTGTTTTAATAATAAGAATGGGAATCAACATTTATTTATTTATTTGAATTTTTTTGTTGAACGAATTAATTTGACTTTTAATTTGATAAATCAAAACAAAAACAAAATTTGTATATATATTAAAAGAATGTTTTAATTATAGATCCATATTTTGAACTCTTAAACCAAATTGCATTTTTTTAGATCTGAAAGTTTATATACATATAATTTGCATTTGTGTTGAAACAGAAATATTGTATACACATATTGTCACTTTATCTTGAATTGAAAATATCATGAAATTTGAATACTTTGTTGAATAAATTATTTGTTCTTAATCTAATAAATTATAATAGAAGTTTACATATGCTTAACAATTTTTCGATGATAAATCTAAGATTTGATTTTGATTACAACAATATTTAAATTTGTTACCTAAATTATTATCTCAAATGTCCTTATTTAAGGATCTTAAAGGTTTGTTACTATATTGCTTAATTTGTCATGTTCCACTTTTGTTTTGTTAAAAAATAAATAAATTTTATTAAGGTAAAAAGGTTTAATTTATATGTATATGTGTATTTTTTTTGCAAGGCGGTATATGTGTATTTTTGACTTCAAGTATACATAAGTTTACAAATGCATTAGACAATTTAATATGGTATGGAAGTATGCTTTGAATTAATTAATAAGATTTGGTTTAATCTTTACACACACATGTATGTGTGTTTGTGTGCATGTGTATACATATAAACGTTTAATAATTTAATTTCAAATTGCTAAAGCATGATTTAATTTTTATTATTATTATCGAATAATTTAAAAGTGAGGTAATATTATATACATATTAATTTATGGTTTGTTGTTTATGTTTTCTAGTCATAATACAACTTGCATGATAATTAAATGTCGTATTAATAAAATTGGCTAAAGTGGGAAAGTGGAATTAATCAATGTCGTCACCTTTTATCTCCTTCCCTATTAGATCATTTTGTGATTGCATCTACATTTATTCTTGTTTATTCCTATATATTATCACCAATTAATCATACTTGATATATGTTTAGCAATTTTGACACACAGTTAAAGTATGAATATATATGATGTATTCAAACTTTTCTGTATCTAGAACTTAATTAATTGTGAATCAAACTAATAAAACGTAACATTTATTTTTGTCCCTCCACATTCATTCCCTTTCTAATTAATAATCGCCTCTTTTTAATACCTACTACTTTTAAAAAAAAGGCCGTTCATATTTACTATATTTCAATACCAAGTTTGTTCATATTTACTTTATTTCTAATTAATAACAGCCTCTCTTTTCAAATCTCTTTGTCCCTGAACCAAACTCTAACCTTATAAATACGATATGATGCAAATGAAACCCTAGCCTCCATTCAAATCTTCTTCTTTTTTTTCTTTTCAAGTCTCCTTATTGTATCTCATTTTAATTTTTCCTTCCTCTTCAAATATTCTTCTTCTCGAGTTTTATTCTATTTCAAACTTTCTTCTTTCTTTTCAAGTCTTGATCTTCTCTACAATTTTTAGTTCTTCTTATTTTAATCCTTTTTTTTCAAATTCTTATTTTTCAAATCTTTTCCAAACCTTTTAAAAATACATACATGAATACATATATATTAATATAATAAGGAGGGAAATTAAAGTAAATCAAAATAAAAGAAAAATGACGGAACAAAGCTAGCAATCAAGAAGAAGACTAAGGAAACGTAGAGCGAAGCTATTGATTAGAAGTCTATTATTTTCAGATTCGTATAAAGGTGAGTGTTTTAACCCACTCACAATTTTCAAAATTTCTTATGTTTGTTAAATTGATTTATGATGTGTTTAGAAATTTATTTATAGCTGTTTGGCATATATTTCATCATTATCTCAGTTAATTTGCATTCATATAATTTACTTGTTATTTAATTCATTTTTGCATTTAAACTGCCAGTTAAAATTTTAGTTAAATTTATTATTGCATATAAACTGCTAGTTAAATTTATTTATTATTGCATATAAACTACAGTTAAACAGTTATTTAATTCATTATTGAAAATTTAACTGTCAGTAATTAACTATTATTTATTGATGTGATTGTTTGAATTGGATGATAAATTGATAAATGTTTGATGATTGATATTATGGATGAATGGATGTTGTATTTATATTGTATAAACTGCAAGTTATTATGCATTTTCATTTCATTCGGGATTGTGGTTTGAAATGATATACAACCGTATTTTTTATTTTTAAATTGCGGATTGAAATGATAAATATCTGTATCACTTGACCATAGGATAGAAAATTATATACAGGCACCGCGGTATATATATAAAATTATTTTTGAAATGATTTCTATGGTTTTGGAAAGAATACGGTTTAATAAATATGAAATTTTGATATATATATATATAGTAAAAAAAATTTGAATTTAGCTATGTATAAATTTGTTTCGAATTTTAAAATAAGCTAAATATTGAAGTTGATTTCGTTTATATAATATGGTTAAGAATATATTTGAAATTCTATTGTATATAGAGTTTATAATAACTCAAATAAAAGTAAGGTTGAAGATAAATGTGAATATGATTTGAATTAATGTATCTAAGAATTTTCCTCGGAAAATTTGTTTTGAATTGTAAATAAATTAAGATTTAAAGGGTATGATCTTATAACTTGATTTTTGAGTAGAGGATTTAAAGGAATATCAAATTTATTTAAAGAATATTATCAAGTTAATTTAATTAAAAGAATATCCTGTTATTGAAGTTTAAGGGTTTTACCTGAATAATATTTATTTAGTAAGTAAATATTTCAAATTTAAATAATAGGAATTGGATTTGATATATATTAAATTTTCAAAGAATCCATTTTGAAATAGTGGAATATTTAAAGATTGAAATATATGAACTATAAAGTTGTGAAATATAGAATATTTAAGCTTTGAAATACATGGGAATTAAAATGGTTTATTTGGAGGTTCAAATTGATATTGGGAATTTATTATGGAATTTGAAGAAGCTGTTTATTTTATATAGTAATATAGTATTTGAACCATTAAGTATTGAAAGTTATGTTTCAAAGCTATGGTTTCAAGGTCCTCTGGAGGCCTCCCGATCAGGAGGTATTACGGTACTGTATAGACTATTGGCATTATTTGTGTTAAGGGCTATATGGGTAACCCCTTAACGCTATTTAAAAGTAAGTTTATTTTACAATTAGACACTATTGTAATAGCGAAATATACTACATAGTAAATAGTTTAACAGATCTTTAAGAGATGTGAATCCCGAGCATCTTTTGAGTTACTGCACTCATGTTTATTTCTGTTGATTTAACTTACATAAGATCTTTTAGTTCTCACTTGAGTATTTTGTCTTTTCAATTCGCTCGGGTCAGTCCGAGCGTTTTAGGATTTCGAAGATTTAGCTCTGGAGGACGAAGACGAAGATTTATATTATTATTATTATTAGTCCACTATACTCATACTGTTCCGCTGCATTGATATTTACTGGTATGTGAACTCTGATATTTATTGTATAAAGAAGAATCAAATGTTTTGTAAACAGTTTTATGAACTGTATATTGATTATTATATTTTATCCTTCCGCTGTGAGATTCTGTTTAGTTTTTTTCTTCTCTGTTTTTCTTATTTACCCCATAACAATCCGCCCTTCCGTATAGTTTGAATTGGCACGTGTGTCGATTTAAAGCGTGTGAAAAGGTGGGATGTTACAAAAAGCTTTGGGTAATGCCTCTTTTTCTTTCCACTTTTCTTATTCATTGATTTTTCTTTTGTAAATTGCCTTGGAATCATCATGCTTTGCTTGGCCATACTCCTCCACCACCTCCTCCGACCAACTCCACCACCATCCACAGCCACATCACCCTCCTCTCCCTCTGACTTGACTAGGCCATGAGCCCCCTTGAAGCTATGATCACCAAATGTTGCAAAATTCCCTTGAATATGCCATAGCCGATCCTCTCAATCACCTACCCTTCATTTTTCACCTAAACCACCTCCTTGGCCGCCACCACCTGATCCACCACCACCTTTGGCCACCACTCCAGACCCCACCTGACGTATAGCATGGATGGCCGAGCCCACATCAGTCAAGGCCGAACCCAAAGTTGCACCAAAAGCCACTAAATTGCCTGAAGCCCTTTTGTATTCCTTCATGTTGTAACTCAAGCCATTCCACCCCTTTTAGCTGTGCATACATGCCATATACCCGACCAAAATGCCACTATGGCCAAGCATACATAAGCCCTAGGTCGAGTATGTGAAGGTCTAGGCAATGATCAAGTTATTCCTTTCATTGTTGTCTTTAAATTCAATTTGGTTTAAAGTATATTTGTGTTGAAATTATATTTATACTTGTCCTGTTTATGTGTTGTTCATAAGATAAAAACATGGCTCTCCACCCCACTCAAGGCTTTAGTCGTGTTATCATGCTTTCGGGATTCGTTTGTGTGCTTTTGTCTTGCTATCTCCAGCTTGAAACAAGTGAGTAATCACACATGACATCTATACTTATATATTTAGTGAATTGATTGCAAGTGAATCTGTAGAATTATATTATCATGTTATACCTTCCTGCGGTATGATTTATATGATGTTCACCCTGTTTATAAACCTGTCATATCATTTGTTACTGTTATATGTTATTATATTTTTTATTTATTTCTGTTTATCACACTGCAAATTCCCTGTAGAATAGAATCACTATGGGTTGAAATCATACATACCCGAACGGACTTTAGAATAGGGAAAAATTGTTATTGGCTTAAATGATAGGCCTGACCGATTTTTATTTTTATTTCATTTACTTGGGATTGGGGGTTTGAAATGATAGAACCCGGATTTTCTTTGTAAATTATGGATTGAAATGATATATTATCCCTATCACTTGACCTAGGCAAGAAAATTATATACAGACCTGTGGTTAAAATATATTTTTCTAAATTTTTAAAAGTAATTTGAAAATATAAATATTATGATATTTTGATTTAAATTTAATAAAAAAATGATTTTTATAAAATATTAGTGATTTTCTACAATTTAATAAGTGAAATAAATCAATGGTAAAGTAGAATTTGAAATATAAGTTAATTTTGAAATCTATGATTTTGTTTACTGATGGAATTTAAGTTAAGTAAGAGAATATAATAATTTATTTAAATTTTAATTTAAATTGATTTTATAAAGTGTTATTGATTTTTTTGAATTAAAAATGGTAAAATAAATGAATGTTTAAAAAGTGAAATTTGAATTATAACTTAACTTGGAAAATATGAAATGTGTTTCAAAAATAAAAGTTAAGTTAAGAAATAAAATGGAATTTAAGTTTAAATTATGTAAATTTAATTTAAAAGTGTAAATTAAATGCAAGAACAGGAAATTTTACACATGAATTTATTAAGTGAATTATTGAAAATTTGATTTTATTTATAGGAAATTTACTTTATAAAAATCATAAGTTAAAGGTATTTTGATGATCATTTTAAAGTGTGAAAATATTATTTTATAAGTTAAAAGGGGTTAAAATTAAAGTTTAATTATTTATGAAATTGTATTGAAAAATTGGAATTTAAATAAAAGCACTTCAGAAATGCTATCGTTTCTGAAGTTAACTTAAAAACCTAAAGTAAATGATATTACAGCACTTCGTAAGTGCTGTGGTTGATACAAATGAACTATACCTAAATTTTAACTAAGTGATATTACAGCGCTTGGTAAGTGCTGTGGTAGCAGAAAGATAACTAAAAATTGAAACTAAATAAAGGGCTACTGTAGCACTTGATAAGTACTGCGGTAAGCTGAAATGAACTGTTTTCAAATGAATGGAACTATTACAACATTTTTTTAAATGATGTCTTTCTAAATGAACTATTTTCTAATGAACTAAACTATCACTGCAGTTTTGTTTAAATTCTGTCTTTGCTGAATTTAACTGTTTTAAATTATAACTTACAGCATTTTTTCTAAATGCTGTTAAAGGCTGAAATTTTCAATGTTTAATGTTTTTAACTAAATAAATGAGCTCAGAATTGTCTAAAATTTTGGGAATTGAATACTCGATTTGTAAATATAATAACTTCACTTTTAAATGGTTTAAATGAATTGTTTTGATTCAAATATAAACTATTTGAAAGGTGATTTGAAATGATAATTAATGAATGATATCTTTGTAAATTTGAGTATTTAAATTTGAATATTTGAATTTGAATTATTATAATGATTTGAAAAATGAAGTTTTGAAAATATATGATATTTTGATATATTGAAATGGTTTGGAAATGATTTGATCTTTAGTTTTGATAAAAAATTTGAATTTGAAAATGATACTTTATTTTGAAGTATATAAACTATGATTTTTAAATTATAACCACGGATTATAATAACAATTGGTTGTTAAAGAGACCGGGATCGGATATGGACATACACTCTGTCGATACCGAAAACCACTTTAACAACTGTGTACACAGTGGAGATTCCAGAACGAAGTAGGATGGTGGCGACAATCCTCTTGAGGTATGAACGTGGACCCGAATCCCGTGAGTTGGCTTAAAGTGGCTAAAACAGGAGCGATCGACCGGCCAAGTGAGGTAGCTCCTTCGATCGGACACATTCCTTCGATACTATACTCTTTCTTGTGGTTGATTTGATGGCCATCCTTCGATTTGGATTGGGAGTGTGTTCCGAAGCGGGCGGTAGTGGCTGCTATGCGTTACCACCAGCTCGAAAGCGTAATTGGTATATCTACCCTAGCATTGCCTCGTGTGCCATGCCACCTACCATATCGAGCCTTACTACGAGTTTGTTTTTCTCCCGTAGCCCATGTAGTATTTAGGGTAGTCTCCTGATATGGTGATACGCTGATACTGGATGGATTACTGGGACTATTATGTGTTGGGGGCTATATAGGTAACCTTTCGATGCTATTTTAAGGTAAGTTTATTTTACTGTAGACATTATTATAATAGCGCAATATTACTACATAGTAAATAGTTTAACGGATCCTTAGAGGATGGACGGTCCCAAGCATCCTTTAAGTTACTTGTACTCTATTACAGTTCACTTGAGTTGGTTTACATTATATAAGTATGTATATCCTAATTCGATTGTTTTGTATTTTTCTTTACGCTCGGGTCACCCTGAGTATTCACAGCTTAGCTTTGGATTTCTCTTTCTAGAGCTAGGAACTGCTGGAGATTCTACCTATCTAGTTATTTATCTTTTCAGTTTCAGTTGTTCTGTTTCAGCTCTTGTATTAGTGAACTTCTATGTATTTGGTATTTCTATTGTATTTGTTTTCAGACTGATATTATGTATTTGTTTTGAGAGTTTGTTATAGTAGCTTCATGAACTACTATGGTATTTTAATTTCCGCTGCGAGTTATTCTGATATTTCTGTGTTTGTGATTTTGTGATTACATTTCATTTGCTCCAAATATTATTACAATGCGGTATTTTGAGCAATTCAAGTCCGACATGTGCGGATGCGAATGGCTGAAAATATCTGGTTGTTACAGTACAATTAATGTGTCACCGTTTTGGATTTAGATATAGTGTGCATGCTTATACAGACACTTGATGAAGTTTCTCTCTCGGAAATACTTATCAATTCAAGCTTTCCAAGCTCTTGGGGCTTGTTTCAACACGTAATGTGCCTTCTTTAGCTTCACGACCTTATCTTCTTCTCTCATAGCCTTGTGTGGCTGCTCGATGTAAACTTCTTCTTCAATAACTCCATTTAGGAATGCAAACTTCACATCCATTTGATGTATCTTCCAATTTTTTAAGCTGCCAATGAAGTAATTAATCTAACAATTTCTAGTCGAGTGACTAGAGCGAATACCCATCATAGCCAAAGCCGACTCTTTGAATGTAGCCTTTTGCCACCAATCTTGTCTTGTATCTTTCAACTTCTCCTTTAGACTTCACACCGATTGCCTTAAGCCTTTGTGGAAGTGAAGCTAACTCCCATGTATCATTTTTCTTGATTACCTTTATCATTTCAACCATAGTATTTCTTCAACTCTTCTTTTGCCAAACTTCTTGAAAGTTCATGGGCTTACACTCTGCAAATAGAAAAAAAGGGTAAGATTGTCTTGGTTTTTGGTTACCTCCTATATTTTTTATAAGCATATAAAGCATGAAGCTCTTTCACTTGAGCTTTTGTCGTCTTGATAATTCGTGTCTGGTGAAGCTGGTGGAGTACGCTCCTCTCTTGATTGTTCCTTTCTTGATTGTTGCATGTCATCTTCTGTAAAATATGGAAAGAAGTTGTAGTCTTTATTATGTAAACTCCAATCTCATTCTCTTTCTTCATTGAACACAACATCTCGACTAATGATTATCTTCCCTTTATCTGGATTATAGAGCTTGCAGCCTTTGATATTGGTGTTGTAACAAATAAATATGTACTTCTCACTTTTGTCATCTAACTTGCTTTGCTTCTCATCCAATACATGTACGTGAGCTATGCTTCCAAACAGTATTGAATGGAAAATTTTGAGCTTCCTTCCACCGCATGCTTCTTACGTTGTTTTTCCCCATGCACTTTTTTTGTTGGACATCGGTTTGATAGATAAACCACATATGCAACAGCTTCCTTCCAAAACTCCTTTGGTGGTCTCTTAATTTTGAGTATGCTCCTTGGCATCTCAAGAATTGTCCTATTCTTCCTTTCTTCTGCTCTATTTTGCTGGGGGATCTAGGCACTGTCCACTATCGTTGGATTCCATTATCTTCATGATACTTTTGGAATTCCTTTGATATGAACTCTCCTCCATGGTCAGATCTCATGGCTTTAATAACAATGCCACTTTCCTCTTCATCATGAGCCTTGAACTTCTTGAAGTTCTCAAGCACCTCTGCTTTCTCCTTTACAAAACACACCCATATTTTTCTTGAAAATTCATTAATGAAAAGAAGGAAATAGTTATTCTTACCAAGTGAACATGGCTTGATTGGACCGCATACAACCATGTGCATGAGTTCCATTGGTTTTTTAGTCTTTGAGTATGACTCCTTCAGAAAGCTCATTTTAAATTGCTTTCCAAGTAGACATCCTTTTCACACTTGATCGGGATGGCTGATGCAAGTTAATCCTCTTATCATTTTCTTCTTGGAGAGCAACTCTAATCCTCTGAAATTGAGGTGTCCAAATTGAAGATGCCAGAGCTAAGAAGTATCTTTGTAGCATATCTTAAGGCATTGTGTAGCACCATTTTGAACATTTAGAACGAATATTATATTTTTTGTCATCGGCACCTTAGCAATAAAGTTACTTGCACCATCACTTGTAGAATAATCTTTTAATTGAATATCATAACCTTTCTCTAATAGTTGTCCAAGGCTCAGGATGTTGCTCTTCATGTTTGGCACATAGTAAACATTGGAAATGAATTGGTGATCTCATTCTTCAATCGAATGAGAACATTTTTTTACCTTTCACCTCTACTATGCATTCATCTCCAAATGCTATGATTCCCTTCATCGATTCATCAAGTTCCACAAACATGCTTCTTCTTCCGCACATATGGTTGCTTGCACCACTATCTAGGTACCATTAATTATTCTCACCCCTTTCATTTTCCTTATAAGCCAGTAGTAAAGTACCATCTTCTTTACTTCTTTCTTCAATGTAATTGGCCTCCTCTTTAACTTTATTATTGCTAGAAGTCTACATTCAAAAGCATAATTTCCAAAATTTTCATAATTATAGCATTTAATGCGTGATTTGTCATGCCTTGACTTTGAGTTTCCTCTCCCATGACCTTTTATTGATCTTTCTCCTTTTGGTTGTTGTATATTGGGTCTCCAACCTCGTATGTATTCATATCCACGACCTTGTTCTCCTTCTTGACCATAACCACTTCTTTGTTGGCTTCGATTGCTTTCTTCGTTTTTTGAACCTATCAGTGTCTTACGTACTTGCTCCAAAATCTCTTCCTTCTTCCTTTTCTTTTCTTCATAAACTTGCGACGAACCAAGAAGTTCCTCTATTACCATGGCCTCCAAGTATTTTGTCTCTTTAATGATAGCGATAATATGTTTGAACTTAGGATCTAATGATCTAATAATTTCTCCGTATTTGTTGCATCATTTAACTTCTCGCCGTTTCTTTATAGGTTATTCGTAACCATTAAAATTTTTAAGAAGTAATCAGAGACAAGTTCAACTTCTTTCATATGCAAAATTTCAAACTCTCCTCTTAAAGTTTGAAGATGTATGTTTTTGACTTGATCAGTTCTTTTGTAAGATGTTCGAAGTTTTTCCCATGCTTCTTTAGCTGACTTTGATCCCAAGTCTTTCTCAAATGTATTGTCACCCAATGCTTGATAGATTAGATAGAGAGCCTTCTTGTCCCTTGTCCTTGATTCTCTCAAATTATTCCTTTGAGTTTGAGGATAGAATATCTTCATTCTCTTGTTCGGTGTAGCATTTCTCAACTATCTCTCATACGTCGTGTGTCCCAAGGAGAGCCATCATCCTAAAACTCCAATTTTCATGATTTCTCTTAGTGAGCATTGGGACTTGTAAGGGAATGCCGCTATTCGCCATCTTTTTAGGAGGATCTTCAAGCTCTCGTATCACTTTGTCGGAAATTTTCTTTAATGGAAAATAGATTTAATTTTAAAAGAAGATAGATAAGAGGTTGGAGAAGGAAAATGGTTTTATCATATAAGGAGCAAAAAAATTATTATTAAACTTTATTACAAAAGTCCATATATTTTCTTACTACATTTTTCTCACTTCTGTCCAAGATGAATGAATCCACCTCGATTTATATAAGTTTACGTCTTAAATAAACGGTGAAGATTCACTTAATATAATGATTCTCCATACATATCTCCTAAATATTCTCTTATACAATTTCAATATATTAGTCCATAAATATCTCTTAAATATTCTAGATTCTAGATATTTCTTAGATGAAAAATATAGATTGCAAAATTAAGTTTATTTTCAACGCCATTCTCAGGTCCACTGGTTTTTTCCAATAAATAAGGATGTAGTCCCACGATCTTCGTAGGATTGGACTAATGTCAAACAATTCGAGAATTTGGATGATGTCCTGACATCTAATAGTGATCCATCACGAACCGTTGAGTTGGAACCCATCTCGACAATGCTATTAATAAGGATTATTAACTAACAAAAAGGAATCAACTTCTATGAAGATGGTTATAGAAAGTCATTTGTCCACTATTACCCGCTAGTGCTTGATGTTGATTTCACAAGGGAAAATGAGAATCATGCATAATATCTAGATGATGATTTTTGAATGCCTAATAACTATAATATTGTTATACGTGTTGGTTGAAGCCAAGAAGATGAAACTGATGCATAAGGTTTTTATTGAAGGATGCATTTTGGCCATGTTCAACTGACCAAATAATCCAAATAATCAGAGTCGTTAGTTAAAGGAGCTAGGTTCCCAAATAATTCTATGCAATGGTGTAAAGAAAATGTTGCTCAAATGGATCTTTCTACCACTTATAATACAAACATCTTATGCTATCGAATAGAGCTTGAAGATGAAACATACAAGTTACAGTGATTTGTGAAGACTAATCCATAAATTGGATTATGCATACCAATTCATTACCTTGGTATCTTAAACATCTATATAGTTAATCTTTGTCCTCCAAAGGAACTAGAGCAAAATCAAAGAAGAAACTATCTCCACCATTGTTTCACATTATGATCATCGTGTCATTCTGCTAAAGCGTGACCCGCTCTACGTAATAGCTTTCCTATTGTTGTAGCTCGCATGTCCCGACTATAAAATAACATCCCTTCACTATAGTATGCTTCACACTATGCAATAATGTTCTTCTACCATAGTATGATGTGTTCTACGCAATACCCAATCCCTTAGTCACTCTATGTGAAATATCGCATCACTATAGCACAATGAGTCTCTTTACGTGGTATTGTTCAAAAGTTAGAGAACTTTGTTCAATTTATAAAATGTTTTTCATTGTGCAGTGGTGTTCGAAGAGATTTAACATATTGACAACTTCATTCTATTACCATATCACTATGAAGTGGTGATCGAAGACACATGACTTTAAGAAGTAGAGATGGTTCAGATTAACAAATCTGATCAAACATCTCAAGAGTATCATAGCTATATGACATTTGTGTCATAGAAAGTTTGTATTATTGACATAATACAAAATTTTATATCGCAAATATCATAATTAATTTTTGCATTAAAAAATAAAGTCTACTTGCAATTGAAACTGATGGTCTTGCATGGTAATGGACTAAAAAATGATATGCCACTATCATATGTATAAAAATAAAGTGCAATTCCAGTTGAACCCTATTGTTTTCAAGAAGATGAATTATAGACGAAAAAGAAATCTTTGCACCTATAAAAATTGAATTTGCTTATGATTGAGGTTCCACTAGCTCGGCATGATGATAGATTGTCTCTGTAAAAAAAACTCCTTTTTACTTAACTAGTTCATTCAACTAGACAATGGATATTCACTTTGAAGAAATTAATCCCATCGAAATAAGTTGTCAATGAATGACATTTATTCTCTAAATGAACATGCAACCATTAAACGAGGATCTTGTTTTGATAAATAAGGTGTTAATGAACATTATACTTTAACTGACAAGTTTCCATTGAATGGGTCTTGCACACTTAATGGATGAATCACTTATTTAATGTTTTCTTCAATAGCAAATAGATTTGATTTTATAAGATTAAGGATAAGAGGTTGGAGAAGAAAAAATGAATTTTTTCATATAAGGAGGAAAAATTTATTACAAAAGTTCATATCTTTTTTCTTACATCCAAAATGAGTGAATCAACCTCTATTTATAGGAGTTCACATCACAAATGAACGGTGGAGATTATCTCAGTCTAATGGTTCTCCATAAATATCTCCTAGATATTCTCTCATACAATTTCAAATATGTTAATCCATAAATATCTTCTAAATATTCTCTCTTACAATTTCGAACATATTATTCCATATATTTTGGATTCTAGATATTTCTTATATGAAAAATCTAGAATGCAAAATAAGTTTATTTCCAAACCGTTAACGTGTTCCTAACATAATGATAAAAACATCATTGAACGAGAAAATTACGATCTTAATAAACAAGTTGGAATCGAAAGGTACATGTACATTTTATGATAAACGAGCTATCAATGAGTGATACTTTTTCTCTAAAAATATATTATCGTTGAATGATATTAATGAAGTCCAAAATTAAATAGATTGCCAGTGACATTTGTACACCAAATGAATAAGTTACCACAAAATGACACTTATGCTTTGAAAACCTATCGTTTTGAAGTTAAAATGGTGACTTTAATCATGAACATGTCCTTTATTTTAATTGGATGGACAAGCCTAACTAAACAATAACTTAGAGTTATTCAACTAAAAAATGAGATTTTATCCATTTGTGATCAAGTCCCAAAGATGGATGAGGTAATGGACACTAGAGCGAGTTTGATACTAATTTGATGATTATCCTTATTGGTATTTACACATGTTTGATGTAGGTTCCAAAAGCCATGCTCTGAATACTGAATGAAATGATAATTTTATTTACTCGTGTACGAGAACTGAATTCCAAAAAATATGGACATGCTCAGAACAAAATTTTGGAAACCATTAAAAATAATTTGATTTGATATAAACCATATAATTGCATTAAAGAAATGAAACATCATAAAATGTAAATACAAACTTGACTTTGTTTAGAAACTTATGATTTATAAATCCAAATTACATGCAATTGACATTGATATAGTCTTAAACATCCAAGCAAAGTGTACTTAAGTGAACCTTTTTAGAAAACTGCTTAAAACTCAAGCATTGATGTTTTTACTTCTTATGACTAATACTTAGGAAAGAACATGAGTTTTTGATCTCTCTTTGCATATTAAATTGTTATTCTCACCTTGTATGGACCGACGGATTACGGAACATCTACCTTTTTGGTTGACTATTAAATTATATGCCCCAAAGCAATTGGAATTTAAATTTATTATGTCGAAACTCCTTTCTTCCTTAACCAACCTCCTGAATGGAATTATGCTACTAGGTGATAATATCACAAACATTTGATTTGTAATAAATGTCTAAAGATCAAAGTTTGGCCATGATATACTTTTCTAAAATGATAAAGTCTTCAGTCACAATAAGTATTGAAACTATGATAGATGCAGGAGCAAATAGAAGCAGAACACATACCAACAACAATGATGTTCTCTACATAATTATGGATAAAGACAAAAAAATTATGGTTGGAAGTGATATCAATTTGAGCTAGTATCATGATTATCGAATATAAAGAGATAAATGTGACTGAGTTAAGTTTGAAACCTTATCATGATTCAAAAAGTAAACAATGTTTCCAACATTCTATAGTGACTAGAAACAAAAGTAAAGACCATTTTAAACATTCTAAATGATGGTTCGTTTGTTCCTAACTAAGGAGGCAACATATAAAGATAAAATTGAATGCGTATGACTGTGATAGAATAAACATGCAGTGATGCAAAAGCGTGCATGCATGTGTAGAGATAAATGTTAATTCCAAGGTATTGAATTCCAAAGCCATGATGCTTTGGTTACATCATATATAAAGCATTACATACAAGGTGTTAGGATACCATACAAGGTAAAACAAATTCAATGATTAAGAGTTTCGAAAATGTTGATCCTTAACCGATTGGTATCCCATATGAATACGCCATTCATACTATGGTAGAATATGAATTTTTGTTTTGTGAACTCGACCTGTATGCTGAAGAAATTTTTTAGCGACTCATTTACATGAATGAAAATGAAAAATTAAAAAGGATGCACCTGTACATCTCTTGGTGATTCAAATTTGAAGCAATGATTGTTCAATTAAATTCATGGTGATTAGTCGTTTGAAATTTATTAGACGATGTTATTCTTAAAGTTATCATCATTCACATAATGTGATATTTAGGGACGGGAAAATGTGTTTGGATAAATTTTATTAGAACTCACTACAACAGTTTATGGGTTTCATAGCGTTTGAAAAACGCTATAATAGGCTACCATAGCGTTTCAGAGAACGCCGTGGAATGAGAAGCTATGGTAGGCCGGCAGCATTACATAGCAGGAAGGAAAATGCTATAATAGCTAATAGCGTTTACAAAAGGGCATAGCGTTTGCAACCTACCATGGCGTTTTTTCTCTGTTATCAAACTTAAACGCTATAGAGAATATAATCCTTCATTTAACTTCTATAGCGTTTTCGAGCACATTTTATAGCGTTTCATCAAACCATGTTATAGCGTTACAACGTTTTTCGATAGCATTTCTTGTCATGCTTGTATAGCGTTTTTATTTTCTACTATAGCGTTTTTCATTCTATTATAGCATTTTTTATGCATAAATCTTACATCTCATATAGAGTTGTGATAGCGTTTGATGAATCAATAGCGTTTTTCAAACGCTATTCTATATAATATTAATTTTTAGCATTTGTTTCAATTTTCTTTTTATTATATTATATATATATATATATGCACACAGATAGATATATGTATACACATTACACGCACACACACACACACACACGCACGCACACATATATATTAAAATGTGGATCACAAAAATAACAAATCGAGAAGATGACAACAACTATATGTAAAAATGATAACGTTCCAGTGAATTCTAATTTGGAAACACACAATCAAACTAGTGGAAAAGTTTCAAATAATTCTGCTAATATTTCAAATACTACAAGACATGGTCGCATGATAATAGTTCAAAATAGTCTAACAAATGAACACAAATACTACAAGACATGGTCACATGATAATAGCTCAAAATAGTCTAACAAATGGACACAAATACTCAGTTATGGAGACGATGATACGGAAATGGCTGCTATAGAAGATTCTTGCAAGGATCTAAACATTGCTCCAGGTTGCTTCAGTGTTAACCAAGTTCCTGCATTAAATGACAAAGTAGACAATGACAGTTCCAGGTTGAATATACTAAATGTGTAGACAATAAATGACAAAGTAGACAATGACTTGTAGGCAATGGAGTAAATGACTTGGAGGCCTAACATAAAAATCTATCATTATTATTGTCTAACTTTGTTTGCATCATGAATATCATATTAATACATGTACTGACATCCAAATTTTCAATATTTCATTCAACGTCTTCAATTCCACACATCCAATACTTCAAGGTTCCAAAAAGATGAGTTCTTTTGATATCAGTTACAACAGTTTTTGTGGCAGTATTAAAACTAGCATTTGCAATGATTGGGATTCAATAAAAGTTATTCGATTTTCAAGTAATCGATTTTCGGGTAAATTTCCTATCGGGTTCGGAGACTGCACTTCGCTTACTGAGCTATCTGTTGATAAAAACTTAATCTCATACGGTTTGCCTGATGATTTGTTCAAGTTGTTTTCATTAACTAAGTTGAATGTTCAAGATAATGATATATCAGACTCTTTAAGTACTGCTATCACTAATCTTTCCAATCTTACTCACTTTGGTATCTCATTAGACAATTTTTTTGAAAATATTCCTGATATATTCGACAGATTAACGACATTAGAGTGCTTTTCTGCACAATCGAATAGCCTTAAGGGTCCATTGCCTTCATCATTATCTAACCTATCATCTCTTAAATATCTCAGTTTAAGAAACAATTCATTATCTGGTACAATCACTCTAGATTTCACTGCCTTGCCTAGGCTTACTTTTCTGGATCTTGGTTCGAATCTCTTCACTGGATCCATTCCTTCTCAGTTATCTCATTGTTTAGAATTGAAAACGGTGAATTTGGCAAACAATGCTCTTACTGGACAATGCTCTTATTGACCACCCCATCACACTCACCAACTCAGTCACTACACACCACCTCAACATTTCATTTCCTTTTCACCAACAAACCAGCCTTGTCCACACTTCCATATCACAAAACCTCCTTAACCTCTACACATAAACCACTCGCCTTACTGCAATCATTCACCTCTACAACAAACTGACCATACCATCACTTGCACTACTACAACAAAAACCATTCATCGTCGTACCCTTGCTTGCCATCACTGCTCCTCCTTCCTCAACCCATACGTCATTACAACTTGCTCCATCCCTCACTGTCATACATAAAATTTCAACAAACCCCACTGCTCCTCCTTGAATCACTTCTGATTATCATACACAATCATTACAACTTGAACCACATTCATCACCCTAATATCCTACTTAAACCATCAATATACAAATTGCCTACAACTGAGACACTGCATATCTTCACAATGCGACATGCACATTCAAATAGCATGCATTTGCAAGCCATCTACAATTCAACCACTGACCATATTACCACTGTAAAACCCCCTTCATCAAACAACTCTGCTCATACTAACATCATCAAACTCCTTGCCACACACTCCAACATCACCTCACTGTGCAACTTCACTGTAGACCACAAGCTACAACAACCTGCTACAACAATTTCACCATCTGCTTCATCACTCCTGTAACTTGCAACTCCACAGAACACATTACATCCACAACCTCACTGCCTTGCTTCAAATAGCAACTCCTCCTCCTAACAGTCACTATAATTCACAATTTCATCACTGCACATCCTCATAACTGCACTTCCCTACATCATCCAACTTCCACTACAAAATATCGAACCAAACTATAGCCTAGGACCATGCAGCACCATCACCCAGCAACCCAACTTCCATCTCCTGCCGTCAACTAATATCCTTGTCTCCACAACTTAAACCATCACTACATCAAACATACATTCATCACTTTGATCAAACCACTTCCTCAAACCTCCACTGCCTTCAAATGGCACTTCATCTGTCATCCCACTCCATTCTCCACCTGGTTCCTTCCTTGATCAGCATCACCTACATGCTACTTCAACACAATCACTAAACTGCACCACTCCAAATACTACCTCATCAAACATTCATATACAACCACTTCCAAACATCATCACTATTGTCTGCATTTCTTTTTACTCTTTTACCATCTGTTTAGATTTTTAGCATTGTGCAAAAAAGTGTTTTAGTTTTTTATCACCCTTTTGCATTTCCCAAAAGAAGAAAAAACTGCTACAACTCATTCACATTTGCACTTCTGCATTTACAGTTTTTACAACTCATTTACATTCACATGCACATTTGCACCAAACTGTTATAGTGAATTCACAAAACATTCACTCGTTTGCCCTCACCAGTTCAACAGCATCACCTGCCTCTCCTTCCAACCTTCTTCCTCTGCTAACTCAAACAGAACAGCCTCTGCCTTGCTTGCCTGCAACTACACATCAAACTTCCAGTCCATCACCTTGCTGCTCTACCTTGCATCAACTTCAATACTCCAACACTGCCACTCAGTAATATCAACTTCTGTCACTTCTCCTTCTATACCCATTACCTTCTACCATCAACTTTACCTTGCCACATTGCCTCCACAACTTAAACCATCACCACAAATCAACCTGAAACAAACCATAGTCATCACAATACATCACCATAAACACATTACTCCCTACATCACTTCATTTCACAACAACCCCTCAACACCAACTTTCGGCAAACCGCTGGCCTCCACTGTAACCATTCATTACAACCCATATATAAAAATTCACTTCTCTACTCACTTATGCAAATTCTAAAAATTACTTCCTTGCCCCTACAATCACTCATCTCGTCAAAATTTTCACAAAACATTCATCTGCCAAAGCACTACATCACTTCACCTTCCCATCCAAGCAAAGTGCACACAGTATCATCTCTTCTTACAACTACCCTTCCACTTCTTCCTCCCCGCAAAGTGCACACAACACCTTCAAACTACTAAAGAAATTATGTTTATTTATAATAAAAAATATTTATATTAGCTAAAAAGTAATTCAAAACAATTATAGCTAAAACAAAACAGTAGTGCATCTGTTCAAGTATGTGAGCACTAGAATCCCAAAAAGTATCATGTCCTTCATTACTACCAAACTTGAATAATTTCAATTCATAATTTTCCTCCAATGGAGTCGAGGAGATTCCCATTAACCTATAAGCTAATTAAATCAATAAAATTAGATAAATACATAAATTTTCAAATATAATTTCACAAGTGAAGTAATTGAGAAAACAAAGTGAAGAATATATTTAGTAGCAATAAATTATTCTAAACACAATTAAATTAGAGTTTTGTTGTAGTGCAAGCACACCATTGTGACCAACATAATTGAATACTGAAATCATGTTGCACAATTTGTGTGACATCTTGGAACCTATAATTCGGTATCCATAAAGTTAAAATAATATTTGCAACAATCTTTAGAAGGAATGAATATGGTATATAACTAGACACTAAAAAGTAGCGAGCAGACATCTGTGACCGATATAGTTTATTATTGAAATAATGTTGCACATTCTGTATGAAATCTTGAAATCCATATATAGTATGGTTAAACAGTTAATAATATAAATGTCATCGTGGATAAAAGATATCAAAGGTTTTATTAATGTCACAGACATAGTTTTAGTTGATAGTCACTATATACATATCCACATATAACTGTAAAAAAAAATCGAGATAAGATTCTGCTATCAGAAAATAGATTACTTAGAAAAGTAATAGCAAAAGAAAGAAAACAACAAAGCAATAAGTTTGCTAACTGACCTAAAGAACTCTCCTCTGGTACTCCAAACTGCATTCGATTTGCCAGCTTCCTCATATCAGTAATTGCGTGTCAGTAATGTAGTAAACAAATATAATTATAGTAAAAATAACATCGTATTTACAACATAATATCACTAGAAAATTCTTCCAAACAAAATTAAACCTTTCTTTCTTTTTCCCCAGCCTATGACCACCTCTCTTCTTCTTAGGTACCGAATCAGGAAAAGGAAGAAGTTTCAGTTGCTTTGAAGGTGGTGGTTCCTGCCACTTCTCAAATTTTTTTCCGAATTTGTTCCAATGTTGTCCTTCCAAATACTCCACTTGTATCTGATCTATTCACATCAACACGTGGAACTAGTGTAGGTTTTGCAACAATCTGTCTCAAAGCACGTGTCTTCAAAGGAGGAGGCATGCTTTGAAAAATCTCGGTTTGCTCAAGAAATCCAACATGAATCTATGATGTCGACGTAGAAAATCCAGCAAGATGTTTCCTTTTTGATCCAAGAAACAGAACATTGCAAGCGGGTATTTTGATCAATGTAGATAATCCACCAGCAGTTCCCATAAGTTTGCAGCTACTTCGGTTCCTGCAGCTGCAGAGAGATTTGGAGCAATTGTTCCCATTCTGCTTTCAACAAAATCAAGAACCTTCTTTGCTAGATCAAGATCTAGTGCACAGTCACAAGCATTGATTGTTTTCTTTAGGTTCTCCTTGGGTAATGGCTTGCCACTTGTGGTTGAAGCTGTAACTGAAACAACCACTATAATAGCCTAGAGTAAAAAGCCTTCTAGGTCAACTAGTGTCAAATCCATCTCATTTTCGATTTTTTTAACCACATGTGCATATGATGTTCACTTAAAAATAGGCAACCATAATTTGTTTGCTCCGTAGACTCAGAAATACGCAAAAAATGAACAAAAATAAATGGACTACAGTCCACGAGACGGTTTGCACTAACTCCAAATTCAATTGTTTATATGTTATTGCATTCTACCAATCGTCTTTTCATTATCAATGAGAACTACTTTTTTATATAATGGCACCAAGATGGTTGAAACTTTAAGATTAAATTAACTTTATTCATTTTCATCTGTACAAAAAAAACCAAAAACTGAGGGTGGACGAAGTACCAGTTGCAGGAAACACAATAACCAGTTTATCTATGAATTTTGTTTCTTTTAATGCTTCAACCTAAAGCAAGGAAAATTAGTCTAAGTGTTAGGAACAAACTATAGAATTCATAATATCACGTATAAATTTACTAATATAGATTATAATTTACCTTGTAGTCTTTAACTCCGTCGATGCCAGAACCATCAATTCTAAAAGGTGTAACAAGCAACAAATCTTTTGAACCCCAATGTACCTCGACATCTACAACAGTTGATGAGTAATCATTTTGATAGTAAAATGCTATGCTTAAAAAGGAACAAGTTTAACCTCACCTGTATTGCTAATGACCATTATTAGGCTTTTGCTAGAATTTGGTGTTAATTTTAACTGCAAAAATCAAAGGTTATGTAATTTCACAAGCTTATATTATTCAGATTTGGATTCAGCAGCAAATAGATCAGGTTTAACCTACCTTGTATCCTTGTCCGAGAATCCTCCAATGAAAAGCGCATTAGCAGATCCTTCAGTGTGTGGTACTTCTCTCAAAGAGGCAATAACTAAAATGTACATAAACCCTTCACTTGTATCATGTTTTTTAAGCCTTTTAGCTTTTGACATAGATGAGTGCAGAAGTTGGGACAGGTAAGGAAAAAACTAGACAATATGTGTTGCCACTTCCAGGTTCACTCCATGTCCTTGTATGCCTAAGGTTCAGTAGCTCAAAATAGGGTCAGTAAGGTGCAAGTAGTTACAAAGTGGATATTTAAATCAATAATCCTATACCCAACAAATAGTGTCAGTAATGTGTAAGTCATTACAAAATAAATGTTTAAATCAATAATCATATGAATGGATACAGGAATATATGGAAAAGCCAGACCATTTAAACTACTTACTAAATGGGCCAACTCAGCCCAGCCCATTAGTTAAGTAGGTCACTTAGGCCTAGTCCGGCTGACACCTTAATGCTGAAACTGTTTTACAAAAAAGGAAATGGAAAGTTAACGAATCATAGACATCTTTTTCCATGGAAGAGACTTGAGTTTTGATATCAGTCCGCCTATATTTGTTTCTATGTTTTGGAAGTTGATACAGGAATATACACTAAGAACAATATTATAAAAGATAATATATGCACAAAACTAACAAAAAACAAGCCGGCTAGTTGAATCCATCATTGAAAAAATTATAAATTTCTGGGATATTGTACAGATATGGCATATAACTATCCAGTAAAAATAACCAATGCTACAAACTTATAATAACAGTGATAATCCATACAAAACCGAGCAAATTATATAGAGCAAATGGAAAACAAAAAAGTAGTTCTAATTAAAAGAAGGCATCGAATACGAATAATGCAAGGCCTTTGCTAACCGCAATTGCAATGTCATCGCTTCTGCCTATCAGGCGTAGACACCGAGCTTATCCAAGCAACTGACCAATTGCAAAACATGAGAACCAATACAAGTACAAACTACAAAAATAGCCGACTAAACAGAGATAATACTAATAGACTCAAAAATAAGGAATGACCCAATATGAATTTAAAAAGAACTGAACAGATAAAGCGACAAAACCAGGCAAGCGTGCAGATAAACATCTACATACAGGAAATAGCACAGATAATCATATTTTGCGCCTTCCAAATAACAAATAAAGACCCATCCGACTCCCTTCTCACTGACTTACTCTATTGTGTTAGCATGAATTCAGATTAGAACTTCCAACTCTTAATACTATGCCCACGAAGCATTTAAGCATATGCCCAACCATCAAAATCTAACAATCTTGCAATTTTGAAACTACAGGAACTTCCGAAATAGAAATGACCGGGTAAAGATTATAATAGTATAAGCAACAAATATAAAATAACAGATTGACATTAATATGTTATTTTCATTTGTCACTGTGTTAAGTTAATATGAAACACTTAAATAAAAAACCAGTCACAGAAGAAACTAGCGAGTAAACTCCAAACAAGGGCATAAAATTCCGAAGAATAATATCCCACTTTCATTTTCTACATTGTCAAGCAAATTACCACATTTGACTCTGTGTTGCAGAGCATATGTATTATAATTTTGTATTATTTAGTATTTCAGGTTAAAAAACCTGGTTAGTAAACTTCAAAGTTAAATAAGTCGGTTTTTCACTTATTAAATCAAACTCAAACAATATATTGTTTTTATTTGATTCCTTGATTAGCCAAGCCATGAGCCTCAAATATTAAAATAGTGACATATTTTGTTTGTATGCTGCATTATATAATTTTACTGCAAATGTTTCTTGAATAATAAGGCATATTATGATCAAATTACTGTAGCAACCAATAAACATCCTTTATTAGAGATTATTCATGTTTGATTATACTATAGTTAATCATCCAATAGATGCTCCTAAACTATATCGACAACATGTGCTTAACCGAGGGAAGATCTATTTTAAAAGTAAGCTAACTTCTGAACACATATTATGTTTTTAAATAAAATTAGAGATATTTCTGTTATAACTGGTGCAGAAGTAATTATCTCCGCTTAAACCAGAAATAGCCTAGTTAAAATGGGTGACAATATTCTAATGTTCAACGGTGCATTGAATATTGGATTGTAAAATCGACATATGGTTTCACAGTAGCCACCGTATACAATTATCATCGCTCATTCATATGCTTTTCAGTTTTCTTACAAAAATCAGAATTATCCAGTTTAACAAAAGAATGGAACAATTTTCATAAGGGACAAACTATATGATGTCCCGATGTAACATACGTTAGGGCTTTTCTTTACTGTAGGCTTACTGGTTACAGTTGCAATCGTTATGGCATCATAGTTGTTGTTAGACTGGCATAAACAACAATATGCTTTCTTGACCATAGGTCCATATATATGATCAATCACACATAGAAGTTAATTGTATTTATTCATTGCATTTGCATGCCATGTACAGTTACTGTGTACATCTTACATACAATCATCATTCACACATACTATAATACCAATTAACTTTGTCCATATGACTGTATAAGTTTATCTACTTTTTCAGCCAGCGATCAGCTAATCATTCCTGATATCACCTTATCTTTCAAATTAAACATTGCTGAATATGTTAGCGTAACGTGTAACATAGGTGAATAATCACACCACAAACATCTTTTATTACCTTTTCTTTCAAACTAGGTATCCTAAACTGAGCTGAGGCAAATCAACTATAGGTGGGATTGCTCCTTAATTGAGAGCAATTCAGCCAAATTCAAAACTGATTTTGTAAAATAAAACAAAAGGACATGGTTTGAATGGAAGCATGACTTTATAAAACAACAAAGCAGACCCAAAAAATGCAATATAAAAAGGAGGAAACTTAGTTTAAATTGATAAAAATAATAGATACAGTGAGACTAGGGTTAGACATGCCTTTTGTTGTTCATAGTGCGGAACTTGAATTCAAAATTACAAACTGTTCCCAACTTCTTATTATCGTAGACAAATCTGCTAGTTTCGTTTGAAAAAGTCTCGACCAGCAATCCATTCAGGGCGATTATAGAGGCAAAGACGAGAGCAAAAGAGAAGATGAACATGCACTGATGAATACAAAAGAGACAAGCAAACAAGACAAGTTTTTTTTAAGGTTTTATTCCTTTAGGAGAGGGGGAAGACGAATGAAAGAATAAGAAAAACAAGCGGCCGCCAAAATAAATTTTGAGCCCGCCTCCTAAAACAAGTCTCCTACCAGCATATAGCGTTTTAGTATTTCTTATATTTCATCCTAATTGTTTTTGGTTGGAATAAATAGCATCTACCATTAAAACGCTATGTTTTTAACATTTTCAATGCTATAAATAATGTTTTTTCTTGTAGTGAGTAAAGAAGGAAATAAATGCAACATAATGAAATGAGAAAGAGCAAACAAATAGAATATTTAACTCAGAAATATGGGCTCGGGTTGTATTTGAAGAAGCCCAATAACCCATAGTTTGTTATTACTGCAAAATCACTATAAATAGCGGTGTACAACATGTTGCAACTATATTATTGATTCACTCAATATATTTTATCATTTTGCAAATATTCATACTCCATTATCATCATCTCAATTTCTAATATGGTATCAAAGCACTTCAAAACTGTTTAACTAATAGAACAGTGCCTTGTCAATATTCATCGGAATTCTTTTCATCATTTGAATAGGCTGCATCTGCTGCAGATCATCGGAGATTTCTCTCATAATATGAAACTGCTAAAATTTTAGTTCTTGAATTATTTAATTCATCGAGATCATCATTAAGCCAGAAGAGTTGTTATAAAATATTCATCATTCAACTCTTTAGCCGCTTTAAGTTAAAAAAATTCAAGAAACTGAAACAAGGATCATCACTAAGCCGTACAAGCAATCAAGATCACTGGTTGCTTTTTAATCTCATTCAAGTATTGTTCTAAGTTCACCTGAATAATTGGAATTTGCTCGGATCCTTGTCTACAAAATTCGGTTCTTGATTCTTCTTCTCATTTGAATAACTTGTCTTTCATTCTTTCTTAAAACTTAATTATGGCTGAAGGAGACATAGATAACAATTCATCAACATCATCAAGCCTAAGATCAAATCCTGCACCGTCAAATACGGTTGAGAATATATCAAAAATTATAGTAAGCCCATAAACTTAGCTAATACAAACTCAGTTAGATGAAACAAATTATCTGCTATGGAAGTTTCAAGTTCAAATAGCAGTAAGAGGATATGGCTTAGAAGAATATATTCTTGGAACAAAACAAGAGCCAAAGAAATATATTTCAAATACTGAAGGAAATTCAATTTTAAACAGAGAATACACAATTTATCAAAGGCAAGACAGTCTATTATGTTCATGGATACTATTTACAATGAGTGCAAATTTATTACCACAACTAATAGGATGCAAGAATGCTCATGAAATCTGGCCTCCTATAGAGCAAGTGTTCAGTTCTCAATCATCAGCAAAGGGCCATGCAAATTTAAAGAAGAATGGCATGTCTATGAGAGAGTGTCTATCAAAATCAAAACATTATGTGACTTACTTGGAGCAGCAAGATATGCAGTGGCTGACACTGAACACAAAATTTAAATCTTGGATGGATTAGATGATAAATACAAAGCCATTATAGCTATGATGTCATCAAAGGATATTACACCATCTCTATAATATGTGCACTCTACTCTCCCAGCTCATAAAGGCATATTAGAGTAGAGAAAACCAACTGTTTCTGTTCTATCAGTCAATTATGTTACAAATAAAGATAGAAATCAAAAAAGAACTCAATCAAGAAATAAGTCAAACAATAACAATCAACGAGGTAATCAATCATACAAATATAGATGCAGAGGTGGTAGATGGAGTAACAAAAATTATGGTAGACCTAGATGTCAGATTTGTAAGAGGTTGGACACATAGCAAACAAGTGCTATTTCAAATTTTATGTTAACTACAGACCTGGACAACAAAGTAGTCAAAAAGTGCAAATTTGGCTAACATACAACAAGAAACCAGAAATCAAACCGATTTCACTAAAGGTGGTTATAATGATACAACAAAATAGAAGATATTCAAGATGATTCATGGTATCCAGATTCAGGAGCTACAAATCATGTTACCAATAATCTGAGCAATCTAAGTCTAGAAAACAAAGAGTACAAAAGTAAACAGTGTATGCACATGGGTAATGGTGAATCAACTAAAATTAATCATACTGGTAATGGTTATATATAAGGTGAAAGGGTACTCTATCTTAATAATCTTTTAAGGGTTCCATAAAATAAGAAGAATTTGCTCGGTATATCTCAATTTGCTTGTGATAATAATGTATATTTTGAATTTTATCCGAGACACTGTTTAATAAGAGATATACTAACAAATAAAATTCTCTTGCAGGGTAAAACAGTGAAGGGACTTTGCAAATTTACTCTAGCTGATTCAAGAAGTACTGGAAACAAAAATATGTGCTATAAAACCTTTGTCAACCATCTCAAAATAAAAGGAGTATGAGTATATTTGATGTATGGCATTCTAAGCTAGGTCATCCAAGTGTAAATGTTGTAAAAAAGTATATTGAATAACAATAAAATTTCTTCTAACAATGTATCCATTCCATATGTCTGTACATACTGTTAATTAGGAAAAAATCATAAACTATCATTTGAAGATTCTAAAACCAAATATAATAAACCATTAGAACTTGTTGCTACAGATTTATGGAGACCAACTCCCATTGACACTGACTATGGTTTTAAATATTATATATCATTCATATATTCATATGCAAGATATGTTTGGATATATTTTTCGAAAGCAAAATCTAAAACATATTTTGCAGTTTTGCAGTTTATAGAACGGGCAGAAAAACAAACTGGCAATGAAGTCAAAGTCATGCAAACTGATGGCGGTGCAGAATTCAAATCACTTAAGGAGTATTTTCAAAAGAGATGGATAATATAGAGAACTACTTGTCCTTATACATCTGACCAGAATGGCTTAATAGAAAGAAAGCATGGACATATAGTTGAGACAGGACTCACAAGTTAGCTCAAGCATTACCTTTGAAATTCTGGCCAGATGCTTTTGGTACAGTGGTATACCTAATTAACAAATTGCCAACCATGGTACTACAAGGAAAAAGTCTAACTAAGATGATGTTCAATGTACAACCTGATTACAAAAGTCTAAAAGTATTTAGCTGCTTGTGCTTTTCGTGTTTAAGACCATATAAGAACCACAAGCTAAGTTTTCGATCTTCTCCCTGTACCTTTATAGGAAATGCCGATGTAAAAGTATACAAATGTTTGGATAGCAAAGGAAGAATCTTCATTTCAAGACATGTTGTCTTCAATGAAGATGTATTTCCATTCAATGGAAATGAGATCAAGACAACTTAGAAAATTTATAATTCAAAATTCTTAATACCACGCTTACCGCACAATCAAGAAATGTATGTAGAGGATCAACTAAGTGATTCTGGACCAAAACACACAGTAACCAATATTTAATCAGGTCATGAGCCATACAAATCACCCATAAGTCCTCATTATGCAACCCTTTAAGATATCAGTTATAAGTCAGTTGATCAACTAATGAGGGATCAAGCAAAGATATCAAGTTCACAGTCCGAATCTGAGGATAGGTCCAATCATCAACTTTCTGCACCTACAACAACTGGTCACCATATGATCACTAGGGCAAAGAGTGGAATTTTAAAACCAAAAATATACATTGAAAATCTAGATACTGAAGAACCATATACTTATCAACAAGCTATACAAAGTGAAAAATGGAAAGCAGCTATGGATGAAGAGTATACAACACTCATGAAAAACAATACATGGAGCCTAGTAACAGAACCAAGTCATAAAAATGTCATTGGTTGTAAGCGGACCTATAGGTTGTAAAGAAATGTAGATGGATCAATATCCAAGTACAAAACAAGATTTGTAGCAAAAGGTTACTCTCAACAACAAGGATTTGATTTCAATGAAACTTTCTCACTAGTTGCTAAACCAACATTAATTAGGATCATTCTCACAATTTCCTTACATAGAAACTGGAAAATAAAGCAACTGGATGTTAACAATATATTTCTAAATTGAAGTCTTCAATAAGAAATATATGTGGAGCAACCTGATAGTTACAAACAAACTGGAAGTAAACTGGTTTGCAAACTCAACAAAGCAATTTATGAACTCAAACAAGCACCAAGGGTGTGGTTTGAGAAATTAAAGACAACACGATCAAACTTGGCTTCAATTGTGCAAAATCAGATAACTCTTTATTCACGAAATTTGCAAGAAATACAGTCATATATGTACTAATATATGAAGATGATTTTATTGTTACAGGAAACAACAGTAGTGAAATTAGCAACCTCATTCAATAATTGAATAAAGACTTCTCCATCAAAGATCTTGGAGACCTACATTATTTTCTAGGGATTGAAGTCAAAAGATTACAAAACTCAGTTATTCAATTAAGTCATAAGAAATAGTATCTAAAATTCTGACCAAAACCAAAATGGATCAGGAAAATAGTTTACCTACACCAATGACAATTAATCTACATTTATCAAAGCATAGAGGTGAACCAATCAATGTTGCTAAACAATACAGAAGTACAATTAGAGCAACAATATGCAAAAAATACAATGCCATAAATTGCATATAGTGTGAATAAAGTTAGCAGGTTCATGCAAAATCCTCTAAATGAGCACTGGAGAGCAATAAAAAGGATTTTGAGATATTTAAAAGGTACAATAGATCATGGTTTAACTTTGAGAAACTGTACTGATCTAAATATATTTGGTTTTGTAAATGCAGATTGGGTAACTGATCTAGATGATCGTAGATCAACATCTAGTTACTACATTTACATAGGAAGAATCCAGTGCCATGGTGTTGTAAACAACCATCTCAAGATCTAGTATTGAAGCCGAATACAAGAATGTCATAAATGCAACAGTAGAGATAGTGTGGATCAAATCATTATTAAGTGAACTAAAGATCAATATCGGCAACAAAGCTACAATTTGGTGTGATAGCTTAAACACTGTGTCTTTAATAGCAAATCCAATTCTACATTCTAGAACCAAACATATAGAATTCGACTTGTATTTTGTCAGAGAACAAGTTCTGAAAGGAATGATTGAAATAAATCACTTACCAAACACTTACCAAATGGAAGACATGCTCACCAAAGCTTTGTTTGCCAAGAATTTCTTGCATCCGCAGCAAGAATTAAGTGTCAAAGACTTCAACAGTCAAATTGTTGAAAACCCTAGATTCGAATCTAGGGTCGGATATGGCAATAGAAGGTCAATAATAAGTCATCGCTTCAAGATTGAAGATTTATTGAGAAAACATTGCAAGAGACGAAGAATTAAACACTATGCTAAAAAGTTCATCGAAACCCTTGTTCAAATCAACTTGTTGAAGCTCAAGAAAAGCTCGGCAGATCTAAAGCTCAAGCCTTTTCTTTGAAGATCTGAAAGATTTGTAGAGATTTATAACGACCCGCTATTTTGGACCATTCATATAGACAATAAAACCGTACATGTCCGACTTGAATAGTTCAAAATACTAAATTGTTAATAAAATATGGCAAAACTTAAAATATACAGTAAATAATCAATCATAGATCACTTACACAGAGTAATACAATGCAGCGGAATAGATAAAGAATAGTAGTTCATGAAGCTACTATATACCTCAGAGTTAGAAATAAAATACAACCGAATAGTTCAAATGCCATGAAGTCTCCAATGCAACAGATGGCTTCTCTGAACCAATCAACTGGATGACTGAAGGGATAGATAGCTGGATCTTCAAACAAAGCTCCAACTTCGAAGATGAGTCTCAAATGCTGTATCTCTCAGTCTGACCCGAGCGTAAAGCAAAACACAAAACACTCGAGTCAGGATTAACATTCTTATATCCATAAATCTAACTCAAGTGAAATATCAACTGAAATATAATTAACTTAGAGGATGTTTGAGATAACCATCCTCTAAGGGTCCATGGAACTATCTAAAAGATAGAAATATACACTATAACACTGTAGTCTTTTCAACTTAATTTATACTTCAAAACCAAATATCATTTTCACTTCAAATATCTCTATACTTCCCAAATAGCATTTTTATATATTAAATAATTTGTACAGTAAAGTAAATTCCCTCAACTTAACAAATCGTTTAACATCAACCCGACCATCCCATTTAAATCTATTTCAATCTCAATTTATTAATTTAAATTCAACTCAATTTCTAAAATAACCACTTCAGTTTTATCGATCTCAAATTCGGATTTGAAATCACAAAATACCCTTTATATTCAATATATTTCAAAACTTTAAGTATTCAACGTTTCAAACTAACTTTTTAATCAATTTAGTTTCTAAATAATAAATTTAACTATACTGATTTCAAATACATATCCGAATCTCAAAATAAACCATTTAAATCCCAATATAGTTCAAAGCTTTAATATTTAATTAAATGTTCAATTTAATAGTTCCATATAGATCTCGATTTAACCTCATTATTATCTAGTCTTAAAATAATTCCTCATTAGATACAATATCATTTAAGTAACCTTAAATTACATTTTACTCAATATTTTCTTTAATTTATTTAAACGTGAAATATTCATTAAATCACTTAAATAAAAATCCAGTTACAAAATCATACCCTTAAATTTCCCATTCAAAAATTTCAAATTAATTTAATTGAATAAATCCTTATTTAAATACCATTTAGATAAACCCACATTTATCTCCCAATCTTAGTAAATTGCAGAATACTTTTGGAATAAAATTTACATAAATATTTAGCATAATTTATGTACTAAATCAAATTTTGACTAAATTAAATATTATTAAATCTATATATCATTACCCTTTATATATAAAAAAATTTAAGGATTAACATTTAATAAGACCATATATTTCTTTCCAAAACAATGAATTAAATTTCAAAATATTTATATATATGGACCAACGATGTCTGTATATATTTCTTATCATATGGTCAAGTGTTACGGATATTTATCATTTCAATCCGTACACTAAATGTATACGGGTGGATAGCATTTCAACCCGTAATCCCAATTCAATTAAATGAAAATCGCTTGGGTTTATCATTTCAACCCATAACGATTTTCTCCTATTCTAAAGTCTGTTCGGGTATGTATCATTTCAACCCATAGTGATTTCTATACTAACAGGGAACTTGCAGAGTGATAACAGATATGTAAATAATAATAACAACAGGCATATATCATCAAAATAAATATATAAACAATAGGATATGGTGTCATATCCCATAAGTGAATAGTTACAGATAATAGCATATATAACAATTTAAATAACTACAGCCTCATATTTCAATTGTCGTCTCAATTGAAATCAAATTTAGTAAATAAAAGAATGTTAATCGTGAGTGATTTCTCACCTTTCGAGGCTAGAGAAAAAGAAGTGAGTTATGAAATCCAGATCTGAATTCCAAAACAAAGCTAGATGGACACGGTTCAATGATCAAAGCTGATAATAGGAATAGACGAATTCAAATCAGAATTGGATCAAGGAAGATAAATAGGATAAGTGAGCTTATATACAACTAGCCAACATATGCAGACACAGTTTATAAAATATGCAACAAAATATGCATGCCTCGGTTAATATATATACATAGGTGTGCAGACCGACTATATTAATATAACCATATATATACTATATAACATTTCCTCTACCAATTTGTATATGACTATACATATGACTATACTTGAAATCAAAATACACATCCCTTAAAAAAAATCCAACGTATATCAGTCAGTGCAAACAACCTTAAGGCTGACATGAAATAAACTTTTGAAAGCATATACTGTTGAAATTATAAAATATTGATATAACTTATACTGTAAAACTACCATAGAAAATTTATATATATACCTACATTTAAATATAACTTACGCAAATTGTTGAAAATAAAATAAAATATAGTACGGTAGACTCTAAAATACTAAAACAATCATAAAAATATATATATTATAAATTGACCTATCAAACTTGTACCCACCAATTTTATATAATATATATACCAAAACAGTAATGAAAATTGAAATACTATATTTTATATATCTAACATATGAAAGCTAATAAAATAACATATTTTATTATAGTTGAAACTGTTATAACCAAATACATAAAACATATAAAAATACGTATATTAATAGAAGGCTGCCAAACTTATACCGTATATACCGTAAGCTATCAATAGTAAAATAAAACGCGTGTATATATATATATATATATTTAACTTATCAACTAGTTAGTAAAACATACGTATCTAAAAGCCGTACGATAACTATATGCTAACAAAAGTCAAAAACTATATACCGTAAAATCTTAAAATAATATACATAATACAGTATAAATTTATACTAACCTTTATATATGAACAGAAGTTAAATATTTATATACACGTTTATAAATATAACAATTATCATATATATACTATTATGAATATATTATTATTATTAAAGTTCAACTGTTAGGGAATTCAAAATCCCCATAGTTGCAGTAAACATATAAAACAAAACTTATGCACAATCTATACTGTTCTTAATATATAAAATAGACTTATATCAAATAAAATGCGTACTTACTTTTAAAAACCAGAGAGGAAATGTTTTGCCAACTAATGCATGCGGCCATGGGGAGGAGGCAGGCCAAGGAAAAGAGAGAGCTCATGCTCAGGTTTGGAAGAAATAAGAAAAGATGGAGGGGAGATGAGAACAAGCGATTTTTAAAGGAAGAATGCATGCGTGATTCAAGCAACATGACATGACGAAGGGCATCCTTCAGGCAACAGAGAAAATGCTAGTTTCTTAAATATAAAGGTAGGTCTGCATCTGATATGTGAACGTGCTATACGACTTTATATAATATTTACAAAGTTCTCTCCTCTTTTAATATTAATTTGAGGGCAACGAATAGCCTACAGAGAGAAAAGAAGATGCAATCTATGCTATACTATATATATATATATATATATATATATATATATTCCTATAAACACGGAAACAAAGAGGTAAAAGAGGGAAGAGAAAGAGGCGCATAAATGAATGGTAAATAAATTTAGATCTCAAATGAAATAAATGGAACAGCAGATATTAAAGTATGGATGTAAATCCTAGAATAATAAAAAGCAACGGTTATATGTTGATTAAGAAAAATAATTAAAACAATTAATGGCTTAAATGGGGAAGCATGTTTCAAATTTTTGAAATGCAAAAGAAACATACACTATAAATATAAAGTTTTCAAAAGAAAAAGAAACGTAAAGCTGTTCATTAATTCATCAAAACGTTATTTAAGTAATAAATTGAAATGAAAAAAAAAAAGTAATTGTAACGGTCAATAGTTGATTTAGCTATACACTTAAAGCAATAAATTTTTATTTGTTTGTACAACACATAATGAGTTTTGAAAGTCAAGGATATAAAAATGGATAAAAGGAAACAAATCAGGAAATTTTTGTGAGCAATAGCTTTCCAAGGAAAGGTAGGCTTACATTATATATACATGTTGAGATGATTAGGCACGTTCAAAAATTTTGAAGCAATGAAGGAATTGGAAATAAATATAAAATGAAAGAAATTTGAAAAGTCCGTAGCTATGATTTAGCCAAAATTTATTAAAGCCATTTACTAGGAAGGTTGGAACCGAAATAATAGGGACAGGAAGGCACATTAAATTTGATGACAAAGTTGTGTTCGGATCTATAAGCAAGTGGTTTATATATTATAGGCCTTATGAAAGCGAGGGAAGGAACGGATGCTACTAGCTTGATGATTTGAGATTCTTTCAAGCGTTAAAAACAAAAATAAAGAGAGACCAGAATAAACGCACCACCATAAATATACGCTTCAATTGCAAAAGAAACGTATAGAGAAAATTATGGGTAGTGGGAAAGGTAAAGTCAGTGCACGAAACTACAAGGAATAATAAAAGGAAGGTCGATGATCTCAAATTTATTAATGGTTACGAATGGAAAAGTCTACCTGAATTGGAAAAGTATTAAGCAATATAAATCTTTAACGGTAGTAAAAAGAAATCGTTACGCACTGATTCAGAAATCAATTAAAGCAATTAATAGCTTGAATTGGACAGCACGTTTTCTCAATTAAATAAACTTCCATAAAATTATTTGAAAATTTACAATCTGCTATATGTAAATATACGTATTCTAAATATATAAACATTTTATTTAAAAATTCAATTATTATAAGATTTCACAAATATTCAATTAAATACGTTATAGAATCAATTAAAATTGTTAAAAAATTTCGGGTCGTTACAGGATTGAAGATCGTTTGAGAGGAGACGAAAACCCTACCTCAAATTGCGGGGAGATATTAGAAGTAAAGAAGGAAATAAAAGCAGTTGAATGAAATGAGCAGTGAGCAAAAAAATGGGATATTTAACTCAAAAATATGAGCTCGGGTTGTATTTGAATAAGCCCGATAACCCATAGTTTATTATTACTGCAAAATCATTATAAATAACAGTGTATAGCATCTTACAACAGTATTATTGATTCACTCAATATATATTCCCATTTGCAAATTTCATACTCCATTATCATCATCTTAATTTCTAATGTTATGGGATAAATTTCACCTGAATCATTTTGGCAATGTTCCAAGTGATTTAAAGACAAGCTATATGGTTTAAAGCTAAATCAGTCGGGTAAACAATACCACAAGGAAGAGTTATTATAGAAGGTTTGAACTAAGAAGACAACAAAATGTTTGAAAGAAATGAGAATGATAACAAATAATAATGCTTGCAAGTAGGACAGTCATGAAAACTTTACTTTTGATCGGAACACAATTTAATACACTTTAGGTAGATTCGAGCATATTGTTTTCGTTTGTTGACTTGGTTAAAGCCGCCGTGCTTACTTCCCGACTTTTGTGGACCATTATATCTATAAAGTCAAGCATGAAAATTCAGAAACTAAAGGCATGTTTGGTTCCATATTATGTTTTGATTTTGCGTTTTCATGATTTATAACAAAGTATGATGATAACAGAAGAACAAAATTCTAGGTCATTATGACAATGATGGAGAAATGATGGAGGAGATGGAGTGATAGCGGAGAGGATTGATTATTTTTCATTCTTTTGTTATTTCTCAAAACATGAAAAAAAATCTATTTTATAATTTATATGTTAGCTCCATTTTTCAAATTTGTTGTTTTTTTAAAAAAAAATACATATGTCGTGGCAGAACGAAAACAAAAAAACTAAAAATGGCAAATCAACCGGAGTCCTACTTGCGTCTCCACAAAATTAGAGTTGATGCCCAACTTTCAAACCAATAAATAAAAGACCAAGGGGAAAGAGTTAGGCATTGACTTTTGTTCTATTACAATACTAAGTATAGTTCACGATTGCAAGACAGTGAATTTCGATTGTTATTCTAGATTTTGACCATTGATTAAAACTTCTTTACATCAGAATCTTGAGATATGTTGTTTCATTGATTGAAACACATATACCTTTACTTGTATGGTCCTCATATTTGAAATAATGTGAGAAGCGAGGTGAACGCATGCATAGTCAATTACCGCTGTGAAGACATGGTATTTGCTAAATTTTGTTTTTATAATACTTCTATTTTATTCAGTGATAATGATGGTTTAGTATTACTATATTTACCAACCAAGATCAAACAAAATTCTCAAATACCATCAGTTCTATTTTACATGTTGAAGTAGAGTTCTTATTGATTTAATCTTGGGTATTCGCATGTAAAAAAAAGTAACACGAAGTATTTCATAAACAAACTATACTCACATGCACATATAAAAATCATACTTCACTTACCTATGAATTATATTGCTTGGCCATTAAATACAAAAATAGAAAATTATTTATGATTTCAAAATCCTTCTGAAACATTAATATATTTTCAAAAAAAATATGTATATATGAATCATACATACATACATATACATATATATACATACACTGTAACGATCGGGATTTTTCGTTGCCGAAAAACCGAACCGTTAGAGTTTTAGAAGAAGAAAGAGGTAGAAGAAGAAAGAAAAGAAAGAGAAGAGAAAACAGAAAATCAAGTAACAGAACGAGAAACAATAACAGAATCTCACAGTCGCAGCGGAACAACATATAATAGATAAATGAATATTCATTAAAACAAAAGAACTATACATTTTATACATTACATCACATTACATTACATCAATCAGAGTGTACGACAACAACAGCGGAAAGAAATACTATATACAATAGATAATAGACTACGCTATCTGGCTCGCCTCCAGATCTGCACAGCAACTCCCGAATCCAGAATAACCTGATAACCTAACTCTAGACTGCCCGTGTGGAAAATAGTGGGCACCCAGAGTTTAGGAAAGGAACAATAAACTCCAGGTCAGTCATGGGACTGGTGTGAGAACTCAAAACAGTTAATCTTTAAACAAGCAACAAGAAAATTTAAATTTTGAAATCCGCAATGCTTTTTGGAAAATGAAACTACCATAAGGCCTCCCGGCACACACACAATGCAAACGCACACATGGGGGAGATTTCTCCTTATGATAGTCAAACATGCTTACTACGAGAAAAATTCTTTGATATTATTACTAGTGCATAGTGGAAAATATTTCGAAAGTATAATATAAATCCTAGCCAGCATAGGTACCATGATACTATGCCTACTATAGCTGCCATGTTAAATGGCAGGTTCTACAACTAAAACCGTACAAGGCACGTATTGGATGAATGGATTTCCAACAAATGGTCAGGCTAAGGAACTTCCTACTGCCACATGGGATCGCCTCTGGCGGGACGTCCCGAGAACTAACGTTACGGTTAGATCTCTGCCAACACAAGGCCGGGTTACCTCTGTAACTAGGTAACTACTACACGAATATGTCATCCCCCGGTCCTTTGGGACCTTTATCCGAGCGCTCGATACCAACAACACCACACAGAAATATATATATAGTGTTTCCACATGAGTAAATATCTGGGCTCCATACCATGATACCACCCTTTTCCAGAAGGAAATGACATACCCTAAAGGGCGCGACCCTCATAACCTTGCCGCATATTCCTGTTTCGACCATTTCCGGGGAGTGAGGTCCTGACGAAGTCTCGTCCACAAAGCTACGCTTTGTACAACAAAGCCATGCTTTGGGTCCACAGATGACCAAAGCAATAATCACAAAGATAAATGATCAAATAAATGATCATATCACAAATGACCAACCAAAGATCATCACACAGCAGCACTCAGCATGCCACATTACCAGATTGGGAAATATCGCTGATAACCTTCAACTACATAACCTCTGAGCTCGTACGTCTCAGAGAAGGGTGTTAAGCTAAGAGAATAAATTCTCCGCCACCAACAGAAATGTATTTGAAAGAAATCTGCTATATCTCTCAAAATGTAATGTCAGACACGTAACCATACAAGTCTGTTCCGGGTTCGAACAGAACCGAAGGCACTTCCAAGGAAGCCCTTGCAATCCGGGTATTCACAATCCCGATAAAATTTCCCATCACAAAGGAAATCTCCATATCGTAGCTAACGATGCGGAGACAATCGATAGGTCATCCTATCGTTTTCACAAATACCCGGTCTTCAACACCGGTCTTCAAATGCAATCCAAACGACGTATCGCATATTCGGAATGGGATATATGACACAAAGGTCCTCTCCCGGCTAAACCGAATAGCGAGCGCTTATTTTAAAAAATAAAAAGTGTGCATTCAATTCCAAACAAACACAATCAATACCATCCAAGGGTAAATATTGATAGTCGGTTATTTAACTATCAATAAGGATGCGCCACATCATCAGATTCCAAATAATTTTTCCAAAATTATTAAGTCCCAAAATATCTTACGAGAGATATATACATATATACACCATTTCCAAATAACTGCCCCAGTTATTTGTTTTACCAAAACCACTTCACGATAAAATTTTCCACACTTAACCAATTGAAAAACCAATTTTCAATTTACCTTTACCATTTGAAAACCAATTTTCAAATTACATTAACCATTTGCAAACCAATTTCAAATCACCTTAACCATTTGAAAACTAATTTCAAATCACCTTAACCATTTGAAAACTAATTTCAAATCACCTTAACCATTTGAAAACTAATTTCAAATCACCTTAACCATATATACCTTTTGAAACAAATTTCAAACCACCAAATAAATCTTTACCGATTTATTTTAACTTACGTTCCAAATTCGTAAATTATATTTTCATATTTAAAAATAAATCAACATTTATTTTTAAACAAATTTCCCTTCATATATATAAATTCCAAAGTGGATTTAAATTCCAAGCATCTACTAGCATACGATTCCCAAATCGATTTCAAGTTATTTGCTTTCAATTACCTTAAAGGTGAATTCACAAAAACCGTTCCATTTCATATTAGAAAACCATTCCCATGCTTATTTTTAAAATAAGTAATTCACAAATTTATTTATTTTCAACAATTTGGAAATACTCAATATACTTAAGTTACCGTTAAGTATTTTATTCCATTCTCTTTAAGAAAACATTCTTTTATTCACATTTATTTGGGTCAAAACGGATGTTGCGTAAAACATCGTTACGATAACCCAAAAACACTAGTATATGGATTTGAAATTAAAAATAGGTATATAAATCCAATACTATACAAATTATCCCCTTCTGTTTCTCGAAAACGTCTATTTCAACAATCAATGTTGAAATCTATGTTTTCAATACTCAATACATTTTAAAACACCTTTAATTCGTTTTAAATTCCATTTAAAACATTCCTTTCCCAAAAACAAACCCATTTTATTTAATAATCTATTCAATATTCAAAATAGTGAATATAGCCCACTTAACAAATTCCCATATTTCAATTTATCAAATTCGATGGATTTCAAATTTATAAACATAGTTTATAAATTCCATTTCTATTATAAACCCCAATTTTATAAATTCCTTTATTAATCCGATGCAATTTTACATAACCCAATTTCATACCCAAAAGCCATATTGTAAGTTAAATACTTATAATATTATTTATTTACCAAATCGTTCCATTGAACTTCACAAATTTAAAATCTTATCACTTACAAGATTTCTTTATGGTTTATAATAATTTCAACTAATGAAATCTTCATTTATTAACAATTTCTATAAAATTCCCCTTTTTAATGCCCCAAATTCATTTCTATAAGTTAATAACTTATAAACTTAAAATTTTCCAACAACCATTCGTTTTATAAATTTCACATATTATATATCTATAGATTTATAATGAAATTCATGTTATACATCAACTCAGCATTTTATAAATTTATTCTATAACTCCAATGATTTAATCTAGAAACATCCATTTATAAAATCCTTTATATAAACCATTAATAATCATATCTTCCCAAAAACCAAATTTAACTATTTTATAAAAACCTATTATTGTTAAAAATTTCTTTTAAGTTATATTTTATAAAAATATAAATTTTTAAAACATAAAATTTTATCCATCTATTTATTTTAAAATTTAATCAATTCAAAATTTTTAATAAACCATATTCTTTGAAAAATCGATTTAAAACCCCTTTTAAATTCAAAACCGTTATTTTTAATTTTTAAAAATTTGAATCCGATGATGCAACAACATCAGATGGTCAATCACGGGAATAAGTGTCATATATCAATATGATTATCAACAATCAACATAATATTTATAAACAAATAAATATGCGAGGAATCCAGTTGGATCCCTCCAACCTGTTACCCTGCATCCACAGACGTTAGCACAATACCAATTCCACTTCGAGGTGGAATATCGCGGTATATGGGATTTTATAAATATCCGCTTAATAACGGCGCAATAGGGTCTCATCCGCTATACGAGGCGGGAAATCAAATCCGATATATACATATGCCAATATATATATATCGCTATATATAGTATATATCCTACTATATCTACTAGCACAATCAACAGCAATCAACAATCAATAATAACTATTCAAAATTTTAAACAAAACCTTTCGATTGAGTGAGGAGTTCTCACCTTGATTTTATTCCGGTTTCGTCGTTCGTTTCGAATAAAATTAAACGAACGTTTAATTTTACCCAAAATTCAAACGACCTCCAATCGACTCCAAACCAGCTGCATTGCGAAGAGCTCGGCGATACGAAGCCAACGCAAAAAATCTCGTCCGAATCCGACCTCGCATGCAAAAGTTATCGCAGTTTGAACATTGAACGATTTAAATTTACAATTCAAATTTAAATTAAAATAAATAAAACTATCTCACCCCATACACACGTGCGGCCCCACCACCATCTCTCCCGTTCGCGTTTCATCTCCAGGAAGAAACACACGCGTAGAACCCATAGAAGCTCCAACTAGGGTTAAATTATTCGACCACAACGTTCGCCTATTCGTCGATCAGGGAGCGCCACCACCTCCGCCTACGTGAGAGCCATGCTCGGCTGCCCTGGAGTGGAGCTCGGCCCTCTCCCCCTCCTTGGGTTGCGTGCGCAGCCACCAGAGAACGCGGGCCCCTCGCCCACTGCTCGTTGCTCCAATTTCGATCTCGACCGTTGAGATCGAAGCCCTCTCTGCCCTCTACGACTTTCCAGTTGGAAGTTTCTTCTAAAACTCGACGGATCTGTGTGGATTTGAGGTGGAAGTTGGGTGATTTCTGGCCTTTGAATAATTAGGGCCGGCCAGAGCAAAAGAGGAAGAAGGGTTTTGGTGAAAATTTGCATTTATAACCACATACAATTATTATTTTAATAATAAAAATCCCAAATTGACACTTTTGCAAACGAACTCCAAACGACGCGTGCCGCCAGGCGATTCTAAGGTTTTTCCGCGTTTCGGACACAATGGAACAGGTTTCGTAAGCTAATTCGGAAGTATGTGTGAGATACGGCAATAAACGGTCGATTTAAATTTAAACCGATTTAAGCGATTTCTAGGCGTTTTGGCTTGTACCGGACAAACGATAAATCCGATCGTCTTGAAATTTGAAATCTTGCAATAATATCACATTACGGATCCGATGAAACTGGTTTCGTCGAAATCCGAGACCGTTTGAAAAATGGCTATTTTAACTCGCCGAATTAAAATTAAAACGATATCGATGCCTTTCGAGCTGCCACGGTCAAACGACAACTCCGTTTGCTACGAAATTTGAAATCCGATAATAACTAACTATTACGGATCCAATGGAACTCGTTTCGTTCAATTCCGAGACTGTTCAAAAATTGGCTATTTTTCAGTCGATAATTAAATATTAAAATATTCAATTTTTACGAATTAACTCCAAATTCAATTTTACAAGTTCTAAAATATTTCTTTAACTTAAATATGATAAAACAAAATTTTCCAAACCATTTTCAATCATATTTAACCCAATATTTAATTATTTGTGGAATTTCACTATTAAATAAATCGATTTAATTGCAAAATTAAATCCAAAATTCAAAATAAAATTTATTCGACTCCAAAAATTCACTTATTAATATTTAAAATTAATTAAATACTCAAATTTAAATTACTAAAAATTCTGGGTCGTTACAATCTTCCCCCCTTAAAAGAATTTCGTCCTCGAAATTACAAGTTAAGGAGAATGATCCTAAACCGTTTATTATTTTTTCCAAAACTAATAGTTTTATTAACTTTCTAACCTAAATATTTTTATTAAAGATTCACTATTATTTCAATTAGCTTTCCAACTTCAATTATAGGTTTCAAACAACATTGTTTACTCAACAATTCAAATTTAAATTTCAATTCAAATTTTCAACTTTCAAAATTTTCTCAAAAATTTTTCTAACTCCCTAAATTTTCGAAAAATTTCGCCAGAGTCTCCTTTGCGCGGCTAGATCGGTACGACTACAAAACGGCTCTACGGCCCCTCAGAATCAAAAAGAAAAGAGAAAGCCAAGTGGCTGGAGAAGGAAATCACCAAATCTCATATAAAAACTGAAATACGTACCTTTTTGTCGAGCGATACAAAATTTTTTTAACTTTGAAATCAAAATCCCAATTCCTTTATAACCTGTATATCCTGCTAGCATAATATCCAATTATAATATTCAAACTATTTTGCCAATTCAATTATAAAATTTCCAATACATGCTTCTTATACCACTTTTAGTTTACTATTAAAGTTGCATATTCATTTTCATTCAACTTTGCATTTAAATTTTCATTTGAATTCAATTACATAGCTTTCAAATTTTACTAATTCAATTTCATTAACACTTAATGAATTTACATACAACCAACCAACAAGCAATAACGACCAATGTACATCCAATACAACCAAATTTATTTATTTTACTTACATTCAATTTGGTTCAACTGTTTTAATTCCAATTGGTTTAGCATTCAATTGATTTTCATCCAATTATTCAACTAACTTCAATGAATTTACACTTACATACATCGTTTCATATCAACTTACTTACATTCGATTGATTAACATTCAATCCATTCTTTAATTCAATTGCTAGTTCTTTTTACAAATAAAATTGAATTTCATTTATATAACTTAAGTTCACATCTTTAACAATTTCATTTACTCACTTTATTCATTTATTTTGATATTAACATCAATTCTTTCAACATTACTTAACTTGCATTCCATTTCAACTTTATTTACATCATTTAATTCACTTGATTATTTAACTTTGATGCAAAGATCGATTTTTTTATTCAACTTCACTTAAGTTATTCCATTTAAACATCATTTGTTAATTTAACTTAAGTTTTACTTGTCAATTCAATTCGGATTTTAAATTCCAAAGTAAATCCTATTTAACTTTTACTTAAGCCAAATTCATATCAATATTCAAATTCATATTCCATTTTACTTAACTTAATTGTTTAACCACTTCAACAACTGGTTTCACTTACACTTTCCCATTTAATAAGTTATAAAACTTATTATTCAACTTCTAACTTATATTATAAGTTCAAAACCTTTTTCACTTATATTTATCAATTTCAAATTGAATTTTCAACTATCAAATTTGTTTATTACAACAAAACTCCAATTTTTAAATTCATTATTATAGCAAATCCATCACATAGAAACTCGAAAATGATACTGATGATGCTGCAGTCATCACCCTTATTATTTCCCAGTGACAATAGTGAAATCAATGCTAATTATTCTTTCAAAAAGTTTTCTTTCTATTCATAAATCACTTTTATAAACCTTTTACTTATATAATTTTACTTCTTATATACATACATGATTATCTTACAATTGTAACTCATTATTAATTATAATTCCATCTTATGATTCATTGGTTTATGCCATTATTCTTTTTACAATAGTTGCTTTTATTAGCTCATTCAAACAACTTTTAATTATTTTATATTTATATCATTTACAACAACCAAGCAATCAATTATATACACACTTCAATAATTCCTGAAAAATTATTTTCTTTTTATATATAAAATATAATCGAGGTAAAATTATTTCATTTACCCAATTTAAAACAATATTGTGTCGAATTGTTCTATTCAAGTGTTTAGGAACCCCTTCGATTCAGTTTTCGAGGCTGCGCCGACGAAGGTTCATATACCACTCAATAAACCAATCATCACAATATAAAACAATTTTATATTCACTAACAAATACGCACTCATATCTATTATTACACTCACACTCATTCTAGAGTACTGCTGACTCTATCTCTAATGAGTAACACCCAACAGAGCAGGTTGTCGCTTAACCATATGCTCTGATACCAAATGTAACGATCGGGATTTTTCGTTGCCGAAAAACCGAACCGTTAGAGTTTTAGAAGAAGAAAGAGGTAGAAGAAGAAAGAAAAGAAAGAGAAGAGAAAACAGAAAATCAAGTAACAGAACGAGAAACAATAACAGAATCTCACAGTCGCAGCGGAACAACATATAATAGATAAATGAATATTCATTAAAACAAAAGAACTATACATTTTATACATTACATCACATTACATTACATCAATCAGAGTGTACGACAACAACAGCGGAAAGAAATACTATATACAATAGATAATAGACTACGCTATCTGGCTCGCCTCCAGATCTGCACAGCAACTCCCGAATCCAGAATAACCTGATAACCTAACTCTAGACTGCCCGTGTGGAAAATAGTGGGCACCCAGAGTTTAGGAAAGGAACAATAAACTCCAGGTCAGTCATGGGACTGGTGTGAGAACTCAAAACAGTTAATCTTTAAACAAGCAACAAGAAAATTTAAATTTTGAAATCCGCAATGCTTTTTGGAAAATGAAACTACCATAAGGCCTCCCGGCACACACACAATGCAAACGCACACATGGGGGAGATTTCTCCTTATGATAGTCAAACATGCTTACTACGAGAAAAATTCTTTGATATTATTACTAGTGCATAGTGGAAAATATTTCGAAAGTATAATATAAATCCTAGCCAGCATAGGTACCATGATACTATGCCTACTATAGCTGCCATGTTAAATGGCAGGTTCTACAACTAAAACCGTACAAGGCACGTATTGGATGAATGGATTTCCAACAAATGGTCAGGCTAAGGAACTTCCTACTGCCACATGGGATCGCCTCTGGCGGGACGTCCCGAGAACTAACGTTACGGTTAGATCTCTGCCAACACAAGGCCGGGTTACCTCTGTAACTAGGTAACTACTACACGAATATGTCATCCCCCGGTCCTTTGGGACCTTTATCCGAGCGCTCGATACCAACAACACCACACAGAAATATATATATAGTGTTTCCACATGAGTAAATATCTGGGCTCCATACCATGATACCACCCTTTTCCAGAAGGAAATGACATACCCTAAAGGGCGCGACCCTCATAACCTTGCCGCATATTCCTGTTTCGACCATTTCCGGGGAGTGAGGTCCTGACGAAGTCTCGTCCACAAAGCTACGCTTTGTACAACAAAGCCATGCTTTGGGTCCACAGATGACCAAAGCAATAATCACAAAGATAAATGATCAAATAAATGATCATATCACAAATGACCAACCAAAGATCATCACACAGCAGCACTCAGCATGCCACATTACCAGATTGGGAAATATCGCTGATAACCTTCAACTACATAACCTCTGAGCTCGTACGTCTCAGAGAAGGGTGTTAAGCTAAGAGAATAAATTCTCCGCCACCAACAGAAATGTATTTGAAAGAAATCTGCTATATCTCTCAAAATGTAATGTCAGACACGTAACCATACAAGTCTGTTCCGGGTTCGAACAGAACCGAAGGCACTTCCAAGGAAGCCCTTGCAATCCGGGTATTCACAATCCCGATAAAATTTCCCATCACAAAGGAAATCTCCATATCGTAGCTAACGATGCGGAGACAATCGATAGGTCATCCTATCGTTTTCACAAATACCCGGTCTTCAACACCGGTCTTCAAATGCAATCCAAACGACGTATCGCATATTCGGAATGGGATATATGACACAAAGGTCCTCTCCCGGCTAAACCGAATAGCGAGCGCTTATTTTAAAAAATAAAAAGTGTGCATTCAATTCCAAACAAACACAATCAATACCATCCAAGGGTAAATATTGATAGTCGGTTATTTAACTATCAATAAGGATGCGCCACATCATCAGATTCCAAATAATTTTTCCAAAATTATTAAGTCCCAAAATATCTTACGAGAGATATATACATATATACACCATTTCCAAATAACTGCCCCAGTTATTTGTTTTACCAAAACCACTTCACGATAAAATTTTCCACACTTAACCAATTGAAAAACCAATTTTCAATTTACCTTTACCATTTGAAAACCAATTTTCAAATTACATTAACCATTTGCAAACCAATTTCAAATCACCTTAACCATTTGAAAACTAATTTCAAATCACCTTAACCATTTGAAAACTAATTTCAAATCACCTTAACCATTTGAAAACTAATTTCAAATCACCTTAACCATATATACCTTTTGAAACAAATTTCAAACCACCAAATAAATCTTTACCGATTTATTTTAACTTACGTTCCAAATTCGTAAATTATATTTTCATATTTAAAAATAAATCAACATTTATTTTTAAACAAATTTCCCTTCATATATATAAATTCCAAAGTGGATTTAAATTCCAAGCATCTACTAGCATACGATTCCCAAATCGATTTCAAGTTATTTGCTTTCAATTACCTTAAAGGTGAATTCACAAAAACCGTTCCATTTCATATTAGAAAACCATTCCCATGCTTATTTTTAAAATAAGTAATTCACAAATTTATTTATTTTCAACAATTTGGAAATACTCAATATACTTAAGTTACCGTTAAGTATTTTATTCCATTCTCTTTAAGAAAACATTCTTTTATTCACATTTATTTGGGTCAAAACGGATGTTGCGTAAAACATCGTTACGATAACCCAAAAACACTAGTATATGGATTTGAAATTAAAAATAGGTATATAAATCCAATACTATACAAATTATCCCCTTCTGTTTCTCGAAAACGTCTATTTCAACAATCAATGTTGAAATCTATGTTTTCAATACTCAATACATTTTAAAACACCTTTAATTCGTTTTAAATTCCATTTAAAACATTCCTTTCCCAAAAACAAACCCATTTTATTTAATAATCTATTCAATATTCAAAATAGTGAATATAGCCCACTTAACAAATTCCCATATTTCAATTTATCAAATTCGATGGATTTCAAATTTATAAACATAGTTTATAAATTCCATTTCTATTATAAACCCCAATTTTATAAATTCCTTTATTAATCCGATGCAATTTTACATAACCCAATTTCATACCCAAAAGCCATATTGTAAGTTAAATACTTATAATATTATTTATTTACCAAATCGTTCCATTGAACTTCACAAATTTAAAATCTTATCACTTACAAGATTTCTTTATGGTTTATAATAATTTCAACTAATGAAATCTTCATTTATTAACAATTTCTATAAAATTCCCCTTTTTAATGCCCCAAATTCATTTCTATAAGTTAATAACTTATAAACTTAAAATTTTCCAACAACCATTCGTTTTATAAATTTCACATATTATATATCTATAGATTTATAATGAAATTCATGTTATACATCAACTCAGCATTTTATAAATTTATTCTATAACTCCAATGATTTAATCTAGAAACATCCATTTATAAAATCCTTTATATAAACCATTAATAATCATATCTTCCCAAAAACCAAATTTAACTATTTTATAAAAACCTATTATTGTTAAAAATTTCTTTTAAGTTATATTTTATAAAAATATAAATTTTTAAAACATAAAATTTTATCCATCTATTTATTTTAAAATTTAATCAATTCAAAATTTTTAATAAACCATATTCTTTGAAAAATCGATTTAAAACCCCTTTTAAATTCAAAACCGTTATTTTTAATTTTTAAAAATTTGAATCCGATGATGCAACAACATCAGATGGTCAATCACGGGAATAAGTGTCATATATCAATATGATTATCAACAATCAACATAATATTTATAAACAAATAAATATGCGAGGAATCCAGTTGGATCCCTCCAACCTGTTACCCTGCATCCACAGACGTTAGCACAATACCAATTCCACTTCGAGGTGGAATATCGCGGTATATGGGATTTTATAAATATCCGCTTAATAACGGCGCAATAGGGTCTCATCCGCTATACGAGGCGGGAAATCAAATCCGATATATACATATGCCAATATATATATATCGCTATATATAGTATATATCCTACTATATCTACTAGCACAATCAACAGCAATCAACAATCAATAATAACTATTCAAAATTTTAAACAAAACCTTTCGATTGAGTGAGGAGTTCTCACCTTGATTTTATTCCGGTTTCGTCGTTCGTTTCGAATAAAATTAAACGAACGTTTAATTTTACCCAAAATTCAAACGACCTCCAATCGACTCCAAACCAGCTGCATTGCGAAGAGCTCGGCGATACGAAGCCAACGCAAAAAATCTCGTCCGAATCCGACCTCGCATGCAAAAGTTATCGCAGTTTGAACATTGAACGATTTAAATTTACAATTCAAATTTAAATTAAAATAAATAAAACTATCTCACCCCATACACACGTGCGGCCCCACCACCATCTCTCCCGTTCGCGTTTCATCTCCAGGAAGAAACACACGCGTAGAACCCATAGAAGCTCCAACTAGGGTTAAATTATTCGACCACAACGTTCGCCTATTCGTCGATCAGGGAGCGCCACCACCTCCGCCTACGTGAGAGCCATGCTCGGCTGCCCTGGAGTGGAGCTCGGCCCTCTCCCCCTCCTTGGGTTGCGTGCGCAGCCACCAGAGAACGCGGGCCCCTCGCCCACTGCTCGTTGCTCCAATTTCGATCTCGACCGTTGAGATCGAAGCCCTCTCTGCCCTCTACGACTTTCCAGTTGGAAGTTTCTTCTAAAACTCGACGGATCTGTGTGGATTTGAGGTGGAAGTTGGGTGATTTCTGGCCTTTGAATAATTAGGGCCGGCCAGAGCAAAAGAGGAAGAAGGGTTTTGGTGAAAATTTGCATTTATAACCACATACAATTATTATTTTAATAATAAAAATCCCAAATTGACACTTTTGCAAACGAACTCCAAACGACGCGTGCCGCCAGGCGATTCTAAGGTTTTTCCGCGTTTCGGACACAATGGAACAGGTTTCGTAAGCTAATTCGGAAGTATGTGTGAGATACGGCAATAAACGGTCGATTTAAATTTAAACCGATTTAAGCGATTTCTAGGCGTTTTGGCTTGTACCGGACAAACGATAAATCCGATCGTCTTGAAATTTGAAATCTTGCAATAATATCACATTACGGATCCGATGAAACTGGTTTCGTCGAAATCCGAGACCGTTTGAAAAATGGCTATTTTAACTCGCCGAATTAAAATTAAAACGATATCGATGCCTTTCGAGCTGCCACGGTCAAACGACAACTCCGTTTGCTACGAAATTTGAAATCCGATAATAACTAACTATTACGGATCCAATGGAACTCGTTTCGTTCAATTCCGAGACTGTTCAAAAATTGGCTATTTTTCAGTCGATAATTAAATATTAAAATATTCAATTTTTACGAATTAACTCCAAATTCAATTTTACAAGTTCTAAAATATTTCTTTAACTTAAATATGATAAAACAAAATTTTCCAAACCATTTTCAATCATATTTAACCCAATATTTAATTATTTGTGGAATTTCACTATTAAATAAATCGATTTAATTGCAAAATTAAATCCAAAATTCAAAATAAAATTTATTCGACTCCAAAAATTCACTTATTAATATTTAAAATTAATTAAATACTCAAATTTAAATTACTAAAAATTCTGGGTCGTTACATACACACACACACATATGTATATGCATACACACACACATAAATATATATACACATATACATATACATATACATATACATATATATATATACATATACATATACATATACATATTCATATATATATATATATATATATATATATATTACAATGAGATCTCTAGTTATGATTATAGAGGTCATGGGTTCGATCAGTGCTCTGCTTAAATCAAGTGTAACGACCCGCCGTTCTGACCGCCTCTAGTCGGTAATTAAACCAACTAGAAACGTTCAAAATGACGGATTGTTAGTCCGTTTATAGAGTTTAAACAGAATCAGCCACAGAATCACAGAATAATCATAATATTTTTCATAAATGAATTTTTTTCTTACATACATCAGAGTTTTATACAATGAATCAGATTTTAATACAGCGGAACAGTTATCCATATATATATATCTTTTAGAGTACAAAGAAAATTTTCTAGAAAAACTTTAGTGAAGTGCATTCCCCTCTTTCTCTAACTTCTCGGCCTGAAAATCTTCAAGCTGTAAAAATACTCGGTCTGACCCGAGTATTATATTCAAAAGAAAATAATACACAGGTCAGTCTAATTCAAACTCAGTTATTAGTGCATAGAGGCAATAATAATCAACAATTAGATGACAGTCAAATATAATTTACCTATCCGATCCTTTAACAAGAAATCGGATAACGGTAAATATAACACTTAACAGTGTTAAACATCAATTCAGTAGATTCAGATTTATCAATGAGATAGATGAAGGGATTATTGATGAAGATCATTTAGAAAACAATCAAAATTTGCCTAAACGGAAATTAACTACAAAATCATCAAAATCGATTCAAAATATATTGAATTGGCAACATAAAATAATTTATCAAAAGAAAACATCATTTTAAACATTAAATTTTGTAGGGCTGCAGTACACGCACTCGCGTACGGCCTCGCCACATTTAAAATGTCAACTCCGTGGCTGCAGTTCACGCTTGCGTGCACTGCCTCGCCACTACAACTTGTGAAATAAAACAAGTTTTTCAACAACTTATTACTGCACATTTCAACAAGTGCAAATTTTCATAAAAATGAAACTGCAGTCACTAATGAACAGAAGGGCGAACTGCAACAACAACGCAGCCACCACAAGATCATAATGCAACAAAACTGTCTCGAAGCAACTTAGTCGAGACTATCAAACTTCAGCAAAATCAGAAGCAAGCTAAGCTCAACGCATCAAGAAACTCAATCAAGACAGTGACAATAAGGCACTGTAAATACAAAATGCACCACCACAAGTATGCATGGGCAACTGCAAACATAAACTACAGCCACCACAAATGCAAGTCTAAACCAACTCAGATATTCAAGGAAAAACTGCAAACCAAAACTGCAGCCCCCACTTGAATACAAGGGAGCCAGTACAAGGTACAAACGAATTAAACTGCAAATAATCTCAGTGCATCAATGCAATGCTACCAAGGAAAAATCTCAACAAAAAGCACTGCAGATGAAACAGGCAAGTAAACTCAAACTTATAACTCAATTGCAAGCTGCATAAACATGTATATATAAACATGCTATCAACAATTACTAAATGCAGAGGTCAAATCACAACTATCACGATTCAACACAACTGCCAAGCCACTCGATGATCCTGGAAAATCACATATGCAGTGATACATAAAGCACATGCATCACTACAGCAACCAAAGGCGAACTAGGCATATGTACTCAAACCAAAAGAACTCAGTGACAAGCAAAATGCAGTGTAAACAATGTCTAGTATACGTATGAATCAATTTCATATGTACAACAAACACCCAAACAATGCAACCTGAACCCGCAACTCAAAATGCAAGTCGAAGCTGTAAACAAATCCAATTCAAAATTTTCAAAGTGCAGTGGCCATACACATATATATACATACAAGAATGTATGTATACAAATGATTAGCCATCGAAGTGCAGTGTAACTACAAAGAAGACAGTGGCAGCTGTTCAGATGAAAATGAGCTAAAGTGAAGATCACAAAGCATAGCAACTGCATAGGACTGCAAGAACATGATACAGATGCAACATAGAACTGCACATAGCAGTGAGGCACAAATGAAAATGTAACATAGACTGCAGACAAACAAAAGAATGATACAGGGCAACATGTACTCAGGGAACTCAAGGAAAATACAAACCCCACAAAGTGCAGAAATGCTCAATGGCAAATCCATGAGCAGACTCAAATGTTACTTGATAATTAAGTAGCATGAGGGGAAACACATAAAACGGTGGACAGAGTTGAGTCGAGGCTACCATCAGTATGTACTAATCAGAACATGTACAGAGGAAAAATTTCGAAATTTTTTTTTATCTTCTTACTCAAAGCCAAAACACAAATAGAAGTTGGTACAAAGTTTCTAACATATACATGCAAGTACTTGTTTATATATGCATGAAAGGTTAGGCTACTGGAAATGGGTACAGGCAGGTAGGTGTATGAACTTTTCTTTTCCTAAATAACATTGTCATGCAATAAAATGAAACTGTACTCAAGTGGACTTATCAATATGTGCTCAGTGGCATGCCTACAAATATACAATGCAAGTAGATCCAGTGAGGTGTTCGATGCAGTATAAAAGAAGGTTCAAAGTCATATGCAGTGAAACCATAATGCACAATTGAACAAATAGATGAAACTGGACCAAATTCACTCAATGTAAACTAGAACACGACAACACATGAGAGTGCATAGCAAAGTCGAATGATCTCATGTGGATAATGTAGGCTAGAACAAACATGCTACAGCTAGTCAATTTCAAATGCATGGCAAACATTTGCGTACAAGCTTCAGATTAACAACACATGAATGCAACCTTATATATGCCCAATATTACGTGAAACAAATGTGTAAGGTCAAAACAATATATCATAAATTTCAGTATGATATAAGTGTATGGTGCAGTGAACTAGGGTGTGGATGTACACTGCAACACTACAGAATAATGACATAAGTGTACACTGCAGTGAAACTTAGATATGAATGAATACGGCAACAGAAGTGTACACAGTGACAACTACTTCAATGACACAGATCAATGCCATATATTCAAGTTCAATGAACATGTGCAAGTGAAAGCAGTAATTTAAAGATTTACAACTGCAGTTCCAAGTGACCGAAGTCAATGCGAACCATACGAAACAAACGTGTCCACAGTTCATCAGAGAAAACAAGGCCGAAGCCATCAAAACAATTCAACTCTCTTGCCAATGACAAGATCCTCGTCCATCAAAAGGAACTACACAAACTGGAATAAGCATATCATCAAAAATCAAGTTTTACTGTCGAAAGCAACTATAGTGCAAAACCATGGCTGTTGAGCAAGCACATGGATTCACAAATAAATTCCAAGTAAAGAGAATCAAGGCCGAAGCCAAACACAACAATCAATTTCCAGAAAACAAAATCGTGAGCATCAATAAATCGAGCAACTAAAATCAGTAATTTAAACAATTTAATACGAACGAAAATCACATGAAACTAAACTCTATAACTTGAGGCTAAATTAGATGTGAGTAAGAATATTTTACTCACCTCAGATCGAAGAGCACGCGAACGAATTGGGGCACGCGAGCGAGATTGAAGTCGAAGCCCTAATTTCTGAAGGCGAACGAAGAGGAATCAAGACGAGAGAAGAACGCGGCCGCCATTTCTATTTTCTTTCGTGTGAATTTTGAAGTGATGGAGGAATGGGTATCGGCATGTTTTTAAGAAGGGGATGGAGACGTGAAAAACTGCGTGAATCAAGGCATGTGAAGCGGCGTGTTTGTAGCTGAAAGGAGTAAGGCTGCTTCTTTTTTTATATTTATTTTTTTATTTTTTTTATTTTATATTCAATTGTTTTGTTTAATTTTTTTTTTCTTCTTAAATAAACTTATAAACGTTTTGCAGTTCAATTATGAAACATAAATTTATATTAACGTGTTTTACAATTTATTTTATATTGATTAAAATTTTATTCCTTTATTTAAGTTAAAGAAAAATGTTATTTATAACTAACCACAAATTTATAAATTTAAATAGCAAAAATTCTTAAATCCAAATTATTTTTCTAAATCATTAATTCAAATTTAAAATATAAGTTCAATATTAAATTTCAACTTCAAAGTCAAAATTAAATTTTCTATTCAACTTTAAATAGATTAAATTCAAAAATTTAATCGTCAAATTTCGTAGTTTTATTGGAATTCAATTTAAATTTATCTCAAATATTTAAAATTAATTAAATATCTTCAATTTAAATTGCTCAAAATTCAGGATCGTTACAATCTCCCCTACTTAAAAGAATTTCGTCCCGAAATTATAAGTTAGAAAAAAAAACGATTGCTAAAATCTCACCGATATTTATATCCTACATAATTTTACCAAGTTTCAAACTCGCAAATAAATATAGAATTCATTCCATTTATTTTATCTCACTAGTTTTGTTCATCAATTTCAATAATCAAGACATAAAAGTCTTTTACCAAATTTTTGACTTACAAAAACTCAGATTTTTAAACTTGAAATCTTTCATGCTAAATATTTGCATAATATATCTTATCCAAAACTGTGGACTTTCAAGATATTCAAAAAGATCTTCTTCCTCAGTTCATTAAGTTAGGATCATGTAATTCTAATTTCAGATTATTGATTTTCTATTCAAAGTTTTGAAAATACTTGATAACTCAAAGTTTAACAAGTCCATCGTCGTTCTCACAGACTTTAGGCATACGCTGGCCAGGCGCAAGACTAAAAATCTCCAAGTACTAAACATACTTGCTTCAACTCCCAGTGAAAATACTTTTTTTAAAAATTCTTTTAAAAATGGATATGGAAAGTCCGTTCCCCCATGGATCACAGTTTACCCGGCGGTTTCGCTACTATCTCAGTAGAATCGCTTGTAATCTCAGATTTCTCATCACTCCTGAATTTCGCCATGGTTATCGCCTTAGATCGCGGTCCACACGGCGGTTACGCTACTATCTCAGTAGAATCGCTCGTAGCCTTAGGCATCACGCCCCTCGAATTACGCTTCGGTTTCCAGATCGCAGTTTACTCAGCGGTTGCGCCACTATCTCAGTGGAATCGCTTGTAACTGTAGGCATCACACCCCACGAATTACGCCAGCATCAATCACATAATCCCAAACACGATTGGGATATCATATCAGTCCCATTGGACATTCCACTAATGGAATTCTACGTCGCTACGATTTACAATGGACACTCTACCGAGTTCCAATCACTTTCACACATAATAAATGGAAGGTACATTTCCATATCCTCAGTTTTTAGAAAACATATGTCATATACATATAGTACTTCATTTCACATTTCGTACTTATCATATCTATGTAACCCTACACAGGATTTTCATAATAATGACTTTCTAAACTGATGGTTTTCGATTATATTCACATATATAAGTTACGAAAACTCAATTCACATTCACAACAAATAGAGGATTCCAATTTTCCATCACGTTTAAAATTTTCCTCTAAATCGATTTGAAAATTTAAGGTTATTTCAAACCTAATTCACATTCACAATCCAATTCATTATCGACTTCAGATTCGATTTGGATTTCACGTTGCATCGTCAATTCTCAACACATAATTGATGTCTATCGATATATAACCTCTAAGCTCGTACGTCTCAGAGAAGGGTGTTAAGCTAAAAGAATAAATTCTTCGCCACCACAGATATATATTTAATAGAGATCAAATGCTATGTCATCAATTCACAATGTTACATACAATCCCAATCGACTATCCAAAATTCAAAGCTGAACTTATATTATTTTTGGTGTCAAAGTTAAAATCAATTTAACACAAGATTCAATTCTTTGAAAAATTTCCAAGTTGAACTAATTGTTCAAATTTCTCAAAATAATATCTTTACAAGATATATAATTTTCACACTTAGCCATTTGAAACTAATTTCAAATATTCATTTCTCAATTTATCTTTAAAAGATAAAATTTCAAACCTTTCATTTCATACTGGAAAACATTTCCATACTTATTCAATAATAAGTAATTCACAAATTCATTCATTTTCAACACTTTGAAAATATTCGATATACTTGAATCAAAATTAAGTATATATTTCTTTCTTTAAGGAAATCATTCTTTTAAACACATTTATTTGAGTTAAAACGAATGTTGCGTAAAACATCGTTACGACAACTCAAAATCACTAGTATAGGGATTCGGATTTAAGATAGATATATAAATCCCAATACTATAAACAACATTTCCTTCCGGAAACCATTTACTATAACAACAGTGTTATAGTCCACCATTTCCTTATTTCTTGAAATGCCTATTTCAACAATTGAATGTTGAAATCTATGCATTCGATAGTTAATGCATTTTAAAACATCTTTAAAACTATTAACCTTTTCAACTTCAACTTAATTCATAGTTTGAATTCCTCATACCTTTCACAATATCAGTTTTAAACCGATTTCAACTTTTCAATATTAAGTTTTTCACTTAATTTAATTCTCCGCACGTTTAAATTCAAATTCATCACTGAGTCTATTTAAACCTATAATGGATTATCATGTTGACAACTTCAAATTTGAAATTTAAATTCTATTTGAACTTTGCATTTACTTTCTATTTCAAAAAATAGTCAACTAGTTCTTTAGTAAATTGTTCATCAATTTAGTTCCATCAAATTCATATTTCCACATTAATCATTTTAGACATTAGTCTAAACTTGAAATATAAACTTTACATCAAACTCAGTTTGATTCATACGGTTAAATCAACAATTAAATTTCATTTCATAATATCACTTCTCTAAAACATATCTGTTTTATTCAATAATATATTCACTGTCCAAAATCGTGAATATACTTATCTATTCAATTCAGTGTTTCTACACTTTTTATTTAAAGGATTATCCGCTGTCCAAAATCGTGGATATATCTCCTTTAATAAGTTATAACAAATTTCTTATCAAATTCAATTGGTTTCGAATTTATAAACAATCTTCATAAATTCCTTTTCTATTTATAAAACTTCGATTTATAAATCTTTTTATTAATTCAATTCAATTCAATTTATATAACTCAGTTATATACCCAAAAGTCCATATTATAAGTTAAATACTTATAATTCATTTATTTACTAAATCGTTCTTCACAACGTTTGAAATCAAAAAAAGAATTCAGAGTCAAATTCTCAAGTTATAGTTCAATAATCCGTTTGATTATAACCAAATTAACGTATCATTTTATTTCACAATTATTACTCGAAATATTCAAAATATTTGATTTAAACCAATTTAAACCAATTCACTAATTCACTAGTTCTCTTAACTAATATTTCATTTTCATAAATCTCAATAATTCGATAATGAGTTTCCGAACGATCGAAACTCAAATCTAATGAGACCTCACCGAATATAAACTATCGCACACTCACATTTAGAGAAGGGAATTTTCAAAATAATTCTAATTTTCAAAATACCTTTTTATTTTAAAGAAAACAATTTTATACTTCTTTAAATTTGAAAAGCACTTTCTTTATAGTGGTTCTAGTAACTATTCATATTAAACATCATAAACTGAGCTTTGAGTAAACCAAAGCTCTGATACCACTTTTGTAACGACCCGCCGTTCTGACCGCCTCTAGTCGGTGATTAAACCAACTAGAAACGTTCAAAATGACGGATTGTTAGTCAGTTTATAGAGTTTAAACAGAATCAGCCACAGAATCACAGAATAATCATAATATTTTTCATAAATGAATTTTTTCTTACATACATCAGAGTTTTATACAATGAATCAGATTTTAATACAGCGGAACAGTTATCCATATATATATATCTTTTAGAGTACAAAGAAAATTTTCTCGAAAAACTTTAGTGAAGTGCATTCCCCTCTCTCTCTAACTTCTCGGCCTGAAAATCTTCAAGCTGTAAAAATACTCGGTCTGACCCGAGTATTATATTCAAAAGAAAATAATACACAGGTCAGTCTAATTCAAACTCAGTTATTAGTGCATAGAGGCAATAATAATCAACAATTAGATGACAGTCAAATATAATTTACCTATCCGATCCTTTAACAAGAAATCGGATAACGGTAAATATAACACTTAACAGTGTTAAACATCAATTCAGTAGATTCAGATTTATCAATGAGATAGATGAAGGGATTATTGATGAAGATCATTTAGAAAACAATCAAAATTTGCCTAAACGGCAATTAACTACAAAATCATCAAAATCGATTCAAAATATATTGAATTGGCAACATAAAATAATTTTCATCAAAAGAAAACATCATTTTAAACATTAAATTTTGTAGGGCTGCAGTACACGCACTCGCGTACGGCCTCGCCACATTTAAAATGTCAACTCCGTGGCTGCAGTTCACGCTTGCGTGCACTGCCTCGCCACTACAACTTGTGAAATAAAACAAGTTTTTCAACAACTTATTACTGCACATTTCAACAAGTGCAAATTTTCATAAAAATGAAACTGCAGTCACTAATGAACAGAAGGGCGAACTGCAACAACAACGCAGCCACCACAAGATCATAATGCAACAAAACTGTCTCGAAGCAACTTAGTCGAGACTATCAAACTTCAGCAAAATCAGAAGCAAGCTAAGCTCAACGCATCAAGAAACTCAATCAAGACAGTGACAATAAGGCACTGTAAATACAAAATGCACCACCACAAGTATGCATGGGCAACTGCAAACATAAACTACAGCCACCACAAATGCAAGTCTAAACCAACTCAGATATTCAAGGAAAAACTGCAAACCAAAACTGCAGCCCCCACTTGAATACAAGGGAGCCAGTACAAGGTACAAACGAATTAAACTGCAAATAATCTCAGTGCATCAATGCAATGCTACCAAGGAAAAATCTCAACAAAAAGCACTGCAGATGAAACAGGCAAGTAAACTCAAACTTATAACTCAATTGCAAGCTGCATAAACATGTATATATAAACATGCTATCAACAATTACTAAATGCAGAGGTCAAATCACAACTATCACGATTCAACACAACTGCCAAGCCACTCGATGATCCTGGAAAATCACATATGCAGTGATACATAAAGCACATGCATCACTACAGCAACCAAAGGCGAACTAGGCATATGTACTCAAACCAAAAGAACTCAGTGACAAGCAAGATGCAGTGTAAACAATGTCTAGTATACGTATGAATCAATTTCATATGTACAACAAACACCCAAACAATGCAACCTGAACCCGCAACTCAAAATGCAAGTCGAAGCTGTAAACAAATCCAATTCAAAATTTTCAAAGTGCAGTGGCCATACACATATATATACATACAAGAATGTATGTATACAAATGATTAGCCATCGAAGTGCAGTGTAACTACAAAGAAGACAGTGGCAGCTGTTCAGATGAAAATGAGATAAAGTGAAGATCACAAAGCATAGCAACTGCATAGGACTGCAAGAACATGATACAAATGCAACATAGAACTGCACATAGCAGTGAGGCACAAATGAAAATGTAACATAGACTGCAGACAAACAAAAGAATGATACAGGGCAACATGTACTCAGGGAACTCAAGGAAAATACAAACCCCACAAAGTGCAGAAATGCTCAATGGCAAATCCATGAGCAGACTCAAATGTTACTTGATAATTAAGTAGCATGAGGGGAAACACATAAAACGGTGGACAGAGTTGAGTCGAGGCTACCATCAGTATGTACTAATCAGAACATGTACAGAGGAAAAATTTCGAAAATTTTTTTTATCTTCTTACTCAAAGCCAAAACACAAATAGAAGTTGGTACAAAGTTTCTAACATATACATGCAAGTACTTGTTTATATATGCATGAAAGGTTAGGCTACTGGAAATGGGTACAGGCAGGTAGGTGTATGAACTTTTCTTTTCCTAAATAACATTGTCATGCAATAAAATGAAACTGTACTCAAGTGGACTTATCAATATGTGCTCAGTGGCATGCCTACAAATATACAATGCAAGTAGATCCAGTGAGGTGTTCGATGCAGTATAAAAGAAGGTTCAAAGTCATATGCAGTGAAACCATAATGCACAATTGAACAAATAGATGAAACTGGACCAAATTCACTCAATGTAAACTAGAACACGACAACACATGAGAGTGCATAGCAAAGTCGAATGATCTCATGTGGATAATGTAGGCAAGAACAAACATGCTACAGCTAGTCAATTTCAAATGCATGGCAAACATTTGCGTACAAGCTTCAGATTAACAACACATGAATGCAACCTTATATATGCCCAATATTACGTGAAACAAATGTGTAAGGTCAAAACAATATATCATAAATTTCAGTATGATATAAGTGTATGGTGCAGTGAACTAGGGTGTGGATGTACACTGCAACACTACAGAATAATGACATAAGTGTACACTGCAGTGAAACTTAGATATGAATGAATACGGCAACAGAAGTGTACACAGTGACAACTACTTCAATGACACAGATCAATGCCATATATTCAAGTTCAATGAACATTTACAAGTGAAAGCAGTAATTTAAAGATTTACAACTGCAGTTCCAAGTGACCGAAGTCAATGCGAACCATACGAAACAAATGTGTCCACAGTTCATCAGAGAAAACAAGGCCGAAGCCATCAAAACAATTCAACTCTCTTGCCAATGACAAGATCCTCGTCCATCAAAAGGAACTACACAAACTGGAATAAGCATATCATCAAAAATCAAGTTTTACTGTCGAAAGCAACTGTAGTGCAAAACCATGGCTGTTGAGCAAGCACATGGATTCACAAATAAATTCCAAGTAAAGAGAATCAAGGCCGAAGCCAAACACAACAATCAATTTCCAGAAAACAAAATCGTGAGTATCAATAAATCGAGCAACTAAAATCAGTAATTTAAACAATTTAATACGAACGAAAATCACATGAAACTAAACTCTATAACTTGAGGCTAAATTAGATGTGAGTAAGAATATTTTACTCACCTCAGATCGAAGAGCACGCGAACGAATTGGGGCACGCGAGCGAGATTGAAGTCGAAGCCCTAATTTCTGAAGGCGAACGAAGAGGAATCGAGACGAGAGAAGAACGCGGCCGCCATTTTTATTTTCTTTCGTGTGAATTTTGAAGTGATGGAGGAATGGGTATCGGCATGTTTTTAAGAAGGGGATGGAGACGTGAAAAACTGCGTGAATCAAGGCATGTGAAGCGGCGTGTTTGTAGCTGAAAGGAGTAAGGCAGTATGCTTCTTTTTTTATATTTATTTTTTTTATTTTTTTATTTTATATTCAATTGTTTTGTTTAATATTTTTTTTTTCTTAAATAAACTTATAAACGTTTTGCAGTTCAATTATGAAACATAAATTTATATTAACGTGTTTTACAATTTATTTTATATTGATTAAAATTTTATTCCTTTATTTAGGTTAAAGAAAAATGTTATTTATAACTAACCACAAATTTATAAATTTAAATAGCAAAAATTCTTAAATCCAAATTATTTTTCTAAATCATTAATTCAAATTTAAAATATAAGTTCAATATTAAATTTCAACTTCAAAGTCAAAATTAAATTTTCTATTCAACTTTAAATAGATTAAATTCAAAAATTTAATCGTCAAATTTCGTAGTTTTATTGGAATTCAATTTAAATTTATCTCAAATATTTAAAATTAATTAAATATCTTCAATTTAAATTGCTCAAAATTCAGGATCGTTACATCAAGTATGACTTTATTATCAAATACACATGCAAGCATGCATGTGTGTGCGCACGCGCGTGCACACACACACATATATGTTAAATTAATTTTTTTGGGGAAAGGTTTAGAAAGTATTATTTTATTTTTAAATGTCTTGTTTAATACAGATTTTAGAAAAAAAACCATGTTTAACGTATGTTTCGATTTTAAAATTTAATTTTTTTAATTTATGTTTTGTTGTTAAGAATAAAAATATATTTGCATTTATATATACATATATATATATATATATCTGTGTGTGTGTCTGTGCATGTGTGTGTCTTGATTAATATAGGTTTTAGAAAAAACTATGTTTAACATATTTTTTGGTTTTAAAATTTAATTTTTTTTAATTTATGTTCTGTTGTTCAGAATAAAAATATATTTGCATTATATGGACACATACACAAATATATATATATATATATATATATATACACACACACACACACACATATATATACACACGCGCGCGCACGCACACACTCTGAGATACCTTTTCGAATATTTAATAACTAATAATAACAATAATACATTTTTATTTTGGATCAATCTGTAATTAAAGTATATTTCAAATTTATTTTCTATGTCAAAATGTTTAAATTTGAATTATTGGGTATATATTATTTCAACCGAATTAATTTAACTAATATATATACTCGAAACCGTAGGAAATTTAAAAAGTATTAATAAGTCAAAAATCTGAGTTTGAATTTTAAAACTAATTTTATATATAGAAAAAATTAAAATGATTATATATACATATATATTTAATATTTTTATTGTAAAAAATAAAAATATTTTTGTATTATATATACACATGTTACAATTATATTTTATTTATTAATATATATTTCAAATATAAATGTAATTTATAAAAAACCAATGACCAAAAAAATTATTTAATATTTGTAAAATCATAGTTATCATATTACATATTTATTATATATATATCATCAATTTGACATTACACATGTGTGTGTATTTCACACCTAGACATCTTATTGACCAAAAGACAAAGCGGTCAATTTTCCAAATGAACCCCAAGGATATGTTATATATTTATACTCTTGTAGTGCTCATATTGTGAATATAAATATCGTAACATACTAAAATATAAAATTAAGATACAAATTAACAAATTAAATTTAAATTAAATTTAATAAATTTGTTTTAAATAGGATAAATAAATAAATATTTTAATCAAATTGATTAAGGTTAAAATATTTTTGTTTGCAACCAAATTGGTGAAAAACACCCGAGAATAGATTTGAGAAGTGAAATAAATGAAGAAATCAAATGGAAAATTGAGGAATAACACTATATATATTGCAAGTAGGAATGGCAAAAAGTAAAAACAATAGGATTTATAGTGGTTCAGCATCGATTACCTATGTCTACTCTGAATGCTCTCTTTATTGCTTTATCAATCACTTAATTACAAATACAATTCACAAGGAATAGGTTAAATGCAAATTAGAACAAAGAGAGAAACCGAGTATAAAAAATGGCAGAGTATTCCCTTAATGGTCCGAAAGATCCTCAAAAGTGGCCACGTGCCTCTGTATTTATAGATGGAAGTAGCCTGACATCTCAAAGCTTGGACTCCCCATTGGTCACCTGGGCCCATCACAAGGAAAACTTAGCCCAACCCTACTGTGCCAATAATATCGACCCAAGGGTGTCGACCCCATAATGCCGACCGCTTCCAATTTAACACTTCACCACACGTTTTTGCCGACCCCTCCAAGTATGCCGACCCGATAGCCTTCACACCTTACGCTGACTCGAGATCTTCTATACACCTCATGCAATGACGACCAGGGGTTCCATCTCATGCAATGCCGACCCAGGCTCCATCTCATGCAATGTCGATCCCGGCTCCATCTGATGCAATGCCGACCCAGGGTTCCATCTTATGCAATGCCGACCCGAGCAATACTGTGTTTCTTCCTTTGCTGATCCAAGCCCTACAATATGCTCTATGCCGACCCAAACACACCCTTCATGCTATGCTGACCCAAGCAATACTTTGTTTCGTCCTTTGCCAATCCGAGCCCTACAGTATGCTCCATGCCGACCCAAACACACCCTTCATGCTATGCCGACTCGATCTCTATTACATGGAATGCTTACTCCAAAGATACCGTATACTTCTCGACTCATCAACCATGAATGCCAACCCCTACTAATCATCGTAATCTTAACATCCTGTTTCATCCATTTGTCGACTTTATTAACCTAGGGCTAGATATAGCAGCTTGGAAACCACACTCTGGTGATGTAGATGTCATCTCGTGGCCATTCTTCGAACAATATTCAATTTTTATCTCTATAATTACCTTTGTGTAGCTAGGCCAAGGCACCGGGTACCATTTACCCCCCATAGTGCGTCTTGTGAATAGCATGATGCGCTTTGAATTAGTGAAAAATCCAGGTTTCCAGAGGCAAGCTCGTTTAAGTCATTGATTGATCGTTGTTCTTTACCAAGTTTGACAAAGTCTCGTCCTATTTTAACGTGCAAGTGTAGTCGTATGAAGCCCTCGGGCTTTCCTGGTTTAACCTTTCAAACGTCGAATTCATAAGAATCTTTTCGATCTCACGATCATCCATCATTCAAGCGTACCCTTTTTTCCCTTTCATTGTTTAAACATACATCATTATTCTACTATTTTTTTTATTTTTTTATTTTTTAAGAGGAGTCGACATTTGGTATGCCAATCCCCGATGGATTCACATAAGCTGGGGTCGGCATACACAATGGCCGAGTCCATCAACTATGGCGACCGGGTCCCTTGGAGGATACCAGTTCAACTTCCAATTCTCCTCCCATATAAAAAACCTAAACTCACACGTCTCACCTTTTTACTCTCATTTTTTTCTAAGTTTGCATCTACTTCGAGTTCCCTTCAGCCGAATTCCTCAATCATCACGCAAATCCCTATCCCCTCGAACCCAAATCCTTTAGCTTTCAACCTTAAAATAAACACAAACTTGAGTAATTCCCATAGTCACTCTTCGCCGCCCTTTAACCCAAGAATCCTAACAATAGGCATCTAATCTAACGCAGATACATACAAATCTTCCCTTAATTTATGTTGTTAGATTGCAAAGCTTTGAGGATTTGTGTGTCGTTTAAGTGCATAGGTAGATGGGCTTCATTGAGAGGTAGATGAGAGATTGAGAGAAAGAAGGATTAGGAGAATAAGAGCGGTGTTGAAGGATAAGAGGATGGGTTCGGTGATGATGAAGTAGAAAACAGGTTAAGAAGAATTAGGGGTCGGCGTAGGTCAGTATGAAAGAGAGGGATCGGTGTAGTCATTCCAAATACAGGGTCGGTATTTTATTTTTAGGCATAGGGATTAGAGAAAAGAGGTCACCATTCCATTTTTAGGTATAGGGCTTGGTATATTGTATGGAGAGAAGGGGTCGGTATAGAGGTTAGAGAAAGGGATCAGTATAGAGGAATAAGGAGAAGGCGTCGGTATTCTTCTAAGGAAGTTGGGATAGGCATTGTACGTAGAGAGGAGGGATCGGCTGTGGGATAAGGTGCAGGTCTTGGCATAGATGGCCGGGATCGGCGTTGACAAACTAAAACTATTCTAACTTGAGTTATCCAAGCATTATGACTGCATATTTCCTTTCCCAAGCATAAAGTGATGAACAATAACTCGACTTAGCATATTCGAATCAATGGACTTATCCTAAACTAACAAATTCCCAATTCACTCAACATGACTCAAGTATAAAACTAGCCCAACAAACTCAGGCAACGAACTTCATAATTCAGAACGTCAATATTCGATCCTAAAGCTTTTGTTCCGACCACCTTTCACGTTGTCCGAGACGGTCAATGATGACGGTCTCTATGGACGAAATCTCTAAGATTGGATGTTTTACTTTCATTTTTCTGACCTTAAACTATTCACATTCGTTTCACATTTCATTACACTAGTTCACACATGGCATGAGGGGATAGATTATTATTTCTAATATCAATTGTCTTTTGAGTATAGCTAACACAGAAATCAAGTTATACAAACATTCTCCTGTGATGTTTTCTAGATCAGATAGGAAATCGAGCTCTGCTACTTTGTCCAACAAGGCCGAACCGAGCCAGCAAAGAGATGTTGTAGAGACGTCGATCTGCAGGAAGATCTTTTTTCTGATATCCCAACTCTTCGTGCAAATTTTATAGACCCGGCTCCCAATTATGCGAATGGTGCCATCGTTTTGAATAATCCAGCTGATTCACAGGCTTCAAAAATCAACGAAGCTGCACTTCATCGATTTGCTTTATCCATAGGATTCCTTTCAAAGATGTCCCGGTCCCGTCAAGACAAGACATGCCTCATTTTCTCCTAGCTAGGCACACTGCATGTAATAAGTTCATGTGCTGGGCCGGGTGTGTGCTACTTTTCAACTCCTTTATTCGTGAAGTGCTGAAGTATATGGGAATCGCTTCCACTCAATTGCACCCCAACAGCTACGCCTTTATTCATGACACTTTCTTGCTTTTCATGAGTGTTCTATTCCGTCTGCTAACTCCCAAGAACATCCAGTATATTTATAACTTCAAAAGACGAGCCAATAGTCCCTCATACGTCTTTATTGAGCCATCGCTCAAATGTCAAGTCCTAATGGGTGCATGGAATAAGCTCTCCTTATTTAAGCAGGAATGGTTCTACATGCAATGTGCTCCCGGCTTTGTGAGAAGGTGGTTAGAAGGACGTAAGCACAATCCCCGTCTCTGCCCTTAATTCAATAACTCAAATCAAATCTTTTTTCTTAATCACACGAATTCTTTTAACCCTTTCAAGTGCTTTCTCTCGGCCCGAAGGCGTTAGATATTCCGAGGCAGTCACGCCTATCCGTTCTACTTCGATAGAGGATAAAGGGATCAAACTTCTCATCACTGACGAAGTGCTTTTATTATTCAGGCTATTAAAGGATGGTCGTAGAATCGATCTCCCAGGGAGTAGAGTGATCCCGAAGGTTATTGCCGAGAGAAGGAGAGAATAAGGTTACCCAGTGATGCCCCCTACTGAGGGAATCCAAGAAGGCACATAATAAGGGCAGACAAAGGAGACTGAAGACGCAGGGCTAAAAGCTGAAGATGCAGACCTTAGACAAGTGTCGGTAGCCGATGCGCCAATACAAGCCAATCGCAGCCTTCCCTAAAAAGGAGAAAAATTTGGCGTATGGAATCAAGAAAAAGAAGACCGGGGAGACCCGAAAATTCATCATATCTCCAATCGAAAAGTTTTCGTCTTCTCATCAAATGGAGAGCTCGCTGAAGGGACTTTCCAACATCTCTATTCCGGGCAATTTGTTGAATTATGACTTCACTACCCTCGACGTCGAAGGGTTTAACTCTCCCATGAGAAGCGGCGAAGGCCAGCAGCCTCCTAATCAAGAATAAAGAACTCCAATGAGTAAAGAAAACGTCAATGGTCCGTTGGGGGGATGCACTAGGACACACACAAGACCTTACGCCCTAACATTCACTTGCACTTTACTTTTAACATAGCAACTACTAATATGTTCTCGTTTGATTCTTTTACAGGTGCAATGTCTTACTCACATGGCTTCAATCGCCTTCGTGGAGCTTCTATCTTCCATTGTTCAAGTCGGAATTCCGAGTCCGAAAGATACCGAAAGAGAGACGAAGGATGGGAGAGAGATTATCATTCTTTAGAATCAACCTCATCCTCAAAAAAGGAAATCTCAAGGACACACTTCGTGTCAAAGTGATCCCAGTAATCCTCCTACGTGCGATGGAGATAAGCCCACACATTGAGGCTCTCAATCTGACACACCCCACGATCAGCATCCCGGCTCCTCAAGCACTAGGCAGTACTGTAAGCACTATAAACAAACACTAATTTCATCGAAACAAATCACCCCAGTTCCTGCTCACGACTCGACTATGGCGGAGAAACAGCCGAGCGTAATGCTACCTTTCCAAAGATTTGCTTCGACGGGCTAAAATTCCTCTTGGCTATACACCCTATCCCTGGAACTGCAAAAGAGAACTCATTGGCTTATGTGAATGATGTCTATATATAGCACGACGCATTCATTCATTTAGTCAAAAAAGTCTCCAAGGTTTCTATCGCACGCCAACACAAGATTGACCGCCTCAAGCTGGAGGCCATCCATGACAAAGACATTATTAAGTTCTAGGATATTGAGCTGCTCACACTTAAAGCCCAACACAATAAGGTGAAAAAGAATGTGAAGGAGATGGTTGAGGCAGTCAGTCGCTTGGAGGCTTCGCATAAAAAGGAATTGGATGGTGCACTCTAATGTAGCGGCACTTTGGCTTTGGAAAAAGACTGCTTACGAAAAGAGAAAGATATTTTAGCACACTACATAGAGAAGTTGGAAAAAATTTCTATCTCGGGAGAGTAAGGAGAAAGTTGAGGTGCATGAGGAGTCACAGAAATATTGTGAGGAGATCATTGAAATGAGAAATTTGCAAGCAAAGATCGATGAGCAACTCTCCTAGATTGAAGCATTGAAAGAAGCCACTCATGAAGAGGGCAAGAAAGCAGTGCTCGTGGAAGCCTACAACCGAATCAAGGCTGCGACTGAGTCTGGTAGGGAGGAAATCAAGTGCCTGTTTGATCCACTCATTGTTGAATATAATTCAAGGGTTCTTCTCCACCGCGACTTAATTTTCTCAAGCAATGGCTATCTTGAGTCGCTTGCTGAAGCTTGGGATACTCTCATCAAGATCAAGAAAGTGGAGTTAGGGGTGGCGGAGCTTGACGAAGAGACACTTGCATAGGAAGTGCTCCGAGGAAATGAGCCATCCACTTGGCTGCTGCAAAGCTTCAATTTGGAAGAGCTCCCATACTGCCTAAGGAAAATGTAGATATCGTTGGATCATCTGGCACTGAGCCCCAGTTCCTTCTCCTATCCAACTGGCTGGGACTTTATCTTCTCAACCTCTCAAGCAACATGTCGGTTATGACCCGGAGAAGCCTGGACTCAACATACACATGCTATCTCCAATCATTGAAGGGAGTATTCCTATGACCACAGAAAGCGAACCAGATGTTGGTACTACATCGAGGCCTTTCTAATCTAAAAAGTTGATGTTCTCGGAGAACAACGGTCGTAATCTAACATTTTCTTTTCACGAAACCTTGTAGGTCATCCTGGTCCTGAGTTAACTCCAAGGAGCAACATCGCCGTGGAGCAGGAGGGAAAAGATGCTGAGGCTTTAGCTGTCGGAGATATTCCTGGGCCCTACATTCAAGTGATTGGGGTGATAAACCTAAAGACCCATCACCTACAAAGGAGCACGATGATGATATAGTTTGGGCGCTTCTGAGCACACCGCTAAGTACAGCTTGAAGGAGTGGATTGAAAAAGAGGAGAAGTCAAATATCGAATTTAAGGGTGAGCCCGATGCGACAGAGGTTGGCGATCCCCTTAATAGGCCTTTACAGTTCATCCCTTCTAGTGGGTTTATTTTTGATCATGGTTCCTCTCCCTTTCTCAAATACCTCCTCCCAAGGTAGCAAGGGGTCTCGAAAGAGATATTTAACCGAAACAACCCTTGAAAAGCCGAAGAAGGAGAAGAAGACAAAGAAATGGTTAGGGTCTTGCAATATTTTGCTTAGTCCAAATAAGTTAGACTTGTGTAGTCGTATTTCCCTTCTTTCTTTATTTTTTTAGTAGCACATGTATGAGTGTGAGCTTCGAGCTTTCGTATGGGTTGTAAGGAATTTTTGAAACTGTTAATAAAAATTTTGTTCCTTCGTTGATCATCGAATAAATTACTATTCCAATAGTATAGTAACCTTTTCTTCTCCAAGTGTTTTGATGATTTTTCTAGGTTTTGCTGATAATTTATTATCTTAATCTCAGAGCTCCTCTACAGACTTCATCGGAAGTCGCCATTGGTACCGGGTCGAAATCATAACCAACAGTCGTATTTCGTCACTGACAGTTTAAGCATCTCTCGTCAATCTTAGACCGAAGTCTGTAGGATAGTAGACAGTTGAAAGTTCTCTTGTCTATCCATCGGTTTGGAATTTGGCCTTTTTTAGTCCATCTCGTAGACTAAGAAACTTTTTCTCGCATCTTTTATAATTCAGTCCGCAATCGAGGACTTAAAGATTTTTTCTAAATCGTTTGTACTCTATCTCGCGCTCCGGGGACTCATTGTACTCTAATCCGCACTCTGGGGACTTAGAGATTTTTTTCAAGTCATTTATGCTCTAGTCCGCACTCGAGGGACTCGGAGTTCTCTAATCCACGCTACGGGGACTCAGAGTACTCTAATCCATGCTTCGGGGACTTAGAGAATTTTTTTCAATCGTTTTATATTCTAGTCTGTGCTCCAGGAACTCGGAGTGCTCTAATCCGCACTCCGGGGACTTAGAGGATTTTTTAAATCATTTATACTCTAGTCCTTGCTCTGGAGACTTAGAGTACTCTAATCCACACTTCGGGGACTTTGAGAATTTTTCAAGTCGTTTATACTCTAGTCCACACTCCGGGGCTCAGAGTACTCTAATCTGCACTCCGGTGACTTAGAGAATTTCTCATGTCATTTATACTTTAGTTCGCGCACTGGGAACTTAGAGTACTCTAATCCGCACTCCGAGGACTTAGAGAATTTTCTAGGTCATTATACTTTAGTCCGTGCTCAAGGGAATTAGAGTACTCTAATCCGCACTTTTGGGACTTAGAGATTTTTTCATTCCCAAAATTGCTTTTTTGATTCACTCATAAGGATCGCCGGCCAACCAACTTCACCAAGAAATCCCCTCTGTTCGTTTTTATCGTGTGTCGGTATAACTAGTCGATCTTTAGTTCTATGTGTGTGTTAATACACCACAGATGTTAGTATTAACTAATCTGTCACATAATCATCATAGTATGAAATAACAGTATGTCACAGAAAAGTAGTTTCAAGCTTTTATTCGTCATAAAAAATGGGACGGAATGATTTGTTATTACATATCAAAAACAAAATCGACACAAAGCAAATATTGAAAGAAACTATTACTGAAATGCAAAAGAGACAAACTAGGTAAAATAGTGAAGTAGATGTTCGCTATTCCATGCTCTGGGAAGCATTACACCATTAAAAGTCGCTAGCTGGAAAGTTCCTTCTCCAAGCCTCTGTTCGATGATGTACGGCCCTTTCCATATAGTTTCATGTGTGATGGGACCGGAAAGATTCGCTTCAGGACAAGGTTCGCCAACATCAAAGGTTCTTGGTTGGACTTTCATATATAGTATCGGGCGACTCGGTGCCGATGTGCGGCTGCTCTCAAATCAGCCTCTTCATGCTTTTCGTCAATAAAGTCGAACGACTCCAATAAGAGATCTTGATTTGTTCTTGGATCATAGTAGGTTACTCGATGGGAAGGGACTTCGAGTTCCATGGGTATAATTGCTTTGGCTCCTTAAGCCAGGGCAAACAGGGTATGGCCAGTCGCTGACTTATGGGTGGTCCTGTATGCCCAAAGTGCCATAGGAAGTTCGTCCACCCACTTGCCTCTAGCCTTTTCCAAACATTTTTTCAAGATGGACTTTATGATCTTGTTTACAGCTTCAACCCGCCCATTTGCCCTAGGTGAGCGACCGCTGCAAACCTTTTCTTAATACGATACCTTTGATAAAACTCCTTGAACTCAACGCTATCAAATTGAGTTCCGTTATCAGTCACAATAGTTCGAGGGAGACTGAAATGACATACAATTTTTAGCACAACAAAATTAACGACCTTTTCCGTTGTGGTCATAGCTAGGCTCTACTTCGGCCCACTTGGTGAAGTAGTCAACTGTGACAATTGCATATCTTGCACCACCTTTGGAAACTGGCAATGAGCCGATAGTATCAATTCCCCATATCGCAAACGGCCATGGACTAACCATTTTCATGATTTCTATGGGCGGCGCTCTTTGTACTTTCGCATATATCTGGCATTTGTCGCATCGTCTCACATAATCTACCGCATCTCGATTCATAGTTGGCCAGTAGTACCCATAACGGAGTATCTTTTTAGCAAGCATCTGCCCTCCAGTGTGTCGCCACCTTCTTCGTCATGGATTCTTTCAAGACCCGCTTTATCTCATCATGGGTGATGCACCTAAGTAAAGGAATAGAGAATCCCTTTCGATACATAATTCCATCTCGCATAATATACTGTGAGACTATGCGAAGGACTTGCCGCTTTTCACTCCATTTCTCAGGCAAGGTTCCATGCAACAAGTAATCTTTAAATGGGGACATACATGATTCCCTTTAGGTTTCTGATTTTGTCACATGATCAACTTCTATTGCATTTATACTTGAGGTATGTAGGGTCTCGACGGGAACCAAGCCCGTTTTTGTGCATCGCCGGTGATTGCGAACTTTGCCACTGAGTCGGCTTCCCCATTCTGCTCACGCGGGATATGCAAAATGTCATAGTATTCAAGGTCTGCCAACAATTCTTGCACCCGAGTAAGGTATGGGCAAGCCGTTGTCCCTTTGCCTGGTAGTCCCCTCTAACTTGGTACACCACCAGCAACGAGTCACAAAAGATTTCAAAAGATTTCAATCGATCATCCCGAGCTCTGTAGCAAGCTCCAATCCAGCAACCAACGCCTCATATTCGACTTCATTGTTCGTAGTGGGGAAATCAAGCTTCAAAGTGTAGCAGATCGATCGGTTATTGGGGTTTACAAAAACGAAGCCAGCTCTAAAACAATGGTCACTGGACGCTCCATCAGTAAATAGTTTCCATCGTACATTAGGAACCACATCGCATCCACTCGTCTTATCCTGTATAGTGAACTCTGCTATAAAATCCACCAATGCTTGTCCCCGGATAGCTCTTCAAGGCAAATAGGAGATATCGAACTAGCTGAGCTCGATGTCCCATTTAAGCAACCTTCCAGATGTCTCGAGCTGCTGTAGGACCTATCGCAAAGGTTGTTCGGTGTAGATGTTAATTGGATGTGCCTGAAAGTACGGACGAAGTTTGCACGACGCGATCACCAGGCAGTATGCCAATTTCTCTATCTTCGGATAATCTCTTTCCCCCCGGTTGATCATTTACCGATGTAATACATCGGTCTTTGGATCCAGTCCTCCTCACGAATCAGAGTGGCATTTATGGAGTGTGGCGATACAGCTAGGTAAATATACAGCTTCTTATGGTCTACGGGCTTCGACAAAACAAAGGGTCTCTCCAGATGATTCACCAAAGCTCGGAATGCGCCTTCATAGTCTTGCGTCCATTCGAAATTCTGCTTCCCTTTCCTTATCAAATCGAAGAAAGGAATGAACTTGTCAGTTGCCCTAGAGATGAACCGAATTAAAGCAGTGACTTTCACATTCAGGCTTTGTTCTTGCTTAATAGTTCTAGGTGCTTGTATATCCCAAATGGCTTGATTCTTTTCTGGATTCACTTCATTCCTCGTGTGTTGACAATGAAGCCCAGAAACTTTTTCGATGCAACACCAAATGAGCATTTCAACGGGTTGATTTTCATGCTATAAAATCGAAGGATATCAAACATCTCTGCATAGTCTCGAATGTGATCATTTTATTGTCGTGACTTCACGAGCATATCATCCATATAGACTTCCATCTTTCTGCCGATCTGATCTTTAAACATTCAGTTAACCAAATACTGATAGGTTACTCCTGCATTCTTTAATCTAAACGGCATCACTATATAACAGGATAATCCAACATCTGTGACAAAACTGGTGTGCTCCTGATTCGGGATATGCATTGGGATTTGATTGTACAACGAGTATGCATCCATAAACCAAAACAATTCTTGTCCCGTGGTCGATTCAACCAGCTAATCTATTCTAGGCAAGGGAAAACTATCCTTGGGGCAAGCCTTGTTCAGGTCCGAATAGTCAACACGTGTTCCCCACTTCCCATTTTCCTTCTATACCTATACAGGGTTAGATATCCATTTGGGGTAGAGGGCATCATGAATAAACTCGTTGGCTTTAAGTTTATCCACCTCCTTCTTGAGAGAGGCAGACCTCTCTAGGTCCATGCCTTGTTTTTTTGTTTTACAGGGACATACTTCGGATCGATATTCAGCATATGGCTCGTGATGGCGGGTGAGATCCCACACATGTGAGAATGAGTCCAAACGAATGCATCAAGATTAACTCGGAGAAAATCAGTAAGTTCCTTCATCATAGAAGGGCTGAGTTGCGATTCGATTTTTGACACTCGTAACGGATCATCGTGGCTGACTTTGATATCGATCGTCAGTTCAGCCGGCGCTGCCTTGGCCTCTTTGGGTTCCTCCTTATTGCCTCTCAGGTCTATATCTTTATAGAACTGACTATGGTGCCCAAGCCAAGGCTTAGGCGCCATTTTTCAATCTTTATTAACTTGGATGAGGACAGATTTGTCCACACCTTTTCCCTTTTCCTTCCACTGGGCTTCTCTTAGTTCAGCCACATAACAAGCATGACCAGTTGCCTGATCGCCATGCGCAACAACAATTCCATTATCTTTAGGAAATTTCAGAGTCAAGTATCATGGGGCAAGAGCTGCCCTAAACTCGGCCAGGGCCGGATGACCCAGAAAAATATTATATGGCGAATCAACATCCAAAACAATGAACGGTAGGATCTGCACCATCATACGTTCACCTTCATCCAATTTAACCGGTAACTCAACAGAACCTACCATTTCAGTAGCCACACCGTTTAAGCCGTGTATACGAGCTTCGGATGGTTTCAAATCCTTAGCCTCCATTCTCATTTGATCATACGCTTTCTTAAAGATGGCGTTCATAAAACATCCACAGTCATTCAATATCCTTCTCACCGGCGCAAGTCCGACCATGGCAGAGATAACCATTGGATCAATAGTAGGGGCCTCCACTCTGTCGGCATCTCTACTTCTAAACACTATAGCATCCATCATCATACGATGCTGCTTTACTGAAGTTCCATCCTCCGTGTTCGAACAACATTCAAAGTCCACATGTCTCATCGAGCTAGCATAATGCTCCATTTCCTGCCAACTTTTGTCCGTAGGGTGCAGTCCACCAACTATTGTGTTTATTACCATCCTTCCACCGGCCTACTCAGGCTCCTCGGGCCGGCACGGAGCTTGTCCTCGGTTAGGATCATACAGTCCTTGTCTTCCATCCTGCCGATCCTTGACAAACTGCTACAACTTTTTCTGGCAAATTAATTTCTCAATGGCATCATGGAGGTGCCTACACTCATTAGTGTTGTGTCTGTAGAACTCATGAAATCGAATGTACTTCTCGGTTTGCTTATATTCTTCAGTCGATTCCTTTGGACGCGGCTTCCTATACTGAAAAGTGTTACAAGTAGACATGTCGATGTTCTCAAAAGAGGCAGTCAAGGGCGTATAGTTGTTATAAGTAAGGATTCGTGGCTTTCACTTTTCGAACTCCCTCTTTCTTTTCTGCTGACCCGGCTTGTTTTGGACGTTGACTTGAACCTTTCCAGAGCTCCCGCCAGATTGCTTTACTACAATGTTGCTTTGTACTTCTTCCCCGTTTGGTCCTGTAGTAATGCTCCTTTTGGACAAACTAGCCTTCTTTTTTCTCATGAACTGGTGTGCCTTTGCGTAGAAATGCTGTAGCGTGGCCGGCGGTTTTCCAATTAGGCAATCATTGAATTTGGATTCGGGGTCAACCCCCTAGTCACAGCCATAAGTATGGCGTGGTCATTCGGATTACTAACCTTGGTAGCAGCAACGTGAAACCTCTGTAAATAATCTTTCAGTGATTCGCCCGGATCCTGGATTATGCTGGATAGGGACATCACATCTTCGGGGCGAGTAGCATGAATCCAAAATTGCTCCACGAATCTTGTAGCCAGCTCATCAAATCTCGAGATTGACCGTAGAGGTAACCTTATGAACCACATTGTAGCAATCCTAGACAGAGTTATAGGCAAGCATCTGCATTTGGTTGCATCTTTCACTCTAGACGAGACCATCAATCATTCATACCACATAACATGTTGTTGAAGGTCCATCTTTCCTTCGTAAGCAGGCATCGTAGGCATGCTAGACTTTCGGGGGTATTCAGCCTGCAAAATGTTATCGGTAAATGGAGTATGACTCCTAGAGATTCCCTAATTATGATGAAGTAGTTACCTCGTTCGAAGCCACGACCCAGCCTTCCCACCGACTCACGACTCATCGCCACTTCTCACGATCCACGACTCATTCCCAAACCACGACCCACGACTCATTCCCAAACCACCGACTCACGACTTAACCCCACCGCGACACACGAGTCAAATCCAGTACCATCGACCTGCTCCAAAATCCCTACCGCGACCTTATCCATATCGCGCAAGCGACTCATCCTTTGCCGAGATAAAACTCCTATGTCGCAATTCAAAATTAGGTCGTGCATGACCTAATTCAAATTCCCTAAACCGCAAGATGCCTTCTCCTCTATATGTCGCGAACGACATAACTATGTCGCTGAGAAATCCCCAAATCGCTGATTCGAACTTCATTAAGTCGCGGCCGTGTTATCTCTTAAGGCGCTGATGATTTCATAAGTCGCGAAGCTTCATTGAATCGTTACCGAGTTATCCTCAAGTCGCGAAGAAGAAAATTAAGTCTTTGTCGAGTTTGTTTAAGTCATGGCTCGTATTGCTTAAGTCGCTGCATTTTGTTTTCTTAAGTCGTGTACTGTTTGTGTTGTAATTTCTTAAGTCATTTGTGTTGAGCCATAAACCCTATAAATAGGGATGTAATGTCATTGTAATGGTGGTTGATTTTTGAATAAAATTATCTATGTTAGCTTTGTCCTTTCAATTTAAATTGGTAGTTGAGTGTAATCTCCTATCTCCACTTTCGGTTATTCGAGTGCGCTCGAATCAACGATTGTTGAAGCCGATTCGCGGAATCAAGTGCGCTTGATCAATGCTTGAAGAATTGAAGATCTTCTTTCACGGTATCGTGCGCGATTAACGTGACGAGGATAGCTAGAATTCGGTGTTTGCACCAAAATTGGTCACAAACCCCAAGTATTGTGAAAGCACCAGTGTTGGAATATAAATCAACAATATCCAAACACGAATCACAGATCTAGCAAGCAACACGCAGCAAAATAAAAATTATGAACAAGAACACAGAATTTATAGTGGTTCGGCTATCTCCGGCCTACGTCCACTTCAAAGGTTTTAACTTTTATTGATATTCTTCGCTGATTACTCTTGATTACAGCGGATTACAACTGATGATAGCCTTGAAATCTGAATACAATAATGATAACGAGGTGTGTAATTCAATCCGGCAGAGTCTGGACGTTCAATGGTGAAAGCTCCCCAGAAGTCCCCCTTTCTGTTGGCTCTAGGGCTCTATTTATAGGCGTTGGAGGCCCAGATCTCGCTCAAACTTCGGGAGACTTCTTCTGGCATGTGAGTGGGCCCACGCGACCGACCCCACCAAGTTTCGTCTCGATCTGACATCGTTTCGAAGTGATTTCGAACCCATAAAAAAATGGTCCAATCGAGCTGAAACTTGGCAGGAGCAATCTTTATCTTGTATGTAAACTACTGTGAAAATTTCGTTGCATTTGGATCAGTAGATTGGAAGATGTGATGGGTTCAAAATGGGGTTTATTGCATGGCTGTTTGGTTCGAAACCATGATTTCGAACCGATGGTTTCGAATCCATGGTGGCACGTGTCTTCGTGTCGACGTGGAGCGCACACTTCGCTTCGATCCGGGTTTCACTCCGAGTTGAATGCTTCGACTCCATATATCTCGGCGCACTCGAACCGATGGAAGACACGTCATCATGGTTGGTTGACCCAGTGGGTTCGAACTGGACTTCGTGATGGGTTCGAACTGGACTTCGTGATGGGTTCGAACTGGACCTCTGTGATGGGTTCGAACTGGACCTCGTGATGGGTTCGAACTGGACTTCGTGATGGGTTCGAACTGGGCAATGTCCATCCCTCTTAACTCGAATCCATCATAACTTGAGCATACGAACTCGGATTGACTTGAAATTTGAAACGCTGGCTTCTACAGCTTTGCTCATCATGTCTTGTCAATTGTGGCCCGTTTCGGACTCGGACAAAATTCATCGATATCCATGGTTATCCTGCAATGCATGGTCAATATTCATGAATAGTAATCGTTGATTTTTAGTAAATTTTGGGTATCTCAACTTTGCCAAAAGTTGGGATAACACTTTGCCCCCCAAAACATGCCTTTTTGCAAAAGGTATGTTTTGAACGGTCTTAAATCGAGTGTAATAAATTCATGTTTCATCGATAGCTGCAGTATTATCAATCAAGTTTGTGGTTGTTCGAAGCCAAATCAGCATTCGTTCTTTACATAGAAATTGAGAATGAAGTTCCGTAGTCTCTCCGGACTATTAATGGCTACTCTGAACCCTTACTAAGCCCATTCTAGACTTAGTGATTGAATAGAAAGATCCTATTGCACTCTGGCGTTGCCTTCTATCCCTTGCACTCTGGTCCCAGTTAGGACGTATAGCGATGTCATGGTCGTTCTAGACCGATCATAGCCTCTCCGGGGCTCTTGCTGGATCCCACCCTGTCACTCTCTGGTGAAGGGGAAACAGCGCTTAAATGAGTTGATTCTGTCGCTCTTCGGCGAAGCAACTCACTTCTTGCACTCCGGACCCCGCCTCTCCGGGTAGGGTCATAAAGCGATCACGTTTATATTGAAATTTAATGTTCATCCTTTGACTCTCCGGTCAAAAGGTTTATTGTAAGAAGTTCTAATTTATTTATTAAAATTCGAGTTCTAGATGTTCAATCTCAAACATCAGAAAAAAGCTAAACATTGCCTCTCCGGGCATATCGGTTTATCTCCATCTCAGAGCATGCCTAGGGATCTCTCCGGTTCCCGTACATGTGTAAGTGGAGCAACCGTTTTATTCTGAAAATAAATCAAAATGAAATTATTCGACCAAAGTTCAAATCATGGACTTGGCCCTCGCCATCTTCAATCAGTGGATGACGAGTCGTGATCCCGATCCAGGATCGTTCCTGTTAGGTGGAGGCGGTAGTTGTTCTGGCCTTACCGCCGCAGTCCGTTCTCTGAAAAATTGTGGCAATCTACCACCCCTGGCATGTTCTTCCACCTCATCCTTTAGGTGGCGGCATTCATCTGTGGTGTGCCCATCCAGCTCATGGAATAGGCAATATTTTCCCGTCCTGCGCTCCCGCTCAGTGGGATCCCTTATAGGTGGCTTTCGATAGGGGAGTTGCCCCCGGGTTTCAGTGTAGATTCTTTCCAGGCCTGCAGTCAGATCTGTGTACTGCCAAAATCTCGGTTCTCGGAATTTCTTCCGTTTATCAGGACCATCACGCCTGTCATCCTGTTTTCTTTTTCCCTTGTCCGCTCCGGACTGATCTCGGGAGGTTCCTTCGTTTTGTGCGGCATTTGTTTCCAGCCTCTCGGCTCGTGATTCTTCCAATCGGATGAACTTTTCAGGCTTATGAAAGAATTCTCCAAGTTCCTGCGGTGGATCTTTAGTCAGAGAATCTTTAAATTTGGTGCCCTCTGCGACTCCTGCCACCGCCGCCATCAAAATCATCGATGGATCCGGGCGATCTACAGAAGTCACTGTTACATTGAATCTTAGTAGAAAATCTTTCATGGACTCTCCGGTCCTCTGCTTGATCGAAGCTAAAGTCATCACACTCTTGGGTCGCGTCGCATGGACCCTAAACTGTCTCATGAAGTAGTCAACAAGCTCGCTCCATGTCCTGATTGATCCAGTCTCTAGTTTCCTGAACCATAGTGCATCTAAATCTGATAAATATAGAGGGAAGCATCGTGCCATCACTTCCTCAGATGCCCCCAGCACTTCCATGTGCCTGATGTATCTGGTAATATGCATGGTCGGGTCTGACCTTCCGTCATAGGGATCTAGCGTTGGTAATTTGAATTTTGGAGGGTTCCTTGCGTTTCGGATGTTCGGAGTGAATGGACTCCGACTGACTTCTTCCAGCCCTCCACTAGGCAATCCTCCTCTCATGATTCTTCGCATTAGGCCAATCATTCTCTCGTCTTCATCTAGGGGTTGGCCCCTTGTCAAGTTCCTATCCTGCCCCCCGAGCCTTGAGGGGAATTCCGGTACGTACTCTTCTGGTGGCTCGTTGGCATATGCATTGGCTCCAACTTGTTGAGCTCCGTCTGTTGGTCTCCCAGTATCGGACCCTGAGGGTCTTCCCCCAAGGCCTTGTTGACCACCTTCAACTCCTGTATTCTGGTCTTGAGCCTGACCTTCATTAGCTTCTGTAATCCTGATTCCTTGTCCCGCACTCGTAGCTGTTGTAGTTGGTCCAAGGTTTTGCATGTTCGTCGCCCTCATTTGTTCGAGGAAATTCTGCAGCATCTCCTGTTGACTCTTCATCATGCTTTCGCGCAATGAATTAGCCATAGCCTCCATCTCGTCTCTTGTGATGTAGACGGAAGCTTGTCCTTCTCTTGATCCGGAGGATGCTTCTTGGCTTCCTCCTTGTTGGCTCCTATCAACCCTTTGTCTTGTTTGTTGAGTCATTGTCTCTAAATTGGAAGTCTTCGAACTCTTGAATCTCAACTCTGAATGTAGCGGGTGCTAGTCCTTCTCAGTGAAAGCACCAAAGTGTTTGCACCAAAATTGGTCACAAACCCCAAGTATTGTGAAAGCACCAGTGTTGGAATATAAATCAACAATATCCAAACACGAATCACAGATCTAAGCAAGCAACACGCAGCAAAATAAAAATTATGAACAAGAACACAGAATTTATAGTGGTTTGGCTATCTCCGGCCTACGTCCACTTCAAAGGTTTTAACTTTTATTGATATTCTTCGCTGATTACTCTTGATTACAGCGGATTACAACTGATGATAGCCTTGAAATCTGAATAATAATGATAACGAGGTGTGTAATTCAATCCGGCAGAGTCTGGACGTTCAATGCTGAAAGCTCCCCAAAAGTCCCCCTTTCTGTTGGCTCTATTTATAGGCGTTGGAGGCCCAGATCTCGCTCAAACTTCGGGAGACTTCTTCTGGCACGTGAGTGGGCCCACGCGACCGACCCCACCAAGTTTCATCTCGATCTGACATCGTTTCGAAGTGATTTCGAACCCATCAAGAAATGGTCCAATCGAGCTGAAACTTGGCAGGAGCAATCTTTATCTTGTATGTAAACTACTGTGAAAATTTCGTTGCATTTGGATCAGTAGATTGGAAGATATGATGGGTTCAAAATGGGGTTTATTGCATGGCTGTTTGGTTCGAAACCATGCTTTTGAACCGATGGTTTCGAATCCATGGTGGCACGTGTCTTCGTGTCGACGTGGAGCGCACACTTCGCTTCGATCCGGGTTTCTCTCCGAGTTGAATGCTTCGACTCCATATATCTCGGCGCATTCGAACCGATGGAAGACACGTCATCATGGTTGGTTGACCCAGTGGGTTCGAACTGGACTTCGTGATGGGTTCGAACTGGACTTCGTGATGGGTTCGAACTGGACCTCTGTGATGGGTTCGAACTGGACCTCGTGATGGGTTCGAACTGGACTTCGTGATGGGTTCGAACTGGGCAATGTCCATCCCTCTTAACTCGAATCCATCATAACTTGAGCATACGAACTCGGATTGACTTGAAATTTGAAACGCTGGCTTCTACAGCTTTGCTCATCATGTCTTGTCAATTGTGGCCCGTTCCGGACTCGGACAAAATTCATCCTGCAATGCATGGTCAATATTCATGAATAGTAATCGTTGATTTTTAGTAAATTTTGGGTATCTCAACTTTGCCAAAAGTTGGGATAACATTCAGTATCTTTGGATCAACGAATTTGGGCATTTCAGTATCTTCAATCCACCGACTGCTACTTTCATCGATCCATATCGTTTTGTTAATTATTCGCTGCGTCATTTTGGTATCAGAGCTTGACTTAGCCAATCATAGCTAAGACGAGTCTTGGAGCCAAGGAATTTGAAGTTGAAGTTCATCGTGTTCATTTTGAAGTTGCAACAAGTTAGAAGCTTTCGATCCATTTCATTTTGGATCAAAGTTGGAAAGGTGTTCGAGTGAGAGCCGAGAGTTGAAGCATCACTTTGATATCATTTGTTGAAGTATTGTGAAGTTCAATCATGCCACCAAGGAGAGCTAATCGTCATCAAAATGTTGAAGCGTTATATAGAAGAGAAGAAGCCGAGCAAATGGAACAACGTATTAATGAGAAATTTGATGAAGGCATTGGAAAGTTAGAGAAGTTGATGAATGATTTGAATCAAAATCAAAGGAGGAGATCACCGATCTCGAACCATGGAGGAAACAGAGTTTCGCCATCGGTTACGGAAGCGAGGAGGGTATCACCGCAATCTTTTAGAGAGAGAAGAGAAACATCAATTTCATCAAGGAGAGCTCACCATGACTATGGACGTGAAGAGAGAAGAACTCCACGTGAGTTTGAAGATGAGGCATATAGAGATGAAGAGAGACACGGTAGAAGAGACATGCATGATCAAAGGGATGTTGATGGTCAAAATCGGTACAGATGTACATTTGATTTCAATGAAGAGGGTGATAGAGCTAGCATTCATTATCAAGATCGAGACCAAGTTCGAAATGTATATCGGGATGTAGATGATGATCGTCGATGGGAATCGGGTATGAAGATGGAAATTCCAGAATTTAAGGGAGGAATGGTAGCTGAAGAATTCTTGGATTGGTTGTCCAATATGGAAGAGATCTTTGATTTCAAGGAAGTCCCGGAGAATCGTCAAGTGAAGTTGGTTGCTACTAGGTTGAGGGGGAGAGCTTTGGCATGGTGGTAGCAAACTAAACTTACGAGAGAGAGAATGGGGAAGTCAAAGGTTGAGTCTTGGGATAAGATCAAGAAGTTGATGAGAGCTATATTTTTACCTTACAACTATCAATCATTTATGTACCAGAGGTTGCAGAACTTGAGGCAAGGAACGAAGACTGTTAATGATTATGCTGACGAGTTTTATCAACTGATTGCTCGAAATGACATTATGGAGACAGAGGAACAGTTGACTGCTAGGTTTGTTGGAGGGTTGCGAATGCAGATCCAGGATATGGTTAATATGTTTGATCCGAGATCTGTGGATGAAGCGCACCAGAAAGCATTGGCTTGGGAGAAGCAAGGAAGACGAGGAGGTGGTGTGTTTACAAATTCCAACAATCAAGTGAAGGGTGCCAGTGGGAATTCCAATGTTACTAAAGCTGTCAATAAACCAGTTGTGAATGAAGTGGCGAAGGCGAAGATTACTAACAGTTTTAAGTGTTATAACTGCCAAGAAGTGGGTCATAAGAGTAACGAATGTCCAAAGCCAAAGAAGAGAACGATGATTGCTGAAGTTGAAGATGAGGATGTTAGTGAAGGTGATTCTAGTCTAGTGGAGGAGAATGAACAGGATATCGCGTCGGGAGATGAAGGGTGTAATCTAATGATGAGGAGGTCTTGTTTAACACCGAAACAAGAGGATGAAGCTAGTTGGTTGAAGAGTAACATCTTTCAGTCGACATGCACTATATTGGGGAAAGTTTTTAAATTTGTGATTGATGCAGGAAGTTGTGACAATATTATTTCTACAGAAGCGGTGAGAAAATTGAAGTTGAAAACGGAAAAACATCCAAATCCTTATAAGTTAGCGTGGCTGAGAAAAGGAGGAGAGGTGAAGGTGGATAAGCGAGTTCAAATTCCATTTTCCATTGGAAAGAAATATAAGGACGAGATTTGGTGTGATGTAGTTGAGATGGATGTTTGTCATTTGCTTTTGGGAAGACCGTGGCAGTATGATCGAGCAGTGCAGCATGACGGTCGAACCAATAGCTACAGTTTTATGTTTGAAGGTGTTAAGATTATTCTAGTTTCAAAGAAGAGACGGCAGGGAGAGAGTAAGTCTGAGGAGATTGAAGAGCTGAAAACTTTATTATCTTTGAAGGAATTTGTCAGGGAAATCGAAGAGGAACCTGAAGTGTACTTGTTGATAGGGCGTGCGAGCAGTGAAGAGGTTGAAATTCCAGAAGAAGCAAAGCCAGTATTGAAAGAGTTTAAAGATGTATTTCCAGAGGAGTTGCCAAAGGAGTTACCGCCACTGAGAGACATTCAACATCAAATCGATCTTGTTCCGGGAGCAGTATTACCACATAGACCACATTATCGAATGAGTCCGAAGGAACATGAAGAGTTGAGGAGGCAGGTGGAAGAGTTACTTGAACAGGGACATGTGCAGGAAAGTTTAAGTCCATGTGTTGTGCCGGCTTTGTTGGTACCGAAGAAGGACGGGACGTGGAGGATGTGCACTGACAGTCGAGCCTTGAATAAGATTACTGTGAGATATAGATTTCCAATGCCGAGGTTGGATGACTTGCTAGATCAATTAAGCGGAGCAACTATCTTTTCAAAGATTGATTTGAAAAGCGGATATCATCAAATGGAGACGAATGGAAGACAACCTTCAAGACAAGAGAGGGGTTGTACGAATGGCTTGTGATGCCGTTTGGTCTTTCGAATGCACCAAGTACGTTCATGCGGGTGATGAATCAAATCTTTAGACCATTTATCGGGAAATTTGTGGTGGTGTATTTCGATGATATTCTGATATATAGCAGGAGTATGGAGGAGCATGTTCAACATTTGAGGGAAGTGCTGATTATTCTTCGTGAGGAACAATTTTATGCTGCTACGAAGAAATGCGTGTTCATGACGCATAGTGTTTTTTTTCTAGGATATGTTGTGTCAGGAGAAGGTATACAGGTGGACCAGAATAAAGTTGAAGCAGTCAAGAATTGGCCACAGCCAAAGACAATTACGGAAGTGAGAAGTTTTCATGGGCTAGCGTCATTCTACCGAAGATTCATTCCACACTTCAGTAGCGTGATGGCTCCAGTTACTGATTGCATGAAAGGGAAACAGTTTGTATGGTCAGAGGAAGCGGGGATTGCTTTTGAGAAGATTAAGGAACTATTGACGACAGCACCGATTCTTGTTTTACTAGATTTTCAGTTGTTGTTTGAATTGCATACTGATGCGTCGAAGGTGGGAATTGGTGGAGTCTTGAGTCAGAATGGGAAACCCGTTGCTTATTTCAGTGAGAAATTATTAGGAGCAAAGATGAGGTATAGCACGTACGATGTGGAGTTTTACGCAATTGTACAAGCTGTTAAGCATTGGAGACACTATCTATTTCAGAAAGAATTTGTTCTATATACTGATCACGAAGCGTTGAGACATTTACAAGGACAAGACAAGATTTCAGCGAGACACGCATCGTGGATTTCCTATTTGCAACAATTTACTTTTGTTGTCAAACACAGGTCAGGAGTGACGAATCGGGTGGCTGATGCTTTGAGCGGGAGGAATCACTTGTTGACAACGTTGAAGGTTGAAGTGACAGGATTCGAATTATTGCTGGAGTTGTTTGAGGAGGATCCTTACTTTGCAAGGTTTGTTGAGAAAGTTAAGGATGGGGATACCGACGAATTTGTATTGGTTGATGGTTTCTTATTCAAGGGGAATCGATTATGCATACCAGACTGTAGCTTGAGAATGAAGATTGTTAAAGAACTACATGAAGAAGGCCATGTGGGTAGAGATCGTACATTGCAGTTGATTTCTCAATCGTATTTTTGGCCGTCAATGAGGAAGGAAGTTGAAAGGTTTGTTCAGAGATGTCATGTTTGTCAAGTTTCGAAAGGAACAGCTACAAATGCGGGTTTGTATATGCCTTTACCTGTACCTACAAAACCATGGGTGGACATTAGCATGGATTTCGTGTTGGGTTTGCCGAGAACGCAAAGGGGAAATGACTCGATATATGTTGTGGTGGATCGTTTCTCGAAGATGGTACATTTTGTTGCTTGTAAGAAGATGGCGGATGCTGTTCATATTGCTCAGTTATTTTTCAAAGAAATCTATCGACTTCATGGATTGCCAGAATCTATTGTGTCAGATAGAGATACTCGTTTTCTGAGTCACTTTTGGTTAAGTTTGTGGAAGATGGTTGGAACGAAGCTGAAATTTAGTAGCGCTTACCATCCATAAACAGATGGACAGACGGAGGTTGTGAACAGATCGTTGGGAAATTTATTGAGATGTCTGGTGAAAGATAATCTGAAAAGTTGGGATGTGAAGTTATGTCAGGCAGAGTTTGCTCATAATCATGCGGTGGATCGTAGTACAGGATTCAGTCCATTTCAGATTGTATATTCAAATTTACCCAGGGGACCGTTGGATTTAGCAGTAGTACCACAACCGAAGGGGACGGTTAAAAGAGCTATAGATTTTGTTGATGGATTGACTGAATGTCATAAAGTCGTTCAGGAACGATTGGAAAAGGCAAATGAGAAGTATAAATAAATGGCGGATAAGAAACGAAGAAGTGTTGTCTTCAAAGACGGTGATTTTGTTTATGCGGTATTAACGAAAGATCGTTTTCCAGTTGGAACTTTCAACAAGTTGAAAGCACGAAAGATTGGTCCAGTAGAAATCCTGAAGAAGATCAATGATAATGCGTATCAGTTAAAGTTGCCGGGAAATGTTCATACTTCTGATGTTTTCAATGTCAAACATTTAATTCTGTATTGTGGGGAGGATTTCATCGAAGATGACGAGAGTGTGAATTCGAGGACGAATTCTATCCAACAAGGGGAGGATGATGAAGTAGTTACCTCGTTCGAAGCCGTGACCCAGCCTTCCCACCGACTCACGACTCATTGCCACTTCCCACCGACTCACGACTCATCGCCCCTTCCCACGATCCACGACTCATTCCCAAACCACGACCCACGACTCATTCCCAAACCACCGACTCACGACTTAACCCCACCGTGACACACGAGTCAAATCCAGTACCATCGACCTGCTCCAAAATCCCTACCGCGACCTTATCCATATCTCGCAAGCGACTCATCCTCTGCCGAGATAAAACTCCTATGTCGCAATTCAAAATTAGGTCGTGCACGACCTAATTCAAATTCCCTAAACCGCAAGATGCCTTCGCCTCTATATGTCGCGAACGACATAACTATGTCGCTGAGAAATCACCAAATCGCTGATTCGAACTTCATTAAGTCGCGGCCGTGTTATCTCTTAAAGCGCTGATGATTTCATAAGTCGCGAAGCTTCATTGAATCGTTACCAAGTTATCTTCAAGTCGCGAAGAAGAAAATTAAGTCGTTGCCGAGTTTGTTTAAGTCGTGGCTCGTATTGCTTAAGTCGCTGCATTTTGTTTTCTTAAGTCGTGTACTGTTTGTGTTGTAATTTCTTAAGTCATTTGTGTTGAGTCATAAACCCTATAAATAGGGATGTAATGTCATTGTAATGGTGGTTGATTTTTGAATAAAATTCTCTTTGTTAGCTTTGTGCTTTCAATTTAAATTGGTAGTTGAGTGTAATCTCCTATCTCCATTTTCGGTTATTCGAGTGCGCTCGAATCAACGATTGTTGAAGCCGATTCGCGGAATCAAGTGCGCTTGATCAACGCTTGAAGAATTGAAGATCTTCTTTCACGGTATCGTGCGCGATCAACGTGACGAGGATAGCTAGAATTCGGTATCTTTGGATCAACGAATTTGGGCATTTCAGTATCTTCAATCCACCGATTGCTACTTTCATCGATCCATATCGTTTTGTTAATTATCCGCTGCGTCAAATTGTCGTAAAGTCAAGCGCTGGTTTTCCCTCATTAGCTGCCTGACCATTGCAGATAAGTCCGGAGTCGAGATAGGGGTGCCAAGTCAGGCTCCGTCCCGTGTAAATGTTCCGGCCAGTGTCTTCGAGGCATCCTATGCCCTCTTTGCCTATTATCCTCCAGACGCGTGTCCTAAGGATTCACTTCATTATCATTCTAGAGAGGTAATTGGTCGGCATTCAAGTGTACTCAAGCAACTAAGTTCCTAGTTCTAAGGCGAGTATGACCCCCTAAGCGTAGTTGAGGAGCCATCCTCATGGTTGAGAGATCGGTACCGACCCCTAGGGAGGGTTTGGCACCGACCCGATTTTGTTGCTCGTGGTGGTCTTCCCTATGTTGCTCCATTGCTCTAGCTCGTGTCATTTCAATTCCACGGTGCCTTGTCCTGTAGTGCCCGTCGGATGAAGTTGAGTTGTCAGACTTCGAGTATGAAGCGAGACTTCCTCCAGCACTTTGACGTTGCCGTTGAGCAATCTGGTTCATCATATTGGAATTTGCCTGGATTTGCTCGTATGTTGTCTTTGGCTTTCCATTAGTCCCTCATTAAGTCATTGAATTCGGCCTGGTAACGAAATCAGTAGGATTCTAGGCTGCAACGGGTTCCACATTCGCATTAGCTGGCTGGTAGCTCGGCCCTTCTTGCTGGACACTAGCAGTTTCATTGGCATTAACGTTATGACCTTGTGGGAGGTAGATCTGGTGTGCCTTACCATCTTAGAGTCTTTTTCTTAGATCTCGAAAATTTTGAATAGTAACTGCAAACTTTTGAGAACGAACCCGAATCTCCTTTGGGGGATTTCTTCAATCCAGTAGTAACATAGGTGATCCTAATGGCCTGAGAATCGAGTTCTTAGTGAAAGCACCAAAATATTTGCAACCACATTGGTCACAAACACCCGAGAATAGATTTGAGTAGTGAAATAAACGAAGAAATCAAATGGAAATTAAGGAATAACACTATATATTGCAAGCAAGAACAGCAAAAAGTAAAAACAACAGGATTTATAGTGGTTCGACATTGATTGCCTATGTCCACTCTGAATGCTCTCTTTATTGCTTCATTAATCACTTGATTACAAATACAACTCACAAGGAATATCTTGAATACAAGTTAGAACAAAGAGAAACCAAGTACAAAAAATGGCAGAATATTCCCTTGGTTGTTTGTAACAACCCGGTGTTTACCATCAATTAATAATCAATTTAAAAAAAAATTAATTAAGTTAAAATTCTTTTATAAATTATTAAAAGGAATTGTTGGGCTTTAAATGTTAAATCTCGGCCCATCTATTTTGATGCCGTGTTGTTCGAGTACAACCCGTTCCCCCTTTTTAATTTTTCTCATTCAAAAAAAAAACCTAAAATAAAAAATCAAACGAAGAAAAGTTAAAAATGGTGGCTGGATTTCGTTCGTCCCTCTCCAGATTAGGGCTTCGAGCATGAGATCGCCGCTTCGCCAAATTGAACGCGACGATGCTTCAAATCCTCTCGGTGATCGCGGCTACTTCAGTACGCGTCAAACAAAGGTGAGTAATCCTTATTACTCACATCTAATTCATGTGTGTTTTATCATTGATGATTTCGTTGATTCTGTCGATCGCGTATAACTTGGTGATTGATGAGTTTTAACTTGATTTCTTTTTACTGAAGCTGATGATTTCTTCGAATTCTTCTGTTTACTTGAATAATCATGGTGTTGATTTTTTTCTTGGTTCGACACCTTTATTCCCAAGGTTCTGTCTTGGTCATTACGGGTTAATGTTCATCTGACTTTGGCCTTGATTTTTTTTGTGTACGCGATTCCAGGATTTTGTTTAGTGGCCAGGCTTCAACTTGTTTTGGTATTACCAGACCTTAATTTGATTTTTATCACTGACTTCGAGTTTGGTAATTTTGTTGCTTTTGGCTTCGATAAATCTTTACTGACTTTCTTGGTTTACTTGGCTATCATGGATTTGAACATTTGATTACTTACGGCTGCATTTGGCTGTGCATAATGTTCCTTGCCCTGAGTAGTACCACTGTTGCCTATGGTTCACTATAATTTGTCACTCCCCATGTAATTGATGTTTGCATACATGGGCTAATATGTGTTTGAGTACATATTCACATGGGGGCATTTATGTGCTGTTATGTTGGTTTGGTCTTGCTTGAGTACTTCATTTGTGGCACTGAACTTGGTCTCTGTTATTATTACATGAGACAGTTTGCATACTTGTTTTATTTAGCATTTGGGTTTCACTGTTTAGTTTCGACGCACTACATGACAGCATTGGTTTGACTTGACCGCTTGACTATATGCATGCATTCATATAGTAGCTGGATTTGGTCGAGTTGCTTGATTCACTGTTGAATTCAGTTGCTTGATGTATTCGAGTTAGTGTTGTCCCATCTGTTCATCACTATATATTTAAAAATATTTGTGCATATGTAAATATATACATATGTATGTGTGTATGAATAAATTGGTGGATTGGCTAGAATTGCAATCTTGTAGTCATCATGTATGCCCGGTCTCATTTTCATGTTACCGGTATCATGTATCACTTTGGTTGGTCTGCACCCATTTCTCTTCATTGCTGGTGTGTATACATACATTTATGTAGCATGTTATTGCAATGTTGTGCACTTCATATTGTTTAACCTTTTGGACATACATGTTGAGGCTGTTGTTTATTTGCTGCCATGTTCAAATTTACCATTTGTATCTGTTCTCAAACCTTTATTGCCTCTGTGTTGTATTGAACTATGTTTTACTGTCTTGCTTGCAGAGGCAGCTCTGTCCACTGTTTCATTCTGTGTACACTACCTTATTTAGTTCACCTGAACTTTGAACCGATCCAATGTGATGTTAAATACCTTTGTAACTGCTGTCACAATTGTTGGCACTGCTAACATAACATATGTGCACTTATAAGTGTCCTCATGTGTATACCTGAATCTGGTATAACTCGAGCATTCCCTCTTCACTGCATATGTTTTGAGTCACTGTTGCATTCATTAGACTTTGCATTTGTTTGCATTTATATGCATTCTTGTAGACTTTGATTATCCTATATGCTTGCTGTCGGTTTTGGTGCATTTTGCCTCTGTTGCTCGATTATATGAGCAGTTTCATATATTTTGGCCATATTTCTCTCTTGCTGTCACCTTATTCCACTGTGTCTTCATGTTGGTACCACTGCCATTATTTGTTTGTTAGCACTGTTTCATCATGTCACTGCCATGTGCATTTGGATTGATTTTCGAATTACACTTGAGTTGAATCCGATGACTCGGGTTTGATCTTGTGTTTGGTTGTGAATTTTCAATGGGTACATCATCACTGTAGTGGCAAGGCAGTGCACGCAAGCGTGAACTGCAGCCACACGGTATTCATTGGGTACATCGTCACTGTTGTGGCAAGGCAGTGCACGCAAGCGTGAACTGCAGCCACACGGTATTGCTTTTATTGATATTCTAATTGCTTTTGATTTTTGGATCTTTTGCGTATTTCCATATGCTGTAGTGGCGAGGCAGTGCACGCGTGCGTGTACTGCAGCCCTACTCGACTTAATATTTTAATTGATATTTCAATGGTTTGAACTGTTTTTTATTTCAATTCAATAATTCTGAATTGCATTCTGATTTGGTTTAATTGCTGTCGTCTATTCATTATTTAATTATTATTGCTTCTGTGCACTAATAACTGAGTTTGAATTAGACTGACCCGAGTATTATTTTCTTTTGAATCTAATACTCGGGTCAGACCGAGTATTTCAAGTTGTAGATATTCTGCTTTGGGTTGCTGCTAGAGCTATGAAGTTCTTTCATATCTTTTGGAGTAGTCGTCGTCATTTGTAGTAGTCTGTATAATTATATAGGAAGATATGTATTCATGTATATTATATACGTTAATGTACTTGTATATGTAACTTCCTGAGTCGACTGTGGTAGTTGTATCATAAGTATTGTGTCATATGTATTGTATCAAATGTATTGTAACTGACATCAGTTATTGTATATATGAGACTTTCTCTTTTATTTGTGTTCCGCATTATATTATCTGTGTAATATTTTATATTTACTGTTCTAAACTATTATGAACCGTCGTAGTTCGTTTTATACTGGTTTTGGGGAATTTCGATGGGAGAAAATAAATCAGAGATGAAAAATGAAAGAATATATATTTATATACCACTCCTATCGAAATAACCAATACTAGTATAAGGCCTAACTATTGATGGCCGCTCCTCAACAGCCTTATTCTTCGTGTTAGTTGACAGCACTACACCGTAGTGTTCTTGGCTAGCGTGGGTATAGAGGTGGGGCGTTACAGTTTGGTATCAGAGCCTGGGGTTTAGAACAAATATAAAACATAACTTAGATAGTACATATGTTACAACTATTTGTTGACGTTTTATCTCTCATATTTGCATATGATTGTCTTTGATTGTTAGGTATGAATTCCTAACGCCTATTCATATTCATTTGATTTTGATTCTTGTGTTTTTGGCTTTGATTTGATTTAGCCGATGATTGATTTTGTTCGAATCTCAGCAATTCTGAACTTGATATTTTATGTTTTCCTCGACTTTAATTCCATTCGACTTCGGTCACTTTGTTTTTGAGAAATTTCTAACTTCTTGATTTCCAAGACTCTGACTTGGTTTGCCGTTGAGTCCTTTGATTAAATGTTGAATCCTTTTGTACTCTATTATGGCCATTAATTGTTGACTTCGACATTGATTTGATTTTTATTTTTTTTGAAGTCATTTATGCATTTATGCTCGTTTTTCTTCGTTATCCCATTTGTTAATCGATTCTTCTTTTTTGATTAGTTGTTATCTCCTTTGTTGACTTTGATAACTTCTATTTCTGGAATTTTCGGATATTCCTACTTTGATGGATTTAGAATCGAATTCTTTGGATTTTATTCACGTTCTTCGAAGGTGAATTTTAGTGAATTGATTTGGTTTCCAAATTTAATCGATTCTTGTTAATTCCCCGATGTATTGCTATCATTTATTAGCAACTTTGATAACATTTTCTTCGGGATTTTCGTGAACATACTTTTGGATGGATACAGTATCGATTTCTTTGGATTCTATTCACATCTTTGTATGTTAATTCTTGTGATTGATTGTTCCTACAATCATTTTTGTGATTTGTCACTTTAAAAATATAAAGGTTTTCTATACTAGTAGTAAATATCAAAACCCTTTTCTCCAAACGATTTCAAAACTATTTTACTACAAAACTCTTTTCCTAAACCGTTTTCCAATCTATTAGTATATAGTAACCTTTATTTCACTCGTATGAGAAATCTAATTAAACGGCTTAGCAAAACAGGTGGTATGAAACGCTTGCGTTTACTTCGTCGGTTAATTTTTGGACTTGTTCGATTGAACCACTTGTGACATTTTTCTAGTGAAGATCTACAATTTGTTCGTAAATATTTAAGTTAAGCTAGTGGTTATGGGACATGAAGCTAAACTTTTATATTCACTAGCTTAGTGTAATTGACACTTCTCGTTGATCTTGATGATCGCTTTATGAATTAGACTAGCAATTGCGCGATGTCTCTTTCATTGCAAGGTTAGACTAGACACCACTTGTGTGATTCCACTCACGCATACCTTTTTGCTTTTTGGTTAGTCTTGACCTCAATCTGTGTGATTCCATTCACACATGCTTAGTGTAATTGACACTCCTCGTTGATCATGATGATCGTTCTGATGGTCAAACTAGACACCACTTGTGTGATTCCATTCACACATACCTTTCTGCTTTTTGGTTAGTCTTGACCTCAATCTGTGTGATTCCATTCACACATGCGGGGTAGCTCCCCTTGGTCTTCGGACCGTCATGTGATAGGCCTCTTTCACTTTTTCTGTGATTTCTAGATTCCTTATGTTGATTTCTGGAAATTTTATGCTTCACCTATTTTTGTGCATTGGTGAATTCATATGTTATTGATTTGTCATGAGTACAAATTTGGGGTATGATACCTCTTTGGATCTTTGAGAAGATTCTTGTGATATTGATTATCTCTTATCGGTTGATCTCCTGTTGATCATTATTTGCATACTTATAGTTGTATGTCAGTATGGGTATTTCATATTTATGCCATACCTCTTATCGGTTTATCTCATGTTGATCATTATTTACATACTTATAGTAGTATGTCATTATGGATATTTTATGTTATGCCATATCTTTTATTCTATGTCATACTCCCATTCGAGTTTCCATACTCCCATTCGAGTTTCCATACTCCCATTTGAGTTTTCGTACTCTCATTTTGTGATATCTGGATTTCTTGTGTAGATTTCTAGAATTTGTGTTTTCTAGATTTTTTTGTGTAGATTTCTAGAATTTGTGCTTCACCAATTTCCGTGATTTCCATTGATAAGTTTTATCAATTTTTGTGCATTGGTGAATTCGTGTGTTATCGACTTGTTATGAATACAAGTTTAGGGTATGATATCCCTTTCTATCTTTGAAAAGATTCCTGCGACATTTTCGATGAATGAAAATTCATTGGTATTATATTTTGATGCCAATTATTTCGATGAAATTTTGACGTATGTCGAAGTTGCTACGGATGTTGCTGCTTTAATCACGTGTTTTAAAAATTGTTTTAAATATAAATCAAAATTGTTTTCAAAATTTTTACAATTTGCGCTTTCAAAAGAATGAGGAAGCGAATTAAACGTTTCAGTAAAATCGAGGACTATGACCCCTTTCTTTTGCTGATTCGCTTAATTCCGGACTTGTTCATTTGACAATGTAAATTATTATTATTATTATTATTATTATTATTATTATTTTATAAAATAAATGAAAATTGTTTTCAGAAGTTTTACAGTTTACGCTTTCAAAAGAATGAGGAAGCGATTTAAACGTTTCAGGAAAATCGAGGACTATAACCCCTTTCTTTTACTATTCGCTTAATTCCGGACTTGTCCGTTTGAGAATGTGAAATGTTATTTTTAAAATACACAACTATGCACTTTTAAGAAAACGATGAAGTGAATTAAACGATTTAGTAAAACTCGTGGTTATGGGTCATGTGCGTTTGCTATTTCGATTAATTCCGGACTCGTTAATTGAATAATTTGTGATTTCTGATTATCGTTTCGATAATCGGATGCTGGTGATTTCTGATTTATCATTTTTGATAATAAGGTATTTATTGTTTCTAATTATCGTTTGTGATAATTAGATATTTGTGATTTGATTATCGTTTGTGATAATTAAATATTTGCGATTTAAGATTTAATTATCAATTGTGATAATTAAATATTCGTTGATTTGTGATTTCTGATTATCGTTTTTGATAATCAGATATTTATTGTTTCTGATTATCGCTTGTGATAATTAGATATTTGAGATTTAATTATCGTTTGTGATAATTAAATATTTGTGATTTAAGATTTGATTATCGTTTTGATAATTGAATATTTGCTGATTTGAAATCTGATTCCCGTTGTGGTATTGCCTGATTATCGTTTTCGATAGTTAGATGTTTGTGTTTTCTAATTATCTTTGTTGATAATTAGATTTGCTGATTTTGCTGTTTTCTAATTATCGAATCGGTGATTAGATATTGCTGTTTTGTGATTTCTGTATTCTGATTATCTATTTGATAATTGAATTTTGTTGAGAATTTGTGAATTTCTTTTATGAAATTAAAAGATTTCTTTGGTGTTTATATAGTACTACGCCGGTGTACCGGCTCAATTTTCTGCTATTCATGACGTTTTCCACGTCTTCCAATTACGAAAATGCCTTAGGGATTTTCGATTTTTATTCTTGAGCAACCTTCTATTCACATCATTGCTTCGGGGGTGTAGCACCTCCGAAATAAAGATGTTTCTCTTATGGAAATTCTCAATGATTCTCCAATTCTTGGGATTTCACATTGGAATCCAGAGAATTCATCGAGCAAACACGTTCAGGCTCTCTCTCTCTCATGCTCTTTATGGTGAACTTCCTATTTCGAATTTCTTCATCTTGTGATGATATGCTCTTATGGTTGTTACCTTTTGTCCATTTATTCCTTATGATTGCGAGGACGCAATTTCTTTAAGGAGGGGAGTCTGTAACAACCCGGTGTTTACCATCAATTAATAATCAATTTTAAAAAAAATTAATTAAGTTAAAATTCTTTTATAAATTATTAAAAGGAATTGTTGGGCTTTAAATGTTAAATCTCGGCCCATCTATTTTGATGCCGTGTTGTTCGAGTACAACCCGTTCCCCCTTTTTAATTTTTCTCATTCAAAAAAAAACCTAAAATAAAAAATCAAACGAAGAAAAGTTAAAAATGGTGGCTGGATTTCGTTCGTCCCTCTCCAGATTAGGTCTTCGAGCATGAGATCGCCGCTTCGCCAAATTGAACGCGACAATGCTTCAAATCCTCTCGGTGATCGCGGCTACTTCAGTACGCGTCAAACAAAGGTGAGTAATCCTTATTACTCACATCTAATTCATGTGTGTTTTATCATTGATGATTTCGTTGATTCTGTCGATCGCGTATAACTTGGTGATTGATGAGTTTTAACTTGATTTCTTTTTACTGAAGCTGATGATTTCTTCGAATTCTTCTGTTTACTTGAATAATCATGGTGTTGATTTTTTTCTTGGTTCGACACCTTTATTCCCAAGGTTCTGTCTTGGTCATTACGGGTTAATGTTCATCTGACTTTGGCCTTGATTTATTTTGTGTACGCGATTCCAGGATTTTGTTTAGTGGCCAGGCTTCAACTTGTTTTGGTATTACCAGACCTTAATTTGATTTTTATCACTGACTTCGAGTTTGGTAATTTTGTTGCTTTTGGCTTCGATAAATCTTTACTGACTTTCTTGGTTTACTTGGCTATCATGGATTTGAACACTTGATTACTTACGGCTGCATTTGGCTGTGCATAATGTTCCTTGCCCTGAGTAGTACCACTGTTGCCTATGGTTCACTATAATTTGTCACTCCCCATGTAATTGATGTTTGCATACATGGGCTAATATGTGTTTGAGTACATATTCACATGGGGGCATTTACGTGCTGTTATGTTGGTTTGGTCTTGCTTGAGTACTTCATTTGTGGCACTGAACTTGGTCACTGTTATTATTACATGAAACAGTTTGCATACTTGTTTTATTTAGCATTTGGGTTTCACTGTTTAGTTTCGACGCACTACATGACAGCATTGGTTTGACTTGACCGCTTGACTATATGCATGCATTCATATAGTAGCTGGATTTGGTCGAGTTGCTTGATTCACTGTTGAATTCAGTTGCTTGATGTATTCGAGTTAGTGTTGTCCCATCTGTTCATCACTATATATTTAAAAATATTTGTGCATATGTAAATATATACATATGTATGTGTGTATGAATAAATTGGTGGATTGGCTAGAATTGCAATCTTGTAGTCATCATGTATGCCCGGTCTCATTTTCATGTTACCGGTATCATGTATCACTTTGGTTGGTCTGCACCCATTTCTCTTCATTGCTGGTGTGTATACATACATTTATGTAGCATGTTATTGCAATGTTGTGCACTTCATATTGTTTAACCTTTTGGACATACATGTTGAGGCTGTTGTTTATTTGCTGTCATGTTCAAATTTACCATTTGTATCTGTTCTCAAACCTTTATTGCCTCTGTGTTGCATTGAACTATGTTTTACTGTCTTGCTTGCTGAGGCTGCTCTGTCCACTGTTTCATTTTGTGTACACTACCTTATTTAGTTCACCTGAACTTTGAACCGATCCAATGTGATGTTAAATACCTTTGTAACTGCTGTCACAATTGTTGGCACTGCTAACATAACATATGTGCACTTATAAGTGTCCTCATGTGTATACCTGAATCTGGTATAACTCGAGCATTCCCTCTTCACTGCATATGTTTTGAGTCACTATTGCATTCATTAGACTTTGCATTTGTTTGCATTTATATGCATTCTTGTAGACTTTGATTATCCTATATGCTTGCTGTCGGTTTTGGTGCATTTTGCCTCTGTTGCTCGAGTATATGAGCAGTTTCATATATTTTGGCCATATCTCTCTCTTGCTGTCACCTTATTCCACTGTGTCTTCATGTTGGTACCACTGCCATTATTTGTTTGTTAGCACTGTTTCATCATGTCACTGCCATGTGCATTTGGATTGATTTTCGAATTACACTTGAGTTGAATCCGATGACTCGGGTTTGATCTTGTGTTTGGTTGTGAATTTTCATTGGGTACATCATCACTGTAGTGGCAAGGCAGTGCACGCAAGCGTGAACTGCAGCCACACGGTATTCATTGGGTACATCGTCACTGTTGTGGCAAGGCAGTGCACGCAAGCGTGAACTGCAGCCACACGGTATTGCTTTTATTGATATTCTAATTGCTTTTGATTTTTGGATCTTTTGCGTATTTCCATATGCTGTAGTGGCGAGGCAGTGCACGCGTGCGTGTACTGCAGCCCTACTCGACTTAATATTTTAATTGATATTTCAATGGTTTGAACTGTTTTGTTTATTTAAATTCAATAATTCTGAATTGCATTCTGATTTGGTTTAATTACTGTCGTCTATTCATTATTTAATTATTATTGCTTCTGTGCACTAATAACTGAGTTTGAATTAGACTGACCCGAGTATTATTTTCTTTTGAATCTAATACTCGGGTCAGACCGAGTATTTCAGGTTGTAGATATTCTGCTTTGGGTTGCTGCTAGAGCTATGAAGTTCTTTCATATCTTTTGGAGTAGTCGTCGTCATTTGTAGTAGTCTGTATAATTATATAGGAAGATATGTATTCATGTATATTATATACGTTAATGTACTTGTATATGTAACTTCCTGAGTCGACTGTGGTAGTTGTATCATATGTACTGTGTCATATGTATTGTATCAAATGTATTGTAACTGACATCAGTTATTGTATATATGAGACTTTCTCTTTTATTTGTGTTCCGCATTATATTATCTGTGTAATATTTTATATTTACTGTTCTAAACTATTATGAACCGTCGTAGTTCGTTTTATACTGGAATTGGGGAATTTCGATGGGAGAAAATAAATCAGAGATGAAAAATGAAAGAATATATATTTATATACCACTCCTATCGAAATAACCAATACTAGTATAAGGCCTAACTATTGATGGCCGCTCCTTAACAGCCTTATTCTCCGTGTTAGTTGACAGCACTACACCGTAGTGTTCTTGGCTAGCGTGGGTATAGAGGTGGGGCGTCACATTGTTCGAAAGATCCTCAAAAGTGGCCTTCTGCCCTGTATTTATAGATGGAGGTAGCCTAACATCTCAAAGCTTAGACTCCCCCATGGTCACTTGGGCCCATCACAAGGAAAACTTAGCCCAACCTGCTATGCCAACAATGACGACCGCTTTCAATTTAACACCTCATCGCACGTTTTTGCCAACCCCTCCAAGTATGCCGACCTGATTGCCTTCACATCTTACGCCGACCTGAGCTCTTCTATATACCTCATGCAATGCAAACCCAGGCTCCATCTCATACAATGCCGATACGGGCTCCATGTCATGCAATGTCGACCCGAGGTTACATCTCATGCAATGCCGACTCGAGCAATATGTGTTTCATCCTTTGCTAATCCGAGCCCTACAATATGCTCCATGCCGACCCAACACACCCTTCATGCTATGCCAACTCGAGAAACATTGTATTTCATCCTTTGCCAATCTGAGCCCTGTAATATGCTCCATGCCGACCCAAACACACCCTTCATGATATGCCGACCTGATTTCTATTACATGGAATGCCGACCACATGGATACCACATACTTCTCAACTCATCAACCAAGAATGCCGACCCCTACTAATCATCATAATATTGACATCCTATTTCATCCACTTGTCGACTTTATTAACCCAAGGCTAGATATAGCTGCTTGTAAATCACACTTTGGTGATCTAGATGTCATCTCGTAACCATTCTTCCATCAATAGTCAATTCTGATCTCTGTAATTACCTTTGTGTAGCCAGGGCCAAGGCACCGGATAATATTTTTAAAACTCTTCTATTAATTAAATACTAAATTTGATTTGGTATAAACAAAATATTATTTACAAAGATACAAAATACATATTTTATGCAATTCAATACAAGGTAAATTTTTGAAATTCACCTTTTAACTCTGCTGCCAGTGCAACTGATCCAACAATGGTACCAGAGCATGCTTTGTATTTCTCTAAACTAAGGGGAATATTATTCTAATGAAGGACCATCTTAAAGTGGAAACCTCCCTTTACCTGCCTTGTTGAAATGATTTGTTTTTAGAGTATGCAATTGTAAAAGAATTAAAAGTGTTTTTAAGTCTTACGTTAATTCAGATAGTGTATTTGAATATTATAAAAATTATTTTAAAATTATTTTAAATTATGTAATTGCATAATGTAAATTTAAAATTGTTTTGAATTTAAAAAAATAAATATAAATGTTATATTTATAAGGTAATTAATTTAATTAATAAAAGAAATACATAATAATATACATAATTTCATAAATTATAAATACTACAATAATTAAAAGGTGGGTGTGTATGTTATATATTCTTATTATAAAGAAAAATGGGAGGTTATGAATAAATAAAACCCATGAGACTTACATGATATTAGATGTACATAAATGATATATGATATCATGAGTTATAATAAGTATACTCATCTCCCTTGAATAGTCGATAGTACTCAAAAAAATTATTTTAAATTATGAATTTAAATAATAATGATATCTAAAATTTATAATATAAATAGAGTACCTTATATATCTATGGTTGTTTAGCATCCTCAAATCATAGAATATCAAAGGTAATGCTTATGTATTGGATAGGTAAGTAAGAATATTTATGTATCTTTGTTGAGCACCATCAAAGGTTACATAACTCCCCTAAGGATATTGATAAATGCTAGATTTAGTGTGTCCAGTTTACTTCATGCTTTTTTAAGAACCATCAAGGTCATGAAGATGATCAGGAGTATATTCTAAAGTATGTTAGGAGTTATATGCGACATATAACAGTAAAGTTTAGTTACCATTTATGGGGACTACATTTTGTTGAGCACCTTCAAGGTTGTAGTAACATCATAAATAGATCTTAACACTCACTTAAGGAATTTGTGAAAATCCCCAACTATTGTAGGATTTTTTAAGGATGCAAAATTCAATGAGAGCCTTATTAGATAAATATAATAAACCAATCTAATAAGTATAAGAACATATGTGGTATTATAAAATCTACTTAAAATAAATTTGAACTGTTAATGTAATTGATAAAATTGTTTATCGCTCAGAATACACCGAATGAAATAAATTAAAGCTTGATAAAGAAATATAAAATACACATACTAGAATATCTTTTGACGTGTTCATACCCATGTAAGAGCCAAATTATATAGCCATTAAAAACATTCATACCTTGGTCACTTAACTATTAATTTGCTTGAGACTACCTATTGTTTTTAATGAGTTTTGAACTCTAAAGCAATCTAATTTGTAGATATTTGATGCATATTTAATCACATACAAAAGTTGTATGGCAAACAAATGTGTTCTTCATATACAAAATCTCAGTGGAAGTGTTTCACTGGAAAAGAGCACGTAAAAGTGCAAGATCATGCATTCAATATGATTGAATACAGTAAAGATATTATTTTGTTAGAAATAATATTAAACCAAGATTTACAAGATAAATCTAGGATTTTTATGAGAAAAACAAATCATTTTTGATCTGCTTACATGAGTGCAATGCATTCAATATTTTTAAAACGTTAAGGATGGTTGAAAGCATTATTTGTAAAGAAACTAATTATAACGATTCTTAAATTTGAACAAGTTTTAAAAATATTAATTATAATTGTTGAATAGAACAGTTTTAGAAATAAAGAATTTTCAATTATTACTGTAACAAAAAAAATTATTAGAATATAAAACACGATCTTAGGTAAAATTCTACAACTAATCTTTAATGAAATGGAAGGTGGCAACGCATATTAGAAAGTAATTTAATAATATTGATTGGATATAATTGACAACTGTATTAATGTAATTTCAATCAACTATAACAATAACTAAAAATGGGATAAACAACATTCTAAGTATGTTAGTATACAATAAGAAAACAATTATTTGATAAGTAGATTGATACTCCTTGTGTAAACAATAAATTAATAGATATGAATTACTAAATTGTAACAATTGATTTATTCCTCATCTCATTGATTAATCCGCTTTGGAATTTATTTTGTAATTAGTGGAATTAAATATAATTGAAATCTTTCAAATAAAAGGAAAGAGAACATTAATTGTAATAATTGACGTAATAATAGAAAGGTATGTTTGAATTATAATAAAAGAGGAAATTGAGGAAATAAAAAGGAAATATATGTTTTAATTGAAAGAGAAATTGGATGTAATATAAAGAACATGTAAATAGAAATAAAATGATAAAACTTTGTTTGAATTATTTAATGAAAATAATGCGATTAGTGTGTAACCAACATTCAATTGGAAATGTAATATTGAAATAATTAGAATTAAATCATTTAATTAAGGTAAAGAGAAACAGATGGTAATTGATTCAGTCAAGAATAAGCAACATATATTGAATTGAATAAAATGAATATTTGAGTGAAGACAAACCAATGTTATAAAATGGAGATTCAATTCAGTGAATCTTAAAATATATTATTATTTGAATTTATATAAAATTTAAAGGCTAAAATTAAAGAACAAATTTTGAAACATTGAGTAGTATATTTTTCCAAATTCAATGAAATCAAAAAAATTCAAAAATTTTAAATTTTGGTCAAACTTAGTCCAAAATTGACCTTTGTCTGAAATTTTGAAATTTGAATGTTTAAATTTTATTCTTTTTATACGATACTAGACTGAATTCTGATCTTTTCTCCACTTTTCGTTTCGTTAAAATCAAATTTCTATTGCTCTAAATATTTGAATTTCCGTGAAAAACTGATATAAGTTTTTGGTGTTTAGTTGTGAAATTTGGCTAAGTCCTAAGGGGTTTGGTTTAGTCCAAATGGGCCTTGCTTAACTAAGACACTCTAACCGTACCAAGAGACTTGTGTCTATTCTTATGCCTACGACCATTTGTTTTCTTCTGACTAACTTGTATGTACATAATATTCTCTTGAGAAAAATTTCTCATCACACTTCCTTCTTCCTCTCCAAATCTACAGAGAGTTCTAGATCTAAAAACTCAAAATTTCTCCAAATCAAAACTCATTCCCCCTCTCTTCCAAAACTCTTCCTTCCTCCTCCTATAGCCGCCACTCTCCTCCATCTCTAAGGTCTTCTCCTCCTCTTCATCTCCATCCATCCATAGGCCAAAACCCCTCCTCTTTCCCTAATCCTAGCCGAACCCAAACCACCACCAAACCCATCCAAACCACCGCCATCTCCTCCTCTTGCATAGCCGCACCATCTCCTCTACCTTAGCCGCACCTAAACCCATCGAAAAGCACCAAGGCCGAGCCTTATTTTATCCCTAGGTTGAGCCTTTGCACCACTCTTCCTCCTCTTTTTATAAAAAAATCAAAAGTTATATATTTCTATTGGTGATCCATCCTTTCTAGCTTGCTTTGCTTTGGAATTGAGATTCAAATACATAACTTTGTTTTGTCAAATATTTCCTATTCTCGAGATATTCACTCACGATTTATAATCTTATGCTAAGTGAATGAATATCAATTGATATGTTATTGAAATTTTGCAATAGTTAAGAAATTTTAGGTAGTTTGGTTATGATTTGATACGACATATGTTCACCTATATTCCCTTATTATTTGACATGATTGGTGTTATTGATATTATGTTGATTATTATAAAAATAGATGTGGTGATATGGTTATTAATATGCTTCGTGATGTTAATATTAAATTTCTATGTTGAAAAGAAAAAAGAAGAAAATGTTATATTGATTTAAAGGTTGACACTTTTGTGATGGACATTGTCATTAGTATGTTATGTGAAATTTATGTGTGAAAATGAAAAAAGAAAAGAAAAGAAAAGAAAAAAGAATAAAATATATGTGCATATATATGTTATGTTGGAAATCACCTAAATTTCTATGATAAAAACGGTTGCATATTGGGTTATGTTATGGTAGAATTTTATGTCACCTTCCATGTTAAATATGCATATATGCTATATTATGTAGTTCGTATGTAATTGGTTATATAAGTAATATGTTATGTTATGTGATTCATTATGTAAGTTATGTGTTATCTTATGTAGATTGTTATGTATGATTTTGTGTTATGTCATTTATTTCATGTAAATCATGCTGCAAGTTTCCTTAGTTTTAGGAATTCCCTATGGGTTGAAATGATACATACCCGAATGATCTTTAGAACAGGGAAAAATCGTTATGAGTTGAAATAATAAAGCCAAGCGGTTCTTATTGATTTTTGATATTTGGGATTGCGGGTTGAAATGATATATACCCGTAAATTTTAAATTATTGTGGATTGAAATGATAACTATCCATATCACTAGACCCTAGGATAGAAAACTATATACCGACACCGTTGGTCTATTTTCAAAGCGATTTCTAAAATTTTGGAAAGACGTGTTTGGAAAAAAAATGATTTTTAAATTTAATAAAGATATTAGTTTAAAACACATATGTAAAATTTAGATTTTAAAATTATATGTTTTAACAATTCTAAATTTGTAAGTTAAGTTTTAAAATGTAAGTTTTAAGGTTTTACTTATAACTTTATTTACTTTTTTTCATAATATTATATTTAATCTAACGAAATTAAATAAATATAAAATATAATATATTTTAAATATTTAAATTAATATATTTATTTTAATATATAACCTATTTTAATATATAAACTATTTTTAATATATAAACTATTTCAATCTATAACCTATTTTAATATATAAGTTATTTGTAATATAAAAACTATTTCATTTTGTAACCTATTTTTAAAATATAAACTATTTTTAATGTGTAACTATTCTGATATACAAACTACTTTCAATATTCAAAATGTTTAAAGTTGGAACTGTTATGATTTAGATTTAATTGATTAAAATGCGAATATTTTGATATGATGGTTTAACCTATTTTGTGGTTATGATTTTTAAAATGAATATGATTTTGGAAGTGAATATGACTTCGAAAGTGATGATTTTGAAGTGAATATGATTTCAAAAGTGATATGATTTTGAAGTGAATATGATATTTTGATATAAATTATGAATCGGTTTTGGAAATGTAAAAGAACCAACTGATGTGGAATAAGCATTTGGTTGTTAAAGAGACTGGGATCAGATATTGTCATACACTCTGCTAATACCAAAAACCACTTTAACAACTATGTACGTGGTGAAGATTTCAGAATGAAGTAGGATGGTTTGGCGAACGATTCTATATGAGGTGTTCACGTAGCCTTGACTCCCACGAGTCAACTTAATGTGGCTAAAACATGACCTATAGTTGGACGCAGTGAAGTCGCACCTCCGATCGGGCATGCTTCTTCGATACCATATTATGACTTTGTAATTGATTTGGTGGCCACCCTCGATTTGATTTTAGGAGTGTGTTTCGAGGTGGGTGGCAGTAGCTGCTATGCATTACCACCAGCCCGGTTCTGCAAACGGTAGAATCCTACCCTGGCATCGCCTCGCGTGCCTTATCACATACCTAAACGCGCCCATTATGAGTTTGGTTTGTGTCGTACCTATAGAGTGCTCCCTGATAGCCTAACAGTTTACGGTGGAGTTTACAGTACTGTATAGACTACGTCTTTTATGTAAAAATGTGTTAAGGGGGATATGGGTAACACCTTAACGTTATTTTAATATTTTACATTACTGTAGACATTATTTATGTAGCGTATTATATTATGTGTGTAGATAATTCCACGGATCCTTATAGGATGGAAATCCTAAACATTCTTTAAGTTATTGCATTTCATTTTGACATTTCACTTGAGTTGGTTTACTTACAAAAGATTGTTAATCATGACCGAGTTTTTGTGTTTTGGTTTATGCTTGGGTCAGCCTGAGTATTACAGCATTTGAGACTCGCCCTTGGAGCTTGGATCTTTGCTCGGAGATCTATCTTTTATCTATTCAGCTTTTCAGTTATTTTAGTTATTTCCAGTTATCTATGTTCAGACTTGTCATTTGCTTATGTATTAGAGACTTCTTTGTATTTAGGAATTCTGTTGTATTTGCTTTAGACTTTGATGTTGTAATGGCTTCATGAACTACTATTTATCTATTCCGCTGTGTATTGTTGTATTACTCTATGTCTGTATTTCTATGATTGATTTATTTACTATATGTGCTAAGTTTTGCCAAATATAAATAACAATCTGTTATTTTAAGCAATTCAAGTCTGACATGTGTGGTTTATTGCCGATTTGAATAGTTCAAAATAGCAGGTCGTTACACTAATACAGTTTTACAGCAAAGTTTTTTCTTTTGAACGGTTTGCCTTTTAAAAAAGAAAGCGAAAGTTTGAGAATGATAATAATAATATTGGTACAACTAGGATGAAGAGACTAAATGATTACTTCTGCTTCATGAAGAGATATTGGAAATGCGGTTGGTTAAAATATTTATAAAAGCTTGATAGGGGACCAAAAATACGATTTCAATTCCAATTGTATTTTTCTTATACATATGCTTTCTATAAGATTTATTTTTTTATGTTCAAAATATTTGATTTTGAACTCTCACCAGTACATTAGTTGCCGTAATATAATGAATAGCCCAAAGTAACTAGTTGAATGGACCATCGTATTTCATATGTTGTTATTGTAATAGTGAAAATAATAAGAGCATATCATATGAGGTTTACTAGCGCATCAAGTTTTGAAAAATGACTTTCATTTATTACAAGTATTATTTATAAAATAACACCTATATTTGGTTATGACTAAATATGGGTATAGTATTGTTCTGATATGAATATTGTGGATATTTATAATAAAATAAATCTGTTTTGGCATTTTGATGATGGTATATACTTTCTTAACATTGGTGATGTGTTTACAATAAAAAATACAAATACATCTCAAATATTTAACAATTAATTTTGGAATTATAGACTAAGTCATATATTTGAGAGATAATTCTTTACAACAACGATTATGATTCTTATGGAGTTAGTGAATTGTATATATAATTAGGGCAAAGCATCCATTTGGTGGGAGCAAAAAAGTTGATAACAAACTCTTTAGATTGATATGTATAGATGTATAAAGTCTAATAATACCAAAAGTAGATCTACTTACTTCGTTAATTCGCCAAAGAATTATCTAAGATATCATGTGTATTTGATACATAGGTTTGATATCTTTGGTAAGTTCACTGAATATAAAAAAAGAGGTAGAAAAAAATTTCAAAGAAATAAAAATTCGATTTGATCGAATAGGTGTGTATATATTGATAAGAGTTTCAATAGTACCTAAAAGCGATAAGGTTCACTCACAGTCAGTCCTCGTTATGCTACATAATCATGTATCTATAAGTAGAAATCAGGCTTTGTTGGGTAGACTATGATTGATTACAAGTGAAGTTGAGTTTCTTCTTTCTATAGGATATATACGTAAGAGCAACTAGATATGTTAAATTTAATTTTTTCTAAAATTATAGTTTGCAATTTCGTACAAGATATGAATTTGGTAGGAACCCTAATCTTAGGTAGTTTGGGATATGTGGTTGTCTATTTATTTTATGAATGTATGTTTCAAAAACAAATCCCTATTTAATAATATACCATCTTCTTGCTACAAGAATTTCTTTCTACATGAACTAGTGGTAGAGTGATGGACTTGGACAAGATCCACAAGTCTAACATAGTAACAGATTGTATAGATGAAGTAAATAGCCTAAGGTAGACATAGTTGTATTATAATGTCTAATAAGTATTCTCACACACTGAAGAGAAACTATGGATTTCTTATCAATATCAAGAAAATAAATTGTTAGCAATAACAAAATTCTCAGTTCTCGACAAGACATGGAGCGTACAGACTCTACCACATGGCATGATGCTTTAACTCCGAAATAGGTTCCAAGTATATTAGCAAAATATGATTTTGGTAGTTGTACGTGAAAGGATATGATTCATCGACCATTGGTAAGCCTTTGAGAAGAAGATCAAGATAGTTTGAATTATGTAAAGCAATGTTAAAGGGCATAACTTTACTAATTTCAAATGTTGAAATTAGTTAAGCAATTTTTCTAGTTAACATGCTTAAGTTCATTCAGATTTTATATACATTTATCATACAATTTGACTTTGATTTTCAGCACATTAATGTCGAAACAAAAATTTTAAATAATGATTTAGAAGGATTGATTGCACATAACAGCTAAAATGTCATGAAATTGGGGGAGGGATTACATGGTTTGTAGGTTCTGGTTATGATCCGAGTTTTGATACAACAATGGTGTTCAAGAAGCATCAGATTTGAGCAAGAGTTTTTGGCAAAGATATCAAATATTTTTATTTTCAATCAAAATGAAGAGGAAGTGTGTGTCTTTATGTAACGATTCAGAATTTCGAACCCTTCGTATTTAAATATCTGAATTATTTAAATATTTGAATTTTGTATTTAATATGATTAAATTGATTTAATAACCTTGTTAACCCCCTTTTTATTAATAACTAATTACAGTAAACTTGTTTTTGAAAAATATTTACAAAAATAAATAGTTCGAATAAATATTTATAATGTGACCGAATATCGTTTTATGATGAACTACGTTCTACTCAATAAAAGTTGTTCAAAATTGTGATGCATGTCTAATTAACTAATGTTATATTAATTAGCAACTAAATATAATTTGCATAATAAAATCTTTTAGAAGGTATTATAAAAATATTTATGAGGAGGGTAATTTAGGAATTTACTAAGGAAGGTAAGATATTTGTTTGGAAAAAGTGAGGTGTAAAGTTGTGAACATAGGGGGAGCATGACGGAGTTTTGTAGAGCCAATGGAAGGCAATTGGAGGTCATTTTACTCTTGTTAAGTCCATATAAAATAGTAACGATATGCATTTCTTACACCTAGAGATAACACTTAATACATCTACGATATTTGTGTGTTGATCATTTAAGTGTTCGAAAGTCATGTCATTCGGGGAAAATAAGAAGATAGAAGATAAGAAGAAACTAAACAATCAATGAATCTCACAACGCAATGGAATAACATACATTAATCAACATAATTCTTTACAAAGTCATTTCCAAAATGATACATCAGAGTCATACTAATACAAATTTTACCCTAGGGCAGTTATAACAGCTTATCCCTACCTAACTAATATAAAATACAGATAATAAAACAGAAACAAGATAATAGCTAGCTATCGATGAAGCCTCTTGCTCCTAGCGCCTCCAAAATGCATCCATGGGAAACCTGAATTACTCGGCTGCCCATAAAATTTTAGCACCCAAGAGTTTTAGGAAAAGAAAATAAAACTCTAGGTCAGACATGGATCTGGTGTGAGTAAATTCGAAAAAATAAATTATTATGTTTAAAACGCTTTTAAAATCAAAAATATCTCATAAGACCATGCCGCATATAAACACAGACAGGTTTTTACCTTATGATAACCAAAACAATTTTTTAGAAATCCCAGTGATATTATAATAATGTCTAACAGTTCAAGTAAAATATGAATATATCTTAAATACTAGCATCTCACATTTCAATATAGACGGGTACATCAAAAACTATAAAGGAACATATTATAGAATGGATTACATACTATAATAGGATAAGGAACTACCTTTCGATGGTACATCTCTAGATAAAATGCACTAGGGTTTGACAAAAACATCTTGTACCCCTGCCATACAAGACTGGCCCACAACTTGACTAGTAGTACTGAATATGATCACCCTACTTTTGGCCCGAAGCATACATGAGTAGAAGTAATCGATCTAGATTTGGGATGACCATACCCTGATGGGAGCGACTCACTTGGCCCTGCTGCATTCTCGATTTTTGTCATTTTCCGATTAATGAGGCTTAAGGCTACGTTTTACCTTTATTTAGCACTTCCCACTTGGAATGCTAATACTACCATCTGAGCAACAATGCAATGCCAGCATTTATCCATATGAGTTCATTCTAGGACTGAACGAAACTGAAGGCACTACCTGTACTACATCCATTTTGGAATCACCCTTAGGGTTAGCAGAAAATAGCCATTGTACTTCAAAACTCCGTCTTCGATTCCATACTCTTCAAGATGTCTTCAGCTCAAAACACTTAAGTTGGATTGAAGTGGTTTTCAAATAACATATCTAATCTCGGTCTATTCTAAACAATTTTCGATGATTTTTAGTAAACTCAACCCCGTTCTTTAGGAAATAAACAGACAAGATAAAAGCAAAGATCACCTCCAAACCGTTATTGGATGGATTTTGTTATCATTTATCCTGGAAGAACAAAACAAAATTTATACACACAGTACAACACCACTGGGGATGACTGTCCCATATAACTCACGTTTTCTCCTAGATATTTCCAAAGTTACTTTTTGGTCTAGATTTGATAGTCGGTTATTTAACTAGCAAATAAACAACTATTCAAACATTGATTAATTCCATATGGGATCCACTAAGCCTTTATTAATTTAATCTTTAGTTAATGAAATCTTTATAAAACTTGATCAAATGATCTTTTCACAACACTATTTCCAAAATCCTTGCTCCTCCTTTATTCATGGGAAACATTTATTCTTGTCTTAGTGGTATAAGTATATTATCAAAACATTTGGAAAATTCTCTCTTTTCAAATTCCTTTTGAAAACATTACTTACTATAACCCAATCCACTTATCCTTAATAAAAAGTTCCCTTTTAAAAGCTCCCTTCACATTTAAATACCTTTATAAATTTCCAAAATCAATTTATAAAACACTTTTATAAGTCTACATGTCAATTTACAAAACACCTTTACAAACCTCTAAAATAATGTATAAAACATTTCCCCATTACTTTGATAAATTTTCTTTAAAAAAATTCTTTATAATAAATAAACCTTTTTACTTAGTAAAACCTATTTTATAAACAAGTTATTATTTATAAATACCTTTTTAAATAATAATATAACTTGAAAAATCATTTATGAACCTCAACTCCAAATTGATTAAAGAATTGAAGTTAATTTAAAACCCAATTTTATAATTTCAAAAATAGGCTTAGCAATCCCAGTGGTATAAATTTAAGTCACCATTTAACATCAATTTCACTTTCAGGTACATAACCATTTATTAACATAAGTCAACATATATGTAAATGTCACTCATGTCCGAATCAGGGAATAACATGTCAATACAACTCAACTAGCATATACTTGTTCAAATAACATAACAGCAGGATGATGATTTTTCCTGCTAAATAAATGTCCAAACAATTCACTACTTATATTAAAATGGAAACATATGTCCATATAATAAACAATTACATTAAAGCAGAATAGAGGTTTATTCTACTATCAGATGTCCAAACAATCAAAAAATAGTTGATGGGGAATTTATTTTACTAACACATGTCCACACATTCAAACCATCTACATAACTCATTCGCAACTGTTTGTCTACTTAATGGTATCGACATTTGAATTCCTTACGTTCAAAACCATCTACGAAAAAGAAGTACCTTTAAAATAATTTGATTCATGGAAAACAAGGATTAAAAACTTAAAGCTCCACTTTAAAATGATTAATTACAAGTTAAACTTTTATTAAATCATAACTAATCTTTATTAAATTTGAACTTAATTCAATTATAAATTAATAAATAATTAAACCTTTAATAAATAATTTGTATATAAATTAACCCTTGATTACTCCTTTATTAATTATTGTATAATGATTTAAAATCTTTATTAATAACTAATTATTAGTTAATCTCAATTAATTAATTAATCTCCTAATTAAAACTTAAATAATAAATTAAACCTTTAATAAATTATTATTTTAAATTAAAACCTCAATTAATTTATTACTAAAAATAACTAAACACATGATTAATTAAATAAATAAATAATTGACCTTATATTTAATTAATAATTAATTAAAAGTAAATCATTTACTTAACTAATAATCAATTAAAAATTAATCTTATTTTAAAGAATAATTAACCAGTAACCATTCTTTATTTAATTAAGATTAATGAACTTTGTTTAATACTTAATTAATTATTAATTACGAAGCTTAATTAATTAATAGTTAATCATTAAAACCTAATTAAATTTCAAAAATATTATTTATTAAGTTTATAAAACCTTTCTGAAATAATTTTAAAGTATGAAACTGATTTTTTCAAAAACAAAAACGAACTTCTATCAAAATTGCATCCATAGCCACTATCGCTATGGATACCACAACTTCCAAACTTGATTAACATCTCAAATAGTCTTTTAAAACACTACTTTTTAACTTTAGCTTACTTTATGAACTTGATATAAAGTTATATTAGCAAAACAAAACGTTAGAAACTTTAGAAAACTTTTTATTTCAAACCAAGTAAGTAATCAAATTTTAAAAACTCAAAGGATCGTTTTGTTGAACACAAACACCTTTCAAGTGGTACCCTTGCTCACTAACTTTTCCATATACTAATTTTACTTACTAACTTTCCATATCACTTCCAATCACAAGACAAAGATTGTAACTTTATAAACAAAAACATCACTTTAACATTCGATTCACAAATCTATGCTAAACCATAAACTAGCAACATATGTACATCCAAAGCATATGATAATTCAACCATCCAAACAATATATTCTATAGTCAAATAGGCAACATAACAATAGTTTAATCTTTCTACAAAAAGTTTAAAATTTACTCAGCAAAATTGTGCAAAACCCTTTTGAAAACTTGAAATACTTTAGAACTTGCAAAGCATGGAAAACCACAAAAATCATTTCGAAAATATGTCATCTTCTCCTTGATTTTGTACCATCTTATTCTCGAAATTTATAAAACGGTCAAAAGAAAAGTTCTTGAAAATTCTTTTCTCAACAATTTTGGATAAAGAATCGCTAAATTTCGGTTAGTTTTGAGGGAGTTATGGTCAAAATAAGATGAGGTATTTTCGGACTTGAAAATATGGATCCGAAAATGAGTCAGAAAAAATATATTTTTAACCCAAAATATTTGAAATTCGAGAAAGTGGTTCTACTAAAAGTTGTATCCACTATATTCTACTTGAAAAAAATAAAATTTTGATTTGGAGAAGTGTAGAGGAATTATGGCCGAACGAAGTGGGAGAAAAATGGAGAAGATGGAGTAGTGAATGTAGAAGTGTTTTAGCAAGTTATGGAAGAGATTTTAAAGTAAAAGGCTATGTTTTTAATACTTAGAAAATATCTAAAAAGCTATTATAGAGCTTACGAAGCTTGAAAACATGAATGAGGAAGATGAAATGATAAAATGGGAAAGAGAAAATGTAGAAAAGGTTTATATAAAATGAAAATGTAAAATTATGAATCTACCCATAATACTTTGCCCTCCATTTCTTGAATTCCACCTCACCAAGTCTCCTCCCCTTCATGTACCACAAGCCACCCTAAGCCTCCCCCTTTTCATGTCATAGCCAACATAAATAATTAATAAGTACTAATGTATTTAAGAGATAATATGTTTACTTTTTAAGTTGCCAAAATGTCACATCAAGCTTTTATCTAAATTTAATTAAATCTAATTATCCTATATTGTTTACTAATCATTTTTATATTATTAGTAAATGATTTAATATATATACCAATGTGTATAAAATATTTCAAACAACTTTTATGTGATGAAACATCGAAAAGTCAGAAAATGGATTCCGGTCATATTTTCAATTTTTCTTCGAACTAAATATTTTTGTAAACACATTTTGAAAATATTCTACCGCCATTATTTATCATTTAAAAGAGTTTTATTTAATAATAAAACTTATTTTTTGAATATATAAAATTAATTGAATATTCGCAAATCAAATCAGTGAAATTCCTGATCGTTACATTATTTCTCCGTTAAAAGAATTTCATCCCCAAAATTACACCCCAACCTAACCCAGAAAACATATAGCATTATACATCAGTTCGTATGATGTACATAAATCATTCATATACAAAGTCTGATTCATTCTCTATTCGAATGCATAACTTTTCCTCCAAAGTAGTACCGCTCACCAGATTTTCTAGTGCGGACCCGATCAGGCTCCTCGATTTGAAACCTCTGTTCTCCTTACATAGTTGTAATTATGATAGAAAACACTGGTCCCATATCAAAAATCCTCATCAAGTGCTTGCCGTCAAAAATCGAGTCAAAGATCCTTATCCGAAATGGCGTGAAACACCTCAAAGCCTTGTACTCGAATCTTAGATTATAACTATTTGCAAACGAGAGATGATCTATGTCCAACCTACGCACTTCTTTAATTGGTTCCCTTAAAACCAATTCTATTTTCACTAAATTATTTACGAAAATATTTCGTAAAAACTAAACTTAGATTCAACTTGTATAATACTCCACTACATCTTAAGTGTATGTACAATTATTTGATTCAACTATTCCATTTTGGATTTATTTCCCTATGAAAACTCAAGATCCAAATACCTGGTATATTTCAAAAGCTTTTTGAAATAAAAAATAATATTTTAATTGAAAAATATATATATAAAGCCCAAGTAACTCCAAAATGATACTAAGGATTTAGGTGCTACCAAACAGTCCATACACTCCCTTACCAAGAAGGGTAATACTCAAGAGAAGTGTTTACTATCCAAACACATCTCTTTCCCACTTTTAAGTTATTTTTGAACCATTCGAACTAGTTAACTTAAAAATATTTCTTTTATTTCAAAATCCAATTTTTGAAATAATACTTTACATATTTCCAACAAAACATTTATCACTGACTTGCTTTAGACTCATTTGGGTTTGAACTTGTTTCGATTGTACAATGATAAAGAGAATAATTTCTACGTACCCTCTAGCGTTCGCCTAGGCATCTGATCGTAAGTTAGAAGATTATCTAGATCATCACAAAACAATCAAAACTCATTTTCCCAAACTAATCCAAAGGAAGCATTACTTAACCTTTTCATTCTCAAAAACTTATACATGAACTGAAAATGTTTCAAATAATACTACTATATTTTTCCAATCCTTGAAAACCATTGTTCGAAAGTCCCAAGATTTTAATCCTCAAATTTTAACTTAAATTTTTACTAATTTAAAGACACCTTCTTATAAATTCATTTTATAAGATCAACTTTTATAAAACCTTTTTTTCAAATATTTATTTTAAGTATTCGAACTTTTTATAAACATCTTTTATTAAATCAAATTTTAATTCAATATTAACATTGAACGCCTTATAATCAAATTATGGAACTTAATTCATAAGGTGTTCGTTTCAATGTTTTTCCAATTCTTATTTACCTAACCCAAATCTTAAAAAGGGAAGCTACCTATACACACTAACAATAGTTAATGCTCAACTGGAAGAGTATGACTAAACGAACCTTAAAATATTATTACCTCCGAACAAATAAAACCTCAAAAATACTATACTATTTTTGAAAATCATTTTTTATATATAAAATATATTCTAGGTAACATTATTTCAATTACCTAATTTCAAAACAATACCATGTCTGTAGGTCTTATTTAGGTGTTTACGAATCCTTATCGACAATGTTGATCAGGTGCGTCGATCAAAATTCATAAGCCACTTAACAGATCAAACAACACAATATAAAACATTTTATATCACTAACAAATACGTGCTCTTATATATACACACAAACTCATCATAAAGCATTCCAGTACATTATTTCTTAATGAGTTTCCCCACAAAAGCCAAGGTTCTCGCTAAATCTCGCACTCTAATATCAAATGTAACGACTTGTCTTTCTTACACCTAGAGACGACACTTAATACATGCACGGTATTCCTATGCTGATCATTTAACTGTCTGAAAGTTAGGTCATTAGGGGAAAAGAAGAAGATAAAAGATAAGAAGAACCAAAAAAATCATAGAATCTCACAACGCAACGGAAGAACATATATTGATCAACATAATTCTTTACAAAATTTATTTCCAAAATGATACATTAGAGTCACACTAATACATATTCTACTCTAGGAGGTTATAATAGCTTGTCCCTATCTAACAGATATAAGATACATATAATATAGCAGAAACAACAAAATAACTAGCTATCGATGAAGCCTCCTGCTCCAAGCTCCTCCAAAATGCATCCGTTGAAAACTTGAACTACTTGGCTACCCATAAAAATTTAAGCACCCAAGTGTTTAAGGAAAAGAAAAGAAAACTCCGAGTCAGACATGGGACTGGTGTGAGTAAACTCAAACAACTGAATTATTATGTTTAAAATTGTTTTAAAATTAAAGATATCTCTAAGACCACGCCGCACAAAAACACGGATGGATTTTTACCTTATGATAAATAAAACAGTTTTATAGAAAAGCCAGCGATATTATAATAATGCCTAACGGTTCAAGTAAAATATGAATATACCTGAAATGTTTGCATCTCATATTTCAACATAGTTGGGTACATCTAAAGCTGTAAAGGCACATATTGAAGAATGGATTCCATACTATGACAAGATAAGGAACTACCTTTCGATGGAACATCTCCAGATAAAATGCACCAGGGTCTGACAAGAACATCTTGTACCCCTATCACAAAGGACTGGCCTACCACTTAACTAGTAGTACTGAAAATGATCACCTCACTTTGGGCCTCGGAGCATACATGAGGAGATAGTAATCGATCAAGATTTGGGATGACCATACCCTGATGGAAGTGACCCACCTGGCCCTGATGCATGCTCGATTTTTGTCATTTCCCGACTGATGAGGCTTAAGGCTATGTTTTACCTCTATTTAGCACTTCCCACTTGGAATGCTAACCTCGCCCTCCAAGCAACAATGCAATGTTAGCTTTCATCGATACAAGTTCATTTTGGGACTGAACGAAACTGAAGGCACTACACCCCTTTTGGAATCACTCTCAAGGTTAGTAGAAAATAGTCCTTGCACTTCAAAACTCCATCTTCGATTCCATACTCTTCAAAATGTCTTTAGTTCGAAATGCTTGAGTTGGAATGAAGTGGTTTCGGATAAGATATCTGATCCTAGTCTATTCGAAGCAAATTTTGATTCGGGTAAACTTAACCATAGTTCTTTAGGAAATAAACATATAAAATAAGAGCAGAGATCACCTCCTAGCTATTAGTGGATGGATTTCGTTATCATCTATTATAGAAGAACGTAACGAGATTTATACACATAGTACAGCATCATTGGGGATGACTGTCCCATATAACTCACGTGTTTCTCCTAGATATTTCCAAAGATACGTTTTGGTCTAGGTTTGATTTTCGGTTATTTAACTATCAAATAAACAATCATTCAAATACTAATTAATTCCATATGGGATCCACTAAGCCTTTATTAATTTAATCTTTAGTTTATAAGAATCACTTTATAAAACTAAATCAAAAGATCTTTACACAACACTATTTCCAAAACCCTTAATTCCCCTTTATACTTGGGAAACATTTATACTTATCTTAGCGGTATAAGTATATTATCAAAACATTTGGAAAATTCTCTCTTTTCAAATTCCTTTTGAAAGCATTACTTACTATAACCTAATCCACTTAACCTTTATAAAAAATAATCATTTGAAGACCTCCTTTCACTTTTAAACACCCTTATAAATTTTCAAAATCAATTTATAAAACACTTTTTAAGTCCATGGGTCAATTTGCAAAACCTCTTTACAAACTCTAAAATCTCTTATAAAACATTTCCCCATTAAAAACTCCTTTGATAAATCTTCTTTAAGAAAAATCCTTTACAAAATATCTTTTGCAACTCATCCTTTTAAATCACTTTAAATAAACCTTTTTACTAGTAAAACCCATTTTATAAACAAGTTATTATTTATAAATACCTTTATAAAATAATAATATAACTTGAAAAATCATTTATAAACCTTAACCCCAAATTGATTAATGAATTAAAGTTAATTCAAAACCCTACTTTATAATTTCAAAAAGAGGCTTAGCAATACTAATGGTAGTAATTTAAGTCACCATTTAACATCGATTTCACATTCAAGCAAAATGAGAATTTATTTTACTAACATATGCCCACACAATAAATAACTATATTATAGCAGAACGGGAATTTATTCTATTATCCTGTGTCTAAACAATTAAACAATCAACTTATAGCAAAACATGGATTTATTCTGCTAACACATGTCCATGCAATCAAACCATTTATATAACTCATTCACAATTGTTTGCTTACTTAATGGTATCAACATTTGTATTCTTTGTGTTTAAAACCGTCTTTGAAAAGAAGCACCTCTAAAACAAATTTGATTCTTGGAAAATAAGGATTAAAAACTTGAAACAGAATTTTAAATGATTAATTACAAGTTAAAATATTATTAATTCCTAACTAATCTTTATTAAATTTGAACTTAATTCAATTATAAATTAGTACATAACAAACCTTTAATAAAAAAAATTATTTATAAATTAAACTCTTGATTATTCCATTATTAATTATTAAATAATAATTTGAAACCTTTATTAATAATTAACGATTGATTAATCTCAATAAATAATTAGAAAACCTTTTAATTAAAACTTATATAACAATTAAACCTTTAATAAATAATTATTTTAAATTAAAACCTTAATTAATTTATCGTTAAAAATAGTTAAACATTTGATTAATTAAATAAATAAGTAACTGACTTTATATTTGATTAATAATTATTAAAAACAAATTATATACTTAACTCATACTTAATTGAAAATTAATCTTACTTTTAAAATATAATTAACTAGTAACTAATCTTTATTTAATTAAGATTAATGAACCTTGTTTAATAATTAATTAACTATTAATCACCAAGCTTATTAATTAATAATTAATTATTAAAACTTAATTAACTTTCTAAAATATATTTATTAATTTTATAAAATGTTTCCAAAATAATTTTAAATTATGAAACTGAATTTTCAAAAAAAACTGACTTTTATCGAAACTGCGTCCATAGCCACTATCGCTATGGATAACATAACTTTCAAACTTGATTAACATCTCAAATTTTCTTTTAAAACACTACTTTTTAAATTTAACTAACTTTATGAACTTAATATAAAGTTTTGTGAGCAAAAATCATAAAGTTAGAAACTTTAGAAAACTTTTTATTTAAAATAAAGTAAGTAATCAAATATAAAACCTCAAAGGATCGTTGTGTCGAACACAAACAACTTTCAATTGCTAACCTTGCTCGCTAACTTTTCCATTTACTAACTTTCCTTACTAATTTCTATATCACTTTCGATCACAAGACAAAGATCATAACTTTATAACTAAAAAACATAACTTTAACATTCGATTCACAAATCTATGCTAAATTATAAACTAGCAACATATGTACATCCAAACCAAATGATAATTCAACCATCCAAACAATATATTCTACAATGAAATAGGCAATGTAATAATGGTTGAATCTTTATACAAAAGTTAGAAGTTTACTCACCGAAATTTTGAAAAACTCTTTTGAAAACTTGAAATACTTTAGAACTTGCAAAGCTTGGAAAACTACAAAAATCATTTCGAAAATGAGTTATATTCTCCTTGATTTTTGGCCATTTTACTCTCAAAATTTGAAAAGGTGGTCATAAGAAAAGTTATTGGAAATTATTTTCTCTATAATTTCAAAAAAGAACCACTAAATTTTGATTAGTTTTGCGGGAGATATGGTCAAAATAAGATGAGGTATTTTCGAACTTGAAAATATGGGTCTGAAAATGAGTCAGAAAATTGTATTTTTTACCCAAAAATATTCGAAATTTGAAAAAGTGGTTCAAATGAATGCTATAGCCACTGGAATTCTACATTGCTTAAAAAAATCTTGATTTGGATAAAGGTAGAGAAAGTTATGGCCGAATGAAATGGGAGGAAAATGGAGAAGACGGATTAGTGAATGTAGAAGTGTTTTAGCACGTTATGAAAGAGATTTTAAAGTAGAAAGTTATAATTTCTAATACTTAGAAAATAGTTAGGAAACCATTATAGAGCTTATGATGCTTGGAAACATGAATGAGGAAGTTTTGAAATGAAGATAAATGATAAAATGGGAAAAAGAAAATGTGGAAAAGGTTTTATATAAAATGAAAGATAAAAATTACCAATCTACCCTTAGTACTTTGCCCTCCACTCCTTGAATACGACCTCACCATGCATCCTCCCCTTCATGTACCATAAGTCACCCTAAGCCTCCCCCTTTTCATGCCATATCCAACATGAAATAATGAATAAGTACTAATGTATTTAAGAGATAAGATGTTTACTTTTTAAGTTGCCAAAACGTCACATCATGCTTTTATCTTAACTTAATTGAATCTAATTATCCTATACTATTTACTAATCATGTTTATATTATTAGTAAATGTGTAAATATATATACCAACATGTATGCAATATTTTAAATGACTTTTATAAGATGGAACATCGAAAAGTCGGAAAACGGATTCCATCCATACTTTTTATATTTTTTCAAACTAAATATTTTTGTAAACACATTCTAAAAACTATTTCACCATCATTATTTATCATTTAAAAGAGTTTTATTGTAATTATAAAACTTGTTATTTGAATATTTAAAATTAATTAAATATTCACAAACCAAATCAAGGGAAATTCAGGTCATTACAAAAATGTTCCTAAGTGTTCAAAATATTTTTCCCTAAATTTTGACCAAAAAGATAGCTTATTCATTCTCCTTTTTTCTTCTTGTTAATCTTTTAAAATCTTATCAAATCAACTCCATATCCTTCCAAACTTTAAACAAGACCTTAGATCACCTTAGGAAGCATTACTGTCAAGTTAAAGTTAAAGAAATAGTGGATATTGGTGGAGGCCATGAGCATTTTGGAGATGGAGGAGGGTTACCTTGAGCTTATTTGCGATAAACCTTGGATCTTTGAAGGTTTGGTGATGGTAGGAAGTATTCTTGGGTTCTTTTGTGCTTGACCTTATTGTAGGCTTGAATTTGGCTGAGTTATCTTACCATTTTATATGTATATATTATGCATATATGTGGTGTGTATAAATATATAAGGTTAAGTAAATTCGTTACCTAATTAAAGTTATAAATTTGGACCCCTTGCTTTTGAAAGCAAATGACAACTCTACGATGCATAACATCACTTCTATTACCTTCCAAAACATTGTATCATGGCCTAGGCTATATGTTTACATATATGGTAATGTTGTATGTGATATAAAAGTGTGTATGTGAATGTTCTAAGCGAAAAAGTCACTACAAAAGCACTTTGAAATCCCCTAGTTTTAACTTGCTTATTTTGGTAATATGTACATATATTATGACATGATATGATTTTGTTGTTCTCTACACATATGTAGGTAAATGGGACAGTAAAGAAAATGTTTAGAAAGTTCTAGAACTTGTGAAATTAAGTTGTGAATGTTTGGAGCGAAAAGTTCGCTATGTGTAGCACCTCTTATGTTTAGTAACATTATTGGGAACATTTAATTAGGTAAATTAAATGAAATAATGTAAAATTGTTAATGGGTTGAGACTTGTGATTAGTAAGAGTAGTCGTCCCATATACAAATGAACTAAAGAATTAAAATGTTAAGGCAAATAGATAAAGGGCAATATAGGAATAGGACACATCCATATACCCTAAACCCTTAACCTCATCATTCACATATTCATTTCTATTCACAAAAGAAAAACAAACTTGAGGTCGACCACCATTAAGGGTAGAAAAGAGAATATAAGCAAGATTTCAAAGGAAAAGCTTAAGCAACTTAATCTAGATCAAATCTCAAATTCTTAATCTCAAAGCCAAGGTGAATAAGGACTACATCTCATATTTTCTACTTTTTGGTTTTATGGTTAAACCCAATTTATTTTGCAAGGTTATGTCATGTTTTGAATGATTAAATGTTTTTATATGCTTGTTGACGATTTATGCTTATTTGTATAGGTTTTAAGATACGTTTTAATATGAAACCCTATTAAATGATATCCAAATTCCTTGCAATTTTAGGTTTAGATCAGAATGATATTTTAGAGATGGGTTTTAATTTTCATAATTTTTTGAATTAATGTGGATACAATATTAATTTTCAAGTGAGGAAATTGATTATTTAGGTTTAAAAATTATTTACGATTAAATAATATATGTTTTGGTCTGAAATTATTATATGTTAGAAAACATAATAAAAATGATTTTCTTGAATTTTTTAGAATTTTTCTAAGTGTTTTAATAGATAGATAAAATTATTTAAGGTATGAGAATTAAATGTTTTAATAAAAGGAGAACGGGTATTTTGTAAATTATTTAAATTGTTTAGTTTTGAAATTTCGGTAGTTCTTTTATAAAAGAAAATTAGCAACCAATAATATTTTGACAAACAAGGAAGGTTATTTGAAAAGAATTTCTTTTTAAGGTTAAAATTGGTTTTTTACATGCTTTTAGCATGTTTCTCCACTTTCAACACCTAGGTTCCGACCTAGTAGTTCCACCTCCATCACCATCGAAACCAATGTGCCTGGCATCAATACTTGGTATGCAGCGAATTGGACTAAGGCGGAAGGTATGAAGTCGAAATAGGGGGTTCCGAAGGAGGTCGAAGCCTTGCTTCGATTTTAAATGGAAAGGCGCATGCTTTGCTTTCGAAAGGACAGCTTTCGACTTGTTTGACTTCCGACTGGGTCAAATTGTTTTAAAGGAAAGGTTTCGAAAGAGGTTGCGCCCTTTGTTTTAAGTAAATGCTTTCGAAGGGGCCGAAACCCCTAGCTGCCGCATTTTACCTTTCGAAGCAATGCCTTATAAAGGGTTTCTTAGTTTTAAAACCCAAGTCGCTTCTCCATTTCTTTAGAAGGGTTGGTTTTGATACCGTCACTTCTTTACTTAGGAAATGCTTTCAAAAGATTGCTTTCGACTTAAATGTTTTATGACCCTTTTTGCTCTGTTGAAAGTAAAACCCAAAGGTTTCAAAAGAGATAGTTTTTAATGGTTTCAAAAGGTTGTTCCACATCTTTTACTTGAACCCAAATGGTTTCGAAAGGTTTGATGTTTTAATGCTTTCGAAAGGCTTTAATGAAGGTTTCGAAAGGGTAGTTCCCCGATGGTTTTGAAAGGTTTGAAAGAAAAGGTTTTTCTATGTTTTCGAAAGGCAATATTCAAGTGTCTTAAAGATAGGATTTCTAAGGTTTTAAAGCTTTTGAAAGGAATGTTTTTCAATGGTTTCAAACGGTTTATATGAATGATTTCGAAAGGAATGTTTTGGCCTTTCGGCCTAGGTTATAAAGGGTATACATAGTTTCAAAAGGGATACATTTAATGGTATCAAAAGGGGTATTTTCGAAGGTTTAAATGTTTTCATTAACAAAATTTTGAGTAAAGTATGTATAAAATGGCAAGGTGATTCGAGTAAAGCGGAGTATATTTTTCCTTGTTTACAGAATGATTTAAAGGTTTAAATCAATTTGAGAGAAATGATTTTCAAGAAAAATTTATAGGTAGTTAACCATAAGTAAAATGACTCAGATATTGGAATACCATATGGGACTGGTGTAGGGTCATGCCTTATAAATTAGCTATTACCCCCTAGTTAATTTAATCCAAAATTCCAGTGTGTAGGGATTTGTCATAGGTAAGACTAAAATGATGTTACACATAGAAAGGAATATATTTGTATAGAGGTAGGCTGTTGGTGAGCCCACAAAACCATTAGGATCAGTTGACCTGAAGAAAGTAAGTTAGGTACAGACCGTTTAGAAGAGTAGCATCTAACAGATGTTAGATTATTTGTTTATATTGTTTGGTAGGCCCGAGTCAGCCAAAGGTTAGTAGTCAGCCAAATAAAACCATAATGTTCAGACAGATAGTTCATTTCTTACCTGATATGACATAATAATGCTTTAAAGTTTGTAGGATTATGATTTGCAAATGATATGTTTTAAATGGATATTAGTGAGGAGAAACTCATTCCGCTAAGCGGCGTGGTCTCACTTAATATCAAATAATCGAGATGTATAGTATTATTCACACTAGGCTTTATGTCTGACTCAAAGTTTATGTTTTTTCCCTTAAACTCTCGGGTGCTCAAAATTGATTTGAGTAGGCAAAGGGTTAAGGATTTATAGATTTAGTAGGTTGACGAATAAAGCTTTCGAAGACGAGTAAGAGGCTGATGGCTAGCTATTTAGGAGATGTTTTGTTGTTTTATTTCGATGTATTTCATTAAGTCAATTATGACTATATAGTACTCTAGTCATCTAAGGGGGCATCTTCATATGTCATTCTTGGCGTATTTTGTAATAATTATGTTTGATCTAAACCTGGGAAACGATTGGGATTATGTAATGGAATATGAAACATGTTTTGTGAAATGTAATCAGAAAAGTGTTTGTTAAAATCTGTGACTTTGTTTTATATTCATGTGCTTCTGATATTATGGCTACCATTAATATTATCGTATTTGGTCACCGGAATTTAATACTATGGATGACTGCAGCATCTGTAGAGCTTAGCTTGGGGCCTCCAGATAGGGGATGTTACAACTTGGTATCAAAGCATAGGTTTATGAAAAACTTTAATCTAAAATGATTTTTGAAAACATGATCCTAAGGAATTAGAGATAAGATCGGGGTATGGGATAATGCTATAGTAAATATATGCTATATCTCTATTCTTCTATCTCCCTTAGACTATTCTTCTATATCTCACGAGACTTAAATACAGATATGGATGCTAGAAGTGGAAGAGTTAACCTTGAAGGGGGAAGCACAATGACAAATGGAAATGCTAGACCAAATACAAGGAGAAACCCAGGTTAGGAACAAGCTGGAAATGTTGGTACTGGAGTCCCACAAGTTGACATAGGAGCTATGTATCAGTTCTTTGTCAACATGATGCAGGTGGGTGTTGTTGCTGGAGTTGCTGGAGGAGTTCAGGAAGCTCCAATGGTCAACAACTATGCCATTCTGAGTAGGGACTATGCTCAGTTGGGAGGAAAGCCATTTATTGGAACTGAAGACGCCATTGAAGTAGAGAACTGGTTACTGCACTATGAGAGAATCTTTGTAGATTTGGGGCTCAATGCTGAGCAAAATGAAGGCTTTCTTCTAGATAGCTTCAAGGAGCAGCTTTATATTGGTGGACTAGTGTGATGGTAGTAGTTAATGAGGAGACGATGACATGGGCCGAGTTCAAAAGAAGATTTGAGGAAAGGTTTATGTCGGAGATTGCTAAGACTGCTCTGCTTAGGTAGTTTGCTGAATTGGAGAAGGGAGACATGACTGTGCTTGAGTATGTGAGGAGGTTTTAAGAGCTAGCAAGTTATGTCTATGCTACGATTGATATTAATATTAAGAGAAATAAGTTGATTAGAGGGCTAAAGCCTGAGCTTACTAGGGCAATGTTACCGCATAACAGAGACCCTTGTGTAATTGTAGTGGAAATGGCATTAAGGAATTAGGTGATGCTTACTTTTTCGGACAAGAATAAGGCAAAGGAGATCCAGGTGGGGCAGCGAAGGAAGTTCTTTCATAAGAAGAGTGCTCAGAAAGGTGAAGCTGTGAAGAAAGGGAAGTCGGAGGTTGTTTGCTTTAAGTGCGATAAGAAAGGACATTTCGCTGATGAATGTCGTACTGGAAAGGCAAAGGAAGTGATCGGGAAGAAAAATATCAGATGCTTCAACTACGATCAGATTGGCCATTACAAGAACCAGTGCAAGGAGCCTGCTAAGAATGGGAAAGGAAAGGTGTTTGCATTGGAGCCAACTACCTCCAGAGCTACAGCGTAGGAGAAAGGGAAGGCAGTGTTGGGAGGTACGCTTCAGATTCATGGTATGTCTGTTAGCGTTTTGTTTAATATCGGTGCATCGCATTCTTTTATATCTCGTTGTTTGGTAGATAAGCTTAACCTAGAACCCTCATACTTAGTTGCTTCCTTAAGGGTTACAAATCCGATAGGAGGGTATGCGACACTTGGGTGTTGAGTCACAGCTTCTATGAAGATTTTGATTGCTGACAACAATATTAAAGCGATCGACAAATCAAGACCTACATATGGTACTCTAGATTATAGGTTGATTATTTGATGTTATAATAGTAATAAAATTGTCAAAATCTATCCTCAAATAATCATGCACAAAATATAATATATATATATATACACATTTATATAGGTTGTGCACTTTATTGTGCAATTTAACAGAGACCGGTCGACCGGTCCAAATATAGGCGGTCGACCGTTCCTGTTGAATGTGCACAATAAACGTGCACACATGCACATAACGACTATATTTTTAAAAACCTGTCTACCGGTTAGTTTTTGACCTGTCGACTGTTTTTAAACAGAGAGCAACTTCTTCCAAAAGACACATCTTTCTTCAATGGTTGCGTCTCTTCTTCTTCATCAATGATCATAACTTTTGACTGCAACCTTTCACCAAGGGTTATAACTATTTTCTCTCTATAAATACACATCAATATCATTGATTAAAACAACAAGTTTTATTAAGATTATATATGCTCTCTATCTATTCTCTGAATTCACTTGCATTCAAAAAGCTCTAAACTACTTTCATTCCTTATTGAATCATTGACACTATCTCATATATTTTGATTCAATAAGCAATATAAATTCCATAATCTTCACAAACATCATTCACAATTTGAGGATAAGATTATAGGAAGAGTGTACTACAAGTGACAAATCCGTGTTTACAAGAGCACAAGTTGTCAACAACAATTGTAATTGTTTTTGTTGAAGTCCTCAGTATTGTAAGAGGCAAGTGTTGAAGTCCTCAGTGTTGTAGAGGCGTGAAATCCCGTTCGGCTGTTCGGGTAATTGTAAACCTGTTCCTCCGGGTGAAGCGAGGTTGTAATTAGTGAAAATCCAGATAGTAGTCTGGGACTGGACGTAGGACGGTGCTCCGAACCAGTATAAAAATCTCTGGTGTGATTTTTCTATTTTCTATTTACAATGCTATTATCATCTATTTCTGCATTTGTATTGTAATCCATATTACACGATCCGTGTATACTATATTAGCACATATAATTGTATACACACCGCACTTTCATTGGGATGAAGTGCAACCACTTAGAGCTCGATTTGTTAGGTCATACCTTTGTTCGTAGTTTGCATGTGTTTGATTTCATAGGGTTTGAAATTATTTTGGGTATGGGTTGGATAAGTAAGTATGATGCTAGGATATTTTGCCATGATAGGAAAATTTCACTTAGACACCTTGATTGTAGCGATCGGATTGTAATACTATAGAAAGCCCTAGTTGTGAGGTGAATGCTTTGTTGGGTGTTGTGGAGGTAGAAGACGAGCTGAATTGAGTTTTCATGGTTAGAGAATTCGTGGATGTTTTCGAGCCGGTAGTAGGGCTGCCACTGAAATGATTCATTGATTTTTGGATAGATTTGGTGCCTGGAGTGAACCAATGAGTAGGCTGCCTAGTAGGATGACACCTACAGAGATGAGAGAGCTGAAGATGTAGTTGGTGGATTTGGAAGGCAAGAGTTTTATTAAGCCAAGTAGTTCACCTTGGGAAGCAACCTTAGTGTTTGCCAAGAAGATGGACGGATCATTGAGGTTATGTATCGATTATCGTAGGTTGAATGAGAAGACGATAAAGAATCGATATTCGTTGCCAAGAATTGACGATTTGTTCGATCAGTTAAGTGGAGCCAAGGTATTTTCTCAGTCTGATTTAGCAACAGGTGGCCATCAGCTTAGAGTAGCAGAGGATAATATTCCTTTGAAGGCGTTCAGAACCAAATATGAATCGTATGAATGGTTAGCAATGTCGTTCGGACTAACTAACGCGTCGACATTCTTTGTGGATTTGATAAACCGAGTTTTACAAGAGTACTTGGATAGCTTCATGTTGGTTTTCATATATAAGATCTTGATATACTCTAACGACGAAAGGAAGCATGAAGTTCATCTTAGAGTTGTGCTTGAGATGCTAAGACAGCACCAGTTGAAGGCAAAGTTTTCAATGTGTGATTTCTGAAAGAAGGAAGTGAAGTTTCTTGGTCATGTGGTCGCAAAGAAAGGGTTGTCTGTAGATCCGACTAAGATTGAAGAGGTGAATAATCAAAAGAGACCCGATATAGTGACTAAGATAAAGAGTTTTCTTGGATTATCTGGATATTATAGGAGGTTCATTAAGTATTTTTCATGAATAGCCACACCGATGACCAAGCTAATATGGAAGGATGTGAAGTTTGTTTGGACCAATAAGTGTAAGGAAGCATTTCAGAGCTTGAAACACTTATTGACCCATGCTCCTATGTTAGTCGTTCCAGAAGGGAATTAGGATTTGTTAGTATATATAGATGCATGTGGAACTGGATTAGGAGCTGTGTTAATGTAGGGAGGTAAAGTGATTGCTATGCTTCTCGACAGCTTAGACTGCATGAAGTTAGATATCCAACGCATGATTTGGAGTTGGCTGCGGTGATTTTTGCATTGAAGGTGCGCAGACATTACCTTTTGGGAGAGAGGTTTGAGCTATACACGGATCATAAGTCGTTGAAGTATTTGTTCTCTCAGAAGGAGCTGAACATGAGACGGCAGAGATGGTCAGAGTTTATAGCTACTTATGACTTTGGAATTGAATACACACCAGGGATAGGTAATAAGGTTGCAGATGCATTTAGAAGGAAACATCAGAATGCAGTGTTGGCGATGATAGCTGAGTGGAAAGATTTGGAAGCATTGACGACATGCAGAATGCAGTGAAGATCTAGCACGAAGAATGTTATGCTGTCATGTTTAGAAGTTCGATCAGTGGTGGTCAAAAAGATTGCTTCTAAATAGGAGGAGGATGTTGGTTGAACGGATCACAAAATTAAAGGAAGGAATGGAGAGCGATGACCTAAAGGATTTTAGTCTTGACCAGAAACAGTGGTTGAGAAAGAAAGGAAGGTTCTGTGTTCTGAGTGCGGGAGACATAACAAAGGAAGTTTTGGAGGAACGCAATCATTCGAAGTTCACGATTCATCCGGGAGGAACTAAGATGTATCAGGACATGAAGCGGAGTTTCTTTTGGGAATGTATGTAGAGGGATACAGGCTTATGGGTAAAGCTAAGTGGGTTGTTTCAACCTTTGGAGATACCAATTTAGAAATGGGGTTCAATATCCATGGATTTTATAGATGGATTGCTAAGGTTGTATAGAGGAAATGAAAGCATATGGGCCATAGTGGACAGATTAACCAAGAATGGCCATTTCATTCTAGTTAAGTCAACAAGGATGGCATTTTTTTGGCTAAGTTATTTATGAAGAATATAGTTAGACTTCACATAATTCCTAGTAGCATAATAAATGATAGAGATTCCTTATTTACTAGCGAGTTCTGGAAGAGTCTACGGGAGATTTTAGAAACCAAGCTCAAAATGGGTACCGCTTACCATCCACAGACCGATGGGCAAATGGAAAGAGTTGACAAAGTCATGGAGGATTTGTTACGAGCTTGTGTGTTGGATTTTGAAGGATCATGAAAAGACCATCTACACTTAGTCGAGTTTTCGTATAACAATAGTTATAAGGCTAGTATAGGTATGGCACCGTTTGAAGCTTTGTATAGAAGACCATGCAAATCTCCAATTTGTTGGTTAGAGACCGGGGATTGGTTGGTTCTTGGTCCAGATTTGGTTAGAGAAGCTGTAGAGAAGGTTGAGTTAATAAGGGCGAGAATGAAGAAAGCTCAATCTAGGCAGAAGAGTTATGCTGATAGAAGACGGAAAGACTTGGAGTTCTCTGTTAAAGATCATGTTTTTATTAAGGTCTCGCCGATGAAGAGTGTGATTCGATTTGGAAAATCAAGAAACTTGGCATCGAGATTCATAGGACCATTTCCTATCGTAGAAAGGATCGGGAAACTCGCATATAGAGCAGAGTTAACGAATAGTTTGGCAGGAGTCTATGATATTTTCCATGTTTCTTATCTAAGGAATTGTGTTAGAGATCTGGAGTCTACTATAGCATCGACCATGTTAGCGGACTTGGTAGTAGAACTAGACTTGACTATAGTTAGAAAGCCAGTTCGGATAGTTGCTAGAGATGAGAAGAGGATTAGAAACAAGATAGTCGGACAGGTGAAAGTCCAGTAAAGCGACGATGAGAGAGACTGTACTTGGGAGACTAAGAGCAGCATTAGAGACGCTTATCCTAATTTGTTTAATGGTATGTTTTACTTTTATGATTGATTTGTTGGGTACCTTATCATAATTTGAGGAAGAAATTCCTTAGGGAGGGGAGTCTGTAACACCCCATATTTTTAGTAACATTATTAGGGATATTTAATTAGGTGAATTAAATGAAATAATGTAAAATGATTAATGAGTTGAGATTTGTGATTAGTAAGGGTAGCCATGCCATAAAAAAATTAACTAAAGAATTAAAATGTTAAGGCAAATAGATGGGGGGGCCATATAGGAGTAGGACACATCCATATACCCTAAACCCTTAACCCCATCATTCACACGTTCGTTTCTATATTCAAAAAAGAAAAACAAACTTGAGGCCGACCACCATTAAGGGAATAAAAGAGAAGATAAGATTTCAAAGGAAAAGCTTAAGCAACTTAATCAAGATCCAATCTCAAATCCTTAATCTCAAAGCTAGACGAATAAGGACTACATCTCATATTTTCTATTGTTTTTTTTGGTTTTAAGGTTAAATCCGATTTATTTTGCAAGGTTATTCCATATTTTGATTGATTAAATTTTTATATATGCTTGTTGATGATTTATGCTTATAGTATAGGTTTTATGATATGTTTTAATATGAAAACGCTATTAAATGACATCCAAATGCCTTGCATTTTAGGTTTAGATCAGAAATAATATTATAGAGATTGATTTCGATTTTCATAATTTTCTTAATTAATGTGGATTTAATATTAATTTTCTGGTGAGGAAATTGATTATTCGGGTTTAAAAATTATTTACGGTTAAATAATATTTGTTTTGGGTCTGAAATTATTATATGTTAGAAATGTACTAAAATGGTTTTTTGATTTTTTTTTTGCAGATTTTTCCGAAGTGTTTTAATGATATATAAAATTATTTAAGGTATGAGACTTAAATGTTTTATATATTTATAAAAGAAGAAGGGTAATTTGTAAATTATTTAAATTGTTTAATTCTGAAATTTCGGCAGTTCGTTTAGAAAAGAAAATTAGCAACCAATAATATTTCGACAAACTTGGCAGGCTTGTTGAAAAGAATTTCTTTTTAAGGATAAAATCAGTTTTTTTACATGCTTTTAGCATGTTTCGCCACTTTTGGCACCTAGGCTCCGACCTAGTAGTTCCGCCTCTATCACCATCGAAATCAAGGTGCCTAGTATCAATACTTGGTATGTAGCGCATTGGAATAAGGCAGAACGTACGAAGTCGAAACAGGGGGTTCCGAAGGAGGTCGAAGCCTTGCTTCGATTTTAAATGAAAATGCACCTGCTTTGCTTTCGAAAGAAAAGCTTTCGACTTGTTTGGCTTCCGACTGGGTCAAATTATTTTAAAGAAAAGGTTTCAAAAGCGGTTGCATCCTTTGTTTAAGTAAATTCTTTCGAAGGGGCCGAAACCCCTAGCTGTCGCATCTTACCTTTTGAAGCAATGCCTTCGAAAGGGTTTCTTTGTTTTAAAACCCAAGCTGCTTCTCCAATTCTTTCAAAGGGTTGGTTTCGACACCATCACTTCTTTATTTAGGAAATGCTTTCGAAATAGTGCTTTTGACTTAAATGTTTTATGTCCCTTTTTTCTCTGTTGAAAGTAGAACCCAAAGGTTTCGAAGGAGATAGTTTTTTAATGGTTTGGAAAGGTTGTTCCACATCTTTTATTTGAACCCAAATGGTTTCGAAAGGTTTGATGTTTTAATTCTTTCGAAAGGTTTTAACGAAGGTTTGGAAGGGGTGGTTCCCCAATGGTTTCGAAAGGTTTGAAAGGAAAGGTTTTTCAATATTTTCAAAAGGCAATGTTTAAGTGATTTAAAGATAGCATGTTTGAGGTATTAAAGCTTTCAAAGGGAAGGTTTTTCAGTGCTTTCGAAAGGTTTATATGAATGGTTTCGAAAGGAATGTTTTGGCCTTTCGGCCAAGGTTATAAAGGGTTTACTTGGTTTCGAAAGAGATACTTTCAGTGGAATGGAAAGGGGTACTTTCGAAGGTTTAAATGTTTTCATCAACAAAGTTTTGAATAAAGTATGTATAACATGGCAAGGTGATTTGAGTAAAGCATAGGGTAAATTTTTCCTTATTTAAAGAATGATTTAAAGGTTTAAATCAATTTGAGAGAAAAGGTTTTCATGGAAAATTTATGAGTAGTTAACCCTAAGTAAAATGACTCGGATATTAGAATACCAAATAGGACTAGCATAGAGTCGCACCCTATACATTAGCTATTAGCTCCTGGCTAATTTAGTCCAAAATTCCAGTGTGTAGGGCTTTGTTACAGGTAAGACTAAAATGATGTTACACATAGAAAGAAATATATTTGTACAGAGGTAGGTTATTGGTGAGACCGCAAAAACATTAGGATCAGTTGACCTAGAAAAAGTAAGATAGGGACAGACTGTCCAAAAGACGAGCATCTAATAGATGCTAGATTATTTGTTTATATTGTTTAGTATTCCCGATTCAGCCAAAGGTTAGTAGTCAGCCAAATAAAACTATAGTCTATGGGGATAGTTCATTTTTTACCTGATATGTACGTTTACATGATAATGCTTTACAGTTTTAACCAGTTTTGGTTACAGGATTATATACGTAAGGATATTAGTGAGGGGAAACCCGTTCCGCTAAGCGGTGTGGTCTCACTTAATATCGAATAGCCAAGCTGTATAGTATTATTCACACAAGGCACTATGCCTGACTCGAAGTTTATGTTTTTCCCTTAAACTCTCGGATGCTCAAAATTGATTTGAGTAGGCTGAGGGTTAAGGATTGCAGGTTTAGTAGGTTGATGAATAAAGCTTCCAAAGACGAGCAAGAGGTTGGTGGCTATCTGTTTAGGAGATGTTTTGTTGTTTTATTCCATTTGTTGTATTAAGTCAATTATGACTATAAAGTACTCTAGTCATCTAAGAGGCATCTTCATATGTTGCTCTTGGAGTATTTTGTAATAATTATATTTGATCTGAACATGGGGAACGATTAGTATTATGTAATGGAATATGAAACATGGTTTGTGGAATGTAATCAGAAAAATAATTTTTTGAAATATGTGATTTTGTTTCATATTCATGTGCTTCTGATATTATGGATAGCATTAACATTACCATATTTGGTCACCGAAAGTTAATACTATGAATGACTGCAGCATCTGTAGTGCTTAGCTTCGGGCCTCCGGATAAGGGATTTTACACTATGGATGCACTTTGAAATCGCCTTGTGTTCGACGATTTTTAAACCAACATTGGAAGACATTCTTAAAGGTTTATTTGTTGTTTATTTGTATTTATTATTGTAAATATATCGAGATTTAAAAATTTAAATAAGTGGTTGAACAAAGTTGAAAAGTATAGAAGTTAAATGGTCATTATAGATGTACTTTGAAAAATGCCTTATTTTTTAATATATTTATAATTAATTCGAACGATATCCTTAGGGATTTCATTTAATGGTTTTTAAGAACCTTACTAAACTACTTACTTTAAAAAATATTAGACCAAAAATCATTTGTTTATGTGGTTAAAATTGCCATAAAGATCATTCATTTTCATATTGTTCTCTGTCTAAAACTTTAGATAGCATTTATAAATGCTATCTTTCATGTACTGCAGCGATTTTGGGTTTGTTGTAATATTTCGTTTTAACGCGACATTTTAGCAAGTTTTCATATTTTAAATGGCTTATAATTTATTTTCTTTATAGAATCTTTTTATGGAAGTCTAATAACAAGGATTTGAGTATGAAAAACTAATAGAAGTTTAAATGTATTTTTAGTAACTAAATATTAATTTTTAAAGAAAAATATTTCCTTTTCAGCATTTAAAATACAAGATTAGTAGCAAATTATAAATTATTTTTGCATAATATTTTACATAGACATTTAAAACATATTTATAAGTATTTTTAAAAATGTTTATATGTAAGTTTGGAAAAGTAAGTTAGGTATTCTATAAAAGAACAAAAAAATTTGGATTATAACACTTGTGTTATAATAAATGATTTTGTAAAGTTAATAAAAAGTATATCACCTTGTTTAATAAGTATAAATATACTTAGATCTTTAAAATGAATGTTTTTAAAGATAATGAAAAGTCTAAAATGGTTTTGGGTTTATAATAAACAATGTTTAAGCAACATTTGTTTTTAACCTTTTTTTATTATACTTAGTAATATAATTAGATCTTTAAAAGAATGTTTTAGAGGTAATGCTAAATGTGAAATGTTTTAGGTTTATAATAGCAATGTTTTAGTAACATTTGTTTTAATACCATTTAATTATAGTTTTGTAAATGTGAAATGTTTAAGATTTGTGAATATTTTTATACCATTTGGGATAAGAATATGGTTACATTTTTAAGTATTAAAGAGTAGAAATGAATAATGAACAAGTAGGATTGAATGGTGAAATAGTAGTATATATCTTTTGTAAAGGTATTTTAAATATATATACAAGTATTTATGAAGAAGTTTTAATCAATAAAAGAATTAATTAAATAAAAAGGAATTAGAAGTCGCTAATGTGACTTAATCGTGCTTTGTGTGACTTAAGCATGCTTTGAATGTCTAGTAGTTTATGGAAAGTACTTAATCCTATACTTGGCACTAAAAGCCGAGAAAATATATTTATTCCATCTGTGAGAGTGAAGAATGACGTTTGAGTAGAGTTTAAAAGCAAACGGTGCTCTAACCTGCCGGCTTCACTCTTGACCAATGGATGGTATAAATTGTGAAAGTAGGAAACATGGTAAGTATACCAGACTTGGTTTCCATATGTGATCATTTCTGTTTTGTACTTGATAGTCGATTAGTCGACTATCGAAATTAATCAAATTAACTTTGGAAGTATATGTAAGCATCGCGTATTGACACGATTTGAGATCCCTAGGGAGGACTCATTCGTATGAACCGTCTCTTACTTTAAGAACGTGTATATATATATATATATATATGATTCCTCTAGGGAAGACTCCTTTATATCGTTCATTTACTTCTTAAAATATCGGAATTGAGTAAACTAAAAATTCATCGATTTAGTTTTAAAGATATCGGGATTGGATAAGCGTATTATATACCTAATGTAATGACCCGCAAATCCGTACCCCTTGAGTCAACACTATTCCACAACATTCAACTCAAGTTGCACAGAAATACGAACCATTTGGGTTAAAGAAGAAGAGGTAGAAGAAGAAAATAAAACACAACATCAGAATCTAACCATCGCAGCGGAAGAAAATATAATAGATAATAATGATCTTTACTCAAAAATCAAATATATATGTTTATACATTACACCATCAGAATACATCAATCACAGCTCGACATCAATATCATACAAATGGATACACAAGAACTCAACACAGCGGAATATATATAAAATCAAGTACGAGAGTACGTATCGTCATCCTGCTCGTCTCCTGAGCTCCACAGCATCTCCTGTATCCTATAATACTCGGTCTGACCCAAGCATTATAGTTAAATAACACCCGAGTCAGTCTGGAATACCAGCATGAGAAAATCACACTCAATTGATTATTAAAGTTTCAAAAATCCTTTGAAAACAAAAGCATCTCGTAAGACCACGCCACAATTAAACATGTCGGGTTTTTACCTTACGATAGCTAAAACAATTTTTATAGAAATTCTCTGATATTATAATAGGGTCTATATACAAATACTTATAAAATAGCCGAAATTGTTACATTCATTAAATTTCAGCTACTAGCCACAGAGTGGGTAATACAAACAAAACTTGTACAAGCTCGTAGGAAGAATGAATTTTCAACTAATGACCAGACACTGGGGTACCACCTGTCACAGTACATGACCTAGATCACAGTACCGAGGAGTACGCCCGCTCCCCTGCAACACAAGACCGGGACTACCCCTTACTGGATAATCCCGAGTGAGATCACCCCGCGGTTGGGTTCAAAAACCGCCCACTAAGCCCAAATAAAAAGGGACATCTAGACAGGAATGACATCACCCTGCTTGGGTGCTACCCACATAGACTTGCTGCATAACCCCTGATTTTCAGTCATTCCCATTTGATGGGGCTTGAGGCTAAGCGTTGCCTTTTTAAAACATATCCCTTAGAATGCCCATCATCCGCCTGACGATGTTTCGCAAGCATTCATCCATACAAGTCCGTCCCGGGTCCGAACGGAACCGAAGGCACTATTCCTATTACATCCATTTTGGAAGTATCCTCAGGATTAGTAGCGACTAGCCCTTGCACTTCACAGCTCCATCTTCGACTCCGAACTCATTTCCATGAAACGTACAAACCGGATCGAAGTGGTTTTCGAGAAATTAATCTCGATCCCGGTCTCTTCGAACCGATCAGCGCATTTGGCCAATATTGATAGTCGGTTATTTAACTATCAATTAGTATTCACAAACAACCATCAACTAATAATTCCCAAATTATTTATTTACCTCAAAAATATCTTCACAAGAGATATTTCTATTCTCAAAACCCTTTGAAAATAGTTTTCAAAACTATCTTCCTTTCTCAGAATAAATTCCAAGTATTTCTATTTCCACTGGAATCACCAAGCATAAAACTTTAGATTTTTCTTAAATAATTTAAAACACTTTACTTTTAAAATATACTCTAAAACATTTATGTTAAAACTACTTCAATAATTTGTTAAAATATATACTATATGAATATTTGAAATAATGTTACTTTATAAATATCAAACTAGGTTTTCACTTTTTAAAACAAAATACTAAGTCACCTTTAAATAATTATTACAATAATAGATTTGAAAAAATATTTACTTTAGAATTTTAAACATTCAGAAATAATAAATTTTCTAAAACATGCGTGTTAAAACAACATTAAACTTTTATCTTATATCTAAAAATTTACTTAAAACGTACTTGGCTATCCAGAGAAATATACTTCTCTTCACAACCTTTAAAAATAAATCACTATTTATTTTTAAACAATTTTTCTCATTCCTTTAATAAATTCCCACCTTGAATTTATTCTTCCAAATATCCAATTTCAAACACTTAAATCAATTTCCAAATTGATTTTCAATTCACTTCGTTTATTCAAAAATCGTTTAATTTCATATTTTATTCCTTAATTATGATTTAAAATACTTTTAATTGAAATACCAATTTAGATTTCTAAATTTACTTCTTATTCCTTTAGATAAATTTAAAACTTTAAGTTTTTTTAAAATAATTCTTTATTCATTTAAATTAGTATCACAAAATTTTACAGTTCATTAATTACTGTTTATTCAAATACTTTTCTTTTCAAACTCGAAGCTATTTATTAGTATTTAACATACTAACATTCCTTTTTCAATTCATTCTTAATTTATTAAATTTTCTAAGATTATTTCGTTTACAAATTTACTTCCTTTATTTTCTTTCCAAAACCCAATTTATATATTTTTGGAAATTCATTATACCCAAATATATCCAATCAAATCATTACATTCAATATTCCAATATATTCATCATAGAATATCAAGTAATCACAACAGAGAATATTAAATAATAAATGTTCAACCTGTTTTCCCTGCATCCACAGATGTTAGCACAATATAATATGCCAATTCCAAAATATATCATACTATAGCACATCAATCAATTCAGCCACTCAAACAATTATTTAAATTTAATCATTAAAATTTAAATTTAATTATCTGAGTGAGATTAACTTACCTATTACTTTAGTTTGCAGTCCATCCAACCCGACTTGATTTTCCATGATTTTGGACCTTATCATTTATTAATTTTAATTAGACTACTGATTTAGTTTAAGTAAATATTTAAATTTAAAACTAATTTTTCATTTACTGTTTATAAACAACCATATTTACATCTGTGAAAAATATAACTAGTAATATTTATTTATTTATTCTTATTTTCTATCCTTTTTTTTCGAACTAAAATCATATTAAGTAATAATAATAACCCAATTTAAATAAATTATCAGAAAACAAAGAAAATCAAACCTCAGCTCGTTGACCTACGGACGAGAATCCCAAACCACCGTCTCCACCAAGTCTCGTCGCCATCAACATCTCCAATCGAACTCCAAATCGATGCTAACTCGCCTTGGCGTCGCGGCTTCCATGACCATTGCGTACCGCCCAAAATCGTGCACTACGGCCGACGCCGCGACACCCCCATCCATGACCGAGCCACCCCAAACCCTCTCCCTCGGTTCGCCTAACAATGACGAACTCAAATATGCCCACGAAAACACCTATCGATCAACATCGAAAATGAACTTCCATGCCCTAATCTTAACTGCAGTTCGACACCTCCTGTTGCTCAATCACACTCGAAGCCGCACTCAATAGTTCGCATATCAATGCGAAGTTCAGAGCGAAAGTGAATTTCAAAACAAGCATCGAATTTTATTTTCGGACTAGATTTGTTTGTTTTTTTTAAATCTCGAATAGATTTGAGGGTTTGAATTGAATAAGGAGAGGAGGAACGAGAGTTTATATTTTCGTTGCTTTGGTTCTGCTCGCAAAGATAAAGCAAAGCACATTCTTTTTTTCTTTCAAGCTTTCGAATCTGCAGTTGATTTTATAAAGGAGTAGGGAAACGATGATTGTGTTTCTGACAATTTCGTGATGTTTATAAAAGAGGAACACGATGGAAAGGGAGTCGGCGTGCGGTCTACTGGCTGCTACAATGCCAGTGAAAAGTTATGACGAGGAAAGGAAAGCGGCTGATGTTGAAACATTTCGACCCTGTACAAATATATATATATTTAAATTTTTCGATATAAATTCAAGCGTGTTTATCTATCGTACGATCACACAACAACTCCAAACATTACGAAAATTGAAATCCGATAATAATTCAATATTACGGACCCAATGGAACTGGTTTCGTCGAATTCCGAGACTACGCCTCGGAAGGCTATTTTTAAATTCAATTTAAACAATAAAATTTTAAAACTGAACAAACCACTGTTAATTTCAATTTTACAACTTCTATTATCTTCAGTACTATCAATATAAATTTTACAAGCCTTCAAATTATTTTTAACAGGCTTAAAACTCTAGATTCAACATTTTACCCAACTTCAAATTATTTAATTCAAAAATTAATTATCAAATAATTAGTGATATTTGAATTCAAGTTAAAAATTAACTTTTAAATATTAAAATCAATTAAATATTCCGATTTCAAATGCTCAAAAATTCCGGTTCGTCACATTCCTCCCCCCTTAAAAGAATTTCATCCCCGAAATTACTAATTAGGAAGAATGATCCAATATCCATTACTATTTTCCAAAACCAAAGTGTTCAACATCCTATCCACTATCTTTTTATGAAAGACCCACTACCATTCATACTAATCTTTCCCAACTTTCCCATAGTTTCAAACAATATAACTTACTAAATCATTCAAATTTCAATTTAAAACCAAATTTTGAATTATCACAATTTTCTCAAAAATTTTCTAACTCTCTAAATTTCCGAAAAATTTCGCCATCGTCTTCTTTGTGCGGCTAGCTCGGTACAACTACAAAATGGATCTACGGCCTCCCAAATCCATAAAGAAAACAAAAGGCCAAGTGGCTAGATCCAAAAACCCAATCAAATTTCATACAGAAATTCAAATACATACCTTTTTGTCGGGCAATTCAAATTTATCTTTGTAACGACCCAGAATTTTGAACAATTTAAATTTGAAAATATTTAATTAATTTTAAATATTTGAATGATGGTTTGACTTGAATTTCAAATTATCAGAATGAATTTGGCGGTTAAATTTTTGAATTTAATCTATTGAAGTTGAATAATAATTTGAATCTTCAATTTTCAGCTGATTAAAAATATTTCAAAGGCTTGTAAAATCCATATTGATAATACTGAAGATAATAGAAGCTTCAGAATTGAATTTGGAAGTGATTTGTTCAGTTTTGAAATTATATTGTTTGAATCGATATTTAAAAAATAGCCTTCCGAGGCACAGTCTCGGAATTCGACGAAATCAGTTCCATTGGGTCTGTAATATTGAATTATTACGAGATTTCAAATTTCGTATTATTTGGAATTGTTATGTGAGCACACGGTGAGTAAACGCATTGAAATTTAAGTCGAATTCAATTTAAATTTAAATTTAAATTTAGTCAAACATCAGCCACGTTCCTCTACTTAAATTAAGCCTAAAATCACGGCTAAAATCGTGCTGAGCATGTTCGTTCAATTTTAAATAACCCTCTCCCTCATTTTTGAATCGATTCAGAGAAAAATCAATGGCCGAACAAAATACCCTTCTTTGATCCAAAATTAAAATTCACGAAGGTATCTCCCTCCCCGGTTATTAATTTATGGAGTCTCCCTTTTTCCTTCTGTTTCCTCAATCAAAATCACATTCGAAAAAAAAAATTAAAAACAACGGCAAGCGATTCAATTGTAATCTCGAGCTTGGGCTCAGGGGGTTTTGCCGAAGTCGCGAGAGTTGAACGTCGCAAAGGAGAAGGCTCACGATTGAATCGCGTCGTTGTATGGGCAAGGGCGTGGAGTTGATCGCGGCCGCGATAGGCGCGCGCGTAGGCCAAGGTAGAAGGGGGCTCGTTGATCGATGAAGGCGGACGACTTGATGTCGAAAACAAGGGCAGGCGAACTCGAGATCGAAGATTTGGGAACTGCAGCACGTCGCGATTCGCGGTGGTGAGGTGGTGATGGAGGCTGGGTTTGGGTTTGCGTTGACATTGGGTTTTGGTGCAATTCGAGTTTCAGCAGTTGTCGTCAATTTGTGGGAGGCTGTTAGGTAATGTTTATAGCCTATTTAAATTTAGATGTTAGATAGAATTTTAAAATTCAGAAGTTTGTAAAAATAAAATATGCAGATACGTTCAGAAACAAGTAAATTTTAACTTAATTTTAATATACTGCAGATTTTTATAAATTTACAGAAAAATAGAAGATTGCATATACAAATAAAGCTTTGAAGAAAAAATATAGAAGTTTTGGTTAAGTTTGTATTAGCAAAGTTATAAAGAAAAAATGTACTATGATAATTTTTGTTATTAGGCAGAAGTATTCAAAGTACATAAATATATATGCAGTTTAAAGGAAGTATATAGGATAGACAAATATGGAAAATAAAAATGGGAGTTTTTAAGTATTTAATAAACTTATATAATTATTTTTATTATTATTTCTAAATATAATCTATACAAGAAATTATTTTGTTAAAAGAAGGAATTAGTTAAAATAAAAAGATTTATAAAATGGAAATTAATTTTTCTAGAGGAAATAAATAAAATTTGATTTACTTCGAATATTAATAAACTGTATAAATATTTATACAAGGTCTGAAATCGTGAAATCAAGCTGGAATGGAAATGGACTGCAAAATAAAATCTAAGGTGAGAACTTCTAACTCAAAAATTTATAAGTTGGATTTGCAGTTATTGATTGATTGCTATTTGGTTATGATATTAGATATAGTAGGATATATCTATATATATATTAGCAATATATATATATATATATATATATATATATATATTGGCATATGTATATATTGCAGTTGATTGATTTCCCGCATTGCATAGCGGATGAGACCCTATTGCGCCGCCTATTAAGCGGATAATATTTTATAAATCCCATATACCGCGATATTCCACCTCGAAGTGGAATGGGTATTGTGCTAATGTCTGTGAATGCAGGGAAACAGGTTGGAGGGATCCAACTGGATTCCTCACAAATATTTATTTGATTCAGATATTGTGATATTTGATTGTTTATCATATCGATATATGATGTTTGAAAGTCGTGATTGACTATTTGATGTGTTGCATCATCGAATCAAATTTTGAAGCTTAAAAAAACGATTTTGATTTTTAAGGGATTTCTAAAGTGATTTTTTGAAAGTATACGTTTATAAATATATTTTTGGAATTGATTCATCTTAAATAAATAAACGTTATAATTTTAATATTATAAAAATTATGATTTTTGAGAAATACAGTTAAAAGTTGATTTTTGAAAATATGGGATTAATGATTTTATAAAATAGTTTAAACTGGGATTTCTGAATTTATTATAAAAAGTTTTAAAATAGGATTTATGAAATTTGATTATTTTATAAATCAAAATGATGAATTATAAAGGAGTTTAAAGTTATTTAAAAGAATAATATAAATTGATCCATATAAAAGATTTATAAAATGGATATTTATAAATTAGAATATTTTGAATTGTAAAACGAGCTTTTATAAGTGTTAGAATGAATTGTAAATAAATTTCATAAATGAATGAAATTCATAGAATTATAACGGTGAAGTTATAAATGGAATTTTATAAACAGTAGGTTTATAAAATTTGTAAAGTTACTAAAAGAATAAATTTTGGATAAATAAATGAATCTTATAAATTATAAGATTTATAAATTTGGTAAGTTTAAAAGAACGTTTTTGTAAACGAATAAATTATAAGTATTTAACTTATAATATGAACTTTTAGTATATCATTGAGATATGAAATTGAATAGATTAATAAAGGAAATTATAAAAGGAAGTGTTATAAAATAAATAGAAATGGAATTTATAAACATTATTTTATAAATCCGCAACGACTTATCTTGATAAGTAAATAGTTGTAATTTATTAATGGAGTTATATTCACATTTTAGATGGTGAATAATCCTGTAAAACAAAAGGAATAGAAATGATGAAATTGGTTAACAAGTATATTCATGTTTTTGAATAGTGAATAATATGTTAAAGAAATGGTTTTGAATGTGATGTTTTAAATAGAATTAAAACGATCTAACGATGTTTTGAATGTATTAACTATCGAAACCATAGATTTCAACATTCATTGTTGAAATAGACATTTTCGAGAAATAAAAGGAAATGGTGGACTACAACACTGTTGTTATAGTAAATGATTTCCGAAAGTAAATGTTTTGTATAGTATTGGGATATATCTATTTCAATTTCGAATCCCTATACTAGTGATTTTGGGTTGTCGTAACGATGTTTTACGTAACATTCGTTTTGGCCCAAATAAATATGTTTAAGAGAATGATTTCCTTAAAGAATGAAATATATACTTAATTTCGATTTAAGTATATTGAATATTTTCCAAGTGTTGAAAATAAATAGATTTGTGAATTACTTATGAATAAATAAGTATAGAAATGTTTTCCAATGTGAAATGAAACATTTTGAGAATTTACCTTTTTGAAGATGAATTGAAAGGAATAATTGAAGTCGTATATTCATAGATATTGTGAAATATAAATTCACTATGGAATTTATAAAAGAAAGGGGAATCTGTTTAAAAATAAATATTGATTTATTTTTGAAGTATTGAAAATTATATATCTTGTAAAGATATTTTTGGGAAATAGATAATTTGGAAATTTATTTGGAATCTGGTGATGTTGTGCATATCCATTGATAGTTCAATAACCGACTATCAATATTTACCTTTGAAAGGTATTTGTTGTGATTTGCTTGAATTTGAATGCACACTTATTTTTAAATTATTGCATTCGTTATTCGGATTACCCATTCCGAATAGTGATACGATGTAATGGATATCATTGATGACCGGTGTTGAAGACCGGATATTTTTGAAAGCGAAAGGACAACTCGTCGATTGTCTTTGCACCGAGTAGCTACGGTATAGAGACTCCCTATGTGATGGGAAGTCCGGACGTGATTAGAGATTATCCGGATTGCAAAGACTTCTTTGTAAGTGCCTTCGGTTCTGTTCGAGCCCGGAACAGACTTGTATGGATTGTATGTCTGACATTACAAATTGAGATATAAAGCTGATTTCTTTCAAATATATTTCTGTTGGTGGCGGAGAATTTATTCTCTTAGCTTAACACCCTTCTCTGAGACGTACGAGCTCAGAGGTTATATAGTTGAAGGTTATCAGCAATATATTCCCAATTTGGTAATGTGACATGCTGAGTGTTGCTGTGAAATGATCATTGTGTTGATTATTTGTGATAGGATCATTTGTTTGATCGTTTATCTTGGTGATCATTTCTATGATCATTTGTTGACCCAAAGCACGGCTTTTGTATAAAGTGTGTTTTTTGTGGACGTGACTTCGTCAAGCCTCACACCCCGAAATGGTCAAAACAGGAAAGATGCGGCAAGGTTATGAGGGGTAGCTCCCTTTAGGGTATGTGCATTTCCTTCTGGAAAAGGGTGGTATCATGGTATGGAGCCCAGATGCTTACTCAAGTTGAAACACTTATTATTATGGTGTGATGTTGATTACGAGCGCTCGGTTAAAGGTCCCAATGGACCGGGGGATGGCATACTCGTGTCAGTAGTTACCCAGTTAGGGGTAACCCGGCCTTGTGTTGGCAGAAATCCGGTTTGGTTCTCGGGGACGTCCTTCCAGAGGCGTTCTCATGTGGCAATGGGAAGTTCCTTGGCCTGACCATTCGTTGGAAATCCAAAGAAACAATACGATCTTGTACGGTTTTAGTTGTAGAACCTGCTTCCTCAGGAGGTAGCTATAGTAGGCATAATATAATGGTACCTATGCTGGCTAAGATTTATATTCTACTTTCGAAATGATTTTTCCTACACTATGCACTAATAATAATATCAAATGTTTTTTTTTAATGCGTATCAAGCATCTTTGACTAACATAAGAAGAAATCTCCTTCAAGTCTGCGTTTGCATTGTGTGTGTGGTGGGAGGTCTTATGGTAGTCTCATTTTTAAAAGCATTGCGAATTGACTTTAGAAATATTCCTCTATTTTGATTTTAAAGATAAATAAACTGTTTTGAGTTCTCACACCAGTCACATGACTGACTCGGAGTTTATTGTTTTCCTTCCTAAACTCTGGGTGCCCACCAATTTCCACACGGGCAGTCAAGAGTTAAGGTTTATCAGGAATTCAGGAGTTGCTGGAGGCAAGATGGATGGCAAGGCGTATTATTAGTATATAGTATTTCTTCTCCGCTGTTGTTGTTGTTTGTTGTTGTACACTCTGATGATTTGATGTAATGTAATATGATGTAATGTAATAACCGATATAGTTCTTTGTTTAAAGATTATTCATTTATTTATTATATGTTGTTCCGCTGCGAATTGTGAGATTCTGATATTGTTCTGCTGTTTTCTTTCCGTTCTATTTTTTATCCGTTCTATTTTCTTTCTTTTCTACCTTTTATCTCTTCTTCTTCTTCTTTCTTTTTCTTAAACCCTCAGTGTTCGGTTTTCCGGCATCCGACTGATCGGCATTCGATACAGTGGACGTATTGATGTCGATATTCGGGAGTCGAAGAATCGGGTCCTGACAATGTGGTATCAGAGCATATGGTTAAGCGACAACCATGGTTTGTTGGGTGTTACTCATTAGAGATAGAGTCAGCAGTACTCTAGAATGAGTTTGAGTGTAATAATAGATATGAGCGTGTATTTGTTAGTGAATATATAAAATTGTTTTTGAATCGGGTAAATAAGATAATTTTGCCCAAAACTATTTTTGTATAGAAAAGAAATGGTTTTCTATGAATTATTATAGTATATGGTTGCATGATTGTTAGGAAGTAATAATATTAAATTATTATCATTAGTATATGGAATTAAATAAGAAATAAAATGGATTGAATTCAAGTAAACTAACTTGATAAATTCATGGACTAATGAATTGGAATTTGAATTGGTTAAATTAAAAGTTTAGTTGTGAGCTAAATTTGAAGATAAATTTGAATTTGTATATAAATTCAAGTAAAAGAAATAAATTAAAATTCCCTTTGTTAGTAATTAAGTAAATTCGAGATGAATTGAATATGGAAATTGAAATGAATTAGTGAATGAAACTAATTTAAAGTAGTAATATGAATTAGTAAATAAAAGTTAATCGTTAGAATTCAATATTTGGAATTGAGAATTGAATTCGAATGAAATTGAAATTGTGAATTGAATTGGAATGAAAAAATTGAATGGAATTGAATTGAAATTGAAATGAATGAATGAAAATAAATGTGTAACTTTAATAGTGAAGTGAAAATGTATAAGAAGCATATATTGGAAATTTTGTAATGGAATTGGCAAAATAGTTTGAATGTTGGAATTGGATATTATGGATAGCAGGATATACAGGTGTATTAAAAGAAATGGAATTGAGATTTTGATTTCGAAGATAAAATTGAATTGCTCGACAAAAAGGTACGTATTTCAATTTCAGTATGAAATTTGGTGATTTTCTTCTCCAGCCACTTGGCTTTCTCTTTTCTTTTTGATTCTGAGGGGTCGTGATGCCATTTTGTAGTCGTACCGAGCTAGCCGCGCAAAGGAGACGCTGGCGAAATTTTTCGAAAATTTAGGGTGTTAGAAAATTTTTGAGAAATTTTGGAAGTTTAAAATTTGAATTTGAATTTGAATTTAAACTTGAATTGTTAGAAAAACAATGTTGTTTGAAACTTAAAATTGAAGTTGGAAAGCTAATTGAAATGATAATGAATCTTCAATAAAAAGATTTAGGTTAGCAAGTTGATAAAACTATTTAGATTGTGAAAAATAGTTGAGGACCATTTCTTCCTAACTTATAATTTCGGGACGAAATTCTTTTAAGGGGGGAAGATTGTAACGACCCAGAATTTTAAACAATTAAAATTTGAAAATATTTAATTAATTTTAAATATTTAAATGATGGTTTGACTTGAATTTCAAATTATCAGAATGAATTTGGCGATTAAATTTTTGAATTTAATCTATTGAAGTTGAATAATAATTTGAATCTTCAATTTTAAGCTGATTAAAAATATTTCAAAGGCTTGTAAAATCCATATTGATAATACTGAAGATAATAGAAGCTTCAGAATTGAATTTGGAAGTGATTTGTTCAGTTTTGAAATTATATTGTTTGAATCGATATTTAAAAAATAACCTTCCGAGGCACAGTCTCGGAATTCGACGAAACCAGTTCCATTGGGTCCGTAATATTGAATTATTACGGGATTTCAAATTTCGTATTATTCGGAATTTTTATGTGAGCACACGGTGAGTAAACGCATTGAAATTTAAGTCGAATTCAATTTAAATTTAAATTTAAATTTAGTCAAACATCAGCCACGTTCCTCTACTTAAATTAAGCCTAAAATCACGGCTAAAATCGTGTTGAGCATGTTCGTTCAATTTTAAATAACCCTCTCCCTCATTTTTGAATCGATTCAGAGAAAAATCAATGGCCGAACAAAATACCCCTCTTTGATCCAAAATTAAAATTCACGAAGGTATCTCCCTCCCCAGTTCTTAATTTATGGAGTCTCCCTCTTTCCTTCTGTTTCCTCAATCAAAATCACATTCGAAAAAAAAAATTAAAAACAACGGTAAGCGATTCAATTGTAATCTCGAGCTCGGGCTCAGGGGGTTTTGCCGAAGTCGTGAGAGTTGAACGTCGCAAAGGAGAAGGCTCGCGATTGAATCGTGTCGTTGTATGGGCTAGGGTATGGAGTTGATCACGGCCGCGATAGGCGCGCGCGTAGGCCAAGGTAGAAGGGGGCTCGTTGATCCATAAAGGCGGACGACTTGATGTCGAAAACAAGGGCAGGAGAACTCGAGATCGAAGATTTGGGAACTGCAGCACGTCGCGATTCGTGGTAGTGAGGTGGTGATGGAGGCTGGGTTTTGGTTTGCGTTGACATTGGGTTTTGGTGCAATTCGAGTTTCGGCAGTTATCGTCAATTTGAGGGAGGCTGTTAGGTAATGTTTATAGCTTATTTAAATTTAGATGTTAGATAGAATTTTAAAATTCAGAAGTTTGTAAAAATAAAATATGCAGATATGTTCAGAAACAAGTAAATTTTAACTTAATTTTAATATACTGCAGATTTTTGTAAATTTACAGAAAAATAGAAGATTGCATATACAAATAAAGCTTTGAAAAAAATATATAGAAGTTTTGGTTAAGTTTGTATTAGCAAAGTTATAAAGAAAAAATGTACTATGATAATTTTTGTTATTAGGCAGAAGTATTCAAAGTAAATAAATATATATACAGTTTAAAGGAAGTATATAGGATAGACAAATATGGAAAATAAAAATGGGATTTTTTAAGTATTTAATAAACTTATATAATTATTTTTATTATTATTTCTAAATATAATCTATAAAAGAAATTATTTTGTTAAAAGAAGGAATTAGTTAAAATAAAAAGATTTATAAAATGGAAATTAATTTTTCTACCGGAAATAAATAAAATTTGATTTACTTCGAATATTAATAACTGTATAAATATTTATACAAGGTCTGAAATCGTGAAATCAAGCTGGAATGGAAATGGACTGTAAATTAAAATCTAAGGTGAGAACTTCTCACTCAAAAATTTATAAGTTGGATTTGCAGTTATTGATTGATTGCTATTTGGTTGTGATATTAGATATAGTAGGATATATCTATATATATATTAGCAATATATATATATATATATATATATATATATTGGCATATGTATATATTGCAGTTGATTGATTTCCCGCATTGTATAGCGGATGAGACCCTATGGCGCCGCCTATTAAGCGGATAATATTTTATAAATCCCATATACCGCGATATTCCACCTCGAAGTGGAATGGGTATTGTGCTAATGTATGTGAATGCAGGGAAACAGGTTGGAGGGATCCAACTGAATTCCTCACAAATATTTATTTGATTCAGATATTGTGATATTTGATTGTTTATCATATCGATATATGATGTTTGAAAGTCGTGATTGACTATTTGATGTGTTGCATCATCGAATCCAATTTTGAAGCTTCAAAAAAATAACGATTTTGATTTTTAAGGGATTTCTAAAGTGATTTTTTGAAAGTATACGTTTATAAAATATTTTTTGGAATTGATTCATCTTAAATAAATAAACGTTATAATTTTAATATTATAAAAATTATGATTTTTGAGAAATACAGTTAAAAGTTGATTTTTGAAAATATGGGATTAATGATTTTATAAAATAGTTTAAACTGGGATTTCTGAATTTATTATAAAAAGTTTTAAAATAGGATTTATGAAATTTGATTATTTTATAAATCAAAATGATGAATTATAAAGGAGTTTAAAGTTATTTAAAAGAATAATATAAATTGATCCATATAAAAGATTTATAAAATGGATATTTATAAATTAGAATATTTGAATTGTAAAACGAGCTTTTATAAGTGTTAGAATGAATTGTAAATAAATTTCATAAATGAATGAAATTCATAGAATTATAACGGTGAAGTTATAAATGGAATTTTATAAACAGTAGGTTTATAAAATTTGTAAAGTTACTGAAAGAATAAATTTTGGATAAATAAATGAATCTTATAAATTATAAGATTTATAAATTTGGTAAGTTTAAAAGAACGTTTTTGTAAACGAATAAATTATAAGTATTTAACTTAGAATATGAACTTTTAGTATATCATTGAGATATGAAATTGAATAGATTAATAAAGGAAATTATAAAAGGAAGTGTTATAAAATAAATAGAAATGGAATTTATAAACATTATTTTATAAATCCGCAACGACTTATCTTGATAAGTAAATAGTTGTAATTTATTAATGGAGTTATATTCACATTTTAGATGGTGAATAATCCTGTAAAACAAAAGGAATAGAAATGATGAAATTGGTTAACAAGTATATTCATGTTTTTGAATAGTGAATAATATGTTAAAGAAATGGTTTTGAATGTGATGTTTTAAATAGAATTAAAACGATCTAACGATGTTTTGAATGTATTAACTATCGAAACCATAGATTTCAACATTCATTGTCGAAATAGACATTTTCGAGAAATAAAAGGAAATGGTGGACTATAACACTGTTGTTATAGTAAATGATTTCCGAAAGGAAATGTTTTGTATAGTATTGGGATTTATATATCTATTTTAATTTCGAATCCCTATACTAGTGATTTTGGGTTGTCGTAACGATGTTTTACGTAACATTCGTTTTGGCCCAAATAAATATGTTTAAGAGAATGATTTCCTTAAAGAATGAAATATATACTTAATTTCGATCTAAGTATATTGAATATTTTCCAAGTGTTGAAAATAAATAGATTTGTGAATTACTTATGAATAAATAAGTATAGAAATGTTTTCCAATGTGAAATGAAACATTTTGAGAATTTATCTTTTTGAAGGTAAATTGAAAGGAATAATTGAAGTCGTATATTCATAGATATTGTGAAATATAAATTCACTATGGAATTTATAAAAGAAAGGGGAATCTGTTTAAAAATAAATATTGATTTATTTTTGAAGTATTGAAAATTATATATCTTGTAAAGATATTTTTGGGAAATAAATAATTTGGAAAATTATTTGGAATCTGGTGATGTTGTGCATATCCATTGATATTTCAATAACCGACTATCAATATTTACCTTTGAAAGGTATTTGTTGTGATTTGCTTGAATTTGAATGCACACTTATTTTTAAATTATTGCGCTCGTTATTCCGATTACCCATTCCGAATTGTGATACGATGTAATGGATAGCATTGATGACCGGTGTTGAAGACCGGATATTTTTGAAAGCGAAAGGACAACTCGTCGATTGTCTTTGCACCGAGTAGCTACGGTATAGAGACTCCCTATGTGATGGGAAGTCCGGACGTGATTAGAGATTATCCGGATTGCAAGGACTTCTTTGTAAGTGCCTTCGGTTCTGTTCGAGCCCGGAACAGACTTGTATGGATTGTATGTCTGACATTACAAATTGAGATATAAAGCTAATTTCTTTCAAATATATTTCTGTTGGTGGCGGAGAATTTATTCTCTTAGCTTAACACCCTTCTCTGAGACGTACGAGCTCAGAGGTTATATAGTTGAAGGTTATCAACAATATATTCCCAATTTGGTAATGTGACATGCTGAGTGTTGCTGTGAAATGATCATTGTGTTGATTATTTGTGATAGGATCATTTGTTTGATCGTTTATCTTGGTGATCATTTCTATGATCATTTGTTGACCCAAAGCACGGCTTTTGTAGAAAGTGTGTTTTTTGTGGACGTGACTTCGTCGAGCCTCACACCCCGGAATGGTCAAAACAGGAAAGATGCGGCAAGGTTATGAGGGGTAGCTCCCTTTAGGGTATGTGCATTTCCTTCTGGAAAAAGGTGGTATCATGGTATGGAGCCCAGATGCTTACTCATGTTGAAACACTTAGTATTATGGTGTGATGTTGATTACGAGCGCTCGATTAAAGGTCCCAAAGGACCGGAGGATGGCATACTCGTGTCAGTAGTTACCCAGTTAGGGGTAACCCGGCCTTGTGTTGGCAGAGATCCGGTTTGGTTCTCGGGGACGTCCTTCCAGAGGCGTTCTCATGTGGCAATGGGAAGTTCCTTGGCCTGACCATTCGTTGGAAATCCAAAGAAAAAATACGATCTTGTACGGTTTTAGTTGTAGAACCTGCTTCCTCAGGAGGTAGCTATAGTAGGCATAATATAATGGTACCTATGCTGGCTAAGATTTATATTCTACTTTCGAAATGATTTTTCCTACACTATGCACTAATAATAATATCAAATGTTTTTTTTAATGCGTATCAAGCATCTTTGACTAACGTAAGAAGAAATCTCCTCCAAGTCTGCGTTTGCATTGTGTGTGTGGTGGGAGGTCTTATGGTAGTCTCATTTTTAAAAGCATTGCGAATTGACTTTAAAAATATTCCTCTATTTTGATTTTAAAGATAAATAAACTGTTTTGAGTACTCACACCAGTCACATGACTGACTCGGAGTTTATTGTTTTCCTTCCTAAGCTCTGGGTGCCTACCAATTTCCACACGGGCAGTCAAGAGTTAAGGTTTATCAGGAATTCAGGAGTTGCTGGAGGCAAGATGGATGGCAAGGCGTATTATTAGTATATAGTATTTCTTCTCCGTTGTTGTTGTTGTTTGTTGTTGTACACTCTGATGATTTGATGTAATGTAATATGATGTAATGTAATAACTGATATAGTTCTTTGTTTAAAGATTATTCATTTATTTATTATATGTTGTTCCGCTGCGAATTGTGAGATTCTGATATTGTTCTGCTGTTTTCTTTCCGTTCTATTTTTTTATCCGTTCTATTTTCTTTCTTTTCTACATTTTCTCTCTTCTTCTTCTTCTTTCTTTTTCTTAAACCCTCAGTGTTCGGTTTTTCGGCATCCGACTGATCGGCATTCGATACAGTGGACGTATTGATGTCGATATTCGGGAGTCGAAGAATCGGGTCCTGACAATCTTCTGAAATCAAAACCAATTTTCCTTTTCCTTTATAATACATGCATATCCTACATTGTATAATATCCAATCACAACATTCAAAATCATTTATTTGACCCCTTTCAAAATTTCAATATTCATTCCATTTAAGCCCGTACGATGTACCTATATCATTCATACGCAATACCAAATCCGATCGCTCACTCGATCACATAATTTCACTTCCGAACTAGTATCGTCCACCCGACTTCCTAGTGCGGACTCAGATCTAGTTTCTTGATTGAAAACCATCGTTCTCCTTGCATAGTCATAACTATGAAAGAGAATTTCCAGAAACAATCAAAATTCCATATCCAGGCTCGCTGTTGAAAATCGAGTGAAAAATCCTATCTCGGATCGATATAACTATCTCGAAATTCTGTGCCCGAATCCGGATCAAATAGCTATACGAATAAAATAATATACGTACACCCTACGTATTTGCCCCAATTGATTACCAATTATATCAATTTTCTTTTTATTCTCATTTATTTTGATTGTAATTCACTTATTCTCACTTTCCCTTGTCACAACTTCCAGTTTTAATCTTCATTCAATTATTCACTTAGTATATTTCCAATGCCAACTTACTTAAGAATTTCACCTTCATTTCTTAAATTCAATATAAATATTTTATATGCCTCTTGAATTTGTTTTCACTTCACTATTGGAGTTTATATCCATTTTATTTAATTTGCCTTTACAAGTCCTTAAAAATTTCAATTTGCTTCACTTTATTAATTAATTTCAAATATAAATACTTCTTCCCAATTTTACTTGAATTCAATTCATTGCCAAACTTTGAATATTGAATTTGATTCACCCTATCTCAATCCATATTTAATTAACCATTTCCTTTATTAGTTTTACATACTAATTTATTTAAAATCTCAAATAAAAGTTTATTTGCAAACTTTTCCCTTCTTTTAGTTTCTTTGAACAATATCTTTATTACTTTACTTATACAATTTAAATTAAATTTCAACATTCAGTTATAATTCTATTTTCTTAACAAATTTAAATCATTTGTCGTTAGTGAAAATTTTCGAAAGATTCAAAAAAATTCTAACTCCCAAAATTTTCGAAAATTTTTGGCAGAGACTCCTTTGTACGGAAGAGCTTTTGCAATTTGACAAGAGATATAAATATATATACATCGACCCACACGGTCGGAAAACAGAAAAACAGTTCATATTTCCTATTTGTATTGCGTAGGCGTACCTTATTTAGCATTTTAAGCAAATGGCTTATTTATTTAGCATTTTGCGTGATCAAATCCAGCCATACGGCTCTCCTGTACCCGTACTTGCTCAATTTAAATAGGTAAGTGACAAATATACAAAGTTTATAGCATTTCTCTTATATATAAATAACTAAAACTTGGATTCTATAAACAGTGCATATTATATATTTCCATAAGCACATATGAAATATTTCGACACTTATTTTGGATGCTTCCAAACAATATTCAAACCATCCTTTTCAATTTAAATGATTTCACAACCCTCTTACTTAACTTAAATTCATTTTAAGTCCAAACAAACTCATTTAAAATGAATTAATCCCAAAAGCAATCCAACTCCCATTTTTCCAAAGTCAAATCCTCTTTAATATATCTTACGTTAATTAAATCAATTACTAATTTAATTTCATTTACCAAACAAGTTTTATTTAAAATCGTTTAATAAAACTCGATACAACCATTTCACAATTTTACTTAAATCAAGCTTTTATTGAAATAATACTTAAATTATTTTATTTTCGTGAAGTTATTTCAACTTTTAAACTCAAGTTATATTTTTTTTTATAAGCACTTCACAATTTAAATCCTTAATTTGATTTCAATTACCAACCAATTTCATCTACTAACTAATTTAAATTAGTTTATTCAGTCAACCATTTTGAATTTCATACTTCCAATTATATTCAATTCACCGACAACCCAAGCTGAATTTATTTACACTTCATTGTTTACGTTCAATCTATTTCTCATCCAAACAAGCCCGCATTTATTACAGTTGATTCAAAAACCAATTTTATTGGCTTCAGTTAACCCATATAATTTATATAATCTCGTTTACGTCAAACGACAATTATTATTTTTGTGCAAGTTCAAAATATTTACTTAAAAGAATATTCATTCCAGTTTATAACTATTTTAAATTAATACCAAATCAATCCATACTTAATTTGATTTCGTTTTAACTGATTCCGTTCAATTTATTTTGCATTCTATATTCTCATTCATTTATTTAAATCCATTTATTAATCTTGGAACATTTCATATTGGTTACATCAAATACTCATTTCATAATTTATTTGCAAACTAAACATTTGCCACATTAAATTGGTATTCGACTTTCATTTAACAATTTCAAGTTCCATCTCCATATTTCATTACCAATTAATTATTAATTTGTTTATTCAAGGTTTATTCCCAATATTTGATTTTTATCTCAAAACCACTTTAACTATTTTACTGGAGGTCAATTTATTTTATAATTTAAGTTTTGAATTTTCATTCACTTCTCAAAATTCAAATCAATTTTATTTTGGCTTATTTTTTTCCACTACTAAATTTTATAAGTCACAAACTTATTTATTTCTCATACTTTCATCTATTTACAATCAACTTTTACACTTTACTTCGGAATTATACATTTATTTAGTCAAGTATATATATCTTAATTATTCCATAACATTTTAAACAAAATTCCGAGTTCAAACAATTTCCCAAAATTTCAAAATCACTTTTGAAATCAACTACATCCAAATCCTTTGGCAAATTCAATTATCCCTTTGAGTTTTCAAATCAAAACCCAGTTCGTAAACAATTCTAATTTAAAATGTTCAGGTAGCAATTCTTCTCTTAGAAACTCGAAAATGAACGCCGATGACGTCGCGATCATCATCGGAATTATTTTCCAGCGACCGAAAGAGTTTAGTGCTTTTATCTCTTTAACAACATTTCAAATATTTTTAATTTCCAAATCTCACATGATTTCGAATACAACTCAAAAATATTTCCAAAATATTAATATTATTCCTCCAACCCTTTTGAAAACCACTTTCAAATCCAAAGGAATTTAAATTTTCCCCAAAAATTCCAAATTGCAATTGCTTTAAATCTATATTCAAACATTCTCTGGAATTTTATCTCATTTCTCAAATGGTCCGCTGGAATTTTATCTCATTTCTCAAATGGTCCGTTGGAATTCTAATTTAAAAATTAAAATTATCATTCATTAACAACCAAGCATCCAAATACTATAATACTTTACAAAAATTATATCTTTTAGATACAAAAATAATTTGGGTAAAATTATTTCATTTACCCTACTTTAAAACAATACTGTGTCGAATTGTTCTATTCAAGTGTTTAGAGATCCCTATCAGTTACGTTAATTACTCGTATTTACCAGAATCCATAGACTACTCAATAAACCAATCAACACAATATAAAATCATTTTATATTCACTAACAAATACGCGCTCATATCTATTAATATGCTCAAACTCAATCTAGAGTACTATTGACTCTATTTCAATGAGTAATTCCCACCAAAGCCAAGGTTATCGCTAGCCTAGGCTCTGATACCAAGTGTAACGACCCGCAAATCCGTACCACTTGAGTCAACACTATTCCACAACATTCAACTCAAGTTGCACAGAAATACGAACCATTTGGGTTAAAGAAGAAGAGGTAGAAGAAGAAAATAGAACACAACATCTGAATCTAACCATCGCAGCGGAATAAAATAAAATAGATAATAATGATCTTTACTCAAAAATCAAATATATCTGTTTATACATTACATCATCAGACTACATCAATCACAGCTCGACATCAATATCATACAAATGGATACACAAGAACTCAACACAACAGAATATATATAAAAGCAAGTATGAGAGTACGTATCGTCATCCAGCTCGTCTCCTGAGCTCCACAGCATCTCCTGTATCCTATAATACTCGGTCTGACCCAAGCATTACAGTTAAATAACACCCGAGTCAGTCTGGAATACCAGCATGAGAAAATAACACTCAATTGATTATTAATGTTTCAAAAATCCTTTGAAAACAAAAGCATCTCGTAAGACCACGCCGCAATTAAACATGTCGGGTTTTTACCTTACTATAGCTAAAACAATTTTTATAGAAATCCTCTGATATTATAATAGGGTCTATATACAAATACTTATAAAATAGCCGAAATTGTTACATTCATTAAATTCCATCTACTAGCCACAGAGTGGGTAATACAATCAAAACTCGTACAAGGCTCGTAGGGAGAATGGATTTCCAACTAATGACTAGGCACTGGGGTACCACCTGTCACAGTACGTGGCCTAGATCACAGTACCGAGGAATACACCCGCTCCCCTGCAACACAAGACCGGGACTACCCCTTACTGGATAATCCCAAGTGAGATCACCCCACGGTTAGGATCAGCAATCGCCCACTAAGCCGAAATAAAAAGGGACATCTAGACAGGAATGACCACACCCTGCTTGGGTGCTACCCACCTAGCCTTTTGCATAACCCCTGATTTTCAGTCATTCCCATTTAATGAGGCTCGAGGCTGAGCGTTACCTTTTTAGAACGTATCCTTAGAATGCCCATCGTCCACCTTACGATATTTTGCAAGCATTCATCCATACAAGTCTGTCCGGGGTCCGAACGGAACCGAAGGCACTATTCCTACTACATCCATTTTGGAAATATCCTCAGGATTAGTAGCGACTAGCCCTTGCACTTCATAGCTCCATCTTCGACTCCGAACTCGTTTCCATGAAACGTACAAACCGGATCGAAGTGGTTTTCGAGAAATTAATCTTGATCCCGGTCCCTTCGAACCGATCAGCGCATTTGGCCAATATTGATAGTCGGTTATTTAACTATCAATTAATATTCACAAACAACCATCAACCAATAAATAATTTCCCAAATTATTTATTAACCTCAAAAATATCTTCACAAGAGATATTTCCATTCTCAAAACCCTTTGAAAACAGTTTTCAAAACTATCTTCCTTTCTCAGAATAAATTCCAAGTATTTCTATTTCCACTGGAATCACCAAGCATAAAACTTTAGATTTTTCTAAAATAATTTAAAACGCTTTACTTTTAAAATATACTCTAAAACATTTATGTTAAAACTACTTCAATAATTTGTTAAAATATATACTATATGAATATTTGAAATAACGTTACTTTATAAATATCAAACTAGGTTTCCACTTTTTAAAACAAAATACTGTCACCTTTAAATAATTATTACAATAATAGATTTGAGAAAAAATATTTACTTTAGAATTTCAAACATTCAGAAATAATAAATTTTCTAAAACATGCTTGTTAAAACAACATTAAACTTTTATCTTATATTTAAAAATTTACTTAAAACGTACTTGGCTATCCAGAGAAATATACTTCTCTTCACAACCTTTAAAAATAAATCACTATTTATTTTTAAACAATTTTTCTCATTCCTTTAATAAATTCCCACCTTGAATTTATTCTTCCAAATATCCAATTTCAAACACTTAAATCAATTTCCAAATTGATTTCCAATTTACTTCATTCATTCAAAAATCCTTTAATTTCAGATTTTATTCCTTAATTATGATTTAAAATACTTTTAATTGAAATACCAATTTAGATTTCTCAATTTACTTCTTATTCCTTTAGATAAATTTAAAACTTTAAGTTTTTTTAAAATAATTCTTTATTCATTTAAATTAGTATCACAAAATTTTACAATTCATTAATTACTGTTTATTCAAATACTTTTCTTTTCAAACTCGAAGCTATTTATTAGTATTTAACATACTTCCATTCCTTTTTCAATCCATTCTTAATTTATTAAATTTTCTAAGATTATTTCGTTTACAAATTTACTTTCTTTATTTTCCTTCCAAAACCCAATTTATATATTTTCGGAAATTCATTATACCCAAATATATCCAATCGAATCATAACATTCAATATTCCAATATATTCATCATAGAATATCAAGTAATCACAACAGAGAATATTAAATAATAAATGTTGAGGGATCCAGTTGGATCCCTCCAACCTGTTTTCCCTCCATCCACAGATGTTAGCACAATATAATATGCCAATTCTAAAATATACCATACTATAGCACATCAATAAATTCAACCACTCAAACAATTATTTAAATTTAATCATTTAAATTTAAATTAATTGAGTGAGATTAACTCACCTTTTACTTTAGTTTGCTGTCCATCCAACCCAACTTGATTTTCCATGATTTTGGACCTTGTACAAACATTTATGATTTATTAAATCGAACAATCAATTATCATTTATTAATTTTAATTAGGCTACTGATTTAGTTTAAGCAAATATTAAAATTTAAAACTAATTTTTCCTTTACTGTTTTTTAAACAACCATATTTACATTGTGAAAAATATAACTAGTAATATTTATTTATTTATTCTTATTTTCTATCTTTTTTTTCCGAACTAAAATCATATTAAGTAATAATAATAACCCAATTTAAATAAATTATCAGAAAACAAAGAAAATCAAACCTCAGCTCGTTGACCTACGGACGAGAATCCCAAATCACCTCTCCACCAAGTCTCGTCGCCATCAACATCTCCAATCGAACTCCAAATTGATGCTAACTCGCCTTAGTGTCGCGGCTTCCATGACCATCGCGTACCGCCTAAAATCATGCGCTACAACCGACGCCGCAACACCCCCATCCATGATTGACCCACCCCAAACCTTCTCCCTCGGTTCGCCTAACCACGAGAACTCAAATATGTCCACGAAAACACCTATCGATCAACATCGGAAACGAACTTCCATGCCCTAATCTTAACTGCATTTCGACACCTCCTGTTGCTCAATCACACTCGAAGCCGCACTCAATAGTTCGCATATCAATGCGAAGTTCAGAGCGAAAGTTGAATTTCAAAACAAGCATCGAATTTTATTTTCGGAGTAGATTTGTTTGTTTTTTTTAAGTCTCGAACAGATTTGAGGGTTTGAATTGAATAAGGAGAGGAGGAACGAGAGTTTATATTTTCATTGCTTTGGTTTTGCCCGCAAAGATAAAGAAAAGCATGTTCTTTTTTCTTTCAAGCTTTCGAATCTGCAGTTGATTTTATAAAGGAGTAGGGAAACGATGATTGTGTTTCTGACAATTTCGTGATGTTTATAAAAGAGGAACACGACATAAAGGGAGTCGGCGTGCTGTCTACTGGCTGCTACAATGCCAGTGAAAAGTTATGATGAGGAAAGGAAAGCGGCTGATGTTGAAACATTTTGACCCTGTACAAATATATATATTTTATGTTTAAATTTTTCGATATAAATTCAAGCGCGTTTATCTATCGTACGATCACACAACAACTCCAAACATTACGAAAATTGAAACCCGATAATAATTCAATATTACGAACCCAATGGAACTGGTTTCGTCGAATTCCGAGACTGCGCCTCGGAAGGCTATTTTTAAATTCAATTTAAACAGTAAAATTTTAAAACTGAATAAACCACTGTTAATTTCAATTTTACAACTTCTATTATCTTCAATACTATCAATATAAATTTTACAAGCCTTCAAATTATTTTTAACAGGCTTAAAACTCTAGATTCAACATTTTACCCAACTTCAAATTATTTAATTCAAAAATTAATTATCAAATAATTAGTGATATTTGAATTAAGTTTAAAAATTAACTTTCAAATATTAAAATCAATTAAATATTCCGATTTCAAATGCTCAAAAATTCTGGGTCGTCACACCTAAAACTACTTTAAAACTGATATGTGAGTTCTATGTTCTGGAAGCAGTTGTAAATTGGAATGCTATAGAGTTGAACTATCTATCATGAGGTTAAGTCCAAGGGAGAGGTCAGCGGTGGCATTCATTACTTGACTTATGCTAGATTCGATGGAGAAACTCGAGAATTGTTCAAGTGATGATGGTTCAAGATGCTAGAATCCAAAGAGAGATTTGAGATATGTTCGAGTGATGAAGACTCCTATGTTGAGATGGTGAATGTGACTTTACCATTGGAAATGACTAAAGATAGAGTAGGTAGCACAACCTAGGGGTATAACTATCCCATGGGGTATATCAACTCCATATCTAGAGATATTTATCGATGTTGCTAGCAGGAGTTGATGATATTTGGCATCATATGTTAGAGCGTAGGTCAATTGTGTTTACGTTATGTTATATTTTATCTAGAGATGGTGCTTGGAAGGTAGTTTCCGATCCTTGTCATAGAGGCTTATATTCGGTAACTAAGGGCACCTCTATGGAAATCCATATGTGTGTACTTACCTTAGCTGTTTTAGTTATACTTCTAATATTGTTGTATTGTGAGATGCAAGAACACAACTATTTTTTATTTATATTCTACACCATAGACACAATCTATTATATCACCTTATGTACTTATCAAATGATTTGGCTCTTTTGAGGGGATAATCGTTACGGTGATTCAAACGATCTTAAAGGTACTATTATATTCTAGCTACATATTTCATGAGTTTCTCATATCATATTTATGTCTGACTCGTGGTTTCCCTTAATTCTATGAATGCTCTTTTGAGTAGACTGAGAAAGGCAGGTTTTCATTGATTTTCTTTGGAGCTTGAGGAGATAAGCTACATGCTTTAACCTACTGTAATATTATATTTCTGCTGCATTACTATTCTGTATATATCAGCATTTGTGAGGATATGTTGTTATAACTGTCAAGATTGGTGATAATACTTAGGATTGTAACTCTGAAATGCCATGTATCTTAGAGTTACACTTTGTATTGTCTTTATGATATCATATGTTATTGTTCCATTATGAGATTATGATGTTTTGTTCTCTTCTTTCTTGTTTTTTTCCTTTATTTTAGCTTAACAATCTATCTTTTCGGCACTTGGACGCTTGGTAGGTAAATACCGTGAATGTACTAGGGTCGACATTTAGGGGTCAAAAAGGTGGGACGTTGTAGCATGGTATCAGAGCCGAAGGTTAAGCGAGAACCTTGACTTTGGTTGGATATGAGTCGTTAGAGATAGGATAGGTGATGCCTTAGAATGAGTTGGCTATATTATACATATGAGAGTGTATTTGTATGTGTTATAAACATATGCCTTAAAGGTATGTCACCTACGCAAATTAAAGATCTTATATAAGGCAACTTGCTTACGTATGAATTATTAAAATGTAGTTTAATAATGTAGGGATTAAGATGTTCATTCATACCCCTCGGTAATTAGTTTAGCCATGCTTGGCTAGTTTATAAGCATTGCTATTCTTCGTAGAATGATTTGACATGTCTATCTAGTTTATTGGCATTACTATCATTAATATATTTATTAGCCTAGCCTTACATAACCGGTTTATGGGCATTGTTATCATTTATAGATTTCTTAGTTATGCTCGACCGGTTTTTGAGTAGTTTATCTTTTTATTGCATAGGTTGGGTAGGCAGTATGGGTAGATGCATTAAAACGAATACCTTATGAATTTAGTTTCACGGTTGACTATAAGGTGTTTGGTGATAATGTTGGGTTAACAGTTAACGTTAACGAGTATAAATTTTCTAAGAAAATGGTTTTTATCAATATGATTTATAAATAAGAGGATTTAAACCGATATTTTGAGAACTTAATTCTCGATGACTTTGAAAATGGTTTCTAAAATTTTAGAAAAATAATAATAGTATAATTTGAAAGTATTTATGAATACTACTATTTTAGAAGTTTTAAGAATTGTTCGAGTTCGAGCTTGCTCTTGAAATCGACTAATCATTTCAAAAACAAAGTATTTTTATATTATCTAGTTAGAGTTGCTCGAAAGTGAAAAAATGGATAAGAGATGTATCCGATTGATAACCACTTCTCATGGACATCACCCTTCTTAGTAAGGGAATACATGGTATGACTTAGTAGGACCTATTTCCATAGTTTCATTTTTGTGTTACTCGATCTATATGTATATTTTCTATGGATTTTAAAGTATATATTTAGGAAATTGGCTTATGAATTGAGATCATGATACTTAGTTATATTTATGAAGTATTTGATACTGCTTTGAAAATGAATTTGATTTAATCTCGAAAGTATGATTTGATATACAAATGATATGTGCATATATTATTATGTCAAAAGATTTGGAATAAAACCCAGTGTTTAGTTCTAAAGTTTTCATTAAAGAAACTTGATGTTAAATATAAAGTAGTTTAATAAAAAGTAGTTTTGGGTAATAAAGATTTTGATATGGATTTTCTTGTAGAAAAGTTTCGCATGTGTGCTATGTTGGGTGCCAAAGTGGTAGTTGCATAACCTAAAGAATAAAAAACCATTTTTTGATTTCCCTTTTAGTAAAACGTGCAATTTATAAGTAAAACTATGTTAAGTTGTTTTATTGATGCATGTATCCTACACATTAGGATAGTGTGGTATGTTCATCTTCATATAATATTATTGTTTGATAATTTTCATTTGTTAGAATGAAACTGATATTTCGATGATTTTGGACAGACTAAAACTTCTAAATCATTATAGAACTCAAAGTTAAGTATTTATAAGAATATAAAGATGGTTTAGAAAACACTCTAATTGAGAAATTAGTAAGTTAACGTAACTTTTAAAGTGGTTTAAACATCTATGTTAAGTAATCATTCGATGTTATTGGGCCAACTAATAAAAACCTTTATCTTAGGATTGGCTAAGGAATGTAGGCCATATGCATAAGTTTGAATATCAGTGTCCCGCTCTTCCTAGCTACTTGCCTAACTCGATGGTTAAAGAAGTCTAAAAGGTTGACTTGGTTATAAGACTTGGATTTATTTTAGGCCTTCATTTGAATCTAAGAATGTAAAATGAATTATCATTATAGAAATCAACGTTAAGTATTTTTGAAAATATAAAGATGGGTTTAGACAACACTTTAATTAAGAAATTAGTAAGTTAACATAACTTTAAAGTGGTTTGAACATCTATGTTAAGTAGACATTTGATGTAATTAGGCCAACTGATAAACGTATTTATCTTAGGATTGTCTAAGGAAAGTAGGATCTAGGCGTAAGTTTTAAGTATCAATGTCCCGCTCTTCCCAACTACGTGCCTAACTCGACAGTTAAAGAAGTCTAAACGGTCGACACGGTTATAAGACCCAGATTTGTTTTAGGCCTTCATCTGAATTTAAGAAAGTAAAATGAATTTGATGCTTTCTATATACTCATAGGATGCGGTAGAGTAGTATATGAGTAAAAAAAAACTAAAGAAATTTTTTATGAAATGCTTTATAAATAAAGATATGCCTTATAAATGTTTATAAACTTGAGTTATGTTTTTATGAAATATTTCTGAAAGAGATACTATTTTTCTAATGAATGTTATATAAAGAGTAATAGGTATAATTAAGAAGCCAATAGGATAAAGTACGTAAGTTGTACATAGATCGTTTTATTCGCATGACTGCTCTAGATCCAGGATTCAAGTACATGATTTTTAGGTGATTTACACTAGTCCAAACAAGGATTTTTCACTCGACTCTTGATGGCGAATATTTGAAACGGAGTCTTAGTATGATCCTATAGTTCTATATCATAATATATAGCTATGTTAGAAAAATAGAAATTTCTAATAAAGGAACCTGACCAAAGTCCGCACTAGAGATGCCAAGTGATCTATACCAGTTGGGAAGTGAAATTTATGTGATCGAGCAAGTGATCAGAACAATTATTATGTACAGATGATCGATGTGCATCGTACGGGATTAAGTATAAACGTATACTATGTTTTATTGGGTTATAGAGATTTTAGGGAATGACTCTTCGATTTTTCCTTAGGTAGAAAGAATAACCGACTAAGTAATAACCTGAGGCTGTTGAGGGTAAGGTATGCTTAGTAGGTTATTTATCATCCTTGTGTGATAAGAGAGTTTTTGAACCTAAGCAATTCGTGAGCTTTTTTTGCTATTTAATTTTTAATATTGTTAAGTATTGGCTAGGGCTTGTTTCTTTTTGTGTGTTAGTTGTGTTCGAATTTCAAGGGTGGAACGTTTTAAGTGGAGGAGAATGCAACAACCCAGAATTTCGAACACTTTGTATTAAATATCTATATTATTTAAATATTTCAATCTTGGGTTTAATGTGATTTAATTGATTTAATAACATTGTTAACTCCCTTTTTATTAATAACTACTGGTTTTTATGAAACATTCTTACAAAAATAAATAGTTTGAACAAATATCGATAATGTAACCGAAAATTGTTTTATCGATAAACAGCTTTTTACTTAACAAAAGTTGTTCGAACTTGTTGTGCTTGTCTAATTAACTAATGTATTATTAATTAGCAACTAAAAATAATTTTCCTACTAAAATCTTATTTAAGGTATGAGGAAGATATTTATGAAGAGGGTATTTTGGGACTTTACTAAGGAAGGTAAGACATTTGTTTAGGAAAAAGTAAGGTGAAAATTTGTGCACATATAGAGATCATGGGGGATGTTTTGACCAGCCAAATGAGGTGTCTTGGAGGTCATTTACTCTTGTTAAGTTCATATAGAATATTCCTAAGTGTTCATAATATTTTTGCCTATGTTTTGAGCTAAAAGATAGCGTATTCATGCTCCTTTTTCTCCTCTTTAATCTTATTAAATCAACTCCAAATCCTTACAAACTTTAACTAAGACCTTAAATTATCTTAGGAAATATGAATATCAAGTAAATTTTAAAGAAAGATGGAAGAAATGGTGAATCTTGGTAGAGGCTATATGCATTATGGAGATGGTGGGTTGCCTTTAGCTTGTTTGTACTAAAGCTTGGATCTTTGAAGGTTTGTGAGACGACCCGACTTTCTTACCACAGAAAATCGCATCATTTTTAAGAAAGAAAGGGATAGAAAAGAGAATAGAAAGAAGAGAAGAAAGAAACAACATCAGAATCTAACAGCGGAACGAATAAATTATATTAATAACATAAACATTACATAGTTTACAATAAACATCAGAGTTACACAGACATACAACACATACTAGACAGTTATAAACGCCTGTCTAGTTATTACAACTCAATACAATCCAGAGACAACACTGAACACACAGCGGAATACTAATATCTTACGCAGAAGCCTCCTGCTCCATTGCTCCTCCAAAATTTATCAAAGCTAACCTGAATCCCTTGGCTACTCGTAAAAATTTGAGTACCCAAGAGTTTATGAAAAACAAAAATAAACTCCGGGACAGACATGGGTCTGGTGTGAGTAACAGGTTAAAGTTGCTTAACTTTTAAAAACCTTTTGAAAAGAAAGGTATCACGTAAGACTTCCCACACATAAACATGGAAAAGTTTTTACCTTATGCTAACCAAAACATTTGATAGGAAATCCGATGATATTATAATAGTGTCTAGGGTTTTCAAATAAATAAGAAATAGCCGAAATTGTTTCATTCATTAAATTCCAGCTACTAGCCACAAAAGTGGGTAATACAATCAAAACCGTTGGCACTTATTGGATTTTGGTTTCCATACAATGGTAGGGCTACTGGGGTACCGCCCGTCACAGTACGTGGCCTAGATCACCATACCGAGGAGTACTCCCACTCCCCTGCAACACAAAGCCGGACCCATTCCTTACTGAATAGTTCCAAACAAGATAACCCAGACAGTTGGAGCTCAACAACTGTCCACACAGCCGAAATAAAAGGGACCTCTAGACAGGGGTAAATCTCCCTCTCCAGTGGGTGCGACCCACAAAGCCTTGCTGCACCTCCCCTGTTTTAGCCATTCCCGGTTGATGAGGCTTGAGGTTACGATTACCTTTATAGGACATATCATCTTAGAATGCTCATCGTCCGCCTGCCGATGTTCTGAAAGCATTCAATCCATACAAGTTCGTTCCGGGTTCGAAGAAACCGAAGGCATTATCTCGTTACACTCATTTTAGAATCACCCTCAGAGTTAACGACAATAATCCTTGCACTCTGAATCCCCATCTCGAATCTATAAGAACTAATTCCGTCAAACACATTACGGAATCACCCACAGAGTTATACTGACGTATAACCCTTACACCTCGAGTCTTCACAAAGCTCCACTTTGATTTACGACCTAACGTTATTTGGAATCGATATGGTTTTCGGATATCCAAATATGGAAACCCGATCCCGGTCTCATCGAAAACCAAAGCGTGTCTTTTAGGTCCAAGTTGATTTAAAGGTTTAAAACAATTTAATACAGTATCTATATACACACAGATAGATAGTTCACAATCAATTGATAATCAACATTATCATATAACAGGTAATCCACATTATCAATATCAAATAGATATTCCATATATCAACATTACAATAGATAACCTATGTTATCATCATAATACAATCAAGCATCCATACCACACTATATCATTTATCTCATTACTGAGATCTTAAAGAATCCAAGACAATCGATGACATCCAAATATACATAAGCAAAGATTTACTCATCACAATACAACCAAGCATCCATACCATACAATATTATTTATCTCATTCCTGAGATTACATTCATTCAAGACAATCAAGTCCACCCATACATCCATAAGCAATGATTTACTCGTCACCATATAATTAATTTAAAATGAATTAAATTAACTATCACTAACTCTAATTAATTTAAAATGAATTAAATTAATTACTCTATCCTTAATTAAATTAATTACTTCATCAATATAAATCTTGCTTACTCAACCATTTAATTGATTACAATCAATTAATCATTTATTCTTAATTACCTAATTTAATCACTCTTGATTAATTATCCTTAATTACACACATGTACTTATCCTAAATTAATTTCACAAAATTAATTATTCTCAACTAAACAGTAATTAACCTTTAATTACTTCAATTAATTAATTAATCATAATTAATCCTTAATTAATAAATTAATTAATTACCTTTAATTACTTATCATTGATTGGTTAATCATAATTAATCATCTTTAATTTCATCATTAATTAAAATAATTAATGATCCCCTTTTATTAGTTACCATAAGTAATTAACTCATAATCATTAATCATCACAGAATAATCACATTTAGTAATTATCTAACTTAACTACTTTAATTAAACAAATTAATTATTCTTTAATTAATTACTTAATTAATCCCTTGGTCAATTATTAAATAATTAAACCAAATTACCTCACACTTAAACATCTCCACTTAATTACAATCATGTAATTATTAATTAATTACTTAACTAAGTAATTTCCAAAACTTTAATTACATAAAGTAATTATTTATAAATCTCAAGTGCTTATAATTAATTAAACTTAATTAACTAAAAATAAACAATCATATTAAACTAAATTAATTACATTAAATAATTAATTTCTTAATTACTTTATCAAGTAATTACTCTCTAACCATTTATAATTGATTATTATTAAATTAATTAATCTAATTAATTATAAAAATTTAACCAAATTAATTAATTGTTAAATAATCATGGTTAATGACCTTCATTAACCATTCTTTAATTATTTTATAAAGTAATTAACTTAAATTAATTACAATTTAAATTATCTTTAATCATTCAGTAATTAAAGTTAATTATTAAATTTATTAACCTTGATTATAAACATAATTACATAATTAATATTCATTTATCATTAATTAATAATATAATTAATGATCTTAATTATAATTGATTAATCATTAATCAATTATTAATACCAAATTTAATTAATTAATTAAATTAATTATCAATCATAATTACCTTATTAATTAAATTAATCCTAACATATTAATCTTAATTTAAAAGATAAAACATAACTTAATTATGTTAAAACAATTTGATTTAAAACAAAGTACTTAAGAAATTTTCTTTTAAATTTCAATTTAAATTCAAGCTTAAAATAGAATAATTTTAAAACTTATTAAAGTTTTAAATAATTTAAAACTTATTTAAAATTACAAGTCAAAACAAAACTTTGACTTAAAAATGAAATCATAAGAATTTGAAGTTAAATTTATTACAAAATTTTAGAAGTTTCAATTCATTTTTAGTTTAAAACTATCAAATTTAAATCTTCTTTTTAAATTTGAAACTGAACTTCATTTTAAACTCAGATTTCCAGTTTTAAAATTTATCTTTAAATCTTGCTTCACATTTTAAAAAAAAACTTCATTATTAAAATTTCAACTATTTTACCCAAAATAAAATAGTTAATTAAGTTAAATTTTTAAACTTTTATTTTTGTTTTAAAACTGGGTTTTGAATTTAAAACAGAAATTCAAACTTGCATTGAATTTAAACTTGAACCTTACCTTAACACAAAACTACAGATTTTAAATTTTCAAAAACCCAAATTCTTATACAGGCTTTCAAACCTGGAAATTACAGGTTCAACTCGAGAACCTTATTTTACTTCGAGTCAAATGCCTTTCCACTCCGAGTTTCCTACTTACCTGCTTCGAGTCATTCTCCCATTTACTCCGAGCAACTCAACCTTCCCCTGAAACATTCCCAAACCCAATAGTTCATCAGAGAACTCATCGCCGTGCATATGCACGGTGATCCTCGCCCTTTCTAATCACCAGAGGTGATCAATCCTCGACCATAAACTCATCCATGCCCTCACATCATCACTAGATCGAACAAAAACCAAAGAATTCAAAATTTAGCTTTAAAAGCCTAAACCTGAAACATGTTTTACAGGTTTTAGTCCCAACCTGTCAACGGCCAATTGTTCGCCACTCCGATCACCTGAGTATCCACCTCTTCGGCCATGAAACAGTCCACACATCCGCTACACAATCACCAAGAACCAGAACACTCGATCACCCCTACACCTCACACTGACCAAATGCTCAAACCCACTTCAAAACTAGGGTTAACTGAAGAAATTCAAAACTGCACTTATTCTAATCAATTTTAAAATTCATCTCTGATCTTCTAAGGATCAATGATCCTTACTCTATAACTCAGGAGAGTTTTGAGTTTTCTTAAACTACAGATTGCAAGAATTTTTGCTTATATTCAATTTTGGTTTAAGAACAAACTGCTACTAACTCATACACTTAAAAAAAATACTAATACTTGATTTAAAAATCAAGTTTCAATTAATACATAGTTTAGTGATACTGAATTACAAGATTAACTCATTAAATTTGTTTTGAGTTAACATGCAGAGGCCACACTACTTGTATCTTAACTTGCTAAAGTTTAATTATCTTCAGGCAGTAAATCAATTCACCTAAAAATATTTGATTCTAATCTAAATAAGCAAACAAATCTTAGTTATTTTAAGAACAGATACTAACACAAATTTAAACAATATTTGGTGGATTCCTTTAAATAGGAAGATAAATTCAAAATCACAGCAAAGCATAGACAATCATGCATTCATAAACATATTTACCAGGCTTTCATAAACACAAACATTACTAAATTATATCTAATATTATCATGCAACCTATTTAAATTTAAAAATTTAAGTTACTCACTATTTGATGAATGCAGACCCCCTGTTGTTCTTTTGAATTTGCAGAAATATGATATGAAGAGTCCCTGTATTGACTTCCTTTTGAATTGATATGCAGTTTTTCCTGTTTGATTTCACTGACTAAAATGCTTGCAGGCAGATGTAAAAGATGCTTTAGCTAATTTCCCCTAAATACATGCAGATGCTTCCATTTCCAGGTTTAAACAGAATGCAGGCTCTCTCTTTTTTTTTTAACGATATGCAGATTTGAAACTTGCAGGCCTCGGAATTTTTTTTTATGAAGAAGGTATTTGATTTTGAAGAGGAGGAATAAACAGATTTGCTTGAATTTGAGGTATGCAGATTTGATCTTTGAATATGCAGAACTGCTTCAGGCTAATGCTTTTGAATTTGAGATGGAGGTGGGTTTGATTTTGAAGAGGTGGAGTATGCAGATGTTTGAACATGGTTTAGATTATGCAAATTGATTTTTAATATGAAGATGGATCTGATTTTAGAAGTTTTGAAGATTTCTTTTGATTAAGGAAAAAAAATGAACATGCAATATGAAATGAAGATGCAAACTTAAACAAATGTATTTCAGATTTATGAAATAAAAGAAAAATTAAAACTAAATTTTTACACTTGTCAAATTGTTTATTAGTTTTTGAACACTTGTTAATTTGTTATGCTAATTTTTATACACATGTTACATGAATATAACACTTGTTTCTCTTTTAAAAAGTAATTAGTATTTAAATTAACAAAGTAATGCATGTGTTTTTAGTTTAATATAACTTGTTAGTGTGACGACCCGGAATTTTCTAGCAATATCAATTTAATAATCTGCATTAAATATTAAATTGATGTGATATATTTTTGTTAATTAAATCAAAATTGATGCTTTTCTTTTAATAAATATTCGATTGGTAAATTTTATCTATTAGAAGTTAATTGTTTGCTTTCTATTTATATATGTATATATTTGTATACATTGTAAATAGATGAATTTGTTTTAAAATTTAACTAATAAATTATGTTTTAAATACTAATATATATTTTAGTGAATTAGAAATTATGTTTTATTTAATATAAACTTTTCAAAGGCTAAATAAATAAATACAGGGTTTTAAATATATAAGTAAATGTTTAAATAGTTCAAGACTCATTTTAACTTAAGTTTAAATTTAATAAAAAGATTTGTTCTCTTTTCTTTTAGTATAACTTGATTAAAACATGGATTTAAAAATATATATATGAGTTTTAAATATATTTTTGTCAAATAATACATCAACATACACTAATAAATATGTAGTTTATAATAGAAAGATTATTCATTTTATTTATCATTTCAAAGTGATAAATATATTTTTATAAAATAAATAAAATTAAAATATGTATATAGAAATATAAGCCTACAAAATAAATTAGTTAAATCATAATAGCATAATAACTATAAAGTTAAATTAGTTTTCAAACATAGACATAAAACAAAATATACATAAAGACATACTGTATAAGTTCAATAAAAGTAAACTTATAGGATACACTCATAGATTAAAGCCAAGTATAGATACATTTTAAATTTACAATAACAAGACAACAATAAACAAACTAGAAAAAAATCATTTTTTTTAAGTTTGTAAACTATTAATAAATAAACTGCAGCATATATAATATGTTTAAAATATCAAGAACAAAAGAAGAAACATGAAGCAAATGATAGTAACAATAGTGTATGCAGGCCAAATAAATAAACAAACTGTGTATATGTGTGAAGCTTGCTTTGGAAGATAGTATTAAATATCTTAAGCTAACAAACAAAAACTAATTAATGTAAAAATCTTTAGTACACTTAAGTATACATATTAGCCTACAATTTAAATAAATATCTCCGGTTTGAAATCTGTACAAACAAGATTTTAGTGTTATATTGTACAAATATTTGTCTCAGATTTTTGAAACATAATAATAAGCATGTCTGCATATTTTCCCTGTCTCTTTTCTTCTATAAATCAGTTTCATCTTTCTTCAATTCGAACTGATTAAAAAAGTAAAGTAACTTCATTTCAAACTCAAACAAATAAAGCTTCAGTTTAAACAACAATAAAAATTCAGTTCTACTGAGAAATCAAAGAGGAGTTCAAACTGTAAATTGCAAGCTTGTTGAAAAGAAAATAAGGCTCTGTTCTTCCACTGATTCAAGGTGAGTAATATTTTTTTTAGATTTACTTAAGTTAAATCCTGATGCATGCCTATATTTGAATGTTTAAATGAATTTGTGTGAACATCTATATCTTCATTTTCTCTGGATATTGGTGAGATGAAATTCTGCATAACTAAAGCCTGCAAATCAAACTTTTTTTTTTAAAACTTGTTGTGTTTCTATATGCTGTGAGTAACTCATTTTTATAAGGAATTAAAAGTATAAATTAGTTGAGGTTACTGCAATGATAAAGATTATATTATAGAGTATGATTGTGTGTTATACCCTGAATTCCTGAAGTATGATTGTGTGCAGGTATTTCAACTTGCAATTTGCTCTGTTCCAGTATTGTCTATTTAAATTCAAATTTTTGAATTAATTCTTGTTTAGCCTTAGGATTTAAATGAAATCTGTAGTTTCATTTCAAAACATTAGTTAGGAATTTACTTAAAATAAGTAATGTATATATATATGACTCAGGAAACAAAGAAAAAAAAAAAGAAACAAGACTAAGCATCTCTATAATATTAAAAATTCAAATATCTTAATTTATGAATTCAAGTACATGTATCGAATCATTTAACCATATTATGATTTTTAAAAGGAATATGGGATTTTTTAGTGAAAGGAATGAGGTGCAGTTAGTGTTTTAGTGTTTTAGGCATTTTAGGTTGTCGTGGATGATCAAATGGATCTGGGGAGTCGAGCTTGGGTCTGTGGGCAGAGGAGGTTGCCGTGGAGTTGGGAAAAATAGGGGATCGATGAGAAAATGGTGGTGGAAGCATCGGCATGGGTTTCAAATTTTTAAACCTAATTTTCACTGTGTTTGGAAGTTCTGATCGTCGCGGGTTGTTCAGAGGTTCGAGTGTTGCGTGGGCTTGGGGATAGGTAGAGGGAAGGTAGTTGGAGCTGTAGCCGGAAGTGGTGGTGCTCCGGTGGTCGGAGTTTGGTGTGCGGCGAAGTTTCCAGGATCGAGTGGTAAACTGTTGTGCTCCAGGCAACTCGATTTTGATACGAGGTGCTGCAGTGGGTTTGGATGGTCGTGACGACATATGGAGGTGATCGCCGATGGGAAGCAGTTGTAGTGGATGGCCGGCGATGGCCAGAGGGATGGTGCACGTGCACAGGCACGTTGATGATCTGGGTTGTGTGGGTAGTTTGGGAAGAAGATGTACAGGAGTTCGAACGTGAGTTACATCAGGGTCGACACGAGCTTTGCGCACTGTTTTTGTTGGGCTTGATCTTGTTTCTATTGGGAAGACAGGAAGGAGGAGGAGATTTGTGTAGGGGAAAAACTCGAAGCAGCTTGAGTTTTTACTCGGGGTAACCCGCATATTACTCGAAGAAATAGAAGGGGGTGCTCGGGTTTTAGAGTACAGGTTTGTAACCTGAAACAGTTGTTAACAGTTTCAACTGTATTTGAAACTTTTGTTTTAAAATCAAAGCTAAAAGCTAGTGCTAAAATAAAATTTAAATAATGAATTTAAGTTAGTTTTGAATATAGTTGGAAATAGTAAGTTTTCAAAAATTTAAATTATTCTAATATCTTAAAAGTGTCTAACAATTTAAGTGTTTTCAACTAGAGTAAGTTCAAATTAAAATTTAAAGGTGTTAAGGAAAGAAGAATAAAATAGGAATTAGGACTTGGACATGAAATTCCAGATTTGTAATAAAATAAAGTTTTATAATTTATTCAAATAAGATTTAATTGTAATTAAACATGGGTGTTGCAAAGGGGTTTTCAAATAAATTAGTTATAAAACTTTATTAATGATAAATTGGTTTTTAATTAGAAAGTACATTAAAATAAATGTTTTAAAACATATTGAAATTTTACTTTAAGAATTTTTATATGCATTAACTCCTAAGTTGATTAAGTAAGAATAATTAATGATTGAAATTAGTTAAACTAGTAATTATAGTGTAAAAGTACTAATTAAAGTTAATTAATGAATTAATTTACTAATGTGTGATTTAGAACTATAGATTAGATTTTTAAATGGTTAATTAACTTATAATTAATAATAATTAATATAAGTTGATTTTGTTAGAAGGAAATAATTAAATAATTATTAATGAAGTTCATTAACCAGATTATGTTATAATTAAATAATATGAATGCTTTTGTAATAAATTAGTTAGATTTATTAATTCAATAGTTTAAATGAAATTATTTATTGAGAAGTAATTAAGAAATTAATTACTTATTGATTGTGTAAATTGATTTGAGTTAATTAATTTAGTTTAAGTAACTGATACTTTGGAATTGAATTACTTAGAGAAGTAATTGAAGGATAATTACAGGATGTTATTAACTGGATGATGTTGTTAATGGAAGTAGTTGAGAATATCATTACTTAAAAATTAATCGAAGGATTAAATAAGCTTGTTATTGAGAAGTAATTAATTTAGGATGATTAATTACTGAATATATTAATCAAGAGGATTGATATTTGTGTTTTGAAGATGTGTATTCTTAATATAATTAACAAATGAAAATGAAATTTGAAATCATTAAAATAATTAATGATGGGATTAGAAATTGATTTATTTGAGAATAATAAATCAACAAGAAGATTAAATGGAAATAATTAATCATGGAATGATTAATTTGTTAATAAGTAATTAAGAGTAGTTAATTACTGGTTTGTTATTAATCAAGGGGTGATTAATAATTGTGTTTAAGTAAAGATTAATCACTCAATTATTTTAGATAAGTAATTGAATATAAATTGAAGATCATTAATTAATATAATTAATGATGTAATTAAGAATCGTAAATTAAGGGATAATTAATTAAGGCGGTAATTAAATGTTAATCTATTATGAATAATTTAGAATAATTCATTTTAGAAATTAATTAAAGACAAAATTATTATTGTAATTAGAAAATGGTTAATTATTTTGATTTATAATTAATGAATGATTGTGAGAGCAGGATTTATGGAATGAGTAATTAATTTAATTTAATTTAAATTAATTAAAATGGAAGTAGTTAATTTAATTCATTTTAAATTAACTATAGCTTGTGATTCATAAATCATTGCTTATGGATGATATGGATATTTCATTGATTGATTGTGATCTCAGAAATGAGTTGGATGATGTCTGCGTGATATGGATGTATATTTTAAGTATGATACTGTTTAATTATCTGTTTGGATGATGATATTAGTTATCTGTTTATGATGATGATGTGATTATCTATTATGAGATGTGAATTGTCTATCTGTGCATACTGATAATATTGAATTCACTGTTAAGACTAAATAGACAACTTGACCTTAAAAGACACGCTTTGGATTTCGATGAGACCGGGATCGGTTTTCCGCATTAGGAATATCCAAAAACCACATCGATTCCAAATTAACGATAGATCGTGAATCTGAAGTGAAGATGAAGGTTCTGAATGCAAGGGTTATCATCGTTAACTCTTAGGGTGATTCCAAAATGAGTGTAACGAGATGATGCCTTCGGTTTCGTTCGAACCCGGAACGAACTTGTATGGATTGAATGCTTTCAACACATCGTCAGGCGGACGATGAGCATTCTAAGAAATATGTTCTATAAAGTTAATCGTAACCTCAAGCCTCATCAACTGGGAATGGCTAAAACGGGGGAGGTGCAGCAAGGTTAGGTGGGTCATGCCCAAGCAGGACAAGGATATTCCCCTGTCTAGATGTCCCTTTTTATTCGGCTTAGTGGGCGGTTGGTCTGCAGCCAACTGCGGGGTTTATCTTGTTCGGGACTGTTCAGTAAGGAATGGTTCCGACCTTGTGTTGCAGGGGATGAAGGGAGTAATCCTCGGTACGTTGATCTAGGCCACGTACTGTGACGGGCGGTATCCCAGTAGCCCTGCCATTGTATGGAATCCAAAATCCAATAAGTGCCTACGGTTTTGATTGTATTACCCACTTTTGTGGCTAGTAGCTGGAATTTAATCATGTAACAATTTCGGCTATTTTCTATTTACTTGGAAACCCTAGACCTATTATAATATCACTGGATTTCCTATCAAATGTTTTGGTTAGCGTAAGGTAAAAACTTTTCCATGTTTATGTGTGGGAAGTCTTACATGATACCTTTTGTTTTCAAACGATTTTTCAAAATTAAGCAACTTTAACCTGTTACTCATACCAGCCCCATGTCAGACCCGAAGTTTATTTTTGTTTTTCATAAACTCTCGGGTACCCAAATTTTTACGGGTAGCCAAGGGATTCAGGTTTAGCTTTGACGAATTCTGGAGGAGCAATGGAGCAAGAGGCTTCAGCGTTATAGATATAAATATAGTTCCGATGTGTGGTATCTCTGTGATGTATTGTGTATTGTGTTGTATTAACTAGACAGTTGTTTATAACTATCTAGTATGTGATGTACTATATGTATCACTCTGATTGATGTTATGTACTATGTAAACACTTATGTGATTATTATATTTTATTCGTTCCGCTGTGAGATTCTGATATTGTTGTTCTTTCTTCTCTGTCTTTTCTATTTTCTCACCTCTTTCTTTCTTATTAACGATGCTTCTTCCTGGGAGTAGGAAGTGGGGTCGTTACAGTGGTATCAGAGCGTTAGGTTGAGTGAATACCTAGGCTCTTAAGTGATTTCTTTCCTGAGAGAGCGTATTTGTAATTTTAATATATATATATATATATATATATATATATATATATATATATATTCTATGTATTTGTTGGATTACCTGTTCGGGTTTTCCAATATAAGTATAAGGATAGATTGAGTAGTGGTGTGTGTAACACGACTACATGTGGTTGGAAGTATATTTGACGAGACTGTAGACCTAATACCGTCTCGAGTAAATTTGTGGTGTAAGGATTTCACCTAATCTCTGGAGGAAACCTGTTAAGATTTGGAGTCCATTTTGTTGTACAGATTAGATGATTAGGATTTGGATTGTGTGAGTGAGAAGAAGCTAGAATATTATCTTGCTAACTCAAGAAGTAAATAGTTGTGTGTTGAGATGCAGTAGCGATGGATTGTTTCCGAAGAAGTTCTCAAGGATCTTTGGATAAGGAAGTGAGTCTGCATCAGTTCTGAGGTTGAGTTTAGTTGAATGTTGTGGCCTGAGTTTTCCGAGGAATTTCTGGATTAAGGAGTTTTGGCATCAGTAGCAGTGTTGCAGCTCGGATTGTTCTGCCGGCACGCGAGGAGGTCATCTGTCAGCAGTTCTTTTGAGGTGAAGTCCAGAGGCAGTGTTGTGAAACCATTTCTTCAATAGATTGGCTGGGTAAATTTAAGCTGTTCGGATAGGTAAGGAGAGAACAGTTTTCTTTGGATATTAGCCTGGGTTAGTCGCAAAAGAGACTTGCGATAGTTAAGTGTTCTCTAGGATGGCAGAATTTTTCTGGATATCTTTGAAAAGTTGGTGGTTTGCCTTAGCATCTGAGGAGTTGAGTTTGATATCAACTGGATTTCAGAAGTAATACCGATGGTTCAGCTTAGTAATAGAATGGTTAGAGAGAGGAATTGGTAAAGCGACTCAGTTTTGGAGGAATTTCTGAGTTTTATTATTTATCTGCTGAATCATATTTTTGTAATGTGTTGTCCAGTTATGCTTATGTGCATCATTAGCATTTTCATCCATCCAGATCAGAGTTGTGCAGCGGAAGCAGTTGGAAGTGCATTTGTTTTTCTGGGAAAGAGAGGATGTTTTCTACTGATGATAGTAGAGGTTGAGTTCTTGGTTTTGGTTGGTTTTGAGGAAATTATTCTACTGGATTGTTTTTGGATTCAGATTGTTTTAGGAGTTATCAGCGAAGGTTGAGCTGATCAGTAAGTTGAAGGCAGCTTTGGATTGTCAGAAGTATTTGGTGAATAAGAGACGAAGGAATTTGGATTTGGGAGTCGGGGATTTCATTTTGTATGAATTTTCTCTGATTCGAGGGAGTTCTATAGATTAGGAGTATAGACTGTTTGGATTCTATAGATCGAGTATTCCGGTGTTATACTGGGAAACTCTAGGGAGGTCTATTCAGAATTTTATCTGGATAGTTAGCTTTGTTGATTGAGTAGATTGCTTGTGATGATTGTTAGCATGTGATTGATATATGCTTATGGTTTAAAATTAATTAAAATCTTAAATATATTATTAATTACCTTTGCTTTTAAATTTCGGGGACGAAATTCTTTTAAGGGGGGAGGAATGTGACGACCCGGAATTTTCTAGCAATATCAATTTAATAATCTGCATTAAATATTAAATTGATGTGATATATTTTTGTTAATTAAATCAGAATTGATACTTTTCTTTTAATAAATATTCAATTGGTAAATTTTATCTGTTAGAAATTAATTGTTTGCTTTCTATTTATATATGTATATATTTGTATACATTGTAAATAGATGAATTTGTTTTAAAATTTAACTAATAAATTATGTTTTAAATACTAATATATATTTTAGTGAATTAGAAATTATGTTTTATTTAATATAAACTTTTCAAAGGCTAAATAAATAAATACAGGGTTTTAAATATATAAGTAAATGTTTAAATAGTTCAAGACTCATTTTAACTTAAGTTTAAATTTAATAAAAAGATTTGTTCTCTTTTCTTTTAGTATAACTTGATTAAAACATGGATTTAAAAATATATATATGAGTTTTAAATATATTTTTGTCAAACAATACATCAACATACACTAATAAATATGTAGTTTATAATAGAAAGATTATTCATTTTATTTATCATTTCAAAGTGATAAATATGTTTTTATAAAATAAATAAAATTAAAATATGTATATAGAAATATAAGCCTACAAAATAAATTAGTTAAATCATAATAGCATAATAACTATAAAGTTAAATTAGTTTTCAAACATAGACATAAAACAAAATATACATAAAGACATACTGTACAAGTTCAATAAAAGTAAACTTATAGGATACACTCATAGATTAAAGCTAAGTATAGATACATTTTAAATTTACAATAACAAGACAACAATAAACAAACTAGAAACAAATCGTATTTTTTTAAGTTTGTAAACTATTAATAAATAAACTGCAGCATATATAATATGTTTAAAATATCAAGAACAAAAGAAGAAACATGAAGTAAATGATAGTAACAATAGTGTATGCAGGCCAAATAAATAAACAAACTGTGTATATGTGTGAAGCTTGCTTTGGAAGATAGTATTAAATATCTTAAGCTAACAAACAAAAACTAATTAATGTAAAAATCTTTAGTACACTTAAGTATACATATCAGCCTACAATTTAAATAAATATCTCTGGTTTGAAATCTGTACAAACAAGATTTTAGTGTTATATTGTACAAATATTTGTCTCAGATTTTTGAAACATAATAATAAGCATGTCTGCATATTTTCCCTGTCTCTTTTCTTTCTATAAATCAGTTTCATCTTTCTTCAATTCGAACTGATTAAAAAAGTAAAGTAACTTCATTTCAAACTCAAACAAATAAAGCTTCGGTTTAAACAACAATCAAAATTCAGTTCTACTGAGAAATCAAAGAGGAGTTCAAACTGTAAATTGCAAGCTTGTTGAAAAGAAAATAAGGCTCTGTTCTTCCACTGATTCAAGGTGAGTAACATTTTTTTTAGATTTACTTAAGTTAAATCCTGATGCATGCCTATATTTGAATGTTTAAATGAATTTGTGTGAACATCTATATCTTCATTTTCTCTGGATATTGGTGAGATGAAATTCTGCATAACTAAAGCCTGCAAATCAAACTGTTTTTATTAAAAACTTGTTGTGTTTCTATATGCTGTGAGTAACTCATTTTTATAAGGAATTAAAAGTATAAATTAGTTGAGGTTACTTCAATGATAAAGATTATATTATAGAGTATGATTGTGTGTTATACCCTGAATTCCTGAAGTATGATTGTGTGCAGGTATTTCAACTTGCAATTTGCTCTGTTCCAGTATTGTCTATTTAAATTCAAATTTTTGAATTAATTCTTGTTTAGCCTTAGGATTTAAATGAAATCTGTAGTTTCATTTCAAAACATTAGTTAGGAATTTACTTAAAATAAGTAATGTATATATATATGACTCAGGAAACAAAGAAAAAAAAAAGAAACAAGACTGAGCATCTCTATAATATTAAAAATTCAAATATCTTAATTTATGAATTCAAGTACATGTATCGAATCATTTAACCAAATTATGATTTTTAAAAGGAATATGGGATTTTTTAGTGAAAGGAATGAGGTGCAGTTAGTGTTTTAGTGTTTTAGGCATTTTAGGTTGCCGTGGACGATCAAATGGATCTGGGGAGTCGAGCTTGGGTCTGTGGGCAGAGGAGGTTGCCGTGGAGTTGGGAAAAATAGGGGATGGATGAGAAAATGGTGGTGGAAGTATCGGCATGGGTTTCAAATTTTTAAACCTAATTTTCACTGTGTTTGGAAGTTCTGATCGCCGTGGGTTGTTCAGAGGTTCGAGTGTTGCGTGGGCTTGGGGATAGGTAGAGGGAAGGTAGTTGGAGCTGTAGCCGGAAGTGGTGGTGCTCCGGTGGTCGGGGTTTGGTGTGCGGCGAAGTTTCCAGGATCGAGTGGTAAACTGTTGTGCTCCAGGCAACTCGATTTTGATACGAGGTGCTGTAGTGGGTTTGGATGGTCGTGACGACATATGGAGGTGATCGCCGATGGGAAGCAGTTGTAGTGGATGGCCGGCGATGGCCAGAGGGATGGTGCACGTGCACAGGCACGTTGATGGTTTGGGTTGTGTGGGTAGTTTGGGAAGAAGATGTACAGGAGTTCGAACGTGAGTTACTTCGGGGTCGACACGAGCTTTGCGCGCTGTTTTTGTTGGGCTTGATCTTGTTTCTATTGGGAAGACAGGAAGGAGGAGAAGATTTGTGTAGGGGGAAAAACTCGAAGCAGCTTGAGTTTTTACTCGGGGTAACCCGCATATTACTCGAAGAAATAGAAGGGGGTGCTCGGGTTTTAGAGTACAGGTTTGTAACCTGAAACAGTTGTTAACAGTTTCAAATGTATTTGAAACTTTTGTTTTAAAATCAAAGCTAAAAGCCAGTGCTAAAATAAAATTTAAATAATGAATTTAAGTTAGTTTTGAATATAGTTGGAAATAGTAAGTTTTCAAAAATTTAAATTATTCTAATATCTTAAAAGTGTCTAACAATTTAAGTGTTTTCAACTAGAGTAAGTTCAAATTAAAATTTAAAGGAGTTAAGGAAAGAAGAATAAAATAGGAATTAGGACTTGAACACGAAATTCCAGATTTGTAATAAAATAAAGTTTTATAATTTATTGAAATAAGATTTAATTGTAATTAAACATGGGTGTTGCAAAGGGGTTTTCAAATAAATTAGTTATAAAACTTTATTAATGATAAATTGGTTTTTAGTTAGAAAGTATGTTAAAATAAATGTTTTAAAACATATTGAAATTTTACTTTAATAATTTTTATATGCATTAACTCCTAAGTTGATTAAGTAAGAATAATTAATGATTGAAATTATTTAAACTAGTAATTATAGTGTAAAAGTAGTAATTAAAGTTAATTAATGAATTAATTTACTAATGTGTGGTTTAGAACTATAGATTAGATTTTTAAATGGTTAATTAACTTATAATTAATAATAATTAGTATAAGTTGATTTTGTTAGAAGGAAATAATTAAATAATTATTAATGAAGTTCATTAACCAGATTATGTTATAATTAAATAATATGATTGATTTTGTAATAAATTAGTTAGATTTATTAATTCAATAGTTTAAATGAAATTATTTATTGAGAAGTAATTAAGAAATTAATTACTTATTTATTGTGTAAATTGATTTGAGTTAATTAATTTAGTTTAAGTAACTGATACTTTGGAATTGAATTACTTAGAGAAGTAAATGAAGGATAATTACAGGATGTAATTAACTGGATGATGTTGTTAATGGAAGTAGTTGAGAATATCATTACTTAAAAATTAATCAAAGGATTAAGTAAGCTTGTTATTGAGAAGTAATTAATTTAGGATGATTAATTACTGAATATATTAATCAGGAGGATTAATATTTGTGTTTTGAAGATGTGTATTCTTAATATAATTAACAAATGAAAATGAAATTTGAATTCATTAAAATAATTAATTATGGGATTAAAAATTGATTTATTTGAGAATAATATATCAACAAGAAGATTAAATGGAAATAATTAATCATGGAATGATTAATTTGTTAATAAGTAATTAAGAGTAGTTAATTACTGGTTTGTTATTAATCAAGGGGTGATTAATAATTGTGTTTAAGTAAAGATTAATCACTCAATTATTTTAGATAAGTAATTGAATATAAATTGAAGATCATTAATTAATATAATTAATGATGTAATTAACAATTGTAAATTAAGGGATAATTAATTAAGGAGGTAATTAAATGTTAATCTATTATGAATAATTTAGAATAATTCAATTTAGAAATTAATTAAAGACTAAATTATTCTTGTAATTAGAAAATGGTTAATTATTTTGATTTATAATTAATGAATGATTGTGAGAGCAGGATTTATGGAATGAGTAATTAATTTAATTTAATTTAAATTAATTAAAATGGAAGTAGTTAATTTAATTCATTTTAAATTAACTATAGCTTGTGATTCATAAATCATTGCTTATGGATGATATGGATATTTCATTGATTGATTGTGATCTCAGAAATGAGTTGGATGATGTCTGCGTGATATGGATGTATATTTTAAGTATGATACTGTTTAATTATCTGTTTGGATGATGATATTAGTTATCTGTTTATGATGATGATGTGATTATCTATTATGAGATGTGAATTGTCTATCTGTGCATATTGATAATATTGAATTCGCTGTTAAGACTAAATAGACAACTTGACCTTAAAAGACACGCTTTGGGTTTCGATGAGATAGGGATCGGTTTTCCGCATTAGGAATATCCGAAAACCACATCGATTCCAAATTAACGATAGGTCGTGAATCTGAAGTGAAGATGAAGGTTCTGAATGCAAGGGTTATCGTCGTTAACTCTGAGGGTGATTCCAAAATGAGTGTAACGAGATGATGCCTTCGGTTTCGTTCGAACCCGGAACGAACTTGTATGGATTGAATTCTTTCAACACATCGTCAGGCGGACGATGAGCATTCTAAGAAATATGTTCTATAAAGGTAATCGTAACCTCAAGCCTCATCAACCGGGAATGGCTAAAACAGGGGAGGTGCAGCAAGGTTAGGTGGGTCATGCCCAAGCAGGACAAGGATATTCCCCTATCTAGATGTCCCTTTTTATTCGGCTTAGTGGGCGGTTGGTCTGCAGCCAACTGCGGGGTTTATCTTGTTCGGGACTGTTCAGTAAGGAATGGTTCCGACCTTGTGTTGCAGGGGATGAAGGGAGTAATCCTCGGTACGTTGATCTAGGCCACGTACTGTGACGGGCGGTACCCCAGTAGCCCTGCCATTGTATGGAATCCAAAATCCAATAAGTGCCTACGGTTTTGATTGTATTACCCACTTTTGTGGCTAGTAGCTGGAATTTAATCATGTAACAATTTCGGCTATTTTCTATTTACTTGAAAACCCTAGACCTATTATAATATCACTGGATTTCCTATCAAATGTTTTGGTTAGCGTAAGGTAAAAACTTTTCCATGTTTATGTGTGGGAAGTCTTACGTGATACCTTTTGTTTTCAAACGATTTTTCAAAATTAAGCAACTTTAACCTGTTACTCATACCAGCCCCATGTCAGACCCGAAGTTTATTTTTGTTTTTCATAAACTCTCGGGTACCCAAATTTTTACGGGTAGCCAAGGGATTCAGGTTTAGCTTTGACGAATTCTGGAGGAGCAATGGAGCAGGAGGCTTCAGCGTTATAGATATAAATATAGTTCCGATGTGTGGTATCTCTGTGATGTATTGTGTATTGTGTTGTATTAACTAGACAGTTGTTTATAACTGTCTAGTATGTGATGTACTATATGTATCACTCTGATTGATGTTATGTACTATGTAAACACTTATGTGATTATTATATTTTATTCGTTCCGCTATGAGATTCTGATATTGTTGTTCTTTCTTCTCTGTCTTTTCTATTTTCTCACCTCTTTCTTTCTTATTAACGATGCTTCTTCCTGTGAGTAGGAAGTGGGGTCGTTACAGTTAGTTTATTTTAAAATATGTGTATGAATTTACAAAAGAAATAAAAACAAATCATGTTCACAAAACTTACACAAATAAAATTTAAAACAATTAAACAATTTAAGATTTATACTTTTAAATTTAAATTCAAACTAAATTCAAAAATCAATTATTTTCAAATCAAGTTATAAATATAAATTCAATTTTGAAATAAAAATTACAAACTCTTATTCAAAACTTATTTAAAAAGTCATTACAATATCAATATTATTTTTATAACTCTCTTATTATTAAATTAAAATCATTTTACAAGAGATTATATTTTTATCTATAAAATATCCATTTTATTAAGTCATGAAATCATTTTGTTAAATTTATTCTAAATTTAAAACTCAGGCCAATTTAATTTAAACCCTTTAATATTTTTCTTATAAATTTTAAAATCATATATTTATTTATGAAATAGTTTTAAAACTCAATGCTAATTTAAAAAAAAATTCCAAATTGAAATGTATATATATTAGAATTTTAAAACATGATTTAATTATTAAATTAAACCAAAATCATTTATTAAATTTTGAAAAGCTTAAATATTAAATAAAACAAATTTTCCAAATTACTATAGATATTAAAATTAGAAAATATACTTTGCTTATTAAAATTAAAACAAATGCTAATCTATTTAAAATATAAACCAAATATTTATATTGTAAATAGAAATCAATTTATTATCATTTTAAAGATAAAATAACCAATTTAAATATTTATTGAAGAAGATTATTAAATCTATTTGTATAATTATTATCAGAATATCAATATCAATTTAATTTTAACTACAGATTATTAAATTGATATTGTTAAAAATTCCGAGATATTACAATCCTTCCCTCTTAAAAGAATTTCGTCCTCGAAATTTAAAACAAAGGAATTTAATAATCCCATTAAAGATTTAATTTAAAAACCCAAGCATATATCAGACATATGCTAACGACCATATCAACCAATCAAACAAATCTAATTATCCAGACAAATTCTGGATAAAATTTCATCGAGTTTCCCCAGGTGTACATATATATACCGGGATACTCGCTCCAGAGAATCCAAACAAAGAATACTATGAAGCAACAAAGCTCCTATACAACTATATCTAAACACTAGACAAGATATCAGACTACAAACGAGTCTGACTCAACAACTAAAACTCCCAAACTGCTGGTTTCCCAGCCAGAGATAGACCATACACGTACTCCCTCAGAGATATGTGAAACTCATCGAATCCCAGTTATCCAAACTGGCAATTAATCCTATAGATCAATCACTTATTCTCCAAAATCACAGAAAAAGATACAAAACACTTCAGAGCTAGCTTCTTAGACTTACCCAAACTTATAGCTCACTTATGATCGGAGAAAACTTATCCAAAATTATTCCGACTTCAGAGTCCAAATCCCTCCGACTCTTATCCACAAAATTCTTCGGACGATCCTGGGCTGTCTACAGCCTTACTGATCAGCTCAACCTCTCAACATCAGAAGACAACAACTCACTTCTCCTGTTCGGGAAAAGAAAACGCAGATACACTTCCAAACTGCTTCCACTGCTCAACCCTGATCCAAAGTAGAAGAGAATGCTGAAGAAGAACACAAACACAAACAGGACAACACACCCCAGAGATATGATTCAGCAAATCCATAAGAATAATTCAGAAGTTCCTCCAAAACTCCGAGATGCTACTCCAACTCAATCTCATTGAAACCATCCTACTATTAAGCTGAACCACTGGTACACTCCTGGAATTCCAGACGACAAGAAAACTCAAACTCCAGATGTGAACAAAACTCTGACTTCTTGAAGACATTCAGAAAAACTCAGATAATCCAAGAGAACACTCAAGCAATCGCAAGTCACTTTTGCGAACCACCCAAACCAAATTCAAGAAAATCTGTTCTCCCTTAATCAAATAGAACAGCTTAAACTTCACTAGCCAACCCATCGAAGAAATGGGTCCACTCAACTGCTTCTGAACTCTACTTCATAAAAACTGTTAAGCCAGAAGATCTCTTCCCAACACTGAGAACACTCCAAACTGCACTGGTGTCACAGATGCCAAAGAATTCCAAAACAAAGCTCTTCGGGAAACTCGGACTTCAAAGCAAACAGAAACTCAAGCAGACCATAGCCATAACACTGAAGCAGACTCACTTTCTTAACTTGTTCCAAAGGAAACATCTTCGGGAACATCCATAGTCACTGCATCTCATCACGTAGCTACTATTCCTTAAGGTAGCAAAATACCATCAATTGCTTCTGCCCAATCGACAGATCCAAATTCTACTCATTCAACTTCAAAGAATTCACTCCGAACCTTAACAGGTTTCCTTCAAAGATCAATGAAGTCCTTCATCACTACAAAGCTCACTCGAGATGGTATTAGGTCTACAGTCTCGACAGATACATTTCCAAACTCAAACATTCAAACTCCAACCAATGGTAGTCGTGTTACACACACTACTACCCCATCTACCTTTATAATTTATATTGGAAAACCTGAACAGGTAACCCAACAGATAGGCAGAAATATATATATATATATATATATATATATATATATATATATATATATATATAATAGTTATATATAAAATTACAAGTACGCTCTCTCAAGAAAGACACCACTACAGAGCCTAGGTATTCACTCAACCTAACGCTCTGATACCAAGTGTGACGACCCGACTTTCTTACCACAGAAAATCGCATCATTTTTAAGAAAGAAAGGGATAGAAAAGAGAATAGAAAGAAGAGAAGAAAGAAACAACATCAGAATCTAACAGCGGAACGAATAAATTATATTAATAACATAAACATTACATAGTTTACAATAACCATCAGAGTTACACAGACATACAACACATACTAGACAGTTATAAATACATGTCTAGTTATTACAACTCAATACAATCCAGAGACAACACAGAACACACAGCGGAATACTAATATCTTACGCAGAAGCCTCCTGCTCCATTGCTCCTCCAAAATTTGTCAAAGCTAACCTGAATCCCTTGGCTACTCGTAAAAATTTGAGTACCCCAAGAGTTTATGAAAAACAAAAATAAACTCCGAGTCAGACATGGGTCTGGTGTGAGTAACAGGTTAAAGTTGCTTAACTTTTAAAAACCTTTTGAAAAGAAAGGTATCACGTAAGACTTCCCACACATAAACATGGAAAAGTTTTTACCTTACGTTAACCAAAACATTTGATAGGAAATCCGATGATATTATAATAGTTTTCAAATAAATAAGAAATAGCCGAAATTGTTACATTCATTAAATTCCAGCTACTAGCCACAAAAGTGGGTAATACAATCAAAACCGTTGGCACTTATTGGATTTTGGTTTCCATACAATGGCAGGGCTACTGGGGTACCGCCCGTCACAGTACGTGGCTTAGATCACCGTACCGAGGAGTACTCCCACTCCCCTGCAACACAAAGTCGGACCCATTCCTTACTGAATAGTTCCGAACAAGATAACCCCGACAGTTGGAGCTCAACAACTGTCCACATAGCCGAAATAAAAGGGACCACTAGACAGGGGTAAATCTCGCTCTCCAATGGGTGCGACCCACGAAGCCTTGCTGCACCTCCCCTGTTTTAGCCATTCCCGGTTGATGAGGCTTGAGGTTACGATTACCTTTATAGGACATATCATCTTAGAATGCCCATCGTCCGCCTGACGATGTTCTGAAAGCTTTCAATCCATACAAGTTCGTTCCGGATTCGAACGAAACCGAAGGCATTATCTCGTTACACTCATTTTGGAATCACCCTCAGAGTTAACGACAATAACCCTTGCACTCTGAATCGCCGTCTCGAATCTATAAGAACTAATTCCGTCAAACTCATTACGGAATCACCATCAGAGTTATACTGACGTATAGCCCTTACACCTCGAGTCTTCACAAAGCTCCACTTTGATTTACGACCTAACGTTATTTGGAATCGATGTGGTTTTCGGATATCCATATATGGAAACCCGATCTCGGTCTCATCGAAAACCAAAGCGTGTCTTTTAGGTCCAAGTTGATTTAAAGGTTTAAAACAATTTAATACAGTATCTATATACACACAGATAGATAATTCACAATCAATTGATAATCAACATTATCATATAACAGGTAATCCACATTATCAATATCAAATAGATATTCCATATATCAACATTACAATAGATAACCTATGTTATCATCACAATACAATCAAGCATCCATACCACACAATATCATTTATCTCATTACTGAGATCTTAAAGCATCCAAGACAATCGATGACATCCAAATATACATAAGCAAAGATTTACTCATCACAATACAACCAAGTATCTATACCATACAATATTATTTATCTCATTCCTGAGATTACATTCATTTAAGACAATCAAGTCCACCCATACATCCATAAGCAATGATTTACTCATCACCATCTAATTAATTTAAAATGAATTAAATTAACTATCACTAACTCTAATTAATTTAAAATAAATTAAATTAATTGCTCTATCCTTAATTAATTTAAAATAAATTAAATTAATTACTTCATCAATATAAATCTTGCTTACTCAACCATTTAATTGATTACAATCAATTAATCATTTATTCTTAATTACCTAAATTAATCACTCTTGATTAATTATCCTTAATTACACTCATGTAATTATCCTAAATTAATTTCACAAAATTAATTATTCTCAACTAAACAGTAATTAACCTTTAATTACTTCAATTAATTAATTAATCCTTAATTAATAAATTAATTAATTACCTTTAATTACTTGTCATTGATTAATTAATCATAATTAATCATCTTTAATTACATCATTAATTAAAATCATTAATGATCCCCTTTTATTAATTACCTTAAGTAATTAACTCATAATCATTAATCATCACAGAATAATCACATTTAGTAATTATCTAACTTAATTACTTTAATTAAACAAATTAATTATTCTTTAATTAATTACTTAATTAATCCCTTGGTCAATTATTAAATAATTAAACCAAATTACCTCACACTTAAACATCTCCACTTAATTACAATCATGTAATTATTAATTAATTACTTAACTAAGTAATTTCCAAAACTTTAATTACATAAAGTAATTATTTATAAATCTCAAGTGTTTATAATTAATTAAACTTAATTAACTAAAAATAAACAATCATATTAAACTAAATTAATTACATTAAATAATTAATTTCTTAATTACTTTATCAAGTAATTACTCTCTAACCATTTATAATTGATTATTATTAAATTAATTAATCTAATTAATTATAAAAATTTAATCAAATTAATTAATTGTTAAATAATCATGGTTAATGACCTTCATTAACCATTCTTTAATTATTTTATAAAGTAATTAACTTAAATTAATTACAATTTAAATTATCTTTAATCATTCATTAATTAAAGTTAATTATTAAATTTATTAACCTTGATTATAAACATAATTACATAATTAATATTCATTTATCATTAATTAATAATATAATTAATGATCTTAATTATAATTGACTAATCATTAATCAATTATTAATTCCAAATTTAATTAATTAATTAAATTAATTAATCAATCATAATTACCTTATTAATTAAATTAATCCTAAAATATTAATCTTAATTTAAAAGATAAAACATAACTTAATTATGTTAAAACAATTTGATTTAAAACAAAGTACTTAAGAAATTTTCTTTTAAATTTCAATTTAAATTCAAGCTTAAAATAGAATAATTTTAAAACTTATTAAAGTTTTAAATAATTTAAAACTTATTTAAAATTACAAGTCAAAACAAAAGTTTGACTTAAAAATGAAATCATAAGAATTTGAAGTTAAATTTATTACAAAATTTTAGAAGTTTCAATTCATTTTTAATTTAAAACTTTCAAATTTAAATCTTCTTTTTAAATTTGAAACTGAACTTCATTTTAAACTCAGATTTCCAGTTTTAAAATTTATCTTTAAATCTTGCTTCACATTTAAAAAAAAAAACTTCATTATTAAAATTTCAACTATTTTACCCAAAATAAAATAGTTAATTAAGTTAAATTTTTAAACTTTTATTTTTATTTTAGAACTGGGTTTTAAATTAAAACAGAAATTCAAACTTGCTTTGAATTTAAACTTGAACCTTACCTTAACACAAAACTACAGATTTTAAATTTTCAAAAACCCAGATTCTTGTACAGGCTTTCAAACCTGGAAATTACAGGTTCAACTCGAGAACCTTATTTTACTTCGAGTCAAATGCCTTTCCACTCCGAGTTTCCTACTTACCTGCTTCGAGTCATTCTCCCATTTACTCCGAGCAACTCAACCTTCCCCTGAAACATTCCCAAACCCAATAGTTCATCAGAGAACTCATCGCCGTGCATATGCACGGCGATCCTCACCCTTTCTAATCACCAGAGGTGATCAATCCTCGACCATAAACTCATCCATGCCCTCACCTCATCACTAGATCGAACAAAAACCAAAGAATTCAAAATTTAGCTTTAAAAGCCTAAACCTGAAACATGTGTTACAGGTTTTAGTCCCAACCTGTCAATGGCCAATTGTTCGCCACTCCGATCACCTGAGTATCCACCTCTCCAGCCATGAAACAGTCCAAATATCAGCTACACAATCACCAAGAACCAGAACACTTGATCACCCCTACACCTCACACTGACCAAATGCACAAACCCACTTCAAAACTAGGGTTAACTGAAGAAATTCAAAACTGCACTTATTCTAATCAATTTTAAAATTCATCTCTGATCTTTTGAGGATCAATGATCCTTACTCTATAACTCAGGAGAGTTTTGAGTTTTCTTAAACTACAGATTGCAAGAATTTTTGATTATATTCAATTTTGGTTTAAGAACAAACTGCTACTAACTCATACACTTAAAAAAAATACTAGTACTTGATTTAAAAATCAAGTTTCAATTAATACATAGTTTAGTGATACTGAATTACAAGATTAACTCATTAAATTTGTTTTGAGTTAACATGCAGAGGCCACACTACTTGTATCTTTAACTTGCTAAAGTTTAATTATCTTCAGGCAGTAAATCAATTTACCTAAAAATATTTGATTCTAATCTAAATAAGCAAACAAATCTTAGTTATTTTAAGAACAGATATTAACACAAATTTAAACAATATTTGGTGGATTCCTTTAAATAGGAAGATGAATTCAAAATCACAGCAAAGCATAGACAATCATGCATTCACAAACATATTTACCAAGCTTTCATAAACACAAACAATACTAAATTATATCTAATATTATCATGCAACCTATTTAAATTTAAAAATTTAAGTTACTCACTATTTGATGAATGCAGACCCCCTGTTGTTCTTTTGAATTTGCAGAAATATGATATGCAGAGTCCCTGTTTTGACTTCCTTTTGAATTGATATGCAGTTTTGCCTATTTGATTTCACTGACTAAAATGCTTGCAGGCAGATGTAAAAGATGTTGTAGCTAATTTCCCCCAAATACATGCAGATGCTTCCATTTCCAGGTTTAAACAGAATGCAGGCTCTCTCTTCTAATGATATGCAGATTTGAAACTTGGAGGCCTCGGAATTTTTTTTGATGAAGAAGGTATTTGATTTTGAAGAGGAGGAATAAACAGATTTGCTTGAATTTGAGGTATGCAGATTTGATCTTTGAATATGCAGAACTGCTTCAGGCTAATGCTTTTGAATTTGAGATGAAGGTAGGTTTGATTTTGAAGAGGTCGAGTATGCAGATGTTTGAACATGGTTTAGGTTATGCAAATTGATTTTTAATATGAAGATGGATCTGATTTTAGAAGGTTTGAAGATTTATTTTGATTAAGCAAAAAAAAAATGAACATGCAATATGAAATGAAGATGCAAACTTAAACAAATGTATTTCAGATTTATGAAATAAAAGAAAATTTAAAACTAAATTTTTACACTTGTCAAATTGTTTATTAGTTTTTGAACACTTGTTAATTTGTTATGCTAATTTTTATACACATGTTACATGAATATAACACTTGTTTCTCTTTTAAAAAGTAATTAATATTTAAATTAACAAAGTAATGCATGTGTTTTTAGTTTAATATAACTTGTTAGTTTATTTTAAAATATGTGTATGAATTTACAAAAGAAATAAAAACAAATCATGTTTACAAAACTTACACAAATAAAATTTAAAACAATTAAACAATTTAAGGTTTATACTTTTAAATTTAAATTCAAACTAAATTCAAAAATCAATTTTTTCAAATCAAGTTATAAATATAAATTCAATTTTGAAATAAAAATTACAAATTCTTATTCAAAACTTATTTAAAAAGTCATTACAATATCAATATTATTTTTATAACTCTCTTATTATTACATTAAAATCATTTTACAAGAGATTATATTTTTATCAATAAAATATCCATTTTATTAAGTCATGAAATCATTTTGTTAAATTTATTCTAAATTTGAAACTCAAGCCAATTTAATTTAAATACTTTAATATTTTTCTTATCAATTTTAAAATCATATATTTATTTATGAAATAGTTTTAAAACTCAATACTAATTTAAAACAAATTTCCAAATTGAAATGTATATATATTAGAATTTTAAAACATGATTTAATTATTAAATTAAACCAAAATCATTTATTAAATTTTGAAAAGCTTAAATATTAAATAAAACAAATTTTCCAAATTACTATAGATATTAAAATTAGAAAATATACTTTGCTTATTAAAATTAAAACAAATGCTAATCTATTTAAAATATAAACCAAATATTTATATTGTAAATAGAAATCAATTTATTATCATTTTAAAGATAAAAAACCAATTTAAATATTTATTGAAGAAGATTATTAAATCTATTTGAATAATTATTATCAGAATATCAATATCAATTTAATTTTAACTACAGATTATTAAATTGTTATTGTTAAAAATTCCGGGATATTACAGTTTGGCGATGGTAGGAAGTATTATTGGGTTCTTGTGTGCTTAAACTTGTTATACACTTGGATATGGGTGAGTTATCTTACTATCTTGTATGTATATATTGTGTATATATGTTGTGCGTAAAAAAAATAAAGTTAAGTAAGGTCATTAACTAATTAAAGTTATAACTTTGGAATCCCTTGCTTTTGAAAGAAAATTAAAACTCTATAATGTATAACATCACCTATATTACCTTTCAAAACAAATATTATCGGCTAGACTATATGTTTTTATGTTTGATAATGTTGTATGTGATATAAAAGTGTGTATGTGGATGTTTGAAGCGAAAGGGTTGCTATGAAAGCATTTTGAAATCCCCTTGCTTTAACTTGCTTGTTTCGGTGATATGTAAATATATTTTGACATGATATATTTTTGTTATTTTACACATATTTTGGTATATGGGAAAGTAAAGAACGGGTTTGGAAAGTTATGGAACTTGTGAAACAAAGTTGTAAAAGTTTGGAGCGAAAGGATCGCAATGGACGCGCTTTGAAATCGCGTTATGTTCAATGATTTTTAAGTTAACTTTGAAAGACATCCTCAAGGGTTTCTTTGTTATTTGGGTCAAGAAGGCTAGCTACCCCGAGCGGACACACTTCTTCGTATAACCATCATTTACATTGTGATGATTGGTGCGCACCCTCCAATTTTATGGGAGTGTTGGATGCGGTGAGCGATCACGGCTATGATGCATTACCACCAGCCGGGAAGGGTAAACTGGTAGTATCCTACCTTGGACATTAACTCATGTGCCTTATCATACTTTTATTCTTATATGAGACTCATACGATTTTGGTTTAGTGTTGTCGTATCACGGTGCATCCCTAATTACCGACGTTCTACTGGTGATGTCCAATGCAAGCTGTATGACAATGCTTAAAAACACGTTAAGGGGGATCAATGTAAAGCTTTAACGGTAAGAAAAATATTTATTTTACTGACTAGACATTATATATAGCGTATTATACTACATATAAATATTATTACGGATCCTTAAGATATGGAAAATCCCGTAACATCTCATGAGTTATTGCACGCACGTTATACACTGGATGGGAGATGTGAAAACCCGTAAACATCTCTGACGTCATTACACTCATGTTATATGCAATATCGATTTGACTTACATGATGATATTTTAGTTCTGACTCGAGTGTTTTGTCTTTTCATTATGCTCGGGTCAACCCTGAGTTTTCAGCTTATTGAAGATTTATTCTGGAGGACGAAGACGAAGATTTGGTATATTATTACTATTATTATTCCTGCCTCATGTTTTCTGTTGCATTATATTTTATTCTGATGTATATGCATAACTTTGATAAATGTTGTGTAGATTATAATCAAATGTATAGTAAACAGCTTCATGAACTGTTTATTTGATTATTATATTTAGCCATTCCACTACGAGATTTTGTGTTTGTTTTCTTCTTCTTTTCTTATTTTTCTTAATTAGATCCAAATGATTATTTATGTTCCAAATTTTTTAAGTTGAACATGTGTAGATTATTGTCGATTTAAAACTTTCGAAATGTGGGTCGTCACATGTGGTATCAGAGCTTTGGTTTAGCGATAACCTTAGCTTTATGGGGTTTGACTCATTAGAGATAGGGTTAGTAATACCCTAGAATGAGTTTGAGTGTATATATATGAGCGCGTATTTATTAGTGAATATAAAAATTATATTATATTGTGTTGGTTGATTTGTTGAGTGATTTATGGATTCTAGTCAGTACGAGTAATTAACGTTATTGATAGGGATCTCTAAACACTTGAATAGAATAATTCAACATAGTATTGTTTTGAAATTGGGTAAATGAATAATTTTACCCTGATTATATTTTATAATATAAGGGAATAATTTCCAGAAATTATTGGTATATATAGTGTGTTTGGTTGTTAGGAATGATAATAGTGATTATTATCATTAATTGGTTGTTGTGCCTTAATAACAGATGTTTATCATAAGATAAACAATGATAAAACAATTATGAAATGTTTTAAAGAAAGTGAAATTTTATAAGTATAGTTTATAAATGTGACTTATAAATTAAAATGGATTTAAATTAAGAAGTTTGAATATAAGACTCGGAAATTTTGAAAATGGTTTTCAAAGTTTTGGAAAAATATAGTGATACTATTTGAAATATTTATGAAAAATATTTTAAAAGGGATTTTAAAAGGAATGAATTTAGTAATTCCCTCTACTGTCGTTGGAAAATAATTTCAATGATGATTGCACAGCATCATCGATGTTCATTTTCGAGCCTCAAAGTGGGGGAGACTTCCGATGAGCTTTGTTACGAAACTGTTTTGATTAACGGATTTTGGTTTAAACTCCAAAAGTATGATTTTATATATAAAAGATATAAATATACATACTTATTTCAAATGATTTGAAATGAACCCGGTATTTAAAATTTTCAAGTTCTGTTAATTAATAATCTTCAAATTATTTGAGTGAAATGAAATATTTGAATAACCGGAGCTTATAAAATAAGAGAATTAAGAAATCTAAGCTAAATGTTAAGAAACTTTAGAGTTAAAGTTTGCAAATCTTAAATTGAAAGTAAAGAAAATTTAAATAAGTTAAAATAGTTAGCGTTCTAATTAAGTAAAATGAGTCAGGTTAATTTGTATAATACAAAAATTGCATTCTAATAACATATAATAAGACTTTCCAAATGTTAAAGGTTAAAATGATGATTTGGATATGTAATGCGATATTATACAAGTTTAAAATGTATATAAATGGAAATTTAGTTGTAATAATAAATGTATATATACTTAAATACATTATGAAATGATGAATGACTAAATGGAATAAGTAAGTGGAACCTAAGAAAGTAGACAAATGAATTAAATAATATCTTTGTAAATTGGTTATAGAATTAAATAGAAATTTGCAAAGAAATTTTGAAATTGAATTTGTAACTTTTGAGATAATTAGAAACTTAGATAAAGTCATATGTAGGAAATTGAACTTTTATAGAATGATTATACACTAAATTGATGAATGTTTCAAAAATAAATTTGTTATTGAATGAAATTACGAAATGAATGTGAATGAAAAGAATTTCGTGTAACTAAAAATCAATTGGAGTAAATACGTAAGTTGTACGTACGTTATTTTATTCGCATGACGATTTGGTCCAGATTCGAGCATAGAATTTTAAGATAATTTATATCGACCCGAGTTAGGATTTTTCACTAGATTCTCGATGGTGAACCCTGGATATGGATTTTAGATTTGATTCTGGAACTCTTTATCATAGTATATGGCTATGCAAGGAGAATGACGGTTTCTGATCAAAGAACCAAATCTGAGTCTGCACTAGAGAGTCGTGTGATGAAACTAATTCGAAAGTGAAATTATACGATCGAGTGAGCGATCAGATTTGATATTACGTACAGATGATATATTTACATTGTATGGGCTTAACTAAAGCAAATATTGTAAATTGAAAATGCAAAATATAAAATGATTTTAAATTATATGATTGGATATCATTGGTAAATAAGATGCAGGTATTTAAAAATCCAAAAAATTTTGGATTGCCCGACAAAAAGGTACATGTTTATTTTGTTATTTGATTTGATGGTTATATGATCGAGCTAGTTGGATTTTATTTTCTTTTTTTGGTTGGGGCCCGTAGTAGCGTTTTGTAGTTGTTCCGATCTAGCCGCGCAAAGGAGACGCTGGCGAAATTTTCTGAAAATTTAAGGAGTTAGAAAGTTTTAAGAAAATTTTTAATAACTAAAATTTGATTTTGGTTTATAACTAGAAATGATTGAGTAAATAATATTATTTGGAGTCTATGGATGAATTTTGGAATTAGTAAAAATGATATTGTGGTTTCGACAAATTGATTTTGGGAAGTTGTTTCAACTAATTTGTTTTGGGAAAATTAATGGGTTTTAGGCCTTTCTTCTTACCTTGTCAATTTCGGGGATGAAATTCTTTTAAGTGGGAAGGAATGTAACGACCCAGAACTTTGGATTATTTGAAACTATTTATTTAATTGATTTTAAATGTTGAAAAGTAAAATTTTGTCGATTTAATAACTTGAATTTCAAATATAATGATTTATTGATAATTTAATTGTTGAACTAAACAACCGAAATAGTTAAAATAATTTAAATCTTGGATTTTTATTTGTGGAAAAAGGTTTAAAGGCTTAATAAATTTATATTCATAAGAATGAAGGTAATAGAACTTTTAAATTGAATTTAAAAGTGATTTACTCGATTTTAAAAATAACTTGTTTAAATTAGCATATAAAAATAGCCTTTCGAGACACGGTCTTGTAATTCGACGAAACCAATTCCATTGGATCCATAATATTGTATTGTTATTGGATTTCAAATTTCATAGCATTTCGAGTTATCATTTGGTCGTACGGGATAGAAACGCGCTGAAATTAATATCGAAATTCAATATTATATTTGGATCCAAAAAGCCATCTTCTCTATACGATCAAATTGGGACTCGAAACTTGTTCCATTGCATTCAGAATGAGGGCACAACATTCTAAACGCCTAGAGGAACGCCTCGATAGGAGTTTGAAATAAATATCTTGATATTTGAATTTAAAATAATAATAATATATACATTGACTTAACCAGCCTTTCACTTCAGCCCACATTCTTTCCTGTCGCCACCCTATGCCTACCTAATCCTTTCGCAACATGCTTCTTTCGTTTTTCTTTTTAACATAGTCGAGCAACAGAAGAAAAAAAAGAAAAAAAATCAAAGGAAACGAAACTTAAAAAAAAATTCACTTTCTACTTCATGAAAAATTACCAAACAAGGTTTAAAATTCTTGCTTCTAAGAGATCTTCACGTAGATGATTGTCTGGTGGTTGTGACATCATCTTGGGGGGATCGGCAGGGGTAGCCGAACAACAGTTTAGCTAGGGTTTGCAAATTGATAAAACCGGGTGGACGAATTTTCCATCTCCAAGGATTTTTGTCCATTCAATCATCGATTTGCAATTTGGAGTCCGTATTTGGGTTCCTAGTGGTGAGGCGCACGCGTGGCCAGGAGATGGAGGAGCTCGATGGTGATTGGGAGGGTGCGACATTGCTACAGGGTCGTACGTGTGTATGGTCTGGTCGCATTTTTTCTAGAGTGCTCGGGCTCGAAGTTTTTGATATGGTGTGGTCGAGAATGTCGAGAGGAAGATGTCGGCAATGTTTATGTGTGGTTTCATCGAGTCCTGCGTTGTATCATCGCGTGCACGTGCATGGCCATAGGGTGGAAGGTTTCATTCTCGTACAAGAAAAGAAAAGGGGGAAGAAGAGGTAGAGCGGACGGTTTTGGTTTTGTGGGATTTGGGCTCAAATTAATGGGTAATGAAAATTAAAGTTGAAAATTAGTAATATAATTTGTTTTATTACATTCAATTTCTTATAAATATCATAACTCGCTCATACGAGGTCTAATTGAGACGACATAAGCAAAGATGGAATCATGCTGACGAGCACTACATTCTAGAACTAATTTGGAGACAATTGGAACTAATAGACTTTTTGGTTAAATCGAACATCGTTCGATTTGATTTAAAATTGAGAGGTCAAGGTGAGTGTTTTTAATGCTCACGACGTATGGTAATATTTTTATGTTCGTTAAAAATTGAATCGTGAAGTATCTAATTTTATTTATTGTTATTTGAAATGAAATTGACGTATAAATTGACTGTAGGTATTAAAGTGGACAGTAAATTTGGAATTGAACTTAATTGCCAGTAAAATACCCGACAATGAAAACTATGAAATTATCGTGAATTATATTGTCTGTTTGTATGTTGATTGTGATGGATGCAAATTGATTGATATTTGGATGATTTGATGTTCATTTATATATATATATATATATATATATATATATATATATATATATATATATGTATGTATGTATGTATGTATGTATGTATATCATGTTATCACCCTATAAATTATTTACAGTATATAAAATTGTAAATCAAAATTATTTCGAATGAATTAAGAAATAGGTTGAAACGATATATACCTATGGCACTGTGATTTGGATTGAAATGAAATATATCCATCCTTCAAATTAAATTGAAATAACTGATCACTTGGCCATAAGATAGAAAATTATATATGGACATAGGATTAGTTAAATTAAAGGATTTTAAATTTTTGATTTGAAATTTATTTAAATGATTTTGATTTAAAGAAATAAAAACCAAACTTATAGAAATCAAATTATTGTCAAACTTGAGCTTGGAATGTTGAAATTTAAATTTGGTAAACGAAATGTTTTAAATAATTGAAGTTGAGATCTTTAAGTTATAATCGAATTATGATTTAAATCTCAGAAATCGATTTGATTTAAAGGATGTGACTTTTATTCAAACTTGGAATTTTACTAAGTAAAAGTGATATAAAACTACATTTTGAAATAGAATTATATTCGAAAAATTGGATTTCAAATTGGATATTGAAGGTAAATTTGATTTAAGTATTTTTGGATCTATTTTTTGAAAATCGAACTCGGAATTGATAAATCGAAATGGTTTTAATTTGGAATTAGAAAGGTTTTAATTTGAAATTGAAATTGAAATTGAAATCGATTGGAAGTGAAGGTGAAATTTGTGAGAAATGAGGAATGCAGATCGTAAGGCTAAGATTAACACTAGAGGGAGGGTGAATAGTGTTTAAAGATATTACTAAATCTTTTTGAGTTTTGCTAATTTGAACACAAATGTATGCAATATTCAGACACAGATATGATCATAGAATCAAACACAGATGCAGAAATAAAGTAAAAGCAATAAAGGAAAGAACATACCGGATTTTATACTGGTTCGGAGTTACCCTACATCCAGTCCCGCACACAAGTATGGATTTCCTTTCAAAAGAAATTGTACAATTACACCCTCGATTTCAAGGCCACGAGGTACACCACTCCAGATTCACAATCCTTTGGGTAGAGATACTTGATTTCAGGGGCAACAAGTTCACCCAATTGATTTCCTAGGCTACAATCACACCTTTTCTAACTTGATTGATTTCCAAGGCCACAATCACACCTTTTCTCGCTTGATTGATTTCCATGGCTACAATCACACATTTTCTCGCTTAATTGATTACAAAGAAGTCTATAACTCTGAATAGCACTGAGATCTTGTTGAGATAGTGATAGAGAATCAAACCAGAAATGTTCTAGGTAGATTCAATGTTGATTTCGGCAGAGTAATGGTAAGAATATGTATAAAGAAATGTGGAAGAAGAAGAGGAGTGAAAATCAGAAAAATATGATTGTAAATTCTTTCAAAACCACCCCTATTTATAGTATAACAATAGCCATGTCCATTCGTGAAGGGATATGACGAATAGACACTTCTTTTGAAATTCAAAATTTGAAATTAACTGCTACCGTGTCGACATGGGGTACTTGAGTATGTCGACATGCCAAAGGAAATTTTGGTGATTTGTTTTTCTTTGAAAATAACTTCTATCTTATACTAAAACTATTTTAAACTTTATAAATATACTTAACTATAGTTAAAACACATAAGTAAATATAGAGAATAATATTTTGGTATATATATAGAATTTTAATATAATTTTATATTTAAATATTAAAAATTAAATATATTATTATTAAAGATTGTTTAAAACCAAGGATAATTTGATTTTGAAAATAAAGATTATTTTGAGGCTAAAAGTATTAAAATCAGGATAGATGTTTTTTATTCTTTTAAAAGGAAGATTTTGAAAACATTTTGAAAACAAGATATAATTTTGTAAAACATTTTGAATAAAAGTTAGTGGATACAAAACAATGTTCCACTAGATTTTTCGTAGGCTCCATCCTACTTACGGTTCCGTCCCTTTAACGGGCTCGAAGTGGATTTCATTCCATGAATAAATTGGATTTTAAGATGTCAGTGCTTTTCTAGGAGTTTTAACAAAATTCATAATTAAATTACTTATCTTAAACTCTTGATAATCTTGAACTCTTAATAATCTTGATACTCATGAGTCTTCAATCTTGATATCTTGAATCTCTATGCTGTACAGTCTTCATTCTTGGTACCTGCATGGTTAAATCCTACATATACAAATATATCTAAACTATGATGTTAGTATTTATATTTTATAATCTTATTCTAAGGTTGTTTTCATCAAAACCATCATCTCAAGGACTAATAATCTCTCCCTTTTTGATGATGACAACCTTTGTTTATAAAATATTACTTTTATCCTAATAACTCCCCCTAAAACTAATAACTCCCCCTTAATCTATGCCTAACTATCTTATTTTATACTTCTCCCCCTTTGTCATCAACAAAAAAACTAAATCAAAACTGTATAACTTCCCCTAAATCTAATACTCTATGACATGTGATTGTAATGATAGTGTTATCATAAATAATCAACACTTAATTCTAAAACTAAAACTTAGTCCTAAACTACTAACTATCCTAAGTATCCATATAATAATACTTTTAATAGAATACATATAAGAACACAAATTATTTATTAATTATATTGTTATATTTACATGAGCACTAAGAACGTAAAAACTATACAACAATAGGAAAAAGAGAAAGAAACTAATGTGTGTCTTTGAAAATAGGAGATCTATGAACCGAACGATTTGGATAGTGGAAACAGAAATTTCCACGTTGTTTGACAAGATTTCCATCCTTGTCAAAGCACACTTCGCCAACGCAAATGACTTTATCGTCATCTTCTGCGTGCTCTTCTTCCATGAATGTTTCTTCTTCTTCCTCGCTGTCTTCTTGCTCTTGATCTCTTGAAGACTCTTCATCAATCAAGATCAGATTAGCATGATTGTCCATTAGAAATTTTTGCAAATTTCTAAGGATTTTGCCTCGCCGTTCTTGTTCTTTTTGCATTCTAAGTTGCACCACTTGAATTTCAGTCATTAATTACAGTGCATCCTTTAAAGAATCCTCCATTTTCATTACTCTTGCAAGCGTAGTTCGTTGAAAAGGTTGAATTTTTTTTGATTTGGAAGAGGAGCCCATAGTTTTATTGATTTCAGAAGTTAGAACAGAAAGGAAACAGAAAGAATGATAAAAATTTTGAAAATAAGAAGAATATATAACCACTTATTTGAATTTTGGTGGGAAAAATTTCAAAAGTAAAAAATTGTTATATGTCGACATAGGTATAGGGAGGATGTCGACATGATGCTTGAAATTTTTACTATTTAATTTATTTGATTTAATTTTTAATTATACTTTGTTATTTATATTTTATATTTCAGTTATTAAACAAATACCTAATTCTCTTCTTAATTTAGTAAATATATATTCATTTAATGGTTTTATTATGATATCAGCAATTTGATTCTCAGAATTGATATAATCGAGAGTAATTACTTCCTTACTTATATTATCTCCGAGAAAATGATGTCTGATATCAATATGTTAAGTTCGAGCACGATAAATAGTATTTTTGGACAAATTTATTGCACTGGTATTGTCATAATAAATTAGTGATTTTGAGATATTTAAACCATAATCTTTTAAAGTTTGTTGCATATATATTACTTGAGAACAGGACAAAGCGGCATAAATACACTCTGCCTTCAGTTTTTGATAAAGAGCCTGTGTTTTGCTTTTTACTAAGCCAGGAAATCAGAGAATGCCCCAAAAAGTGACAAGTTCCACTTGTACTTTTTTGGTCTGATTTACAAACAGCATAATCAGCATCACAATAAGATATTAAGTCAAAAGAATCATTTTTAGGGTAAAATAAGCCATAATTAGAGGTGTGTTTAACATATCTTATGATACGTTTTACGGCTTTTAAGTGGGTCTATTTAGGTTGGGGTTGATATCTTGCATAGGGACAAAGACTATGCATGGTATCAGGTCTACTAGCAGTGATATAGAGTAGTGATCCAATCATTCCTCTATATAATTTTTGATCTACATTTTTCGAGAGATCTTCTTTACTTAGGTACTCATTGGTTGCCATGGGAGTGGGTTTTCCACTTGCAGTAGTCAAACCAAATTTATTAACTAGGTCTTTAGCATATTTTTCTTGACTAATAAAGATACCATTATCTAATTGTTTTATTTTTAATCCTAGAAAGAAGTTTAATTCACCCATATGACTCATCTCAAACTCTTTTATCATTATTTCAGAAAATTCTTTATTCATTTCAAAATTAGTTGATCCAAAAATGATATCATCTACGTAGACTTGTACTAGTTGAATATCATTTTTATTTCTTTTAATAAAAAGAGTATTATCTACTTTACCAATTTCAAAATTTGATTGTAATAAGTAAGATCTTAGTCTATCATACCAGGCTCTAAGAGCTTGTTTTAGACCATATAGAGCTTTCTTAAGTTTGTAAACATGATTTGGTAACTTTTCATTTTCAAAAGTGGTGGTTGTTCAACATATACTTCCTTTTTTACAAATCCATTTAAAAAGGCACTTTTAACATCCATTTGATATAATTTGAAATTATTATAATTTGCGAAAGCAAGTAGAATCCTAATGGCTTCTAATCTTGCTACGGGAGCAAATGTTTCATCAAAATATATTCCTTCTTCTTGACAATAACCTTGAGCGACTAACTGGGCTTTATTTCTAACAACCTCTCCTTGTTCATTCATTTTATTTTTGTAAATCTATTTAGTTCCAATTATAGTTTTATTTTCAGGTCTATGAACAAGTTCCCAAACAACATTTCTAGTGAATTGATTTAGTTCTTCTTGCATAGCCAAAATCCATGAATCATCAGTTGATGCTTCTTTTGAATTTTTGGGTTCAACAGTTGATATAAAGGCTACATTGCTCATTTTACTTAGTTGATTTCTAGTTTTAACAACAGATTGCATGTCTCCTAGTATATTTTCTAAAGGATGATCTTTTAAAAGTTTAGTCCTTTTATTAGGATAATTAATTTCAATATTAGTTTTAGTTGACTCGTGATTTTGAGTGATTAAATCCTCTTCATCATTTGTATCTTCAAAAAATTTTAGATTTTCATCGAATGAAACATGAATTGTTTCTTCGATGGTGTTAGTTCTTCAATTAAACACTCTGTATGCTTTACTTCTACTATAATATCTGATAAAGATACCTTTGTCGGATTTAGGATCAAATTTATCTAAGTTATCTTTTGTATTTAAAATAAAACATTTGCTTCCAAAATTTCTAAAATAAGATACATTAGGTTTCTTTCTGTAAAGAAGTTCATAAGATGTCTTATCAATTAAAGGTCTAATTAAAATTCTATTTAAAATATAGCAGGCGGTAGCAACTGCTTCTGCCTAAAAATACTTTGGTAATTTACTATCTGAAAGCATAGTTCTCGCACACTCTTGAATCATCCTATTTTTACGTTCTACTACTCCGTTTTGTCGTGGAGTTGTTGGAAATGAAAAATTGTGACTTATTCCCTTTTTATTGCAAAATTTCTAAAACTTTTCATTTTCAGATTCACCACCATGATCACTACGGGTGGTTATAATTTTTAGAGAAAGTTGATTTTGAATCCTTTTTGTAAAGTTCTTAAAACATTCAAAAGTATCACTTTTATGTTTCAAAAATATTGTCCATGTAAATCTAGAATAATCATCTACAATTACAAAAACATATTTATTATGATTTATTGACAGAATTTGAGATGGACCAAATAAATCAAGATGAAGTAATTCAAGAGGTTTTGAAGTTGAAATCATATCTTTTAATTTAAAGGAACTTTTTTTAAGTTTTTATACTTGACATGCATCACATAGACTATTTACTTTAAAACTCATTTTAGGGACACGTCTTACTAGATCATGTTTTGACAGTTTAGATAAGAGTTTGAAATTCAAATGTCCAAATCTCTTATGCCAAATCCAAGGGTCACTTGTATTTGCCAGAAGACATAGGTTATCATTTGAAACTTTCATACTAAGAATATAAATATTCTTTTTCCTAATTCCCTCAAATATTATGGTTGAATTATTATCTTCAATGTGACACTTATCTTTTTCAAATTTAATTTTATATCCTTTATCGCAAAGTTGACTTATACTTAGCGGATTATGTTTCAGATTCTTAACTAGAAAAACATTAGTAATAATACGAGTTCCAAAGTTACCGACTTTGCCGATGCCAATCACATATCCTTTTGAATTGTCTTCAAAGTTAACCAGGCCTCCGTCTTTGTATATTATATCATTCAGCATATCTGGATTGCCAGTATGTGTCTAGAGCATCCACTATCGAGTATCCATTTATTCTTTCCAATCTGCACAATTTTTCCATTGTGGATTGATTCCTCAACCCCCATAAAGCATGTTTCCTGCACATCAAACAATCTTAGTAGACAACTTGAATTTGAATATTGACTATATGCAGACTCATGAGACAATGATGATCTGAATATTTCTAAACCAGTATTAACAAAAAATTTATACATAGCCATTTTAAAAACTTTTTCAAAAATCATATTATGAAACTTTGAAAACCTTGCTTTGATACCAATTGTGAGAAATGCGGAATACGGATCGTAAGGCTAGGATTAACACTGGAGGGGGGTGAATAGTGTTTAAAGAAATTACTAAATCTTTTTGAGTTTTTGTTAATTTGAACACAAATTTATGCAATATTCAGACACAGATATGATCACAGAATCAAACACAGATGTAGAAATAAAGTAAAAGCAATAAAGGAAAGAACACACCGGATTTTATATTGGTTCGGAGTTACCCTACATCCAGTCTTGCACACACCTATGGATTTTATTTCAAAAGCAATTGTACAATTACACCCTCGATTTCAAGGCCACGAGGTACACCGCTCCAGATTCACAATCCTCTGGGTAGAGATGCTTGATTTCAGGGGCAACAAGTTCACCCAATTGATTTCCTAGGCTACAATCAAACCTTTTCTAACTGGATTGATTTCTAAGGCCACAATCACACCTTTTCTCGCTTGATTGATTTTCAAGGCTACAATCACACCTTTTCTCACTTAATTGATTACAAAGAAGTCTATAACTCTGAATAGCACTGAAATCTTGTTGAGATAGTGATAGAGAATCAAACCAGAAATGTTTTAGTTAGATTCAATGTTGATTTCGGCAAAGTAATGGTAAGAATATGTATAAAGAAATGTGAAAGAAGAAGAGTAATGAAAACCAGAAAAATATGATTGTAAATTTGTTCAAAACCACCCATATTTATAGTAGAACAACAGCCATGTCCATTCGTGAAGGGACATGACAAATAAACACTTCTTTTGAAATTCAAATTTTGAAATTAACTGCTACCATGTCGACATGGGGTATTTGAGTATGTCGACATGCCAAAGGAAATTTTGGTGATTTGTTTTTCTTTGAAAATAACTTCTATCTTATACTAAAACTATTTTAAACTTTATAAATATACTTAACTATAGTTAAAACACATAAGTAAATATAGAGAATAATATTTTGGTATATATATAGAATTTTAATATAATTTTATATTTAAATATTAAAAATTAAATATATTATTATTAAAGATAGTATAAAACCAAGGATAATTTGATTTTGAAAATAAAGATTATTTTGAGGCTAAAAGTATTAAAATCAGGATAGATGTTTTTTATTCTTTTAAAAGGAAGATTTTGAAAACATTTTGAAAACAAGAAATAATTTTGTAAGACATATTGAATAAAAGTTATTGGATACAAAACAATGTTCCAGTAGATTTTTCGTAGGTTCCATCCTACTTAGGGTTCCATCCCTTTAACGGGCTAGAAGTGGATTCCATTCCACGAATAAATTATATTTTAAGATGCCAGTGCTTTTCTAAGAGTTTTAACAAAATTCCTATTTAAATTACTTATCTTGAACTCTTGATAATCTTGATACGCATGAGTCTTCAATCTTGATATCTTGAATCTTTATATTGTATGGTCTTCATTCTTGGTACCTGCATGGTTAAATCCTACATATACAAATATATCTAAGCTATGATGTTAGTATTTATATTTTATAATCTTATTCTAAGGTTGTTGTCATCAAAATCACCATCTTAAGAACTAACGAAATTGAATTAATTTGAAATCGAAGTTGAAATCGAAATTGAATCGATTGAATGGAAATTGGAATTGATTCGAATTGGAAAGTTGGAATTGGATTGGTATGACTTTGAAGCTATTTTCAATAAAATTATTTTAATATAAACTGATTAAAATCTACCTTCTTAAATATACAAATTATTTTACTATATAAACCATTTTAATATTTAAACTATTTTAACCATTTAAACTATTTTTAATTATTTTAACCATTTGTACTATTTTTAACTATTTTAATTATTTAAACTATTTTAAAACTATTCAAACTATTTTTTAGACATTCAAATTGGTCTAGGGGGTGTTTATTTTTAAATCATGGATTTAAATACAAATTGGTTCAAAATGAAGTTATAACCTAAATTGAGATTTGAAACAATTTTGGAAACAAAATCGTGATATTATGGCGAAAGTGATTTTGAAATGAAATGGTATATTTTGAGTAAATATGATGATTTCGAAATGGATTTGATTTTGAAGCGAGTATGATATTTTTGTATCAAGTATGAACTGTTTTCGAAATGTAAGTACCAACCGGTGTGTAAAACGACGTTTGGTTGTTAAAGAGACCGGGGCCGGATATGGGCATACTCTCTGTCAATACCAGAACCACTTTAACAACTGTGTACATGGAGTAATGATCCAAAACGAAGTGGTTGGATTTGGAGTACGTTTGTTGGACTTGAAGAAAGAGAACGATGATGGATTAGCCTAGCACTCGTGCCAATTTGAAATGGATCAAACAGGAGTCGTACCAGCCAAGTGGCTAGCTACCCCGAGCGGACACACTTCTTAGTATAACCATCATTTACATTGACATTGATTGGTGCGCACCCTCCGATTTTATGGTAGCGTTGGACGAGCATGGCTATGATGCGTTACCACCGGCTGGGAAGAGTAAACTAGTAGTATCCTACATTGGGCACTGCCTCACGTGCCTTGTCATACTTTTATCCATATACGAGACTCATACGATTTTGGTTTAGTGTTGTCGTATCACGGCGCATCCCTGACTACTGACGTTCTACTGGTGGCATGAAATGCAAACTACTATTATTCCTACCTTATGTTGTTTGTTGCATTATATTTCATTCTTATGTATATGTATAACTCTGATAAATGTGGTATAGATTATAACCAAATGTATAGTAAATAGCTTCATGAACTGTTTATTTAATTAATATAGTTTATCATTTCACTGTGAGATTCTGTGTTTGTTTTCTTCTTCTTTTCTTATTTTTCTTAATTAAACCCAAATGATTATCTATGTTCCAGATTGTTTAAGTTGGACATGTGTGAATTATTGTCGATTTAATCTTTCGAATGTGGGTCATCACATATGGAACAAGCATCCAATAAGGAGAAAGTGGAGTTTTCGTATCTTTTCTCATATCGGAGGCAGGCAATCCTGACAATGAAAGGCAAGATGGATCTTTGTGAAGTGGAGATGTGCCAAGAGCACTGAATGGGTTTTTTGAAATCGAGGGAGGCATGGATGAAATTGAAATAACCAGAGGAAATGTGACATCAGAGGCAAATAGCAGAGGAAAATCATCATTTGGAAGCAACGAAAGTAGAAGAAATCATAACAAGATTGGTCATATTCGACGAAGCACTAAAAGCTCGACCAAATCTCGTTAGAGATTGCTCGCTAAGTTAACGATTCAGAGATTTTAAGCAAGACAAGGTAGGCATGAGGGCTAAAAAAGTGAAGAAAGGGGGAATGTGCGGAACTTAGGGGTACGCAAGGGTATGAATAAGAAAGCAGTTTTTAACCCTTTTTATTATACTCGGTAATATATTAGATCTTTAAAAGAATGTTTTAAAGATAATCCTAAGTGTGAAATGTTTTGGGTTTATAGTAGCAATGTTTTAATAACATTTGTTTTTAACCTATTTAATTATACTTTTGTAAATGTGAAATCTTGTTTAGATTTGTAAATATTCTTATATCATTTGAGATAAGAATATGGATGCATTTCTAGGTATTGAAAGAGTAGAAATGAATAGTGAAAAAGTAGGAATGAATAGTGAAATAGTGATATATGTGTATATATTTTTTGTAAAGGTATTTAAATATATACACAAGTATTTACAAAGAAGATTTAATTAGTAAAAGAATTGATTAAATAAAAGGGTTTTAGAAGTCACTTGTGTGACTTAATCGTGCTTTATGCAACTTAAGCATGTTTTGTGTGTTTATTTGTTTATGGAAAGTATTTAATCCTATACTTGAAACTAAAAGCCGACAAAGTAGATTTATTCTATATGTAAGAGTTAAGAATGATGTGTGAGTAGGTTTTAGAAGCAAACAGTGCTCAAACCTACTGGCTTCACTCTTGACAGAAGGATGGTATAAATTGAGAAAGTTGAAAACTTGATAAGTATACGAGACCTAGTTTCCATATGCGATCATTCTATTTTGTACTTGATAATCGATTAGTCGACTATCAAAATTGACCAAATTAACTTTGGAAGTATATGTAAGCATCATGTAAGGATATAGTTGAGATCCCCCGAGGATGACTCATTCATATAAATAATCTCCTACTTTAAGAACGTATATGTAAGATCCTCCAGGGAGGACTTCTTTATATCATTCATTTACTTCTTAAAGAACCAAATTTTAATAAACCAGAAATTCATTAATTTAGTTTTGAAGAGACCAGAATGGGATAAGTGTATTACTTACCAAAAACCACTTCAAGACTGATATGCAATTCCATGTTTTGGAAGTGCTTGTGGAGTGAAATGCTATAGAATTAAATTGTCTATCCTAAGGTTAAGTCCTAGGAAGAGGTCAGAGTTAGTATACATCGGACGATTTGTGCTGGAATCCATAGAGAAATTCGAGAACTGTTCGAGTGATAATGGCTCGAGATACTGGAATTTAGAGAATTCAAGATCTGTTCGAGTGATGAAGATTTATATGTTAAGATGCTAAATGTGACTTCACCATCGAAAATGACTAAAGATAGAGTAGGATGCACAACCTAGTGGTTTAGCTAGCCCAAGGGGTATATCAACTCCATATCTAAAGATACTTATGGATGTTGCTGGCGGGAGTTAATGATACTTGGCATTACGTGTCCGGGCATGGAGCAGTTGTGTTTACCTTATGGTATATTTTATCTAAAGATATACCATGCTCAAAAGTTAGTTTCTGATCCTTGTCATGAAGTCCTGCCTCGGTTTACTAAGGGCGCCTCCATGGAAATCCATACACACACACACACATACACACACACACGCATATATATATATACACACACATATATATATACACATACCTTAGCGATTTTAGTTGTACTTCTAATATTACTGTGTTGTAAGATACAAGCAGCAATGCTATTTTTTATTTATATTCTATACCCTAGACACTATCTATTATTTCACTTTATGTACTTATTATATGGTTTAACTCTTTTGAGGGGATAACTGTTACGGTGGTTCGAACGGTCTGAGAAGTATTGTTATATGGTATCTACATGTTTATTGAATTTCTCATTATATACTTATGTCGGACTCGTGGTTTTATCTTTCCCTTAATTCTGTGGATGCTCTTTCGAGTTGTCTGAGAAAGGCATGTTTTCATTGATATTATTTAGAGCTCGAGGAGACAAGCTGGATGCTTTCACCTACCATAGTATTTTATTTCAACTACATTACTATTATATATATATATATATATATATATCAGCATTTTCTGAGAACAGGTTGTTGTAACTATCCAGATTGATGATAGTACTTAGGATTGTAACTCAGAAATGTTGTTTATCTTTGAGTTACACTTTTTGTTGTCTTTTTGATAATATATGTTTTCGTCCCGCTATGAGATTCTGATGTTTTATTCTCTTCTTTCTTGTTCTTTTTTTCCTTTATTTTACCATAACAGTCTATCTTTATGGCACTTGGGTGCATGGCACGTGAATCCTAGGATTATAAGTAAGAAAATTATAAGTAAACAACATACTGCTGATTATTGTCGACATTTTGGGGTTAAAAAGGTAGGTTGTTGCAGTTTAAGAAAGAAAATTGAAAGGTACTAAAACATTTCTAAAATTATAAGTAAACAACATACTGTTGATTATTAAGAATGTACCATATTAAAATCGGCTTAGTATGGTTTTGAATTTTCAATGAAGTACCTGATGGAAACATATTTTATACTTGATTAAAAGGGTGTTTGGATTATCCCAAAATATTATACACACACACACATAAATATCATATTAAAATGTTTTATATGAAACAAACGATATAGACCCCTTGCGCATCGACAATATGGATCATTATTTTGTTGTGATATGTAGTATATTAGCTCTTATTTGTACATCTTGTGTATTAATATAATATCAAATCTAAGGTAAAATTACTAAACGATAGTTAATAATTTTCTCAAGTATTTACAAAATATTAGAGTTAGTTTTATGGAAACAACAAATTCCTTTATGAAGGAGTGTTCGAACTTGAACATTATAAGTGATATCAAATATAATAAGTCAACCTTAAATTCATGTCCAACCTTAATTAAGGGGCTTTTGGTTGGAAATGTCCCAAATGAGAGGTTGTGGAAAATTCAATTATAAAGGCTAAGTACATCACCTTGAATAATGTCACGGTGAAAGCGGTATATATATGCACAAATATATAAGAAAGCAATGATTGATTCACACTATTAAAAATCCAGTAAAGTATTATGATTTCAATAATGAAACGTAGATTGTAATACAAGCCAACAACTTGATAAAAATCGAGATATGGTCTTCGTAATGATATTTGATAAAAGAGTTTATTAGTAATGGGAAAGGTAATTGAAAAGTGGATACAAAATAATATTATCGCACATCCATTCACCAAGGTCTTTCCTCATTTTTGTTTAGGTAGATAGATCAAAGGTATGGACATGAAGCACCATAATTTACCTCAAGCGCAAGTGGAGAGTGATTGAGTTAAGGGTGCATCCTAGGAGTAATTATGTCATTTATTATGTAAATTAACTCTTATAAGACAATCTTGTTCGAAATGATGTGAGCATCTGGTTTTTTTCCTTTTATATATGTTGTTATATAAAGATATAAATTATGAATCAAATGCCTTAAACATATAAAAGTAGAAATTTTTAGAAAAAATATCATATTGATTGCAATTATGAATGTGTTCGTAACTATGAGTGTTGAATCGATACATACATACATACATACATATCTTATTCCTTAAATGTTCCTAGTCAAGATTTATTGAAAGAAGATATCGATATGTTTATCCATACTAATGTAGGTAATGCTCTCTATATGATGGACGGTGATTTACTCATGACCGTTGGGAATATCAAGGGATTACATACTTATGGTTGTTTGGAACAATCATAGAAAGACTTAACAAGAGTCTTCTATAGGTTAATATAAATAAGTCATAATAGAATATCTTAGGGTAACGATGTACAATAGTCTTTGGACTCAAGGGTACAATTTATCTTAAGTAGTTGGTTATACTTTGATTATGATAAATACTTGGCATAGCATAATTTTTTACAATCATAGTTGGGTATACGCTGTATTATTTGAAGTGAAACACTACCCGGGATTCGTCTCCTTCATTATTGAAGGTCGGTATCATTGTAATTGGTAGTCAACTTAAAGTCAAAATCATTGGCCATGGTAGAATGGTTAGTTGATACATTTTACTAGATTGAACTAAGGACTTTAAAGTGTTTATGCAATTAATATGGATATTAATTCAGTTTTTGACCATGTACCCAACTCTAGATATTTAAGTGATTTAGTGGTGACGAAAGAAGACAAGCACAAACCGCCGTTGCTATATGAGCATATTTTAGATTGGAAATATGATTTCATCTAAATCTTCTATAACCGTTAACTTGACCTTATACTGTGCTTCGGCAAAGTTCGTGTAAGATTTAGTATTTAAATTATTTAAATTTTGAATGTGGATCGAGTTCACACTAATGAGTCAACACAACCACTTTGTTAATTATTTTCGAATTAAACCAATGGTAAAATTAATCTATAAATGTTATATATTAATAGTAAATTAATATGTTGTAATGTTATATAGCTACTTCAATTATTCATTTCAAGTTTAAAATTAAGGAGAAGGATGATGGTTTGATTGAATGAGGAGATAGAAATTAATTAATTAAACAGCGATTCAAGTAGGAGTCAAAGGGGGTCACTAACTTTCCAAGTCAACATCAAAGCTGACCACATTTAGGGATTCTCTAAGTGCTTTACCAAGTCTTCAGAGGATAAGAGAATGGTGAAGAAAAGGTGCAAACCCGTTGCTATTATAGGATAGCCTTCACCATAATTATGCACAAACTTTTTTAGTGTTCTACCTCAACGCTAGCCGCCTACCCCTGGCTTTGTGAAGCCATCTTCTCAACTTTGCAAAGTGAATATAAGGAAGATACATTACTGCTTCAAGAGGAAATCTAAACACACAACGTATTGACTCTCGACGAGATCATTACGATGTAAGGTAAAACTTTTTATTGATTATATACTCACACACACATATACATATATGTCAACATATCTTTTATTTATGAATTAATATTGCTCAAAAATTAAATTAATAAATAATTCAAAATTATTTATAATTTTGAAACCCTCTTTAAAATTTAATACATTTCAAATATATATACATATATATAAATAATATATATATATACATATAATTATTTTCAGTAAGGTTAAAAGTATATGCATTATTTTATGTTATATGTTATTATTAATATATGTTTTAAAAAAATTACGCTTAATGTATTTTTCGATTTTAAAACTCAAAAAAAAAAATATGCTTTGTTTTCTCAAACAAAAAATTAAACTACGTGCGTGTATGTATGTGTTTATGTGTGTGTTTACTTATAACCATCTATTTGAATATTTAATAATTAAAAAAATTCAATTTTAGATCAGTTTTGTACATATTTTGATAATTATTTTCCTAAGTCAAAATGTAAACTTGAATTATTTGACATATATTATGTCGATCAGATTAATTTAATTTAATACACACACACACACTGGCTACTGCATCGGATTCCAAAAAAATTAAGTAAGTCGTAACATTTAAATTTGAATTTTAAAACTAATTTTATTTATAGCCGAAAATAAAATGATTATTTATGTATAAACTTATCCTATATTTTTAATATAACAAATTAAACTATTTTATAATTGTTATATATATACACATATATTTTAAACTATATTCTATTTATTAAATATATGTTTTACATAAAAATGTTATTTATAAAATACAAATGGCCAAAAAAAACTATTTAATATTTATAAAATTGTAATTATAATATAACATATTTAAATATTGTATATATATCATCAAGTTGACATTGTTATACATGTGTGTGTTTTGTGTATATGTGTGTGTGTGTGCGCGCGCGCGTGCGTGTGTGTGTTATCTTATTAACTATGGGACGGAACGATCAATTATTTCCCTATAAACCACTAGGATAAGTTATATGTTTATATTATTGTGATGCTCATACTGCGAATATGAATGTCATAATATATTAAAATTTAACTTAAACGTTAACACTAAATAAATGTGTTAAGCTAATTAATTAAAATAAAATATTTCGAAACACTTTTATTACTTAACACTAAATTTAATTTAGTATAAGAAATATTATTTACACAAACACAAAATAAAGATTTTGTGTAATTTAGTAAAAGGTAAAAAAAAAATTGAAATTCGTCTTTAACCTAACTACTAGTGCACCTAATCCAGTAATAGAACTAGATGATATCTAACTCACCCACACTTGATGGTTCGGGTGACCTAATACTCGCTATAATCCAAAGGATTTGAGCGACGTCTCCCCACATCCGGACCAATTGTTACGAGAGATATCAAAATCAATGGAGCTAACAAATCTAGATGATGTTTTCTCACCTGAACTCGTTGATGTGGGTTATTGCCATCCACCCCATCTAATGGATTTGATTCTCCATTTCCTCTATATATTACATTACTATTGTAGCTCCTAAACTACCACTATAGTGAGGCCACCACCAGGTCATACTCCTCCCCATGGTCAAGGCTAACTCCATTCACCTCCTTCAAACCCCTTCTACCCCAACACATCTAAATAACATTGTTTTACCCTAAATCTTCTCCTAAGTTAAAATCTAACATCCTTTTCACTAAATCATTCGCCGGTCGACATGTTAATCAACACATTCAACAACTTCAACCAAGTTTTTAGTATCATGAATGCATGCAAATTTATGATTCATGTGAATACTCCCACCTAACTTCTTTAAACTTCGACCAAGACTCTCCTCCTCTTTGTTTTCTTCCTCCTCCTCGAGCTTACTATGACCAAAAATTGAAAGGCCCATAATGTCTTCAAAACACCTCATTTTGATTTCAAATCCATGTATCAAGTAAAGTATAGGGTACTTATTTGATTAAGCAAAGAAAAATTGAAATATTAAGGTTTAGAAGAATTTGAGATTAAAAGAGGGCTGGAATATTTTTTCCTTTCCAGGTTGGATGGCGTAATAATGGATCATCAAAAATAAAGAATATAAAAGATGGTCTTATGCATTTCCCCACCCATTTACAATTAAACCCCTATGTAAAATTATTTACACATATATTTCTCTAATTTTTTATATAAATATAAATTTTAGTTTAAAAAATATGTTTATGAAAATATTTTATGCCACGTTGAACTCGTCTTAAACAAAATGATTTAAGTAACAATAAATACCTAAGCACCAATTGATAATTAACGTTGTTTTGTGTATGAACCTTCTTATGTTACTTATATCGATAAGGATTTTTTTCATTTTAGCCTCGTTTTTAAACTTATTATTGCAAATATCTCAGTTTTAAAACTAATATCAAATATAGCCCTATTTTGACCAGCTCAGCGCCGAACTGGTCAAAATGCACTTGCGACTTTTCAAATGACGTCAGTGTAAAAAAATTTCAAAAAATACATTGACGACTTTTGAAAAGAAGCCAGTGTAAAAAACAAATTCAAAAAAAAAAAACACCGGCAACTTTACGAAAGCCGCCAGAAAAAAAAATTACACTGGCGACTTTTGAAAAGTCGCCGGTGTATTTTGACAAGTGACTGCCGATCTGACCAAAACATGGCTATATTTGATATTAGTTTTAAAACGAGACTATTTGCGATAATAACTTTAAAAACTAGGCCAAATCGAAAAAAAAAAAATCTACCGCTATTGAACAGCAATATCGATCATTGATAGATGGAATAGTCTTTTGACTTTATCTATTGAATAATATAATATTTCAAAATAACAATAGTAAAATAATAAACTACAAGTAAACGCCATATATAATGAAATTCTCATATACATGTAGAAATACAATTGTGAAAATGATATTTTGAAATTCGATGCATCTATAAGTTTTGAATCGATCATAATTTTTCACCATTAGGTGATAAATTTTGAAACATAACTACCAATCGATCATGAGTAACTTTAATTAAACTGCCTTATAGGGGGAAAAAGATAACTAAATCGCTTTTTAGAAAGAAAAAAAATGTTTGTTTGCATTTTGGAAGAAAACTGTTTAACTATTACACATTGCGATTTAAGTGCAGCAAAATAGAATTTACCCATCTTTTAAATGAAAGACAGATTTGTTTTAAGTAAAACATTGTTGTGTAGAAGATAAGTTAAATTGCCCTTCCAGGCTCAAAAGAAAGTTGAGCTACCTCAAAAGGAAGGAGGAACTTCCTTTAGAAGGAAGGCTCTGAATGCTCTAAAATAAATTTTATTATTAACTGGGAGCAGGTTTGCAAGCCCAAGAACCAAGGTTATTTTGGCATAAATAACTTAAAATTATTAAATACATCTCTACTCGAAAATGTGTTTGAAAGTTTCTGGATGATAAGGAGGCAACGTGAAAAGAAATTGAACAAACTTTTATTATAGGTTATTTAAATAATGAAAGACTAGACACGTGGGGTTATGCACAGATTATACCGTTATATAGAGGACCCCTAATGATTATCAACGTTATACTTGACACTAATACTCCACCATTGTTTAATCAATGCCAATCTATCTAGTTGTTACCACCTCATCTTTACATGTGCTTGATCGAGTCACGGTCCGATCCACGCTCTCGCGGGACACTTTTCAACGTTGATTCATTTTCGAGTACATGTCGCTCTATCAAATATCTATTCCCTTGTGTTGATCATCGATGTGAGGATCTCATATTATTGTTTAATTTCACTTGTGTGCTTTTGTATAATCGTCCATGATATATTGATGACTTTTGTTTTCGTCGTTTATAATTAAACTGTAATGCCAAGTATATTGTAGTTTGTACTGGAGACAGTTTGTTTAACCGTTAACGGCTGAACAATATTATTATTTTTACATTGTGGTTGACGAACAACATCTAACCATGGTGCCTCTAACAAGTAGCATGGTGCAGTAGCACACTAATTAAATAGTTAGCGCTTTCCTCACTCTCTATGTGGATCATTCTCGCATTAAAAGATAATCAAGGAAAGTTTTTAGTTTATAACACCTACTGAAACAAAATAAGGGTTTTGCACACTAAGTCCATATTTCTGATGTTATAAAAAAAAATATAAATAAATATATAAATTAGATCCTTATTTTTCTAAATCAGAAAGCTCAAGCTAGCTTGCAATTTCTTAATAAAAAGTGCAAATTAACTTACGTTTTCCAAAAAGTTTTTCAAAATTGAAAAATCAAATTTTCTTTACTCGCAAATGATAATAATTATTATTTAAAAATAATTTTAGTACATACTACCGCTTTTCACAATTATTGAAATTTATAGAATTTCATTTTTATTTTTGCAAAATTTGCAAGCTTCCTTAGATTTTCTGTCATAAAAGTTCAGGTTATTTCTCTATTTTTTTCAAATCGAGACCAAATTTACATATTCGTTTCAGTATGCACTATTCTTATATCATTACAGTGGTACAATTGTGTTTTTAAAAGAAAACTACATCCAAAAGAAGTCACGGCCACAGCGCACATAATTTTTATACATTAAAACAAAAATTAAAAAAGAAATTAGCAGGTAGCATTGCCATATCAATCTAACAGAGTGTAAGTCATTTGTTAGCCAACCTCTAGTCATTTGTCTGTTCACTCCGCCTCCGCCTGCACATTTTGTGTCTTTAACTGCATAATTTGTGTCTTCAGGCTGCATTCCTGTACCTATTTGATATGAAACAGTTATGATGCATGCTTAATATTCCTTAAAAAAAAAGATGAAACCCAGTGCACGAGGCTGCCACACGATAGCATACTTAATATTCATATGAACAAAATATTATGTTGTTATCTTTGTTTTTTTCTCATGGAACAACGTTATCATATAACTGAATTTTTCATAAATTTACTAATATTTACAAAATACATATAGCTGGAATTTTAACAAGGAATTCATTAAATATTTAACACACAACAATTACAAGGCCAAAATAAATATAAGCACCATAATCATTTGGTGCGAATACTTGCATGTTAGAAATTTGATTACAATGCATCACAATATATTAAACAAGAACGAGGCTAGTTGCCTAATAAAATATTGAAATCTAGTTTGAATAATTTTGCAACTGTCTCTCCGTCTTTTTTCTTCTTTCTTTTTAATTTATTTATTTTTTCTGAAATCGCAAATAAAATAATGTTTTGGCTTTCCAGGACTAAAGAACTAAGATGTATACAAGTGTACATACTGACAGTCGTATTATTTTATACAGAAACAAAATAGCATTCATTAATGTTGCATTCCATTTGCAACTAATAATCATGTGGAAAGAGTATCCAACATTGATATTGGTGTTAAGAAATCCGGCATATCAGTTATGAACACTTATTTTAATAAAAAGGTTTAAGAACAAAAGCAGATCCAGTAATGTAAAATCAACAGTAATAAAAATTGCAAGGAATCACTCAAATAATAGCCAACTTTTTTTTGAACATGATTCTCTTTTCAAAATCACAAGGATATAATGTAAAGGTTTATGTACATATGCCGATGTATACAAGTATTTGTTTAAGGGCTGATTTTTTGACTAAGACATATGTTGTGCAAAAATTGCATAAATGCGAAAAAACAAAAACAAACAAGATCTAGATTTGCCAATTTGAACATCACTCAATCAAACAACAATTATTCTATTACTTCAGATAAATAGTAAATAACTATAAAGAAGAAAGAGACGCACAATATTTATACCTATTCCACTATCATCAAGATAGCGTATGAGATTTTATTACTCGTGAGAGAGTTACAAGAGATTACAAGATAAGAGTTTACATACCAAAGCCCTAAAGGGTTAACAAGAAGAGACACTCTATTTGGAGATCACTGGCTGAACATCAAGATCGGTTTACAATGAAGTTTACCTTCAATATATAGTCAGTGCAAATCTTTGAGAGTCGTCGATTAAATTATCAAAATATGTTAAGAAGATAATGGAGGCAACTTACAATAGTAACAAATGGTGCAAACATAGCAAGTAATTCATTCATTTCTTTAATTAGCAAAGATGGAAAAAATAATCCCAAAGCAATGTGATTACTGAGAAAAAAAATAATACGCATATTTTTTTTCAAATATATTTTACTCCATAATGTGAGCATGCATTTATTTCCTTACCATTTAATGAAAATACAATCCAATAATTAATGCATTTTCGTAATAAACATACGTAATTTTTTTCTTTTTGCATATTTTTCCCTTCTATTTGTGATTTTGTATCACCAGAATTTAACACTCCACCTTGATGCAAAATCACATATCTTCAATACCCCACCTCGACTCAAATTCCCTTTTTAACATAAAATCTTAAAAATGAACCCCACCTTCAACCAAAATCTCTTAATGAGATAGAAACAGAAAATGAATACTTATCCAGTGGGTTCCAGCAAGGCCACCCCGTCACACCTTGCTAACGAGCTCAGACTATGTTCCCGCCCGCTAACAAAATGTTGCAAATATCCAAAATCAAAAGAAGGTAGATACCAAAATAATCTCAAAACCACCAAGGCCAAAAAATCCTCTCAATCACCAATCAAATCTCTCTTTTTTCATATATTTTATCTGCCAAACAATAAATTTTTCATGAAAATCAACATAAGACTCTTACAACAGCGTTGAACCATGAAGCAGATATAGGTTCTCAAATCCAGATGTCCATTCAACACACTAAACTTCTTATCACCAAAGTTCCAAGACTGGAACGCTCTTCTCTCTCAACATAATCTCCTCCGTTTTTATCTTCTATATTGCACAAAATCTCATTTTCCATCCAAATGAGTAATAGCATAATTACCACCAGATCTACCGCTCTTTCTTGAAGCCATCGATGCACAAATTTAAACAAATCGCCCTGCTCCGATACCAATCTGTAATGAAAATAATAGCACTTTGCGGAAGCTTTTATCAACGTATCTTTGTCACGCATATCACAAAGAGATAACTTGGATTGAAGAGAAAACGGAATTGAAATCAAAACGCAATAACACAAGATATTCCACCCAATTATCTACTTTATTAATTCACCAAAATTTTGTTTACAATTAATAGAACAAAGCTAAAATAAACAAAATATTATTCAATCAATAACCAAACTGAGAAAGGGAGCAAATATTTAAAATTGTTGAAGAAGAAGAACAACGATTGAGAAGAGAAAATTAACAAATAGATTTTTCATCACGCTTTTACACTCTCTTCTACTCTCTATTTATATAATCAATTACTTAATATCCAAGTTAACATTATATGGCAAAAAATAATTTTATTAGGCAATTAGAGAGAGAAATAAACATACTCAAATTTGCCTATTAAATAGGAGGAACAAAATCTTCTCTTTCTTTCTTTTGCATATTTATTTTCCTTTATTTGTGATTTTGTATCACCAAAATTCAACACTCCAACTTGATGTAAAATCATATATCTCCAACATATCAAGCATGTCATATCTAGATCTATCACAAATCCTCATATCTCAACCATACTAAATTACAAACTTCAATCACCGCCTGCAAGTGATGCATCTCCCACATGAGGTGCATCACATAAATCCGGTCTCAAAACGTTTGTAATACCACAAAGATCTTCGTCTTGTCTTTGTGGATTTTGCAATTCGACACCCGTCTTTCATTCGATCTGAGCTCATTACCTGATCACTATCGATCCTTCAAGCATCATAAACATGAAGATCCTTATCTAAAATATGATCCTCAATGCTAGAATCATAAGCAGAGACCACGTTAACTTCTCCACATTGTTGTGAAGTAGGTCCTTCAACCGTTACTCGCTTTTCATTGTCGACTAAAGAACCAACCAAGCTATAAAGTTTTCCTTATTCCAATATTCCTTTCGTCCTTACATGAGCACATTTATTCACTTTGAAAACCCCACCTTGAGTCTCATAAGTGCAACCACAACGATCCAACTGACTGAGAGAAATAAGATTATGCGAACAAGTAGGTACATGTCTCACTCCAGAGACTTCTCTAACCACACCGTCATGCATACGAAACCGGATAGATCCAATACCACAATCGGTAACTCTTCTCCATTGGTTGTCCTAATCATACCGACACTCTTCTCATAAGAAGAAAAACAATTCACATCTCTACAAATGTGAAAACTGACTCCCGAATCCATCTTCCAAGACTTATTTTCACTAAAAATGACATCACAAGAAGCATCACTATCGGTACCTTCAGCAAAACCTGCATGTGCATCACTATTAGTATCACCATGCGCAGCCTTTTTTTAATCTCTTTTATAAGCATAACATTTGTTGCGTATGTGACCTTTCTTATTACAATAATGACAAGTGATAACACATTTACCATTAGCGTCCTTTCAAATTGTATCTTTCTTTGAGTTCCTTGCCACCATAGCCTCACTTTGAATTGATTTCATACCTGACCATTTTCTTCCAAGCTCCTCGTTATTCGAACAGTTTCCAGAGAGATAATTCCATTAGCATTGAAATTACTCAATGAAACAACCAAAGTTTTTCAACTTTCTGAAAGCGAACTCATTAATAAAAGAGTCTGTAACTCATCATCAAAATTGACTTTCATATTTGCCAATTGATTTATTACATCTTGAAATTCATTCAAATGCTCTGCAACAGACTTCTCTTCATTTAATCTCGATTGTACCACTTTCGAACCAGAAAAGCCTTACTAGCAGCACTCTTTGACTCATACAAAGATATCAACTTGTCCCATAAAGCTTTCGTGAATTCACAACTAACCACATGATGGAAAACTGAATCATCAAGATACTGACGAATCAAAGCAATCGCCTTCTTATCCATCTTCTTCTATTTTCTCTCATCTACATCAGATGGCTTCTTTACATCTCCATCAATCAGATCATGAAGATCATTGAGGTACAAAACATCATACATCTTATGCTTCCAAATACCATAATTTTTCCCATCCAAAATAGCCATCTTCGAAAACGAAATCATCTCCGTCATCAATAATTTTTCAAAAACAAATTACTCTAAGCTTTGCGATGATCTGTTGGGGTGTCTCGCATTGTGTGTGGGTAATGAGCGCATATTAAAAGGAATAATAGTCCCACATCGTGAAAAATAATGGAGATGAAGTGGTATGTATATGAGTTTGATCGCATGTAACAACGGATTTCTTTTGTTAAAAGATGTTGGCCAAACTCATATGTTGCCCCGCCGCAGAGATGTGCGGACCAGATTTCAACATGGTATCGGAGGTTCATCTGAAACAATGGACAATGCGCAAGAGATTTGTATATCGTGATGGCTAGCAGTATAGGCTTAAATAGTCAGACTTAAGGTGGAGCTAGATCATGGTACGTTGGATCTGGTAGAATGACACGGGAGCGAAGTCTCAATATGGCATAGGCATCGTTGTTGGCGTATTGGAAGACGCATATATGAATGCGAGCCAAGGTGGAGATCTGTTTGGGTGTCTCGCATTGTGTGTGGATAATTAGCGCATATTAAAAGGAAGAATAGTCCCACATCGTGAAAAATAATGGAAGTGAAGTGATATATATATATATATATATATATATATATATATATATATATGAGTTTGGTCGCATGTAACAACAAGAGATTCCTTTTGTTAAAAGGTGTTGGTCAAACTTATATGTTGCCCCCACGTAAGGATGTGCGGACCGGATTTCAACAATATCTGACATACCATGCCAAGGTTGGATAGGAACCACAGTTGACATCGTGAGAATAATTGATTGAGATGAAATTACTTTGTTGGTTTAAAAGTGAAAGTTAAGGTTGATAGAATTAGTGCATGATTAAAGTAGAACGGGGATTATTTGATGGTATAATAAAAAATAATATAAGTAGACAATCACAAGGATATAGTTGCAATTTTCTTTTCATGATTTCAGGGCTTGTTTGGCTAGAAATTTGAGTTTTGTGTTTAGCACCATTTGCACTCCCCGATGTTAACCACAAGTTTATATTTAAATATCTGGTTCATGTGACAGAAGAGAGAAAGAACAAATATTTAAATAGAAACTTGTGACTGATATTAAAGGCTACAAAATAGTGCTAATAAAGGAGGTCGTTGATCCAACGCATGTGCGTGCGCATATATACACACATATACTATATATATAATATATGTATATATATGTTATATGTATACATATATGTATGTGTATTATAAAACGTGAGAGAAGAGGAAGGGTGAAATATCCTACCCGTTACAACAAAGTGGAGAGGAGTAGAGGAAGAAAGAATAGTTTTTGAAAACAAGAAAAAATCGTTTTCAATGTTATACATTAAAACAATTTTCCAAATCACCTGCTTTCAACATCTACCCTGAAAAGACAAAACAGAATACAGAAATCAAGCCAAATGGATCTCAGATTCCAAAGGAGGAATTAGCCCAAAGCGAACCCCTATTCTGTCTGTAAGTGCATGCATATGACAATTCCAAATGAATGTTGTTACTCTTACTTACAAAGTAAATCTTAGTTGCAGAAGAAAGTACTCACGTAGAACTCATATTTGTCATGGGTATAGACCAAGTAACTCTTACAAATTTGTAAGATTGTCATTTTCCACTCAAAATAGTTTATACAGCTATGGTTATGCCCAAACATTAATATCTTAAAATTATAGTTTAACTTCCTTTGGGAGATTAATAGCATCATTCACGAGGAATTTTGAGGGTATCAGTTTTAACCATTAATGAAAATTTCAATTTTGAGAGGTTTCTGCGGGCGATATTATAGCATATAAAACTGTGCTTAGAAATTTAATTTTCACGAATTTTGAAATATATCCTAAAATTATAAGCATATGTATATTCTGAAATAGAAAATATGATTTTATATTGAATTTGTCTTATAGCATATACTTCTCTAGATTTTACAAACGAAGCTTGGTTCTTTGGGCAATTTAAATTTTTTATTAAAATGTAATCTACCAACATTAAAAAAAAATATTTTAAAAATCACATCATAAATTATTAGACTATGTTTGGATTTATTTATTTAATATTCATATTTAAAATAAGTCAATTTTCAATTAGAGGATGAGATATAAAAACAGAAAACTACAGTAAATAACATTTTAAAAGTTTAATTATCATTTTTCTATGTCTTTTTGGAAAAAAAAAGTCATTCTTTTCTTTCTTTTGTTGAATTACCCCAAGGAGAACTAAAACCGACATACTTCAGGTACTTATTATAGGGTTGTAAGATTTCAACTTGTGACATTTGATCTCGCGATTTGAACAATCGAAACAACCGAGCCAAAACTTGGTTTTTTTTATAAAGTCATTAAAATGTCATAATATAAAATCATTCAAAGAATAACTCTCTTAAAACAATTGTTTTAAAGATGACTTACATGAACGAAGATTTGAGAAACAACAAAAACCCACCAGTTTGACAGGTTTAAATATGTGGTCAAAATTACACCATACAAATTTCGGTTGTATTAAAAATTTAAAACATCCAAAACCGATGCAAGAGTAAATGCATAACCTTAGGTTATTACACTCTCATAATAGGAACCGTCTACAACAATCAAAACCGGAATAAACAAATAAAAATCTCAGAAGAGCCTAAGAAATTTTGCTTATATCGATCAGCTTTAATTAAATCAAACTCAAAAGGATAGTTATAGTTATTTAATCTACCGTCAACATTTTTAAACGTAAATTGTTAAACAAAATTTTAAGTAAAGTACAACAAAAATTCCCAATATTCAAAATCAGGAAAATAAGCATGAGGAAAAACTTGTGAATTTTTTAAGCTTCAAGGACATGAAGTTTAATTTTTTGCCTCAAGGACAAACTTTGGTCAATAACTCACCTTACGCCAAATGCTTTCATCCCAGATCTAGTTTAGTTTTCTTTCTTTTTTTCTTTTTTTCTTTTTTTTTGGGGGAGAAGGATGATGGATTTTTTGTGGAGTTATGACGCAAATTCATGATGGTGGCACATTAGTGATGTTAGGTGGTGGTGGTGGTTCAATGTCAACTGTGGCGGAGGAGGAGGTAGCGATGGCTGCGTTGTTATTTGATTTTGAAATTCTTAGCTGTGAAAACCTTTAAGTGATATTCATTTTTTCTTTTCCCCTCCTTTTTGTAAAAGAAAAACTAAAATTGAATAATGTGTCCACATGTTTTTTCTTTTTCTTTCAAAGACTATTCTTTTTTAAAACTTATTTTAATGTTTTATTCTACTAATGAATTTGGAACATTTCTGAAACTTAAGTTTAAAAAAGGTTATTTCAAAAATATTGCTACTGCATATTAAAGATAGATCGAATCACTTAGGCTTTATTTATATTGCACATTACCCGTTAAGAAATAAACATATATTATATTATTGCCCTTTTTGTCTTTGGAAGATGAGGGAGCAACCCTCATCCTTTCTATATTGCAAAATTGTATAACTGTTACCTGCATTGCTGCCGCCAAAGCTAGTAACTCCCTACATTGATCAAGCACAATGCTCTCACTTGCTACTAACTCTGATAGTTCAGAAATCACGGAGTTGGTATACTCAACCTGTGGCATGTGTATTCAAAACATGTTATTTAAAATACATCAAATTTACAAAATATGTCCATGCGAGATATTCCATATCTTTGTAATAATTTCATATCATTTATTTGAAAATCCCACTTTTTTGTGAAATCAGACAGTGATTATTTATATTATACTTTGATCAAATGCATTTAATTCAAATTATGTATGACCAATAAGTAATAGCTTTCCCCAGACTTAGACACCTACAATTGTACATATGGCTTTGCCCTTTGAACTACCAACACCTAAGATGATACTCTTTCTTTTTGTTTCAATGAATGATAAACATTTTTGTGGATGACCATTTCGTTATAAAACCACCAACACCTAAGAACTTTAGTAATCTAAAGTACCATCCTCCTATTTTCGTATAATTCATATGCAAAAGTCAAGTATCAATATAATACTGATGCCATATGTATACAGCCTAATGATCACAATGCAGCACTATCGGGGAAAGAACATTGAAAGAGCAGGAATCCCAATATATACCTTTGATAATAAATAACAAATGGATGATCCCATTGTTTGCATCACGTCAACTGCTGAACTGATAGCATTTTTTACATCACATACATTTGCCTGCAACCGGAAAAGGCAAAACGGGTAAATTATTTATAAGCATTTAACGGAAAACTGTGATAGCAGGTTCTGTAAAACAGCAAAAGGGCTGATAAGGGTGGATTCACCTCAGGCTAAGTTATGGATACAGTTGCAAAAAATAATTTGAGCTAAAATATATTTTACCCTTGTATGTGCAATAATTGGTAGACGAAGTGCGCTCGCTTTAAGAGCTTCAATTGTCCCTGACAATGAATTTGAATGTTCTTCTTGCAATTCATTCCAATCTTGAAGATAGGCTATCTGGATCAGAAATTAGTTATAAACATTTGGAAATGCTCGAAGTTATCTGTTTTAAGTTTCTGCACTAAAATTCTGGCAAAAGAAATAAAAATACAAACTAAAATATATAGTAATTTCAATGTGAATCAGTGTTTCTGGAGTGTTTTTGATGCTGAAAATGGATCTTCCCCGCTGCTAAATAATTAAGGCATGGTAATCTGAAAAAGGATGCTATATTTATACGATACGTTCAACAGAGCACCCATGGGAATTATTGAACCTAAAGGTGTAGTTTTTAGAATACGTGCAGTAATAATGTGTAAACGATTAGTGCTTGTAATCAAGCTCAACATTAACATGTAAAAAAGGCGAAGGATCTTACTTGTTCGTTTAATATCGATTTCAAACTTATCTCTCGCCTGATATACTGTACGTTCATCCTTTTTATGATGATAGTATCACGTATTTCTGAAGTAATACCCCATGCATTGCAAAGTATGGCCTGTTATATACAGCCAAATACACCCATTAGTAGATCTGCAAATGTGGACATTACAGAAAAGAAAATTTATCATAGGACAAGGTAAATCGATAAGTTAAAAAATGTGCCACTCAGACAAACATATGTATAAAACGATTAATCCAAAATTGTCATCCAGTTTATGAGAACCTGCAATATCTTTAATAATAGTTGTAATAGCTTTGGTACGTGAACTACCAAAAATGCCCCTTTGTATATTATTCAATCTTAATTACTTAAAAATGGGATATAATACTAAATTTCCTTTACAAATTCAAATGCCCATAAAAGTAGAATCTAATAACTGAACACGCTTTAAAATTCAAAATGCTTCTAAATATAGGAACTAAAATTAAATCTTCTTTACAGATTCAATATACTTCTAAGAAATATCACTTGAAAATAAAAAATTATTTTTTTGACTGATTTAAACATATACAATTTATAAGAAAAACAATTCACGCGCGGAGCGCGTGCCATTACACTCGTACCAAAATAAGTAGAACTGCTATTTTGTTGTAGTTCAGATGTGTGGATAATAACATTTTATATACTAATTTCTTGACAGAAGATATACTTTCTGGGTTGTGTCAGAATGAAAAAGCGGTTAGAGTGCTCAGAAATAATGATAAATCAAATAGTAAAGAACACAAATCACATAATAATTACTCAAAACTCTAGAATAAGTTTGAGAGTATGTCGGATGCACACTTATTTGACAAATCACAATATGACAAGTTGATAATTAAATACATCTGTTGATCTGATTCATTGCCGTGTGTAATCTTCTTAGGAGTACTTACATGCAAACATATTTTCCTTTTATGTTTTCTTTTGGGTTAGAAAATCCAATTTTTTTAAGAAAATACCATGATGTAATAAATCAAAACTTCGCAAGTGTGTCAGAAATTGCTCAGACATTTAAGAATATGATATATATTCAAATATAATTATGATAAGTTTCTCATTTTGTAGCATCCATGAAATTCTAATGCAAATATAATGACATAACTGAGATGTTGTTGGTAAGATAAATAAAAGGAGGCCTTTTGTGAACAATTAAGATCTAAAACTTTTTGATATGTTTCAAATCCTGAAGTCTAACCTCCGAAACTAAATATTGAGTTGAAATAACTGATTCAGCTCTTGCATTAACAAATCGCCATTGCAAGTCCCTAGTATGAAGCAACCTCAAATGATGAGCAATTTCTATGTGACTAGGACTCCTTTTTCCTTTTCTCACATCCACAATATAATTCAACATAGAAGATGAACCATCTCTAGTCAATATGCTGCTTGATGAAGAAGATGGACTCGCAGGTCTACTCCTTGTCGGGCTTGACATAGCCCGAGAAATAGAAGAAGCCTTATTCGGTGACAAAGGATAAACTAAACCTGGAGTAGGTGAAGGAGTCCTATGCCTTATGCTTGATATCGTCCCTGACGAGCTTACTAAATGCGTCAAGTTTCCACTTGCTCTTGGAGAAGTTGGTGGTGGTACTTCTATTGATGAAATTCTCGATCTTCTTGAAGGTGAAAACCCATGAGCTGAAGTTGATAAAGAAGGTGATCGTGTGGCTTTATCCATCAAATCCATGCTTCTAGTTAACATTTTTCCACCAATCATGCTAGGCCACCTAAGTTGATCAGCAGCTCTAACACGTGAACCTTCTACAGCCTGTGTTTTCTTTGTCCCAGACGACTTCAACATGGGGTCTGGTGATGGGTTTCTGGACAGTGTATTTTTCTTATAAGAACGAATGGATGATGCTTCAGATTGGAAAGAGGCAGACAAACTTCTAATAGAAGGCCATAATCCATCTGGGGTACGTCCTACCAGTGACCTTCTAGAAGAAGTTAACCTCTCATCCATTGTGTCACGAACTGGCGTGGTAGGCCTTGAAGACTGTGACGATTGTGACGATGGCGAAGAAAGCCTTGAAGACTTTGATGATGGAGTTGAAGGTGGAGATGAAGGGACAAAGCATCGTGTAGGAGAAGATGGAGTTGTGGGTCTTTTCCTTTCGACTGATATTGATCGATGTGTCCCAATCCCATTTGTCTGTGTAGAAGCATTCGGTGATGAACACCTTGTGCTTGAAGCAGTGCTCGATCTGAATTTCGAAGTAAGTTCTCTTGTTCTTGGTTTGCCATTAATAGGTGTGACATTGTTCTTCTCTGATGAAACTAACACTGATCTAGATTTCTTTTCTCCATTTAGCGATTTTTGTGGTGTAGCAGCAGCTAGAGACTCATCTTTGCACATTTCCATTCATATGAGTTTCTGAATCAAACCACATTGAACAGTTTTTCATATAAATATGCACCTATCTGATCATAACACTGACATGTTAACTTGTATGTGACAAGGAAATTTGTAAATAAAGCTAACTCGGGAAATCTATTTTAAAAAAAATTCTTACAAGTGTGCATGTGAGAAGGTTCATTGACCCTTCATTAGATATATCATTCAAAAGGCATAGACTAATGTTATATGTACCATACTTGAAGTATCAAAGTCAAAGTAAGCACGTTCATTTACTACAATAACTAACATGGCACCAACATATAAATGAAAAACAGTTAACATGCAAGCTCTGGAAGGAATAACTCGGGCAATGTAGCAGTCTATATGCAACATGCTTTCCAAATTGATCAAAAATTATATAAATATACAACATCCGACCACATGAAGTAAAAATATACAGGTCAACTAAGTAAACCAAGATTAAAGTAGAACAAGCAAAATGATTGATGCGTCAAACTAAGTAAAATGAAGTGCTAGTTACCAAATAGTGTGGTAAAAAGGGATGCATTTGTCATATTATCAATGTATTTACATAGGGATACACATTTTAATTACATTTTATGGGTTAGTGGAAACATTAATTGAGATTCACGCAAGAGCAAATTACCCTTCAGTTCCCCATAAAAAATAATATAACGTTTATAAATCATCATATTCATCTTAAACAATGGTTTAATCAGAAAACTGCATCAACCAGCATCAATTTTGGGAATTCCTAAAAAGAATATTAGGGAAAATTTCTAACTGAACAATTAAGAGATCATCTTACCCCGAATCAATGATTAATCGCCCAATACAAAATAAAAATTGATGCTACAGCTAGAGCTCAAAAAAATAGCTATGAGCAAGATTATTGACAATCATACCGAGTCTGAATTTGACGAGAACAAACGCAAGTATTTTCATTTTTCAATTAGCATTTGCCGTGTAAAGTTTCATTTTCCTTTTTCCTTAAAATGTGAAAAGATTGTCAGAAAAAACGGGGTATCAGCTGCCAAAGAGAGAGAGGAGGTGTGGCTTTCGCTTTTGCTTTCCGTTCAATGGCGCGTTTTCTTTTATAATCACGCAGCATGATATTTAATGAAAATATAATCGACCAGTCAAGATTATTTTGGGAAATTACAAGAGCATATTCAGTTCTTGAAAATTGGGATATAAAGTGAAGATCGTTATTTAGCAAGCGTAGATAGACATAAATCTCAAATCTAATTAATAGATGTCTGAGCTTAGAGACCTATTAAACAGACGTCCGGCAATAATCTTTTATTTAATTAGAGATTTCAAACGTCTAATTAATAGGCATACAAACTTTGACGTCTACATAGTAACCATCATTTGAGCTTTAGACGCCTGAATGCATACGTCTACTAAATAAGCGTATGAGACTAGAATATTACCTTGAATATTTGGGGTAATGTATATCGTTGGAGATTTCATATGAAGGGTTGCTGAATATAAATGTTGAATGTGTCTCTGTTGAAGATGCTCTAAAAGATATGGGTGTATGTTGAAATTTATTACAAACATAGACTTCTATATTTAAACGATTGACTAAAAGATTAGCCAACTTCGAAATTAGATTAATACGTTTCTGAAATCAAAAATTACATGCTAACACTAGGCTTAAATGTAAAATAAGGAATAAACTGAGAAAATTGAAGTAAATACACTAGAATATCTAGGAAAATAGGCACAAGGACAAACTTAGAAGAAGAAAATTAGACTGAAACACAACAAGTTCATTTTTTTTGCTGAAGTACGATCCTAGTTATAACTAGCATTTTGTATAGTGTAAAACTGAATGTAATTCTAGTTATAACAAGCATTTTGTATAGTGCAGAAGTTGAATACGATGCTAAATATAACTAGCATTTGTCCTTCAGGCTAAAAATAAAACTCCATGTCCTTCAGCCTAATTTTTTTCAAAGTTTGTCTTTTTCTCTAATTCCTTCAATATAAAATGGTTCGGCTAAACTTATCTACGTTGCTATGAAGATCTCTTACTATGATTCTCTTACAATCATAAGAAATTACAAGAGAATAATAAGAAATTAAACACTCAAACTACAAAGTTGCTAACTTTACATGTAAGGCTTTAGTTTGTCGTGGAAAGTATAGACCGCTTTCGTATGGCATGGGTATTTATAGAAGCTGATATGGATCATGAATAACTGAGATGGCACAATAAAACATGCGGGAAATGCTCTATATCGTCGATCTGGGCGCATGGTCTTGTAAAGACGATGCGGAATATGTGGCTGAGAGGCTTGCGAGCCGCCACTTCATACCAGGCATGTGTTTTAAGCTGAGTAAAGTGGCTTGTTTCAGGAGTAGGCATGCTTTTGGTAGACATGCTACAATATCTAGTACAGTCGGCTGTATCATTTGTCATTTACTTTAGCTTATTCAAATGGCAAGGCTGATGAGAAGCTTCTCATACACAATGGAGGCCGGTTGCTGAAGAATGTTGAGTGAATCTGAATATCACCAAGGATCGAGTCACAAGAGATTTGTTGAGCTGGTCAGAGGGCAATGAGACAAGATGGTGGGACCGGTTGAAGGCAGATTAAGATGAAACCGGACCAAATACAGATCACGCTCGAGCCAAGTCTGCTCAGTTGAGTAGGCATGAGGTCGGGTGTGCCGGCCGAACTACGAAAGCGAGGGTGTAAAGTCTAAATGGCAACCGAAACCAAAAATGAGTTTATTGAATTTAGGGAGCAGTGAAGGCATAAGGCCTTAGTGCCAAGCCAGAAACTCATACTAAAACTTTTATTCTATTTCAAAAGGTATAAGGCCTTATCGGCGGCCTAGAATGGTGTTTTTGAGTTTTGGTTTAAACAGGGAGAATGATTATTGTGTGACATGTCGAATGATTTAATTTCGGCTATGACCTTATAACAAGAGTAAAATACTTAAAGACCAAGCCTTATTATGTTTAAATTTATCAATGTTTAATTATAGTGAGAGGAAAACTCGTTCCGTGCTATAGCGACGTGGTCTTGCTATCTTTATGTCTAGGGTAATATATTGCTCATGCCAGACTTTATGTCTGACTCGTATTTTTATCATTGTTTTCCCTATAAACTCATGAGTACTTATTCGAGTAGGCTGTGTTTATAGGCTTAGGTATATTGAATTTTGGGATGGACAAATAAAGGAGTCAAAAACGAAGTAGAAGGCTTGAAAATATTATTTTGTTATTTAGATTTCATTATACCCAATGTTTATGTCAACATCTTTTTATGTTGGACATAACACTATTATTTATGTCGCATTATATTTTTGAACCCTCCATGGACACAAATATTGGGAACCGAATTGTAAAACATAATATGTAATGACGTGTTTCTTTATTATAGCTTATTTATGCTATGTTTATTTAAAGCTGTATTATATAACTGATCTCATCTCTATCGCCGAACGATAATCCCAAGGTGAGTGCAGTACATTGGTGTTTCACCTTTGGGTCTCGGATGAGGGATGTTACAACTGCTTTATCTTTTGAATATCCGAAGGGCTTCTCCAAGGTGGCCCAATAAGGAAAAATAGATGATCCATCATCAAACTGTAATACCTTGGTCATAGTAAATTGGATTTGGGTGCGATTTTAACCAAAGTTTATCATTTTTCATTGAGGATGTTTTTTCATAGGTTTGAACCAATTCCTAGACAGTGAAATTTTACCACTAACACGTTTAAAGTAAATTGTATATTATCTTTTCATAATCAGTTTTATTCATGATTATTGGTTACATCCATTTGAAAAACTATTTTAGCTTTCTTATTACATTGAATAAGAGTCTTTACTTTATGTATAGGATCAGATGCATTGCCAGTAGGGTAAAATGAGGAATTTTAAAAAGAATTCCTTTATTGTTTTGACGTTATCATGAATAATTAGTCACAATAATCGTTTTTAACGTTTCTCTACAAAATAATTTAAATATACAATTATTAAAGAGCCTAAAATCGATTAATAAAATATACAATAGATGTATATATTTACTCAGTTAGTTTTGGCATATATATATATATATATATATATATATAATTTTAGTGGCCAAATTTTTTTAAAATTAGACGGGCCAAAAAACATGTGGATACAAATTAATTAGATGGGCTTAATCAATTATGTGAGGTAAAACTCACTTATAATGGGTCATACCATGAATAGTGAATTTGAATAAGATATTTTACGTAGCCCATAGAACAATAAATAAACCTATATGCCTCGTTTTAAACACAAAGAATTTGATTCTATCTCCCAGAAACAAATTATATATTAATGATAGACTTTTCAACTCCACCATTGAGTTAGAGAAACATTCTCTTTGAGGTCAAGTTGATAATTGAAGGTGTATTCGATAGGTTGGATCATCGAGTGAATTTTTCAAATTATTTTGAAAAAAATAAAATATTAAATTGCCTTAAAAACGAATTTTTTTTGCACTTTTAAATTAAAAATATCCTTTATGTTATTGTTTATACACCATCATTCACATATCTGCACACACTTCGATCGGCTTTGCCATAAGAGTTCATCATCGGAGAGCACACATCAGGTCGTCTTCAAAGGAGGAATGAGATGTGCAGGAGGCGGTGGCTATGGTGCATTTGTAAAGCGAAGGAGATAAGGACACAGTGATGTAAATTAAGGAATTAGGGATATAGGGATGTGATCAAGCTTGACATGAAGGGTATGGATGATCATGACTCAACGTGAGGAGTTCGATTGTAAGTGTTGCGTCACGTCTAGTGGTAGCGATAATTGGATGGAATCAAGTTAGAGGCAACTAAAGTTTGAGGGAGGAAGAAAGGTAATTTTTATTTTTAACCCTTAAAGTTCATAAATTACAAAACGACACATGAATGTTCAAACTAGTTTGATTCTCTCGTACGAACTCAGTTTTGTGTACAAGTTACAGCATTAGATTCGTATTAAAATTCTAAACATGCTTATATTAGTTATCATATATCATGCACTTATATATGAAAATTTTAGAATATTTGATATATATTTATATATCAATTTGTTATTGGGATATTAACAAATTAACACTATTAATCAAAATTAGTACATTAACAGGTTATTCATTTGATTCAAATATTTGATATTTGAATCGAGATGAACTATAATCATTTAAATTAATAACATTAATTTAATAAACATTGAATTTACAAATTACTATAAGATTTTATGTTCAAATTATTTAATTTATTATTATTATTCTAAGATATTAGTTATATATAAACACACATATATAAGTAATTATATATATCATTATATATATACACACATATAATTGTTTTATTATAAAATTTTAATTTGAACAAATTTCATTCAATTTAGCAGTGAATTATTTTGTTAAACATTTTGAATAAACAAAACATTATAAATCATATTAGTAATTATATAAATGATAATGTAATATGACTTAAAATTCAACAAATGTCATCCTGTAAAGCATTAAATATGATTCAATATTAACAACATTATCATTTTATCACTATAAAGATCAAATCCATAATGAAATTAAAAGGAATTTTTTGAAATTTGCCAATTTTACACTACTGTCTGATGCATCTGATCCAACAACACTATCAAAGCCCACATTGTGTTAATATGAATAATATATAAATTTTCAATTTAAAATTGGTTTGTATTTAGATTCAAACTCATAAATATTATGAATAAATTATTAAATAAATAAATTTTTATTCACAAATTTAAAAATAAATTAATTTAAAATTGTTTTGAATTGGAATTAAAAAAAATTATCCAGCAATTTTCCCAAGTGATGTGTCGATGAACTGGACTATGAAATAATGAAGGAACATATGCCAAACTCGAAGACGAACGAGCGTGAAGAGCAACTAAAGAGGATGGGGGTCTAATTGCCTAAGTCTATAGTTGGTACCAATCCATGGAATTGGACAATGAAATAATGAAGGAATGGATGCTAGTCTCGATGACAATCAAGCATGAAGGGCAAGCAAAGAAGAGGATGGAAATTTTCATAAGTCCATGGAGCACTATAGAGCTATCAAAATTACTATTTGGCCCTTAAACTGTTGATGATGGTGAAGACAGCAATGTAAAGAAAATAGAGAAATTTAGTTAAGTCGATAGATTAGTATCGAGCCATAAGTTCCCTCCATATAGTCAACTTTCTCAATGAATACAAGCTTAGAAGCGTTAAAGGATGATTGGTTCAAGGAGCAAAACGTCTAAACTCAAAGAGCATAGAAAAGCACATAAAAATGAGGTCGAAGATATAGATCAGTACTGATCCATGGATGGATCAGTATCGATCCATCAACGCTATGGGTATTTGTCCTTATCTTTCTTAATATATTGGATCTGACTTGTTAATGAATTCTAGTACAATATGACGATTCAGAAGCCCAATTACGATATGTTGCAACTATAAGTAGTAGACTACCTTCAAGAGTAAAGGGATCTTAACACTTTGCTTATTCACAATAAGGGGAAACTTTATCATTACCAATTTTGAATACAATTTTGAGTTGTGCTTGTAATCTATGGTAGATTTAGAGCCAATCAAGTAATAAAACATTTGTAAAGTGCACATAGGCATAGATATACCACAATAAAAGTTGTGTTCTCTTGTCTTTTTATATGTTTTTTTAAATTTTTTTAAATTTTTAAATTTTTATTTTTGTCCATAATATAATTCCATCACTTAGGATTGCTATCCTTTCAAAATCTACAACTTTGGGGTGTTATACTAATTTTTTGCTAACAATTTTTCATTGAGAACAGTAGGTCAAGCTAGATCTCTATTGCTACTGGGATATAGATAAAATCTCCTAAGGGATTTGATAGGATGGAACTGGAGAAGAATAAAATAAGGCCAATCATTAAAGGATTTGATGGAGGGAGGACTGGTATACTATAGGAGCGATGAATTTGGTCAACCTCTGCCAGATATAATGAGTAAAGAGGAATTAGCTGAAATGATGGATATTGTTAACCAAGAGACGTAAGTGACACTACGGACTATCATGGAAGAGCTAAAAGGGAAATTTGCATTGATAAGGAAACCTCTTCAAGGAGATGGATCTCATTTAAGATCATGGAAATAGAGGGGTCCTTAAGCAAGATCGGATGAAGAAAGTTCTACTGGAAGACGCAGAGGATAAAGGGAAAGAGCTAAAGATGAAGATGTCGATGGGGAAGGTAATTAAGATAATCAAACTAGAGCCAACAATCAAGCTCTAAGATCGATGGATATCGATCCATTATGAATTGATGTTGATCAATCAAGAAGGAGGAACCACGATGAAAATTTTGGCGATGGAGGTAATAGTTGTGCTTTGAGTCCTATTGATTAAAGGTTTGAAAAAAATGCTGATAGAAATGTACATTGGAGAATTAAATCTGGGGGAAATAGTCACGACCGATATCATAGGAGGTCAAGGCGAATGGACTCTCTAGAGCTAAGGAGGCCTAAGTTTCATGATGTTAGCCATGCTCTCGGACAGTGGCCTTAATGGTCCCTTATGGAACCGAGTGCACAGTAATGCATACAATGATTGTCGTTTAGGATGAAACGAAGGCACTAAAGAATTGGCCAATGAGGAAATATGGAGATTGTTTTAGAATGATAAAATGGAGGAAAACCAAGAAACCACTTCTAGTTAGAATTTTTTTACGGTAGAGATTAGAACGTTGGAGTATCTAAGGAAATTTTTGATGTTGACAATGCCAATGTACATTGGATTGATCGATTCTCTTTAACAATTGTTGCAATCTAAATGATAGACAGATGGTGCCAGGGCGGATGACTATGTGAAATTTAGATTCTTTCCATTGTTATTGGAAGGGTTGGCTATGATATGGCTTTATTGGCTTAAGCTAGGATCCATATCATCTTATGATCAATTAGCGAATAAGTTTTTGAACAAATTCTAGATTCACTCGGTACCACCTAAGGATGCGGTTTCATTAGCAACCATTCGACAATGAAAGTCATAATAAATAAAATGTTATTTGAAATAATTTAATGCAGCTGCAGCTAAAGTGAGAAATTTGTAGGATAGTTTATTATGGATGGCTATAGTTGGTGGAGTGGACAGTGATTCTGATTTCGAAATGTGGTTGACTATGAAAAGGACAACTATATTGAAGGTACTCTATGCAAAGGCAAATCCATTTTTATGCTTGGAAAATGCAGAAATGGAAAAGAGGTTGAATGATGGTGGTCAGATAGGACTAAGTAATTTGGTGAAAAGCATTGAAGCTCTCAAGTAGAACAGTGATGAGAGAGTTAAGGGTATGCCCTAGTGGCAATTATGTAATTTATTGCAAATTATCTAATTATGCAATCAGCTTTGTTCGAAATAAAGGTGTTTTTTTAGGATATATGCTTATTATATTATGAAATAATTAATTAACTAATTTCAAAATCCTTAAATGATATTTTATGGGATAATAATTACAAAAGGTTGTGATAATGAGAAAAATTAACATGGTATATAATAAAATATTGTTTTAAATATTCACGGTCGGATATTTAAAGAAAAGATATTGATACATTCGTTGAGACCAATGTGCATAACGTTCTCCAAATATTGGGTGGGGTATTACTCATGGCCACTGGGGCACCACGGGGTTACGTATTTGTAGTTGTTAGGTAATTCTGGAATGCTTCATCCAAGAATTTCCTATTGGTTAACAACTAAGGTCAAATACGAAATCTCAGAGTGACGATGTTACATAGTTTTTGCGACTTGGGAAACTGTTGAACTTCAAGGTAGATGCTCCACTTTGATTATAGTTAAATCGTAGCACTGCGACCATTGAGTGACTATCATTTGGCCTGAGTTAAAGCATTAGAAGTGAAACACTGTTCAGTAAAGAATTCGCTCCTCAGTTGTATGAAGTTAGTATCACGGTCAACTATAATTGACTCAATGTCAAAATCTTTGGCCAAAGTAATAAGGTTAATAATAAATATTATTATTGAACTAAGGACTTTATTTATGGACTAACCGAGTCTTATAAACTGTATTTGTAAATTCTCCAAAAAATCACACGATTTAGTTAGTTTATAAAATTTTATAAATATATTTAAGAAATATCAATTATTAACTTGTTTGATTTTTTTGGCGTTGTTAGTAATTATTTAGATGTATATATAAAAGTTATATATGTGCCTATTGATATATGATATCAGTATACATTTAAACGTAGCTAAATAGAGATAATTAGTTAAACTAGCTTTTGGAAACTTTGTTCCAATTACGGCAAAGTTTATGGCCGACCATGCTTGGTACGGAAAGAGGTGGCATGACTGAAAATTAATGGGAATAAAAAAATGGAAAATTTAATAAGCAGAACTTAAAAGGTTCCATTCTTCCCATTGAAACAAAACCCCTTGATTTTATTTTCTTTATTCAGTTTTTCTTCTTCCCCCTCGTCTCATAACCACCACCCATATGCCTCTTTTTCCAAATTTTTCATTCCAAAACAAAACAAAATTATTATATAAAATCAATAGGTACGTGGTTATCCAAATCCAAAAATTGGGTGGGAATCTTAGGAGGATTTTCTAGTATGGTGTCACTGATAGGCCATATCTAAAAGGTGCATCCTAAATATAGATTTACAAATGCTAGATAAATCACTTTTATCAAAAATTTATATATGTATTGTTTCCTCATCTTAATTTGCAATTAATTTTACATTCTAAACAACTAATTGATTGATTTGGTTTGATTTGATTTAATATATTAAAATCAAATACATATATGTTTAAATCGTGCTTTTAGCCATGAAAATGCTTTTAATATATATGTAATAGCTTTAAAAAAGCATACAATCTCTATAGTTCAACTATTTAGTTTTGAATTTTGATCATTTAGAAACATAAAATTCATTTATTCCTTATTCAGCATAAGACATATATTTTGACTTCAAACCTTTAGTTATTTTAAAATAAAAAAGGATATTTCGCTAAAGGTTCATTAGTATAATTTCATATATGTGTGTGTGCATTTTTTTTTTGAAAATAGGTTAAATCTTTATTGCTTTTCTATAAACAAGCCGAAGCCCTAGTTATAAAAGAAATCGACAAAATCATTACAAAACTCAAATATTTCCATTTCTATCACTTAACAATCACTTTTCCAGTTTCATGGCGGCTCCCGATAGCTTGATTGATTTCCTTCAGAATCTGCCATCATCTTCCACCTCGCCAGTAGTTGTGTTTCTGGTTCCCTTAGGCTGGTAAGTGTTTTTTTGTTTATCCGAGAGATATCATCTTCACATCACGATCAATATGGGAATTAACTGATTGAATGTTCTTCTTTTCCTGGTTGAAAGTCTTGTAGTTCCTCTCTCTCCAAACATGCCAAATGTAAGTTGTGAGGCAAATTTTGAATACTTCTTGCAAAAGGTTCGAGTTGTTTCTTCTATTTTTCAGGCAAAAGATTTCATCTTTCAGTGTTTTTACTTCATTCGAACCAACGCATTTTATTTTTTGTGAACTTCATACAGATTTTGTAAAGTTACACTCAAAAAACAAGTGTTCGTGGCTTTCATTCTGTTCATTACAGAAACTGCATATGGTTTCTTCAATAATCCCCCAATTTTTTAGACCGTCTTTAGTCAGAAGTCTGCCTAGGATGGCTTTGTAGGTAGTATGAGCCATTTTTGGAGTAACCGATTTTCTCCAGACTGTATTATACCATTCTACCTTTTGATGGTTATACCTGATGTACTCCAAAGCTTCATGGAATTGGAATTTTCCTTTCTTTGAGTTTTTCATGCTCCATTCATCAAAGTCTCTTTCTAAATATATAGGTAGCTTCTGAATTTCATCTACAAAATTCCTTGTAATAATTTGGTTTTCACATTTCCATACTCCTTCTTCAATAATGCTTGAAACAGAGCAATTAGGGTTGCCATAATCTGAGAATCCTTCCAATCCTACCCTGTCAATCAAGCTTTTATTGCTAAACCAAGGATCTCTCCAAAGATCTGTTGTATAACCATTTGCTATTTTCCTCTCAATTAGTGGTTTTAATATTTCTCTGTACTTCAGAATGTTCTTCCATGTGACTGATGCATTGTTGTCTGGGGGAACAGTCTAGAAGCTTGTTTTAATGTATTTAGCTCTCATCCACTTGGGCCATAAATTATTAGATGATAGTATATTCCAAGCCAACTTTATGCCATAAACTTTTTTAAGTTCGAAGAGATTTTTTAGTCCAACTCCACCCTCTTTTTTAGGTCTGCACAAATCTTTATAGCTGATTTTGCGTAGTTTTCCCCTCTATATAAAATCTGCACAAACAGAGTTAATTTTCCTAGGGAGCAGTCTGGAGTTTGAAAATTTTGGAGCCAATATCTGACTTTAGAGGCGATCACTGTATGGACTAGTTCCACCCTGCCAGCAAAATACAGCAATTTAGACCTCCATCCTTGTAATTGCTCCCTAATTTTGTCTATCAGTTTAGCACATTCTCTGTCTGTAATGGAATTCGTAGACAGTGGAATTCCCAAATATTTGACTAGGAGTACCCCTTCTGATACTCCAATTCTAATGAGCAATCTCTGCTTATCTTTGCAAAACTTGTTAAATAACATTTTGTTTTCCCTTCGTTTAGTTTCAACCCTCCATCCAAGTCTAAGTGATAAAAAAATCTTTAAGGGCATCAATTGCATGTGAGGTTGCTTTCATGACTACTATAAGGTCATCTACATATATAGGTGTGTTACCTTTGGTGTTATTCTGTGCACAGGGATTATCTTATTTTGATGACATGTAATTTCCATTTATAGGGAAAACCACTCCATTGCAACTACAAATAGATAAGGGGATAGGGGATCCCCTTGTCTCAGTCCTCTGTTGCTAGAACTGTGTCCTTTAGGAACTCCATTGATCATAATTGAGAATGTTGGAGTGGATACACAGAATCTTATCAGCTTTAAGAGACTATCTAGAACCCCCATAGCTTTAAGCATGTGAACTACAAAGTGTCTGTTCACTCAATCATATGCTTTGTGTAAGTCTACTTTGAGACACAGTGTATCTGCACCTGGTTTATTGAAGTCTCTGATAAGCTCATGTGCCAGCAGGGAATTCTATGAAATTAATCTCCCCTTTATAAATGCATTTTGATTTTAGGCAATTAAATCTAGGATGTGGTTATCTGTCGATAATGAATTTCTGTATAAAAAGTGACATTTTGTATTTAAAGTTGAATTGTAATTCACTTGAATATGGGTTAAGATAGCATTGAATTCGAAGAGACCGGAGTCGGGTATTAGTAAATACCCGAAACCACTTCGATTTGCAATCTATAATAATTCTGTACAGAATTGATATGTGAAAGCAATAGGCTGGAATGGAATGATTTAAGTGAATTGGACCATTTAATCCAAGATTGGTACTTAGAAATTGATGTGTTAAATAAGTGATGTCTATATCAAATTGTGAATTCGTAATAAGATACAAGTTAGACGGGTTTTAAAATAGTTGTGTGCATTGGTATTTCCTGTTAGATGGGTTTTCTCATGCAGGTTTCCTGCCTGACCCAGGTGTTACTTTGATGTAATGCTCGGGTCAGACCGAGTGCTATAGATTTTCAGGTAAGGACGTTCTGGAGCTCATGAGGCGAGCTGGATGGCAGGAACGTATGGAGTGTATTCCATAGTGATATATTGTAGTTTATCTGAGACATGTTGTTTTTTAACTGTTCAGTGATTGTGAAATGTTGTAACTCTGATGTATTAAAATGTATTTGGCTGATATGGTTTTCTTTGTGTAAAGATTATTATTTGATATTATATTTTATCCGCTGCGAATGTGAGATTCTGAGTTTGGTTTTCTGTTTCTTCTTCTATCTCTTTCTTCTTTCCTTAACTATCTGAAATTTTCGGGATCAAAAATTTTAGGTCGTTACATTTGGTATCAGAGCTGAAGGTTAAGCGAGAACCTTGGCTCTGGTGGTTGTACTCATTAAGGATAGGGTCAATGGTGCCCTAGAATCAGTTGAGTGTGTGTGTGTGTACGAGAGCGTGCTTGTTATTTTCTTATATAAAGATTTTAAATGGTTTTAAAAATAATGATTTTTATATAAGAATATATTTTGATATATAAAGCAATATTTCTTTCTAATAAATATTAAGGTAATTGGTTGTTAATTATTGAATTAAATTAAGTGGTAATAGAAATACAACCAAATTGAAATTGAATAAAGATAAGTTTGAAGTGGATTCAAACTGAAATTGAAATCTTGAATTTGGAGAAGAGTTTTAGAATAAGATAACGATGAATTGGTTTCTAGATATGATAATCTTGGTTATTATCATAAATGATTGTTGTGTTTAATAATAAAATGTGTATTAATGAGTAAGCAAATGAAATGTTTTGGGGAAGTAAAACATTTTGGTAAATATGACTTATTAATTGAAATTTGAAATTTGAAATTTGGATCCAGAATTTAAAAATTGTTTCAAACTGATAAAGGAATAATAAATAATGTTATTTAATGTATTTGAATGATGGGTCTTGTTTCAAACAAAAGTTGTTTAAAAATTTAAAGGAATTTGTTTTTAAACCAAAAAGTGGTTTAAAATTTAATGATAACTTGGTGTGTAAAGGAAATAAATATGTATATTTGGAAATAAACTCTAAGGTTGAGTACGAATTTTCCTTGGGATGTGATGTGAAACCCAAAGTGAAGTAAGTTTTTGAACTTAAATGGATTAAGTAAATTGAATTTAACCTGGAGGAAGTTAAATAAGTTTGAATGAACAACCTGATTTGGAAATTGCAAGATGGAAATTGAGATTTAACTTGGGAAGTTAAATGGTAGATTTGAATTTGGAGTTTTTGTGATCTCAAAATGGATTGAAATCTAGAAATTGAAAATGGATGAATGTTTTAAAATAATTTGTATAATATTATCCTATTGTTATTAATAATCTTTAAAATGTGAATTGGATTTGTTTAAATAAACGAAAAAATGGGTTATGGTAATATATCCATTATTGAAATAAATGGGAAATAAAACTTTAATTTGAAGTTAAGGATACAGAATCACTTTGAACTTAAGATTTGAATGATAAGAATTGAATTTGTAAATTCAAAATTGTTTAAGAATTGGTTTTAAAGTTTGGAGATAAAATTGTTTTGAACTCTTATTTGTACTTTGAAATGAGTTAAGTAAAGATAATTCGAAATGGAATTTTAAGAATTTGGATTCGGGATTAAATGGTTTAAAGATTTAAGTTGTTAATTTAAAAATAAAGGTTGGTTTGATTTAAAGGAATTAAATCAACAATTTAAAATTTTAACTCGAATTTATATAATTCGAGATGATTTAAAAAGTGGAGATTGGAATTGGGATTCATTCAAACAGGAATTGAAATAGTTTGAAATTGAAGTGGGTTCAATTTGAAATTAGTCCAAATTGATTTGAATAATTTGATATTGTGATTAAAGTTGAATAGGTTTAAAAATTCAAGTGGAATTTGATTTGAATTTGGAAAGAATCATGGATAATTCAACTTGAATTGGGATTAAATTCAAACTGGAGTTGAAATGAATTTGAAAAGTGAAATTGGTTCAATTTGAAATTTATTTGAATTAATTGGAATTATGATGGAAGATGGATAAGTTTAAAAATTCAAATGGAAATTTGAATTGGATAATTTGAAATGAAATTGAAGTTGAATGAGTTTAAATTCAAATAGGAAGTTGATTTGAATTTGGGATGAGAATGGAAGTTAACTTAATTTGAATTGAAATTGGAAGTTAATTGAAAATTGGCAATTGATTGGAATTGGGATCAATTCAAATTGGAATCGAATCAATTTAAGTGGAAATGGAAATTTAAATTGAATTGATGGGAATAGAGATTCGGAATTGAACAGTTTGGCTCTGGAATATTTTCAATATAAATTGTTTTAACATAAATTATTTTTCCAAGTTATTTATATATACAACCTTTTTTAAACCCCAAACTATCTTATACTTATTTTATAACTACTTTTGAAACTATTTAACTATTTTGCAACTGTTTTATAAACTAATTACTATTTTACAATTATTTAAAATTATTTAAAATTTCTATAACTATTTAACTATTTTCCAGCATTTTATTATTAGTTATCTATTGTATAGATATTTTACAAACTAATAATTATTTTTCAACCACTTATCTATTTTTAGATTCTTCAAGCTATTTTCTAAATTTAAGCTGGACAGAGTTCAAAATGTTTATGATTAAAATTCCATTTGAGATAAGGATTAAAGTGAAAATCCAAATGGAATCGTGACAATTATGAATAAGTGGATAGAAATTAAAGTGAATATGAAAAAATGGGAAATTGATTTGGTTAATAATCAATGAAGATGAATACGTATGATATTCTCTCCGTGTAGTGATTTGATCTAGATTTGAACATAGAATTTTGAGATAGTACATCGATCCGAGTCGGGATTTTTCACTCGATTTTCGACGGCTAACCTGGATATGGATTGTTGATTGGTTCTTGATATTCTCTATCATAGTTATGGCTATGCAAGGAGAATGATGGTTTCTAATCAAGAAACCAGATCTGCACCCGCACTAGGAAGTCGGGTGGACGATACTTGTTCGAAAGAGAAATTGTGTGATCGAGTGAGCGATCAGATTGATATAGTGTACGGATGATATGTGTACATCGTACGGGTTTGAATGAAATTGATACTGGGAATTTGTGGATAAGAATTGTGAAATGGTTTTTGAAATGAAAGGTATATTCTGTGAAATATATGATGAAATAAAGTGGAAATTGGATATTTCTATGGTATAAATTTTCTTTGTGGAAGTAAGTAATATGGTTAATAATTTTATAAAAAAATTAATTAAATTTGAATATTTGATTTGAATAAACAGAGTTATATATCTTTGTTATATAAGATAAATCTCCCCTTGTTGAATCTATAGCTAGAAGAAAAGGGTTTTGAAAATATTTGAAGTATAAAAAGGGTTTTATACAAGTTTGAAATGATCCCAAGATTTTTCAAGGATAAATATATATCTATATATATAAAGGATCTTATGAGAATTATTTTGGGAAGTGGTTTGGAACCTTTGGATTTGGAAAGGCTTTTGATTTTTGGGTAAAATCAATATTGGATTTGGAAAGCCTAGTTTGAGAATTATCGATTTTGAGAAAGGAGATGTATATGGGATTCATACTAGGTGTATGATTTGAAAAATACTATATGTGTATAGTATAAAGTGTTTTGAAAATGACTCTGGACAAAAAGGCGCTCCCTTGAAATGAACTTCTCAGGAGTGCCACTGGGTCGTACTACCTTGAACCATAAGGGGAGGTTCTAAAGTTAATCCCGTGAGGAGTCCGGATAAACTAGTTCTTGAGGATTATTGGGTAGCGAAAGTCAAAGGCGCTGATGCCTATAAAGGCATTTGGGTTATGCTGTGACAACAGTGTAACTCGATGTCGCTGCGATCTACTGTGGACCATAGCAGAAATCATGTGGAGGTGAGTGTCAACGGTCTACGCTTGATTTTGCCGGGAAGGCAACGTAACATTGGTAGACTGCGATCTATGGTCAAGTGGAGTGGAGAATTTTCATTCTTTTGGCAGCGAAATTCGAGGGCGCTGAGGCCTACGGTTATATGGGTTTTTGCTGTGACAGCAACGTAACCCCGGTTGTAACTGCGATCTGTAGCGGGTTCCATGGCTTAATCGAGGGGAGCGGAGGCCTACAATTATCTATGGATTTTGCCGAGACGACAACGTAACCATCGGGTTAACAGCGACCATGGATGGGGGTGATGATTTCTAGAGCATTCACACCAAAGTGATTTCCATTATTTCAAAAATGTTTTCTATATTTTCAAAATCCATTTATAAATCCATTTCTTTATAAATCTAATTTATTTATAAATTCCTTGTATAAATCCATTTACCAAATAAATTTAAAATCCATTTACAAAATATTTATAATTTCGATTATAAATCAATTTCTTTATTTATAAAATATCACTTTTAAAAATCCTTTCTATAAACTATTCAAAAATCTCTTTTTAAGAATATTTATCAAATTATACTTTCATATCATCAAAAGTCATAAAAAAATTTCTTGAAAAACAAATTCATTCCTTTTTAATATTTTAAAGATTATTAAAACATATATACTTCCAAAGTCACTTTGAAAATCATTTTAATTTAAAATCACTATTTTATAGTATTTCAAAATACTAAAAATATGACCCAGTGCTACCATAGCACTAAATAAGCAAAACAAATCCATGTCATTAAATATGGCATCCATCATATCATAAATAAAAATATATGAAAAGTAATTCAACAATGTGAGGAATCCTGTTTGATCCCTCAAACCTGTCCCCCCGCATCACATAAAACATTTAATCAAATAATATAAAAATCAAAAGCTTTAAGGTGGGATTCGTATACAAAGAGTCATCCGCTCTTACAGGGGAACATATAATGACTCATCTGCTCTAATAGGCGGGAATATATCCAAACCAACTAATAAATATAGCATATCATCCAAACAAGCAACAAAAATCATAAATAAAATTATTCCCAGTTATATAAAATATAAGCAGGCCAGGCCAGAGAGGTGAGTTAACTCACAAAAATTCCAGAAATCGCCAAAGCTCTCAGGTTTGGATTAAAACTGAACGGTCGTTCAATTTAATCAAAATTCCTACCGACTCCAAATTCTTCCAATCCAACTCCATAGCGCAATACTTGTTGATACGAATGCAATGTAACTTGTCGCGCTCGAAACTGACCTCGTATGAACAAGTTATGAATTTATGAACATTTGTAATAATTTAAACTAAATTAACTTAATTAATTAAAAATTAAAACTTTAGCCACCACCGTCGCTCACCACGCGTCACCGACCTGCCATGTCGTCGCCATAGCTGCCTCGCCCTCCACCATACTCACGCGCGCCTTGCAAGATCGAGGCTGTAACCCAATGTTTGCTGCTCACGAACGCAGCATGATTTCCCCCTCTACGCCTCGCCAAACAATGATCCATCCGTTGGATAGCCTCGTATAGTCAAGCGCTACATTTTTCTAGTTGAAGTCGAAGGCGAATTCGGCCTAGAGGCTCCGATTTTTCATGGCGGTTGGATTGTTAAGTTTTAATGGCGGCTGAAAATTAGGTTTAAGGTTTTGGAAAATGAAGGGAAGTCGATGGCCTTTATATAGAAAATTTTCACGGAACTATTCATCTGTGAAAATTTCGAACTCTAAATGTAACGACCCTGACTCGGCCTTCGAAAATCGGCATCGAATACGTCACTCGTATTCAAATACCGCATATCCAAACGTCGAATCTGGTTCGCCGAAGCTTATAACACATTAAGTGTACAACACAGTGGAAGAAAAAGAATATTTCAATATACAACATTGATACAATATCTGATACAACTGAATGATACAATGAATATCCATATACATCAGAGATATGATACAAGATAATAGCAGCAGAAATAAAAATATAACATCTGCATCGGAACAATATCTCCAATATGGTCTTCAAGAGAGAAAGAGAGATAGAATCCAGAACTGTAACTCCATCTCCAAAGCACCAATCCAGAAGTTGCTCGAACTCCCAATCAAGATGAATTGAAGCAACTTGATCCAAATGCGATTGCCAAATCCTAAGGCTGAAAGCTATCGAATCTACACCTACTATTCGATTATCTGAAAAAGCCAACTCTAGACTGCCCGTGTGGAAAAATTATGGGCACCCAGAGTTTAGGGAGAGAACAATAAACTCCAGGTCAGTCATGAGACTGGTATGAGAAAACAAAAACAGTTTATCTTTAAAACGAACAACCAAGGATATTAATATTTAAATCCGCAATGCTTTTTAGAAAATGAAACTACCATAAGACCTCCCGCCACACACACAATGCAAACACAGAATTGGAGGAGATTTCTCCTTATGATAGTAAAAAAATGCTTGATACGCGAAAACCATTTGATATTATCATTAGTGCATAGTGCAGAAAATATTTCGAAAGTATAATATTAATCTTAGCCAGCATAGGCATATCGCACTTATGCCTACTATAGCTACCATGTTCAATAGCAGGTTACTGCCACATTCCATGGCAGGTTATACAACTAAACCCGTACAGGGCGTGTATTGTTTTGTTTGGATTTCCAACAAATGGTCAGGCTAAGGAACTTCCTACCGCCATATGGGTACGCCTCTGGATGGACGTCCTGAGAACTTAACCAGTTCTCTGCCAACACAAGGCCGGGTTACCTCTGTAACTAGGTAACTACTACACGAGCATGCCATCCCCCGGTCGTTTGCGACCTTTATCCGAGGTACCTCTAATCCAACAACCACAAAGCAATCACAAAGTAATAGATTTACAGTGACCACATGAGTTAAGTATCTGGGCTCCATACCATGATACCACCCTTTTCCAGAAGCGAATGATACACCCTAAAGGGAGTGACCCTCATAACCATGCCGCGTCTTTCCTGTTTCGACCATTTCTAGGGTGTGAGGTCCTGATGCAGTCTCGTCCACGAAGCTATGCTTTGTACAAAAGCCATGCTTTGATCAACAAATGATCAACAACACACAGCAGCACTCAGCATGTCACACTACCAAATTGGGAGTATATCACTGATAACTATCAACTACATAACCTTTGAGCTCGTACGTCTCAGAGAAGGGTGTTAAGCTAGGAGAATAAATTCTCCGCCACCAAGTAGAAATGTATTTGATAAGGATCGGTTTTATATCTCAAAGTGTAATGTCAGACATGCAACCATACAAGTCTGTTCCGGGTTCGAACAGAACCGAAGGCACTTCCGAAGATGCCCTTGCAATCCGGGCATCCACAATTCCGATCAGACTCCCCTTACATATGGAGAACTCTATACCCGAGCAACTCAGTCCAGAGTCAATCGACAGGTTATCCTATTGTTCTCGAAGACACCTGGTCTTCACCACCGTTCTTCAAATGTTATCGTCGTATCACTATTCGGAATGGGTTATATGACACAAGGTCCTCTCCCGGCTAAACCAAATATTGAGCGCAATATTTAAACATATGGATATTGGGATTTCAGTTAAGTTGCAACTTTTAAAAAACCCAAAACCTTTCTTCAAATGGTTAAGACAAATTACCATTTCAAATCTTTAAACAAAAAGATTCACTTCATACAAGTTCACCCAGTTTCACAAAGGTTAATTCATAGTTTTTCAAAACTATTTACAATTTCATTTCAAATTCGAAATTTTTGATACAAATTGGAAATCCTTTCTTTTTATGAAAGCTATTATTATTTGAAACAAATAGTTTTCGTTTTGGGAAAAACTGATTACATTTACATAAGTTAAAGCCATTCAAGTATAAAACTTGGGTTTAATTTAAATTTCCGAAACAATACTTTTTAAATGGTTAAAAGCCATATAAACACCTTTATAACTTGTATAATATTTTTAAACCATAATTTCCAATTCATTGGATTCAATTTCAAATATTGAATTCAAATTCAAATCAAATTATTTAAATTCCAAAACTTTATTAAGTTATTCAAAATAACTTTCTTTTTGAAATCCCTTTTCAAAAGCTTTTCATATTAATTCCATTCCATTTCAAAAAAATCATTTGAATTCAAAATTTAACTTTAAAATCATTTTAAAATATTTAATTCAAATATCTATGACTTAACCGATTTCCAAGTGCGATCCATATTTGTGTGTGTAAGGTGTAGTCCAGCGTTTTCACACAATAGTGCAACATCATCAATCATCACAGATTCAATCATATCAATATCGATAAGCGGTAAAATCTATAATGCTTATCTTCATTCAAAGATTCACAGATAAAGTAAATTTATAAGTAACAAAGATTCATCATTACGATTCGATGTGGGTTTCGGACAACCAACTGGAATCCGACTCCCTGTCGCATCGAAGTTCAAATGCCATTTTACGGGCCCAAAGATTTTCACATTCACACATCAATATATTCATCACAAAAAGCATTTCATATTACATAGCATCACATTCACATAACAGGGATATCAAATGATACAATCATCCCATAGAATCCAAACATTCATACATAAGACTAATTAATTATCTGATTAATTTAAATCAGATCATTTACCTATGAATGAATTTGCTAACCATGGTTAATTAATAATTAATTAACAACAAACCATTTCTATTAACTACCCTTTTTACATTTATTAATTAGCCTCAATTAATAAATTAATTTGTCCTTTAATTATTAATTAATCCACCTTAATTAATAAATTAATTAACCTTTAATTATTAAATAATTAACCTTAATTATAAATCTTGCTTAGTGTTTAGTTAATGATTTGAACTAATTAAATAAATAATTTATCCACTTTAATTATCCTAATAATTTAATGAATCATAATCATTAAACTCTAATTAACTTAAAGAAACATTATTCTTATTAATGATTAAATTATCAATATCAAAAGCATTTAAAACCAATTTACTTTTAAATTTATTTTCAAATTTCATTTTAAATTTTGGATTTAAAATGAATACAATTTAACTTTAAAAAAGTTTAAAACACAATTCAATAACCCTTTTTAAATCACGTGTTAAAGAAATACATACTTTATAAAAGAAATTTAAAAGAATTTCTAAAACCAAATTCATTTTAAATTCAAATCAGTTTAAACTACACTAACATTTTAAAGTTGTTAAAACATTTAAAATTTGATAAAACTTTATTTATCTCAAACTATGGTACAAAACTAAATTTGAATTTATACCTAAACTTGATTTCTAACTTTGTTTAAAAATCTTGCTTTAAATTTAAATTTAGTTTAAAATTTAAAAACCCAGACAGTTTAAAACATGTAACAAAATTGACCCGAGGCCAATTCTAAAATCCCGAGGCAAATTAAACAATACTTCGAGTTATTCACTCAAAATACTTGAGACAACCCGAGAGCCCTTCCCCTGCTAACCCAACTTCATCAGAACTCAAAACGTGCACCGTGCACATGCATCCACGACGCAGTCCTCTCCAACCATCCCTACTGACCTCTACATGTCACTTATCAACCTCATACCCGATCACGATCATCGCATCACCACCATAAACTCGAAATTGAAATCGAGTCCCAAAAGCAAACCTGGAACAGGAGTTTGGAACACCACTCAAGCCTGGAAAACAACTCGCTCTCGAAATTCTGACCACCGGAGTGCCGAACCTGTATGATCTAGATTAACCCTAGGGGGGTGAATAGGGTTATAGCAAATTTTCTCGATTTAAACAAGGAAATAAACTGCAGAAATAAATATGCTGAAAAGTAAATCAGACACAAAATTTACCCAGCTTCGGCAACCCCTGCCTACTGCTGCATTCCCAGATTTCTATTAGAATTAAGCGGTATCCCGCTTACAAACACTCTACTAGACTCGCAGACCCTTTTTCTCCCGCTCACAAACACTCTACTAGACTCGCACACCCTGTTCCGTCTATAGAGTTTCGCTTACTCGCAAACTCTGCTCCCGCCTATAGAGTTTGCAAACTCGCACACCCTGCTCACTGAACTAATTCTAACTAGACAATCTGACACTACCTACAACCTAGGTGGTGATTTACAAATTCTTTGATTCAAAAAGGAAAAAAAAAACAAACTTAAAAACAGAAATTAAACTAAAACCCTATTTGAATATAAACCCAAAAACTAAAGCCCTTTAAAACAAAACCCCTTTTATAAATTACAGCCGGCCCATTATTTCTTTAACCCGATCCTCTTGCTTGTAAAAATGATGGCCGTATCTCTTTGTCGAATTAGGGCTTCGGCTTCTTTCTCGAATTAGGGCTTTCTCTCTGGTTTTGCTCTTGCTCGCGGCTTCTCTGATGATTGATGGTTTGCGTTGCTTGCCTCGTTCTCTGATGATCGACTCACTTGTGATCGGTTGCTTGGTTGACTTCGAGATTGTGAATCGTTTGCAGCTGCTCCTTTGATCGAGTTCGATAGATTGGTATGTAATTTTCTTTTTGTTGCTGGTTAAATTGCTTGCTTATTAACTCGATGCCGATGATGACGATTGGGGTTTAGTATTTACATGAATTCGATACTTTCCCAATTTTTTACAACTTGATACACACGGCTTTCCTGATATACTTACTGCCTTGACGCACACGGCTTTGATTTTGTTGCGTTCGATTTTCTTTTTTCATACGGCATTAAAGCTTTCCATTTTTTGATTACTTTGACTATTTCAAAGAATACGAATTTGAGTTGAATTCTGACTGCTCTTGACATGACTTCGACCATCATTGTGATCTTCGTCTCTGACCATCTTCTCTGATGATGTTGATTTTACTGTGACATTGGTTATTGCTTCATTATGTTGTCACTTGATTTGTTTCACTTCCATACTGAAGTTCACTGTTGCACTTGAGTTTTTTGCTTGCATTGTCACTTGGTCGACACTTGCATCACTCTGGTTATTCTTCACTGTTGTATAATTGCATTTGGTCTGCACTTTCACTGTCCTCACATGTACATTCTGTAGCATGATCAGGAGTTGTTGTACTTGTGGTCTTGCATTTGGTATATTTGAGTAGCAGAACTTGTTACTGTATTCATGAGTTTTTGATGCTCTGTTGTTTTCTGTACTTGTAGTTGTTCAACTTTGATGCTTTGTTCTTTGTGATCACTGTCTATCCATACTGTTGACATTTGGTTTGTTGTGCACTTGTCTTCTGTTCACCTGTATCATGCTTGTGCATTTTTCTGGCCATTTGTGTTGGGCATTTCTTTGTTGGCACTGACTGTTGTAGCTGTCATTACTATATTGTTTCTGGCCTGTGCACATTGTTGCATGCATTTGCTATGCCTTGTATCACTGCATCCATTCTGGTTGGTGCAGTATTCATGTTTTTGTTGGTCTGGACATTTGGGTTTGTTGATGTTGTCTCTTGTCTGCACTGTCCATTTGTGTATTGCCTTTGACATCCATGTTCTTCACTCTGGTTGGTCGAGACTTGTTGTTTTGTGGTCTTCTCATTGTGATGATTTTGTTGCTCTGACTTTATCACTGGTTCCATTCCGGTTTGAGCTTGTTTGCAATTTTTCCTTGACCACCTTTATGCTGTAACCATACTTTTGGCATGATTGATATTGAGACCTATAGTCTTCATTTGCAGCCTTGTGTTGAACCCAGTTTCAAAACTCGGGTTTGACCTTGGGCTCGTGTCGTGATTGCACGTGAGTTGAACCCGGCATTTCATTTGGGTTTGACCTGTGCTCACCTGTCCCTGTAGCATTATCAAGTGTATATCGATGTGCACGGCCATGTGGCATGTACAGTGATACACTGTGATGTCACATTGTTCGTGTGTAATGAATTCAAATGTAAATGATGACGAACAACCCAAATAACTGAGGCGAACAATATTTTCAAAAATCATATTTCATTTTATTTTGCAAAAATATTTCTTTTTCAATTTTACTGCGTTAGTGAATATTTTTGCAGATTGCTCAGATGCTGGATTCAAACTGGAATGCAGTTGAAGAAAAAATACGAGTGTGAGTGATATGTAGTGAGGTTATTAATGTAAACTGAATTGTGATGTAATCAAAATTGTATATGTATAGTGAGAGCTTGAATTTGTACTATTCAAGATTGTAATAAATATTTGTTTGAATAAAATTTCTGTTTGAATTCAAATTCTGTGTAATTTATTTTATTCAACAAATATTTATTTAATCTATGAAAAAACAAAATAGTACATTACCAAATACATTTAAATGAATATATATGTTTATTATCATCAAACAAAAACATATAAGCGCATATTCAATAGAACCTTCCAGCCACTCCTTCTCCTACCTACAAGTTATCGAACCCCAAAGTATGGTGGAGCTCGATCCACCAGAGGTGATGAGTTCACCACTTCCTCGACCATCACCCAAAACTAGGGTTAAAAACAAAATCCACCTCCTGACATTGACACAGTGTTTTGATCCTTACCCAGTTGTTTTCCTAAACACTCCGACCATCACTGCATCTCCAGGAAGAAACCCGATCACTCCAATCAACTATATTGCCATAGGCAACCAAAATCCCCAATACTGACCAACTTGAAATGCACAATCAACTTAAATCTAAAAGTTATGATTTTGGTCTTAAAAACCATGTTTTCTGGATGAAGTTCCAGATTACAAGCTTGAATCAAAAATCCTGAGTGTTTGAAATTTACTAAAAATTCAAACTTTACTGTTTGTTTTGATTCCTAGAACAATTTCCATTTACTTTAACTTAAATAAATTTTTTTATACTTTACTTTATCATATAACAAACCCACTTTATTTAAGTCCTAAGCCTTAATAACAACTAGATCAAGTGGTAATGGATTTAAATGAAATCTTGAGCCTAGGAAAAACAAAACAAGAACAGAGTTCACAGGTACACACAGCATGCACACTATATATTTATAAACACAGAGTTATCACTTATATATGCATGACAAAGCATCATCCATTTCATAACTTCACAAGCAAGCAGACGTCAATTTACTTAGTCTTTAATTTTAAAATGTTGCTCATAGGTAAAAGAAATAAAGAACCCTAGTTTAAAAATAAGGTTTGCTCACCTTGGGTTTAAAGAACAGAGGACAGGGATTGGATCTTGACTTTGACTCGCTTACAGGCTTGCAAACAGATCTGATTTCAAGTACTTGAGATGATGAGATAATGGTTGAAGCTTGTATTTATTTTGAGTTGTTTATATCTAATCTAACACTTTATTTTGAACTGCTCCAAGTTGCAATTGTTTGAATCAACTTGCATGCTTCAGATTTGAGTTGATTATTGATCTTCCTACTTCCAAGTTGAAGCTTTGATTTTTAAGCTGAAAATATTTCTCTGGTTTGTGTTTTAAATTCTCAGGTTTTAACTTTCATTTGATTTTCCAGATTTTGAATTGTTTCCTGCTCGGTTGAATTGAACCTGAAGCTTCGTTCTTGAATCAATTATGTTGATCAAGTTGATAAGTTGAAAGCTTTTGAAACTGGGAATGCTTTTAGGTTTGAATTCGAAACTTTCTTTTTAGATTTGTGGGTGAGTTTTGAAATGATTTTGTTTCAGATCTTTGATCTTGTTTGTTTGTTTGATCAACAGTTTTTTTTTCTTTTTTTTCTTTTCAGATTTGAGAAAAAAGAAAATAGCCTGATCTCCAATTTTCTTCTTATGCATGTTTTCAAGACTTAATTCAAAAGAAAATATTTCCAGTGCCACTTGTCCCATTTTATTACACTTGTCTTTACATACATTAACCTCTTTACAAATGTCTCAAAAATCATTTTTTATGTTTATATCCTTGTTTCAAATATTTTTGTAAATTTATTTTTAACCCTTGCAAATAAAATTTCATATCTTAACATATGCTTTTTATTTTAAATTGTTTATGTTTTTAATATATTTTTTACATTTGCATAAATAAATTTTATTTCAATCACTTTTCACATCCAAACTTAATTTAGTTCAATATATTTACATATATACATTTATATATTTTTACATTCATACTTTTCTTATCATTTCTATTATTTCCATGTGCCCAACTCTTTTAAAAAGCATGATTTGAAAATCTTGATTACATATTAACAAATAATCACATTTATTTATATAAGAGAATTTAACTTAAAAATCATCTTTTGAAACTTATTACTTTAATTCTCAAATTACATCTTCTAATATTAATGTATTAAAATTTTAGAAACCATACTTTTATTAACTTAAAGCTTTATAATTCTAATTATTTTCAACACATTTATTTTTAAATCCAATTTTATTTATAAAATTACTTATCCTTAAATTTCAAACCAAATTCTATTTATAATCTAAAAAATTTATTTATCCTAGAAATTTTCTAATTAATTCATGAATAAATTCACAATTAAATTCCAAAATTAAATTAATTGCCAAATTAAACTTGGTTAAAATTTGAGAATGTTACAGGTTCCCTCTTAAGAAAATTTCGTCCTCGAAATTTGTAGGACAGGGAAATAACAAAGAATGGATAGATACATAAAGATAGAGAAATATCTTTCCAGATCAAATTGAATATCTGTTCTGTATTTGGCTTATGAAATCAGAATTTCAACAATTGACATGAGAATGAACTCATTTAATATTACACAAGATATTCGGGTCCTCCGGTCTACGAATATGCAAGGGCATTGGTTAGTTCGAAGGATAACTAACCACTTGTAGATTATATCTGAACCCAAAAGAACAAATAAATGGATTTAATCGTCCATAATTCTCAAATAATAGGTATGGATTCCAAATTCAGGTCGGAATACTTCAAAATATACACCGGCTTATCCCTCTTCGGACTTTGATACCCACAAGAAATTACAATAGAATTTCAAATTTGGTTTTAATCAAAATCGTATTATCGATACAAATTCAAATTTAACTTCATATTTGTTAGTCAATTTATTTCAAATTAAATTTTCAAATTTATTAGGGTTAAAAATGAAAAGATTGATAAGAAACCGGTGAGGATACCAAGTAAGGATTTTCTACAACGACTTGCAATGCCACTACACCAAATCTTCTTCTCTCGAGGTGCCACGAAGAAATCAGAGAAATTGAAATCGGATCAAAGGAGATTGATAGAGAAAGATATTTCCACTGTCGTAGGGTATTGACCATTTGTAGTGGTACTCCCCTGCCCCTATCTCGTCCTCTTCTTGCGCTCGTACTCACTATCAGTGGATAGTAAGAGAATTTACAGAGGCGTTCAAACGGATATCTTAGGGATACTCATTCTAGGGTATACTTCACCCTATCTCTAATGAGTTACCTAATGTGTTATACTACTGAGATAAATTTCAACCTTCAGCTTTGATACCAAATGCAACGACCCTAACTCGGCCTTCGAAAATCGGCACTAAATAAGTCTCTGGTATTCAAATGCCGCAGATCCAAACGTCGAATCTGGTTCGCCGAAGCTTATAACACATTAAGTATACAACACAGTGGAAGAAAAATAATATATCAATATACAACATTGATACAATATTTGATACAACTGAATGATACAATGAATATCCATATACATCAGAGATATGATACAAGACAATAGTAGCGGAAAGAAAAATATAACACTAGCAGCGGAACAATATCTCCAATGTGGTCTTCAAGAGAGAAAGAGAGATAGAATCCAAAACAGTAACTCCATCTCCAAAGCACCAATCCAGAAGTAGCTCCAACTCCCAATTAAGATGAAGTGAAGCAACTTGATCCAAATGTGAGTGCCAAATCCTAAGGCTGAAAGCTATCGAGTCTACACCTACTATTCGATTATCTGAAAAACCCAACTCTAGACTGCCCGTATGGAAAAATTATGGGCACCCAGAGTTTAGGGAGGGAACAATAAACTCCAAGTCAGTCATGGGACTGGTATGAGCAAACAAAAACAGTTTATCTTTAAAACGAACAATCAAGGATTTTAAGATTTAAATCCGCAATGCTTTTTAGAAAATGAAACTACCATAGGACCTCCTGCCACACACACAATACAAACGCAGAATTGGAGGAGATTTCTCCTCATGATAGTCAAAAATGCTTGATACGCGAAAACCATTTGATATTATCATTAGTGCATAGTGCGTAATACATTTCGAAAGTATAGTATTAATCTTAGCCAGCATAGGCATTTCGCACTTATGTTTACTATAACTACCATGTTCAATAGCAGGTTACCGCCACATTCCATGGCAGGTTATACAACTAAAACCGTACAGGGCGCATATTGTTTTGTTTGGATTTCCAACAAATGGTCAGGCTAAGGAACTTCCCACTGCCACATGGGTACGCCTCTAGAGGGAAGTCCCAAGAACTTAGCCAGTTCTCTGCCAACACAAGGCCGGTTGCCTCTGTAACTAGGTAACTACTACACGAGCATGCCATCCCCCGGTCGTTTGCGACCTTTATCCGGGGTACCTCTAATCCAATAACCATAAAGCAATCACAAAGTAATAGATTTGCAGTGACCACATGAGTTAAGTATCTGGGCTCCATACCATGATACCACCCTTTTTCAGAAGGGAATGACACACCCTAAAGGAAGCGACCCTCATAACCTTGTCGCATCTTTCCCGTTTCGACCATTTCCGGGGTGTGAGGTCCTGATGCAGTCTCGTCCACAAAGCTACGCTTTATACAAAAGCCATGCCTTGATCAAATAATGATCAACAACACACAGCAGCACTCAGCATGCCACACTACCAAATTGGGAGTATATCACTGATAACTATCAACTACATAACCTCTGAGCTCGTATGTCTCAGAGAAGGGTGTTAAGCTAGGAGAATAAATTCTCCGCCACCAAGAAGGAATGTATTTGATAAAGATCTGTTTTATATCTCAAAGTGTAATGTCAGACATACAACCATACAAGTCTGTTCCGGGTTCGAACAGAACCGAAGGCACATCCGAAGATGCCCTTACAATCCGGGCATCCATAATTCCGATCGGACTCCCCATCACATATGGAGAACTCTATACTGGAGCAACTCAGTACAGAGTCAATCGACAGGTTATCCTATCATTCTCGAAGACACCAGGTCTTCACCACCGGTCTTTAAATGCTATCGTCGTATCACTATTCGGAATATATGACACAAGGTCCTCTCCCGGCTAAACCGAACAGTGAGCGTAATATTTAAAACATATGGATATTGGGATTTCAGTTAAGTCACAACTTTTAAAAAACCCGAAACCTTTCTTTAAATGGTTTAGACAAATTACCATTTCAAATCTTTAAACAAAAAGATTTATTTCACATAGTTCACCCAGTTTCACAAAGGTTAATTCATAATTTTCAAAACTATTTACAATTTCATTTCAAACTTGAAATCTTTCGATACAAATTGGAAATCTTTTCTTTTTATGAAAGCTATTATTATTTGAAACAAATAGTTTTCGTTTTGGGAAAAACTGATTACATTTACATAAGTTAAAGCCATTCAAGTATAAAACTTGGGTTTAAATTTAAATTCCCAAAACAATACTTTTTAAATGGTTACAAAGCCATATAAACACCTTTATAACTTGTATAATCTTTTTAAACCACAATTTCCAAATCATTGAATTCAATTTCAAATATTGAATTCAAATTCAAATTATTTAAATTCCAAAACTTTATTAAGTATTCAAAATAACTTTTTTTTTTGAAATCCCTTTTCACAAGCTTTTCATATTAATTCCATTCCATTTCCAAAAAATCATTTGAATTCAAAATTTAACTTTAAAATCATTTTAAAATATTTTATTCAAATATCTGTGACTTAACCGATTTCCAAGTGCGATCCATATTTGTGTGTGTAAGGTGTAGTTCAGCTATTTCACACAATAGTGCAACATCATCAATCATCACAAATTCAAGCTTATCCATATCAATAAGCGGTAAAATCTATAACGCTTATCTTCATTCACAGATTCACAAATAAAGTAAATTTATCAATCACAAAGATTCATCATTACTATTCGATGTGGGTTTCGGATAGCCAACTGGAATCCGACTTCCTGTCGCATCGAAATTCAAATGCCATTTTACGGGCCCAAAGGTTTTCACATTCACACAGCAATATATTCATCAAAAATGTCACAGCTCAGCACAAAGCACTTCATATTACGTAGCATCACAATCACATAATAGGGATATCAAACAATACAATCATCCCATAGAATCCAAACATTCATACATAAGACCAATTAATTATCTGATTAATTTAAATCAGATCATTTAGCTATAAATGAATTTGCTAACCATGGTTAATTAATCATTAATTAATAACAAACCATTTCTATTAATTACCCTTTTTTCATTTATTAATTAGCTTCAATTAATAAATTAATTTATCCTTTAACTATTAATTAATCCACCTTAATTAATAAATTAATTAACCTTTAATTATTAAATAATTAACCTTAATTATAAATCTTGCTTAATGTTTAATTAATGATTTGAATTAATTAAATAAATAAATTATCCACTTTAATTATCCTAATAATTTAATGAATCATAATCATTAAACTCTAATTAACTTTAAGAAACATTATTCTTACTAATGATGAAATTATCAATATCAAAAGTATTTAAAAACAATTTACTTTTAAATTTATTTTCAAATTTCATTTTAAAATTAGGATTTAAAATGAATACAATTTAACTTTAACAAAGTTTAAAACATAATTCAAAAACCCTTTTTTAAATCACATGTTAAAAAAATACATAATTTATAAAAGAAATTTAAAAGAATTTATAAAAACAAATTCATTTTAAATTCAAATCAATTTAAACTACACTTTAACATTTACTGCTCCTTTTGTTATGAACAACCAGAAACAATTGAGCACCTGTTTCTTGAATGCTCGGTTATCAAGCAGATTTGGAATAATGTCAAAGCAAGGCTGCACAGTTTTGATATATCCTTTGATAACAAAGATGAGTGGGAGAAGATATATATGAAAACGGGAGTTAATTCTGAAACTAAAAGAACCTTCAATACAGTTTTGAAGTCCTTTATCAGCTCGGTTTGGAGAGAGAGGAACACGAGGTTGTTTGATGCAGTTAATGCTAAACCGGACGTTAATTTTAAGCAGTGGATATTTCATGAGATAAGGATTGCCTTGAGTCTCCTCTCATACTCAATTGACCCAGGGATTTATGCTTCCTTCATGTGATTGCAGGGGTGTCCTCCTTTTCTTGTTTCCTTTTTCTTTTTTGTGTTTGTTTCCTTGTGCCTGTTGCACCTTGTCCCCCCTTGTTTTCTTTGTTTGTTGTTTGTGTTTTGTTCCGATGGTGCAGCAATATATGGTCGGGGCCATTATCCCCCGTCGGCTTTGCCAAAAACATTTTAAAGTTGTTAAAACATTTTAAATTTGATAAAACTTTATTTATCTCAAAACAAGGATACAAAACTAAATTTGAATTTATACCTAAACTTGATTTCTAACTTAGTTTAAAAATCTTGCTTTAAATTTAAATTTAGTTTAAAATTAAAAAACCCAGACAGTTTAAAACCTGTAACAAAATTGACCCGAGGCCAATACTAAAATCCCCGAGGCAAATTAAACAATACTTCGAGTTACTCACACAAAATACTCGAGACAACCCGAGAGCCCTTCCCCTGCTAACCCAACTTCATCAGAACTTAAAACGTGCACCGTGCACATGCACCCACGACGCAGTCCTCTCCGACCATCCCTGATGACCTCTACATGTCGCTTATCAACCTCATACCCGATCACGATCATCGCATCGCCACCATAAACTCGAAATCGAAATCGAGTCCCAAAACCAAACGTGGATCAGGAGTCTGGAACACCACTCAAGCCTGGAAAACAACTCTCTCTCGAAATTTTGACCACCAGAGTGCCGAACCTTCCAGCCACTCCTTGTCCTACCTACAAGATATCGAACCCCAAAGTATGGTGGAGCGCGATCCACCAGAGGTGATGAGTTAACCACTTCCTCGACCATCACCCAGAACTAGGGTTAAAAAAAAAATCCACCTCCTGACAACGCCACAGTGTTTTGATCCTCACCCGGTTATTTTCCCAAACACTCCGACCATCACTGCATCTCCAGGAAGAAACCCTATCACTCCGATCAACTATATTGCCAGTGACAACCAAAATCCCCAATACTGACCAACTTGAAATGCACAATCAACTTAAATCTAAAAATTATGGTTTTGGTCTTAAAAATCATGTTTTCTGGATGAAGTTCCAGATTACAAGCTTGAATCAAAAATCCTGAGTGTTTGAAATTTACTAAAAATTCAAATTTTAATGTTTATTTTGATTCCCGGAACAATTTCCATTTATTTTAACTTAAATAATTTTTTTATACTTTACTTTATCATATAACAAACCCACTTTATTTAAGTCCTAAGCCCTAACAACAACTAGATCAAGTGGTAATGGATTTAAATGAAATCTTGAGCCTAGGAAAAACAAAACAAGAACAGAGTTCACAGGTACACAAAACATGCACACTATATATTTATAAACACAGAGTTATCACTTATATATGCATCACAAAGCATCATCCATTTCATAACTTCACAAGCAAGCAGACATCAATTACTTAGTTTTTAATTTTAAAATGTTACTCACAGGTAAAAGAAATAAAGAACCCTAGTTTAAAAATAAGGTTTGCTCACCTTGGGTTTGAAGAAGAGAGGATAGGGATTGGATCTTGACTTTGATTCGTTTACAGGCTTACAAACAGATCCGATTTCAAGTACTTGAGATGATGAGATAATGGTTGAAGCTTGTATTTATTTTGAGTTGTTTGTATCTGATCTGACACTTTATTTTGAACTGCTCCAGGTTGCAATTGTTTGAATTAACTTGCATGCTTTAGATTTGAGTTGATTATTGATCTTCCTACCTCTAGGTTGAAGCTTTGATTTTTAAGCTGATAATATTTCTCTGGTTTGTGTTTTAAATTCTCAAGTTTTAACTTTCATTTGATTTCCAGATTTTGAATTGTTCTCTACTAAGTTGAATTGAACCTGAAGCTTCATTCTTGAATCAAATATGTTGATCAAGTTGATAAGTTGAAAGCTTTTGAAACTGGGAATGCTTTCAGGTTTGAATTCGAAACATTCTTTTTAGATTTGTGGGTGAGTTTTGAAATGATTTTGTTTCAGATCTTTGATCTTTTTTGTTTGTTTGATCAGCACTTTTTTCTTTTCAGATTTGCGAAAAAAGAAAATAGCCTGATCTCCAATTTTCTTCTTATGCATGTTTTCAAAGACTTAATTCAAAAGAAAATATTTCCAATGCCACTTGTCCCATTTTATTACACTTGTCTTTACATATATTAAACACTTTAAAAATGTCCCAAAAATCAATTTTTATGTTTATATCCTTGTTTCAGATATTTTTGTAAATTTATTTTTAACCCTTATTGCAAATAAAATTTCATATCTTAACATATGCTTTTTATTTTAAATTGTTTATGCTTTTAATTTTTTTTTTTTACATTTGCACAAATAAATTTTATTTCAATCACTTTTCACATTCAAACTTAATTTAGTTCAATATATTTACATATATACATTTATATATTTTTACATTCATACTTTTCTTATCATTTCTATTATTTCCATGTGCACAACGCTTTTAAAAGAAAAGAATGATTTAAAAATCTTGATTTCATGTTAACAAATAATCACATTTATTTATATATGAGAATTTAACTTAAAAATAATCTTTTGAAAATTATTACTTCAATTCTCAAATTACGTCTTCTAAATATTAATGTATTAAAATTTTAGAAACCAAACTTTTTTATAATTCTATTTATTTTCAACACATTTATTTTTAAATCCAATTCTATTTATAAAATTACTTATCCTTCAATTTTAAACCAAATTCTATTTATAATCTAAAATTTTTATTTATCCTAGAAATTTTCTAATTAACTCATGAATAAATTCACAATTAAATTCCAAAATTTAATTGCCAAATTAAACGTGGTTGAAATTCAGGAAAGTTACCCTAAACGAAGCGTGCCGCCTAGCGTTCCATATTTTATACCCCAATTCCGAACGCAATGGAATATATATCGGAAGCCATTTCCATCATAAACGGAATATAACTTTTCAAAATCAAATTATATTAATTCAAATTTTTTTAATTTATTTATATGCGTTTCGAAACTCGCACGACCAAACGATATGTCCGATCGCTACGAAATTCGAAAATATATAATAATTCACCATTATAGTCCGATGAAACTGGTTATTGCAAAATCCGAGACATTGCCCCAAAAGACTAATTTAACAAGTTAATTAAAACGAGTTATTTCCAAAATTAGTTAAATCGCTTTTAATTCAAATTTAAAAGTTTTCTATCTTCCTTCTTATTCAAATAAAATTTAAATCAACTTTTGAAATCGTTTTCATTAATATTAAATTCAAGATTCAATTATTTAAACAATTTCAAATACTAAATTTAACAATTTAATCATCAAATATGTAACGACTCGTAATTTTACCACTTTGAAAATGGAATATTTAATAAATTTTAAACATAGATTTATAAATTAAATGAACTTTTTTTAATTAGTTAAAGATGATAGGAAATTTATATTCAAGTTTTGTTTACAAAAATAAATAGTTTGAATTAAAAAAATGAAAATATGAGCGGAAATTGGATCTTGAAATCTCAACGTTTTGACAAATGGAAATTGTCTTAAGTTTTTCTAAAATTATTTGTAAATGCACACACATACATACATATGTGTATCACAATTAGTCAAATCAAAGCTAAAGAAAATGTCTAAGATATTTTTACAAAAAGTAAGTGAAAATGGTAACATCTAATCACCATTTAAACATGGAAAGAAAACATCAAATCCACCATTAATGCATATCATTCCATCTTAAGACATTTTTGCAATATGTCTTATCACATTACATCTCACTAATGCTTGCAATTGAGTATGGCGATAAGGATTTGATGTTAAAGTGATGTTGTGTAAGAGATTTTTTGATAATATCTAAGGGTAATTTAGTAATTTTCCACATTTTCAAAGACTATAAATAAGACCCTAAGGCTTCACAAATTCACACATCTCATTCCATCTTATTCTTCTTCTTCACCTCTACTTTAATGGCTTCCATCACCTGCATCCTCTCATCCATAGGCCGAGCCATCTGGAAACAATAATCTAAGTGATCATGAGCTAAAAGTTCGAGTTAGCAAAGCTATAGCCAATATTTCATTAGTCGTTGAAACCCATGGTGAGTAAACTCCTAAACTATCTTATTATATGCCAATGGATGTTATATATGTTTGATTATGATTATTAATGATGGTTGTTTAATATTAATGTTGGATATATATGCGAGTCATGGAAATACACGTCGATAAGCATAGAGAAAATCACGTTCCTTTATTTAATGAATTGGTGTATATGGAATGTTAAACCTCTTTATAATTGTTTAAAAATATGAAATAAATTTTAAAAATATTTTAAAAAATTTTAAATGATAAAAAATAAGTTTCCAAATGAAAAAAAAGTTGTTTTTATCACTGTAGCTTAAAAAGCACTTTCCGTAGCACTTTTCTATGAATGTAGTTTTAAACGCAACCGTTCTTTTCCAAATATTTTGTAAATATATTAAAATGATTAATAAAGTATTTTAAATATGATTTGAAGGATTTATGGAATGGTTAAATATTAAATGATTTAGAGTCGATCAAATTACTTGACCGCCTTAGGGTTTTAGACAGATAGTGTCTAGGCTTGAGTTTGCAAAACCAATTTCCTGCTCACCTTGGCTATCCGGACTAGCCCGACGGATGGGATAGTAAATTTTATTTATTCGAATCAAAACTTTTCAAAGTTAAAGGATATAATTCTCCAAATACAAATAACTTGAATTTTATGGAGATAATCTTCTTGTACTCAACGTTAAAGCCCGAAGAGGGAGCTCGTACTATTCGTGGAATTTAAAGGGTGCTTTCACCATTATTCCGTCCATAATATTTGTTGACTACGGGAATTGATATTGAGTAGAATTAGATGATTTCTATAGATTCTGCTCACTTAGCATTTACTGGTTTTGGATTAACATCCTAAATAATATGCTTTTAACCGAATTAAGATTATAAGTTTTGAATTAGGAAATTTTTGTTAAGATTTAAATGAAATGAATTGGAAATATTTTTCTAAGTAAAATATGGAAGGGTTTGGAATTATTCCATGATTTAAAAAGGTTTAAATTAACCAAAAGGATTTGATAACTGAGGCTTGATGATTCCATATACTCTAAAAAAGATAAAGAAATATTTCAATGAATATATCTCTAAGGTATATCTATGAATGAATAAAAATATGAATTAAATTGAACGATGATTGGTAATCACATATGAACGTAAAATCTTTTTAATCGATGATTGGTTCGAAGGAACCGGGGTTGGATTTGGGTAATTCCTATCTGAAGACCACTTCGAACCAATTTACATATTCGAAGTAAAGACATGGATATGACATTAATAATTTTTTTTAATAAAGGACTTCTTGTTGATCATTTGAGGATAAACTTCCAATATACATATAGTAGCAGCAGTCTCTTTGTTATTAAATATCTAATGCAAGGACTAATCGCTACTAATCCTTGGAGTAACTCCCGACATGATATGGTAGGTGAGTGCCTTCGGTTTGTCCTGTTCCTAGACAACTTGCATGGATGGATGTTTGATGTTGCAATTGTAATTACACTGGTTGATTTCTATGAATGTATCATCTGATTGGTGGTGGAGAAGGCAACTTCTCTTAGCTTAACACCCTTTCCTAAAACATACGAGCTCAGGAGTTATATGTTTGTAGAAATCAATTGTGTGACTATGGGTTGGCAATGTGGCATTCAAAGTGGAATGTGCTATGAGTAAGGTAATCGTTAGCTCGAGCCTCGTCACCCGGAAATGACAAAAATAGGTTAGATGCTGCAGAGCTAAGTGGGACGCTCCCGTTAGGGTATATTCATCACCTTTCTATATATCTTTATTCCCACTATGACGTCGGATTTTAAATTAAAGTTGTGTATGCAAAGAGAGCTCTTGGGTAGGTTAGGAACGGCCGGGGTGATGACATATTCGGTACTATCTATGGTAAAGGTAGGCCGGTTTTGTATTGTGGAGGTTAGAGCCTCAGATGCATATTTCTAGAGACATACCGTCGAAAGTTAGCCCCTTACCTTGTCATTATATGGAAATTCATTCTCCAATAAGTTCCTTCGGATTTGGTTGTAGAGCCTAGTAAGATGAAATTTAATAATGTAACAATTTCGGCTAAGATTATGTATACTTACTTGAAAAGTGTTTTCAAAAGAATGTCATTAAAAGTAATATCCACATATTCTGCGTAGCAAATGTTTTGGTTATCAAAAGGCAAAAATCCTTTCCGTGTTTATGTGTGGTGTGGCCTTGTAAGATAACTTTTGTTTTCAAACATCGTATTTTGAGTTCCTCACACAAGTCACATGACTGACCCAGGGTTTATTTTGTTTTCCCCTTAAACTCTGGGTGCCCTATTTTCCTGGGCAGCTAGCAGTTAGGTATGCTTGGAGCATTTTGGTATGGAGCATGGAGCATAAAGCATGAGCATTTTGGGTATTTTGTTGAAGTCATTTGTCACTTTTTGTTTTGTCTGTATTATGTATTAGTATTTATCAGCACTGTAAGGATAGTTCGTTATAACTATCCTAGTTGGGTTAATACCTGTCATAACTTTGATGGAACAATTTGGAGTAATTGCATGTACTACTCATATGTATAATTATGTGTTGAATACTATATGAGATTCTATTATTGTTTATCTTCTATCTTTATTTATGTATAATTATGTGTTGAATACTGTATGAGATTCTATTATTGTTTATCTTCTATCTTTATTTCTTTACTGCATGATAATCTGCCTCTCTGGCATTGGATTTATGGCACGTGAATACCGAGGATGTATTAGTGTCAATTTCTGAGAGTCGAGGAGGTGGGTCATCACATTTGGTATCAGATCTTATGGTTGAGTGAATACCTAAGCCTAGATGGAGTCAACTCATTAGAGATAGGGTTAGTATTAACCTAGAATGAGTTTAGTATGAGAGAGCGCATATTTGAAAATTTTATCTGAATAAGTTTATTCAAGTTTATACCAATTCCCTAAAATAATTTCATCTATATTTTTAAAAGATGTTCCCTTACTATATGTAGATAGTAGGAGATGAGTAATAGAAGAGGACGAAGGGAGCTAGCAACACTACGACCAGTAGCGATCGATCAAATGCTATAGTAATTGAGGAAGCAGTAATTCCCATGCCTCCTCAAGTTAACTTTGCCACTCTTTGCTAAGATTATACCAACTTTGGAGGAAAGCCATTCCAAGACACAAAATCTATTATTGAAGTTTAATCTGGCTAAGATCTTGTGAAAAAATATTCAAGGGATTAGACATTGATGATAATCGAAAGAGGTCCTTAGCCTTCTCGCAATTGAAGGATGGAGCTCTAGCTTGGTGAGAGTTCGTTACTCTTAATGAATCTGTAGATAATTTCTCTTGGGCAAGATTTAAAGAAGTTTTTGAAGAGTAATACATACCCACTGCTGGCAAATCCCACCTCTGTAGAATTTTCATGTATCTAAAACAAGAAGCGATGTCTGTGGAAGAGTATTTGCACAAATTCAATGAAATGTCTCGCTTTAGGCCTGGATTGATAGACATGCCTCTGAAGAAAAACGAGATGTTTATATCTGGGATGAAGGAGCAGTATCAGGATAGGATGACCGCCCATGTTAAAGGAACCTTTGCGGATTTAATAGATATGGGTTTCCGTTATGAAGCTTTGGATAAGAGGAACCCAATCGCAACCCAAAACAACAGCAACAAGAGGAAGTTCAATAACAATGAAAAGAAGCCATGGCAAGGCAAGTCTGGAGGAGGATCTGAGGAAAACCATTATAAAGATGTTGAATGTTTTAACTGTGGAAAGAAAGGATATTATTCAAAGTATCGTAGGAGTCACAAGGTTTAAAGGCAGCAGCAAGGAACCGTCTCTCCTATGTTGCAGAATAACCTCTGCCATAACTGCCATCAACCAGGCCATTGGAAGAACAAGTGCCCGTTAATGAGTAAAGGAAGCAGATTAAGGTCTATGCTATCAAAGATGAGCCTTCAACCTCTGCTGATGTAAAAGGCAAGGGAGTTCTTGAAGGTAATATTTATGTCAATGAAGATTTAGTTAAAGTATTATTTGATACTAGGGCTTCCCATAGTTTTATTGGTAAACGGCTGGTTGTTAGATTAAAACTGATCACGAAAATAGTAGATACCCCTATTTGCATGTCAAATCCCATAGGTGGTACTATTAATCTTTGTATGATTTGTGAAAATGTCCGAGTTACTCATCTCTCTAAAAAAATTCATGCGACCTATTTGTTCTGGACTTTATTAAGTTTGAAATTTTGCTCGGTATGGATTGGTTATCCAAGAATAAAGCTGTCCTTGATTGTGTTAAAAGGATGGTAACTTTGTGGACCAACTTCGGAAAGTTTATAGAAATATCTTGTGAAGAACCTAGTTTGATAAGGGAGAGTTTTATGCATGCACTACTCAAAAAGATTAGGAGATAATACCGGTTGTCAAGGAATTTCAGGATGTTTTAGAGGAAGTTAAAAATTTACCTCCGCATTGGGAAATTGAGATCCGAATTGACTTAATTCCTGGTGCAAGACCCGTTATTCACCCTATTTGAAGGATGGCCCCGAAGGAAAAGATTGAGTTGGCAAACCAAACTGATGAGCTGCTAGAAAATGGACCAGACATAGTCACTCAAGTTAGAGCACAATGGTAGTTTTTATAGCTAAGTCTGACGCTCCCTAAGGCTTTGTGTAGACTATCGAAACCTAAATAAGCAAATGATTAAAAATAAATATCCTCTGCCCTGCATAGATGACCCATTTGATCAACTGCACGGTGCCTGAGTATTCTCACAAATGGATTTAGCTACAGGATTCCATCAACTAAGAATAACTGAGGATGATATTCCATTAAATGCATTTAGGGGTCCAGATTGCTTTTATGAATGGTTAGTTATGCCTTTTGGATTGACTAATGCACTTGCCTATTTTGTAGACCTTATGAATAGAGTATTCAAATATGTGCTAAACAAATTTGTGTTGGTTTTTAATGATGATATTCTTATCTATTCCAAAATCGAAGAAGAACACGAATGGCGTTTGAGGATTGTGTTGGAAATAAATGTACTTAAAGATAAATTCTCGAAATGTCACTTTTGGGGGAAAGAAGTAAGATTCCTTGAGCGTATTGTTAGGAAAAGCAATCTCAGTAGATCCAGAAAAGATTTTAGCTATAGAAGATTTGAAGCAACCACAAACCCTGAAGGACATTCGCATCTTCTTTGGATTAGCAGGATATTACCGGAGATTCATTCAAGATTTCTCCAAAATTTTCTCTCATCTAACAAAATTGACTATGAAGGATGTTAAATTTGAATGGACATCAAAATGTAAAGTAGCATTCATGGAACTCAAGAGAAGGTTAACTACCACTCCAGTCCTACCTATTGCTGATGAAGGCGGCGTTTCAACTGTATATACTGATGATTGTGGGAAAGGAGTAGGTGTTGTTCTGATGCAGCATGAAAAGGTCATCGCTTATGCAAGCATACAACTAAAAACGCATGAGAGGAATTATGCAACACACGACATAGAATTATTAGTTATTGTGTTCGCATTAAAAATATGGAGGTATTATCTACTGGGTGAAAAGTTCAAGCTCTTCACTGATCACAAATCTTTAAAGTATCTTTTCATTCAGAAGGACTTAAATATGAGACAAGAATGTTGGTTAGGATTTCTTGCATCATATGATCTTGATACCTTATACACACCTGGGAAAGCCAATGCAGTAGGTGATGCGCTAAGCAGAAGGCATGTTGTTATAGCCTATTTTATGGTACATCCAACCTTGATTAATCGTATAAAAGAGAGTCAGCTCAAGGATCTAATCATTTCAAGAATAGCTAGGGAAGTAAAGGAGAATATAATACCTAGATGATGGATAGGATTCAAAGTAGACAAGCAGGGAATCTTAAGAATGAATGGAAGGATACGTGTTCCCAATTTCGATGGGATAAGGTAAGAATTTTAAGACAATGTCATAATTCTCGACTTTTTGTACATTCGGAGTTACTAAAATGTATTGAGATATGAAGAGAACCTTTTGGTGGGATGGCACGAAAAGGGATATCTCTATCCATATTAGCAGATGTGCAAATTGTTAACAGATCAAAAGTGATTAGCAAAAGACCACTGGATTACTCCAACCGCTTGAAATTCCAACTTGCAAATGGGACCAAATATGGATGGATTTCATCGATGGCTTATCCCAATCAAGAAAGGGAAATGAAGGCATTTGGGTTATCATAGATCGATTAACCAAGAGCGCATATTTTATCCCAGTAAAACCAACGAGAACTACTGCAAGTCTGGCAGAAATATACATAAGGGAAGTAGTTCGATTGCATGGTGTCCCCAGTAGTATAGTCAGTGATCGAGACTCTATGTTTACCAGTAAGTTCTGGGAGACATTGCAAATAACTTTAGGAACTAAGCTAAACATAAGCACCGCATATCAACCCCCAGACCGAGGGACAAACCGAGTGAGTGAATCGAGTGTTGAAGGATCTTCTAAGAGCTTGCATCTTATATTTTTGAGGTTCAGGTAAAGCTACCTTCATCTGATAGAATTCTCTTACAATAACAGTTATCAGGCTATTTTGACATGGCCCCGTATGAAGCTTTGTATGGTCGTCCATGTAGATCCTCAGCATGTTGGATTGAGATTGTAGATCGGTTAGTACTAGGTCCTGACATGATTAGAGCAGAAAAGGTTAACATAATTAGAAAAAAAAATAAAAGAAGCCCAGAGTAGGCAGAAGAGCTATGCTGATCAAAGGTGAAAAAATTTAGAGTTCTCGGTTGGAGATTATGCATTCCTAAAAGTTGCTACAATGAGAGGAGAAGTAAGATTTGGTCGGACAGGGAAGTTAGCACCTCGATTTATTGGACCTTTTTCTATTCTCGAAAGGATTGGACCATTAGTTTATCGTATGGAACTGTTTGTAAGGTTATCTGGTGTACACAGTGTCTTTCATGTATCTCACCTACGAAAATATGTGCATGATCCAGAGAAAATTATAGAAATAGCCGCCTAAGAAGATTTAGAAATTGTACCTAATTCGACGGTTATCAGGCGACCAATACGAATCGTAGATCATAACGAGAAGCAATTAAGGAGGAAGGCTGTAAGATTGGTTAAAGTCTAATGGAGTGGTGATGCAGCAGACTGCACATAGGAGACAGAGGAAAGAATGCATAAATCCTACCCTGAGTTTAGAATGGATACATAGTTGTATATGTATGGTGTACTCACCGGCTTGTGATGATGTCACTTGTTATATCTTATACGTGTGTATCACTTCATTATATATATATATATATTTGTCTTCGAGTTATCTTGTTCTTATCCTTAATTTCGAGGACGAAATTCTTTTAAGGGGGGAGTATTTAACGACCCGTAATTTTACCACTTTGAAAATGGAATATTTAATTAATTTTAAATATAGCTTTATAAGTAAAATGAACTTATTTTAATTAGTTAAAAATGATAAGAAATTTATTTTCAAGTTTTTTATATATAAATAAATAGTGTGAGTTAAAAACTGAAAATATGAGTGGAAACTGTATCCCAAATTCTCAACAGTTTGACAAATGGAAATTGTCTTAAGTTGTTCCAACATTATTTGTACATGCACACACATATACATATACACGCATTTGTGTATCACAATTAGTCAAATCAAAGCTTAAGAAAATATCTAAGATATTTTTACAAAAAATAAGTGAAAAGGTAACATCTGATCACCATTAAAACATGGAAAGCAAACATCAAATCCACCATTAATGCATGTCTTATCACATTACATCTCATTAATACATGCACTTGAGTATGGTGACAAGGATTTGATGTTGAAGTGATGTTGTGTAAGAGATATTTTGATAATATCTAAGGGTAACTTAGTAATTTGCCACATTTTCCTAAGGCTAAAAATAAGACCCAAGGCTTCAAAAATTCACACATCTCATTCTTCTTCTTCTTCACCTCTACTTCAATGGTTTCCATCACCTACATCCTCTCATCCATAGGCCGAGCCATCTAGAAACGATAATCCAAGTGATCGTGAGCTAAAAGTTTGAGTTAGCAATGCTGTAGCTAATTTTTAGTTAGTCGTTTAAACCCGAGGTGAGTAAACTCCTAAACTATCTTATTATATGCTATTGGATGTTATATATATTTTATTATTATTATTAATGATGGTTGTTTAATATGAATGTTGAATATTTATGCAAGTCAAGGAAATACACGTCGATAAGCACAAGGGAAATCACTTTCCTCTATTTAATGAATTAGTGTATATGGAATGTTAAATCTCTTTATAATTGTTTTAAAATATGAAATAAATTCTAAAAATATTTTAAAACGTTTTAAAAGTTATAAAAAATAAGTTTCCAAAGGAAAAAAAGTTGTTTTGATCAATATAGCTTAAAAAGCACTTTCCGCATCACTTTTCCATAACTTTTGAAAGGTAGTTTTAAACGTAATTGTTCTTTTCCAAATCTTTTGTAAATATATTCAAATGATTAATAAATTATTTTAAACATGATTTGAAAGATTTGTGGAATGGTTAAACATTAAATGATTTAGAGTCGATCAAATTACTTGATCGCCTTATGGGTGTCAGAGAGATAGTGTCTAGGCTTAAGTTAGGAAAACCAGTTTCCTGCTCTCCCTGGCTATCCGGACTGTCCCGACATATGGGATAGTAAATTTGATTTATTCGGTTCAAAATTTTCCAAAGTTAAAGGATACAATTCTCCAAATATAAATAACATGAATTTTATAGAGAAAATCTTCTTGTCCTCGATGTTAAAGTCCGAAGAGGGAACTCGTACTATTTGTGGAATTTAAAGGGTGCTTTCTCCATTATTTCACCCATAGTATTTGTTGAATATGGGAATTAATATTGAGTAGAATTAGATGATTTCTATAGATTCTTCTCATTTAGCATTTACTGGTTTTTGATTAACATCCTAGATAACATTCTTTTAACCGAACTAAAATTATTAGTTTTAAGTTAGGAAATCTTTGTTAAGATTTAAATGCAATGAATTGGAAATATTTTTCTATGTAAAATATGGAAGGGCTTGGAATTATTCCATGATTTAAAGACGTTTAAATTAACCAAAAGGATTTGATAACCGAGGCTTGATGATTCCATATACTTTGAAAAAGGCAAAGAAATATTTCAATGAATATATCTCTAAGGTATATCTATGAATGAATAAAAATATGAATTAAATGGAATAATGATTGGTAGTCACATATGAACTTAACATATTTTTAATCGATGATTGGAACCGGGGTCGGATTTGGGTAATTCCTATCCGAAGACCACTTCGAACCAATTTACATATTCAAAGTAAAGACATGGATATGACATTAAGAATTTTTGTAATAAAGGACTGCTTGTAGATCATTTGGGGATAAACTTCCAATATACATATAGTAGCAGTAGTCTCTTTGTTATGAAATATCCAATGCAAGGACTAATCGCTACTAATCCTAGGAGTAACTCCCGACAGGATATGGTAGGAGAGTGCCTTCGGTTGGGGACGACCGGGGTGATGACATATTCGGTACTATCTATGGTAAAGGTAGGTCGGTTCAGTGTTGGTGGAGATTGGAGCCTCAGGTGCATATTTCTATAGATGTACCTTCGAAAGTTAGTCCCTTACCTTGTCATTGTACGGAAATTCATTCTCTAATAAGTGCCTTTGGATTTGGTTGTAGAGCCTAGCATGTTGGAATTTAATAATATAACAATCTCGGCTAAGATTATGTATACTTACTTGAAAAGTGTTTACAAAAGAATGTCAATTAAGTAATATCCACATATTCAGCGTAGCAAATGTTTTTGGTTATCATAAGGTAAAAACCATTTTCATGTTTATGTGCGACGTGGTCTTGTGAGATATCTTTTGTTTTCAAACATCGTATTTTGAGTTTCCTACACCAGTCCCATGACTTACCCGGAGTTTATTTTGGTTTTGCCTTAAACTCTGGGTGCCCTATTTTCCTGGGCAATTAACTAGTTAGGTATGCTTGGAGCATTTTGGTATGGAGCATGGAGCATAAAGCATGGAGCATTTTGAGTCTTTTGTTGAAGTCATTTGTCACTTTCCGCTGTGTTTGTATTATGTATTAGTGTTTACCAGCACTGTAAGGATAGGTCGTTATAACTATCCTAGTTGGATTAGTACCTGCCATAACTTTGATGGAACCATTTGAAGTAATTTCATGTACTACTCATATGTATAATTATGTGTTCAATATGATGTGAGATTCTATTATTATCTATCTTCTATCTTTATTTCTTTACCCCATGATAATCTGCCTCTATGGCACTTGGATTTACGGAACGTGAATACCGAAGATGTATTAGTGTCAATTTCTAAGAGTCGAGGGGGTGGGTCATCACATTTGGTGTCAGAGCTTATGGTTGAGTGAATACCTAAGCCTAGATGGGGTCAACTCATTAGAGATAGGGTTAGTATTACCCTAGAATGAGTTTAGTCTGAGAGAGCGCATATTTGAAAATTTTATCTGAATAGGTTTATTCAAGTTTATACCAATTCCCTAAAATTATTTCATCTATATTTTTAAAAGATGTTCCCTTACTATATGTAGATAGTAAGAGATGAGCAATAGAAGAGGACGAAGGGAGGTAGCAACACCACTACTACTAACGATCGATCAAATGCTACAGTAATTGAGGAAGTGGTATTCCTATGCCACCTCAAGTTAACTTTGCCACTCTTTGCAAAGATTATACTAGCTTTGGAAGAAATCCATTCCGAGGCACAAAATCTATTATTGAAGTTCAAGCCTGGCTAAGATCTTGTGAAAAAATATTCAAGGGATTAGACATTAATGATAATCGAAAGAGGTTCTCGGCCTCCTGGCAATTGAAGGATGGGGCTCTAGCTTGGTGGGAGTGCGTTACTCTTAATGAATCTAAAGATAATTTCTCTTGGAAAAGATTTAAAGAAGTTTTTGAAGAGTATTACATACCCACTCCTGGAAAATCCCGCTCTATGGAAGTTTCATGGATCTAAAACAAGAAGCGATGTCTGTGGAAGAGTATTTGCACAAATCCAATGAATTGTCTCGCTTTGGGCCTTGAATGATAGACACACTTCTGAAGAAAAATGAGATGTTCATTTCTGGGATGAAGGAGAAGTATCAGGATAGGATGGCTGCTTAACATAAAGGAACCTTTGGGGATTTAATAGATATGGGTTACCGTTACGAAGCTTTGGATAAGAGGAATCCAATCGCAACCCAAAACAAGAGGATGTTCAATAACCAATGAAAAGAAGCCATGGCAAGGCAAGTCTGGAGGAGGATCTCAGGAAAATCATTTTAAAGATGTTGAATGTTTTAATTGCGGAAAGAAAGGACATTACTCAAAGTATCGTAGGAGTCCCAAGGTTCAAAGGCAGCAGCAAGGAACCGTCTCTCCTATGGTGCATAATAGCCTCTGCCATAACTACCATCAACCAGACCATTGGAAGAATAAGTGCCGGTTAAGAAAGAAAGGAGAGTAGGTTAAGGTCTATGTTATTAAAGATGAGCCTTCAACTTCTACTGATGTAAAAGGTAAGGGAGTTCTTGAAGGTAATATTTATGTCAATGATGATTTAGTTAAAGTATTATTTGATATTGGGGCTTCCCATAGTTTTATTGGTAAAGGGCTGGTTGATAGATTAAAACTGATCACAAAAATAGTAGATACCCCTATTTGCATGCCAAATCCCATAGGTGGTACAATTATTCTTTGTATGATTTATGAAACTTTCGAGTTACTCACCTCTCCTAAAAAAATTCATGCGACCTATTTTTTCTTGACTTTATTGGGTTTGAAATTTTAATCGGTATGGATTGGTTACAAGAATAAAGCTGCCCTTGATTGTGTTAAAAGGACGGTAACTTTGTAGACAAGCTTCGAGAAGTTTATAGAAATATCTTGTGAAGAACCTAGTCTGATAAGGGATAGTTTTATGTGTGCACTACTCAAAAAGATTTGGAGAAAATACCAGTTGTCAATGAATTTCAGGATGTTTTTGAGGAAGTTAAAAGTTTGCCCCGCATCGGGAAATTGAGTTTCGAATTGACTTTATTCCTGATGCAAGACCTGTTATTCATCCTATTCGAAGGATGGCCCCGAAGGAAAAGATTGAGTTGGTAAGCGAAACTGATGGATTGTTAAAAAAGGACTAATTAGACATAATCATTCAAGTTAGGGCGTAGCGGTTGTTTTTATAGCTAAGTCTGACACTCCCTGAGGCTTTGTGTAGACCATCGAAACCTAAATAAGCAAACGATTAAAATAAGTATCCTCTACCCCGCATAGATGATTCATTTGATCAACTTCACGGTGCCTGAGTATTCTCACAAATGGATTTAGCCACAGTATTCCATCAACTAGGAATAGCCGAGGATGGCATTCCATTAACTGCATTTAGGGGTCTGGATTGCTTTTATGAATGGTTAGTTATGCCTTTTGGGTTGACTAATGCACCCACCTATTTTGTAGACCTTACGAATAGAGTATTCAAATATATGCTAAACAAATTTGTGATGGTTCTTATTGATGATATTCTTATCTATTCCAAAACCGAGGAAGAACACGAAAGGTGTTTGGTGATTGTGTTGGAAATATTACGGAGAAATGTACTTAAAGCTAAATTCTTGAAATGTCACTTTTGGGAGAAAGAAGTATGATTCCTTGGACGTATTGTGTCAGGAAAAGGGATTTCAGTAGATCCAAAATTATTTTAGCTATAGAATATTGGAAGCAACCACAAATCCCGAAGGACATCTGCATCTTCTTAGGATTAGCAGGATATTACCGGAGATTCATTCAAGACTTCTCCAAAATTTTCTCTCATCTAACAAAATTGACTATGAAGGATGTTAAATTTAAACGGACATCAAACTATTAAGAAGCATTCATGGAACTCAAGAGAAGGTTAATTACTGCTCCAGTCCTAGCTATTGCTAATGAAGGCGGCGGTTTAATTGTATATACTGATGCTTGTAGGGAAGGAGTAGGTGCTGTTCTGATGCAGCATGGAAAGGTCATTGCTTATGCAAGCAGACAACTAAAGACTCATGAGAGGAATTATGCAACACACAACTTATAATTATTAATTGTTGCGTTCCCATTAAAAATATGGAGGCATTATCTACTAGGCGAAAAGTTCGAGCTCTTCACGGATCACAAATCTTTAAAGTTTCTTTTCACTCAAAAGGACATAAATATGAGACAACAATGTTGGTTAGAATTTCTTGCATCATACGATCTTGATATCTTATGCACACTGGGGAAATCCAATGTAGTAGGGGATGCGCTAATTAGAAGGCATGCCGTTGTGGCTTATTTTATGGTACATCCAACCTTGATTAATCGTATAAAAGAGAGTCAGCTCAAGGATCAAATCATTTCAAGAATAGCTACGGAAGTAAAGGAGAATATAATACTGGGATGATGGATAGGATTCAAAGTAGACGAGCAGGGAATCTTAAAAATGAATAAAAGGATATGTGTTCCCAATGTCGATGGGATAAGGCAAGAAGTTTTAACAGAATGTCGTAATTCTCGACTTTCTGTACATCCCGGAGTTACTAAAATGTATTGAGATATGAAGAGAACTTTTTTTGGGATGGCATGAAGAGGGATATCTCTATCCATATTAGCAGATGTGAAAATTGTCAAATCAAAAGTGATCAAAATAAGACCACTGGATTACTCCAACCTCTTGAAATTTTGACTTAGAAATCGAACCAAATATCGATTGATTTCATCGACGGCTTACCCCGATTAAGAAAGGGAAATGAAGGCAATTGGGTTATCATAGATCGATTAACCAAGAGCGCACATTTTATCCTAGTAAAATCAACGAGAATTGCTGCAAGTATGGAAGAAATATACAAAAGGGAAGTATTTCGATTGCATGGTTTCCACAGTAGTATAGTCGGTGATCGAGACTCTATCTTTACCAGTAAGTTCTGGGAGACATTGCAAAAAACTTTAGGAACTAAGCTAAACATAAGCACCACATATCGCCCCCAGACCGATGGAAAAACGAAGAGAGTAAATCGAGTGTTGGAGGATATTCTAAGAGCTTTGCATCTTAGATTTTGGAGGTTCATGGGAAAGCTACCTTCATCTGATAGAATTCTCTCACAACAATGTTATCAGGCTAGTATTGGCATGGCTCCGTATGAAGCTTCGTATGGTCGTCCATGTAGATCCCCAGCATGTTGGATCGAGACTGGAGACCGATTAGTACTAGGTCCTGACATGATTAGAGAAACTTCAGAAAAGGTTGACATAATTAGAAAAAAAATGAAAGAAGCCCAAAGTAGGAAAAAGAGCTATGCTGATCAAAGACGAAGAAATTTAGAGTTCTCGGTTGGAGATTATGTATTCCTAAAAGTTTCTCCAATGAGAGGAGTGGTAAAATTTGGTCGGGCAGGGAAGTTCGCACCTCGATTTATTGGACCTTTTCCTATTCTCGAAACGATTGGCCCATTTGCTTATCGTGTGGAACTATCCAAAAGGTTATCTGGTGTACACAATGTCTTTCATGTATCTCACCTACGAAAATATGTGCATGATCCAAAGCAAATTATAGAAATAGCTGCCCAAGAAGATTTAGAAGTTGAACCTAATTTGGCAGTTATCAGGCAACCATTGCGAATCGTAGATCACGATGAGAAGCGATTAAGAAGGAAGGTTGTAAGATTGGTTAATGTCCAATGGAGTGGTGATGCAGCAGACTGCACATAGGAGACAAAGGAAAGAATGCGTAAAGCGTACCCAGAGTTTAGAATGGATACATAGTTGTATGTGTATGGTGTACTCATCAGTTTGTGATGATGTCACTTTCTATATCTTATACATGTGTATCACTTCGTTATATATATATATATATATATATATATATATTTGTGTTCGAGTTATCTTGTTCTTATCCTTAATTTGGAGGATGAAATTCTTTTAAGGGGGGAGTATGCAACGACCCATAATTTTACCACTTTGAAAATGTAATATTTAATTAATTTTAAATATAGCTTTATAAGATAAATGAACTTGTTTTAATTAGTTAAATATGATAAGAAATTTATTTTGATGTTTTGTTTAAGTAAATAAATAGTTTGAATTAAAAAATGAAAATATGAGCGGAAATTGGATCCCGAAATCTCAACGATTTGACAAATGAAAATTGTCTTAAGTTGTTCCGACATTGTTTTGTACATGCACACACATATACATATACACACATATGTGTATTACAACTAGTCAAATCAAAGCTAAAGAAAATATCTAGGATATTTTTCAAAAAGTAAGTGAAAAAGGTAACATCTAATCACCATTAAAACAAGGAAAGCAAACATCTTATCCACCATTAATGCATGTCATTCCATCTTAAGATATTTTTGCAATATGAATTATCATATTACATCTCATTTATGCATGCACTTGAGTATAGCGACAAGGATTTGATGTTAGAGTGATGTTGTGTAACAGATATTTTGATAATATATATAGGTAATTTAGTAATTTGCTACATTTTCCTAAGGCTATAAATAAGACCCTAAGGCTTCAAAAATTCACACATCTCATTCCATTTATTATTCTTCTTCACCTATACTTTAATGGCTTCCATCACCTGCATCCTCTAATCCATAAGCCGATTATCTAGAAATAATAATCCAAGTGATCGTGAGCTAAAAGTTTGAGTTAGCAAAGCCATAACCAATTTTTAGCTAGTCATTAAACCCGAGGTGAGTAAACTCCTAAACTATCTTATTATATGTTATTGGATATTATATATGTTTGATTATGATTATTAATGATGGTTGTTTAATATGATTGTTGAATATATATGCAAGTCACAGAAATACACGTCGATAAGCATAAAGGAAATCACTTTCCTTTATTTAACAAATTAGTGTATATGGAATGTTAAACCTTTTAAAAGTTGTTTAAAAATATGAAATAAATTCTAAAAATATTTTAAATTTTTTTAGAAGTGATAAAAAATAAGTTTCCAAATGAAAAAAAGTCATTTTGATCAATATAGCTTAAGAAGCACTTTCTGCAGCACTTTTCCGCAACACTTTTTTATAACTTTTGAAATGTAGTTTTAAACACAGCCGTTCTTTTCCAAATCTTTTGTAAATATATTCAAATGCTTAATAAAGTATTTTAAATATGATTTTAAGGATCTATGTATTGGTCAAATATTAAATGATTTAGAGTTGATCAAATTACTTACTGCTTTATGAGTGTCAAAGAGATAGTGTCTAGGCTTGAGTTTGGAAAACCAGTTTCCTGCTCTCCCTGGCTATCCGATACTATCTATCATAAAGGTAGGCCAGTTCTGTGTTGGTAGAGGTTGGAGCCTCAGGTGAATTTTTCAAGAGTAGTACTGTCGGAAGGTAGTCCCTTACCTTGTCATTGTATGGAAATCCATTCTCCAATAAGTGCCTTCGGATTTGATTGTAGAGCCTAGTACGCTGGAATATAATAATGTGACAATTTCAGATAAGATTATGCATACTTACTTGAAAAGTGTTTTCAAAAGAATGTCATTAAAAGTAATATCCACATATTCTTCATAGCAATGTTTTGGTTATCATAAGGTAAAAACCTATTCCGTATTTATGTGCGGCATGGTCTCATGAGATACCTTTTGTTTTCAAGCATCGTATTTTGAGTTTATCACACCAGTCCATGACTAACCCGGAGTTTATTTTCTTTTCCCCTTAAACTCTAGGTGCCCTATTTTCCTAGGCAGGCAACTAGTTAGGCATGCTTGGAGCATTTTGGTATGGAGCAAGGAGCATGGAGCATGGAACATAGAGCATGGAGCATTTTGGGTCTTTTGTTGAATTCATCTGTCACTTTACGCTGTGTTTGTATTATGTATTAGTATTTACTAGCATTATAAGAATAAGTCGTTATAATTATCCTAGTTGGGTTGGTACCTGTCATAACTTTGATGGAACAATTTAAAGTAATTTCATGTACTACTCATATCTATAATTATGCGTTGAATACGATGTGAGATTCTATTATTGTCTATCTTCTATCTTTATTTCTTTACCCCTTGATAATCAGCCTCTCCAACACTTGGATTTACGGCACGTGAATACCGAGGATGTATTATTGCCAATTTCTGAGAGTCAAGGAGGTGGGTCATCATAAAATAAATCACTATATTCAAAATATAAGTCATTAAACCTATAAAATTAACTTTTCAATATTTAAAATTAATTAAATATTCCAAATTCAAACAAATGAAATTCTGGATTGTTATAGGATCAAGTGAAACTGATAGAACATTATTTAATATTCAAAATTTATAAACTTCATCATAATATTATAGAAAAATCTACAACAAAAAGTATGCAAGTTATTGAGTTGGCATATATGGGTTTTTGAGGAATATCCATGTCTAACTAAGGTTTGACATGACCAGAATGTAGATTATAATTTGAAATTTAGGTACCTATTTGTAGATTTTTTTTTTAAGATTGTATATGTGAAATAAATTCCATTAGGTAAGCAAGGTATTGTTTGACTTTATTATTATTTTTACAAAGCTTTTTTTCATGAATGTTATTATGTTATTGTTCGATTTGAATCTAAAAATTATTAATTTTTGTTGAAGTAAATAATTATTTCGATAAATTTCAGTTTTTCTAGTTACGTATAATAAATTTGTTTGGATAATGAATGACACATTAGTAGTTGAAATATCAGCACTATTCAAGTTCCTAAAGCTTTAAATTTGGAAATGCTTATGTGAAAATATCTATAATGATTTTGAAGTAATTGGATAAGAATTTAGAATATGAAGAATTTAGTTTTAAAAAAACTAATGAGTGGACCAAGAAAACATGTAATTTTTTTTTGAAATATGGATGATGTAAATGAAAATATTATATAGTAATTAGAAGGAGAAGAGTAAGTTATTTTATTTGTGTGCTACTATTAGCACCCAAATTTTTTCTTCTAGCCACAATTATAGTTTTATTAGACATCAATTTTTTTATGTACCCCTGGCCACAATATTCTATTCATTCACTCAGCTTTACATAGCCGTACCTTTCATCTCTTCTCAACAAATCTTACATATTTCTCAAAGATTCCAAAGCCTAAACCCAAAAAAAAAACTTTTTCCCAATAAATGATGAAAGGTAAAGATTTAATGGATAATCCCAATTGTGATGATCACAAGGATGTTAGTTCTTTTCCATGCGCTAAAGTCTATTTTTCTTCAATAAATCAATCATCGATATGTTGTTTAGAGTTTTTGATTCTTCAAAAAATCAATCAACCGCAACTAATTCAAGTGCGATTCGAAAATCTAGGGTTTTGTAAAAAACTGAAAAAGGAATGCTTACTCGATGACCATAGGTTAATGAGAGGTAGTAAGCTTCCGACTTGCTAACAAACGACTTGACTTGCTAACAAACGACTTGACTTCTTATTTTTCCTTCGATGGCGCCGTTCTTTCTGAAAGAAAGAGAGAAATAAGCGTTTTGAATTTTGGGTGCTTATTCATGCGAAGAAAAAGTAATTGGTGTTAGGAAGAGTGAAGTGAAATGCTTAAGGTGGCCTTTAATTTTGGTGGCCAGAAGTAAAAAACTGGATGCTAATAGTAGCACACTTTTATTTTATAGTTATATAATGGATTTAATTCAAAAATATTATAAACACATGTGTACATGTCCATAAGCATAAAAAAAAATCAAGCAATATAATAATAATAATATCTATCACGTAAAAGGTAATTTAAAAAGGAATAAATTAGTTTATTGTAGTACTATGGAAATCAAGGTCATTGAACCAACTTGAATATATATTTTCATATGCATTATTCATCCTTTTCCATATAAAAAGTTTATGTCTTTTACTTATTTTACTTTGCTTATTCAAAATACTTTGTAAAATATAATTAATTCAAAACAAATGGAGATTCAGCTCATTTTGACATTAATTACCTCATTAGTCACCATATTAGTTGCATTTATTAATGAATTTAATAATTACATTTATGCCCTAAATTTAGTTTGATTGAATTTAACTTAGTAATAACTCACACTAAATAAATTATAGCTCAAATAATAAAGATTAAGCCTAATTTTCTCAAATAATAATCCAATTTTCCTTATACAGTTCTTATCTAATCATCTTCTAAAAAAGTAATGTCATCAAAAAATAATAAGAATAAAATATAGATCCTTTCCTTTTTTTTAAAAATAAATAAATATCTGTTATTTTGATCCATCTACTGAATTTAACTATTTACCAAATTGATTTCTTTTGACAAACTATCTTATAAAAATAGAAAAATTATATAGAAATGAATTGTCAAATGGCGAATCTCCAAGTCATTTTTAGTATAAAGTTATAACTATTATATCAATAGTATCCCTCAACCATTTTGAAATAACATACCTTAATTTAATATAAAATTTCATACCTTGATTTGATAATCAATCAATGCAAAAGATACTAAAATTCCTCTAAAAAATAATTAGAATCTTGAAAATAAGAAAAGAAATTAATACCCATATTCTTAGCTTATTTTAGATTTTGATGAAGATTGAGAAATTAAGATTATAATTTAGATAAGTTTTCCTCCGTAGTCATAAAATTAAATATTTAGGGTTTAGGGATTGGAGATGGAAAGACAAATTTGACGTTGCAATAATATTCATGAAATGGAAACTAAGAAGAAAGAGAAAGATAGATTATATAAATAACAATTTAGAAACTTTTAATAAGATTTTATAAGAGGATAATGTGTTGTTTAATTCTTCCCTCAATAAAACCTTTTTAATTTAAAAATTGACTCTTTCCATTTCCGTTAGTCAAAATGATTTTCCATTTAACAATCCACTATAAATAATTGTTGCTCCTTCTACCAACATAAGGAATTATTACTTTTATTAATATAATTCAGTCAAATTACAATAAACTTAACCTATAAATAAAAAGTGGGGATATAATCCATATCTATTACTAACAATGTATGCAATTTTTTACCTTTAGCATAATATTCAACCACTATGGGTAATTTTGAAATCCAATACCCTAAAAGATAAAGGGTGAAAGAAAATAAGAGGTTTAAACAAAAACTAAAGTTCTTTAATATAATTAGAATAAGTTTTATCAATCACTAAACCATAATCGTTGCTTTATACCTTTTGTGCAACACTGAACCATCATGGATAATCTTGAAGTTAAATACTCTAGAAGAAAGAGAAAAAAATATCGAATCACCATGGGCAATTAATATATATTTATGATATAAAATTTAGAAGAAAATAATATAAAATTCAAATTTATGAAACATAAAGTAAAATTTCATCATAATGTAGAAATATACACATAAGTAATGATTGTGCAATATTAGTATGATTAATAAAGAAATTATTAGGGTGTCTAAATAGATGTTAAACTATCAACATTATAAGTATAATATATCATTTCATCCTAATTATATATTGGAAAAATAAAATAAGGATAATAAAATAAGTTAAATAAGACATAAATTAAAGTTTGGATTAATTTAAAGAAGGGTATCACAATAATGGAGAATGAAGATAAACGGGGAAGATATGAAATTAAAATAATGGAGAAATGATTTGAAAGGGTGTAAAAGGAATACTTAGAATAATAAAATTTACATTAATTCAAAAAGTTCAGGAAAATAGAAGGAAGGATGAATGAAAAGATTAAACGTACTTTTGATAATATACAATGAAAACATACAAGGAAAGAGATTAGAAGATAAATGAAGTGAGTATGTTACAAAATAATTATAAATGTGGTAATCAACGTAAGGATGAAAGTGTGTAAAATAAATAGTTTAATTGCCTAAAAAATAGGATTTAACTCTCTAACTTATAAGAAAAAGAAGAAGAATGGTTAAACATTAAAGTATTTAAATTATAGAATGGATGGGCAATTTGATAATCTCACACCGTGATGAGTAATCTATAGTATATCAACGATCTTTACAAAAGAAAACTACAATATATACACACATCAGTTAGATTACAATTATTCTATCATCGTCCTATAAACAGTTATATCATCCTGTCCTTACAATTGCTGATAATACATGTAAGAAATGTTATCTGGCATTTTGACCTAGCTATATTCAAATTGATTGGACAAGTCAGATTCGACTGTCATCAAGGCCAATAAGTACAAAGCGATGATTGTGGGGTCCAGAAGTCAAGTACATATGGTACTATGAAGCCATGATCAAATGGAATCAAGAGATATGCTATACAAAACATTCTAAGTATGGAATATATTTTAATATAGAGGAGAGACCAGCTATAACTCTCAATAGAAGGAACTGACATATTTCAGCCGAACAAGTGCAAATCAATGGAAAACAATCAATATCTCAAGATCCATAAGTCCAATGCATATGAAATTTTGTAAACAATATGTAGGGACCCTAGGGAGCTTACCCTGGGTCACATCACCCAAAGGATTTAGTAAGAGGGGCCGACCCTCTTCCCTTCATAGGGATCAACTAGAATCAAGTGACAATATACATTGCAGCAAAGATCGAGCAATAACTCAAGTTCTACTAACCCAATTAGGATGAAACTTGGAGGCTGAGCATATTACAACATGGAGAAGTTCCCATAGGGATTGCCTCCTTAAATTCCTCCGAAATAGGGATCGACACCGATCCCTATTTCTTGGGATTTAGGCCATGCTGTCCCTCCTATGTGTCCATATGATTTTTGGAGATTCTTCGATCGAATTTTCAGGGAAATATTTCACCGTCTTTTGCTAAAAGTACAGGCTTGATTGTTCAATTTGGGGATATTATGCCGTTGATAACTTTGTACACTATTGTAACTAAGGATTTTCATCCAATCCCCGTTGTACTCAGTTTACAAAATGATTAATAAAACCATCTATTCAAAGTGGACGTAGGCAAGCAATGCCGAACCACAATAAATTGTTTGTTCTTATTATTACTTTGATTTTCTGTTATTCAATTGCTTGTTTCCTCTGTTTACATTTTATATTCTTTATTTAGTTCTCTATAAAATCTCTGTTAGGTGTTTGTGCAAATTTTTGGAGCAAACGTTTTGGTGCTTTCACCGAGAAAGAAGATTCCAACTCTATTTGTATCCCTTTGCTACTACTGGATTGCATAAATCTTCCAAAGAGATCCATAATTATCTTCAATAAGCTTATCTATTCTATTTAGATTTGCAAAAGTCTACGGAAAACTATCAATAATGGTTAGGAACACCAGATCTACCTCTGGAAACGTAGAAGTAAACGAGAACGCTGGCATAGCAAGGAGGCTCGATCATCTACCAGTAAATGTGAAAGCTGCCAATCTAGTTAATGTCTAGAATCCGGTTGATTCAATCATAAGAGCTGATTTCCAGAATTTGATAAGATAGCTATTGGATAGTTGTCGGCAGTTGAACCAGTCGATTCAAGCCAATATCGATCTACTGAATCAACTCAAAGATCAATAACGTGGGAAAGCTAGGAGGGAGCCTACCCTTTATTCTGCATCGGAGAGTTCTAGTTCATCAAATGATCATCACAGACCCAGATGCCATAGAATTGATGGATATTACACAGAAGCTTTTGTACATCAATAGGCAAAATAACCTGGCTTGCCTATACTGATCGGTACCGATCCCTTTACAGGGATCTAGCTGATCCCTCCTCCAGAAGTGGAAACATGCCTCTTTATGTTGGAGCACAAACTAGGGCTGCTATGATTGATTTAAATGCTGGAGTTCAAGTGTGTTGCAGACCAGATACCTCCCCGGAATGACGATGAAGTGAACATACATTATATGCATCATGAGAATGTTGAGCCAAGAAGGTGTGGAAAGGCCCATAGACATCGACCGGACAATTCATATGAGGTAGAGCATGACTACCTATTGGCTCCAACTATCCAAACCCCGGACTTGTCGGCTATGGTTAGACAGCTAGTAAGGGAGAGCCAAGGCTTGACCAATAATGACTGAGGAATCTCAAGAAGCCATACCCTATTCACCAATAATATCCTACATGTAGAGAGTCCAAGGAGGTTCAGCATGTCGTCGATGCCTACCTAGAAGGGAAAAAATGACCCCAGGCAGCACATTGTGAGATATAAATGGCTGATGGATTCCGCACAAGCTGACGATGCAACAAAATGTAGATGTTTTCCTATTATTCTCTTAGGAAGGAACGATATGGTTTATGAGATAACCCCCATGGTCAATATCTAGATCTGACGATTTGGCAACAAAGTTTATGGAGCAGTTCCATATGCATGCAACTCACCGCAAAGATGTAATGTCTCTATCCAGCATGATACAGGCTCCAAGAGAATCATTGAAAGTCCATTTGGAGAGATTATGTACGGCCGTCGTAGAAGTCAATAATCTGATTGATCATTCAATACTGATAGTGGTAACAAGAAGGATTGATCCATAATTTGACTTTGGTGATTAGTTGGCTGGCAAACCACCCACAATGTTGGAGCGGGTCTATGAAAAGACAACTCAAAATTTAAGGAAATAGGAAGCTGGATGCTCTAGGAAGAAGAATGTAGTAGGACCGAGTGGAGAGGGAGTGCAGAGTAACATTATGGTGGAACAACCTATGAATAGTTCCAGAAAAGTTCAAGTAAATGTCCAAATCAAGCCGAATCAGCAAAAGGAAGGCGGTGATAGGAACCATGAGCGAAAGAGGGATTCCGAAAGAGGAAAGCCTAGAATTCCAATGTATGATACCTACACACCACTGAGTACCTCTCCAAAGAACGTCTATTTGTCTACATGCAATACCATGTAGTATAGAAGGCCACCTCCGAAATAATCAACGGAGAAGTAGTAGAAGATTGGAAAATATTGCCGGTTCCACAAATGCTATGGTCATAACACGATAAATGTAGACATCTCTAGGATGTTATCGAGAAACTAATTCGAAAAAGAAAGCTGCAGCAATTTGTTAAAACCCTGCAGGATGGCAGGCAGGAAACATCAGACCCCAGCCGAGGACAAGCACCGTACATGGCCGAGGAACCTGCGTAGACAAGTGGAAGGTTAGAGAAAGCTATATTAAAACCCTGCAGGATGGCAGGCAGGAGGCATCAGACCCCAACTGAGGACAAGCACAGTACATGGCCGAGGAGCGTGCATGGACTGATGGAAGGTTAGTGATCAATAATAGTCAGAGGACCGCATCCGGATGATAAGAACTTGCATGAGATGGAGCACTATGCTAGTGCAATCTAGCATGTGGATTTTGAATGTTGTTCTAAACAGAACATGGGGATCTGTAAAAACAACAGCGTACAATAGCGGACGACATTGTATTCAAAAACAGAGATGGGGATAAGGTGGAGGCACAGACGGTCGACCTAATGGTCGTTTCGGCCATGATCATCCCCGCCTTAGTGAGAAGGATCTTGGTTGAACGTGGTAGTTCCATGAAAATAATTTTCAAAAAGGCTTACGATTATTTGAGGATGGAACCTAAGGACATGAAACCGTCTAAAGCCCTCATTCATGGCTTTAACGGTGTTGCGACTGAAGTTTTCGGTTATGCCGAATTACACATGAAATTGGGAGAAGGCGACAGTAGGAGAGTGATGATGTTGCCATTTTTTATTTTGGATGTTGACTCTCCATACAATGCTTTTCTGGGTCGACTTGTCCTAGCTTACTTCTATGCAGCTCTTGCCTCATGGTGTTTGACTTTGAAGTGTTCAACTGACAAAGTATTGGAGTTATGCATGGTGATCTGGTAACAGGACGTGTCTGCTATGTAGATAAATTTAGAGATGCTCAACGGAAGGAAAAAGACAAGGGTGCAGACAAGTCTCTCCACATCCAAACCACCGAAGATTGACAACTAGCGCCTAGGCCCGGGCACGTGCACCACAGTTGGCTCTATAAAGACATAGATCTAAGGGATGGTGAGGAGGAGCTCAAAGAGACCAAGGCTGAACCATATGAGCTGACAATTGATATCACGGTCATCCATGACGACCCATTATGGGTCTTAAAGATCGGATCATAGCTCAGCCTCCGATGATGAAAGAACTGTTGGTTTTCTCCGAGCGAACCTTGATGTGTTCGCTTGGACTCGTTCTGATATGTGTGGGATCTCACTTGCCACTATGAGCCATGCATTAAATATCGACTCGAGGCATATCCCGATGAAACAGAAAAGGCATAGCATAGATCCGAAGTGATCTGCCGCCCTTAAAAACAAGGTGGATAGGCTCAAAGGAAATGGGTTTAATAACGATGCCCTCTACCCTAAATGGGTCTCTAGTTCTGTACTTATGAGAAAGTAAAATGAAAAATGATGGACATGCGCCGATTACACGCACTTAAACAAGGCATGTCCAAAAGATAGTTTTTCTCTTCCAAGGATCGACCAACTAGTAGATTCAACCACGGGACATGAGTTGCTATCTTTCATGATGCATACTCTAGATATAACCAAATTTCGATGTACATCCCCGACCAGGGATACAACAGCTTCATTAATGACGTTAGATTGTATTGCTATATGGTATTGCTATTCGGATTGAAGAATGCTGGAGCAACTTATCATCACCTGGTCAATCGAATGTTTAAAGATCAGATTGAAAAGATGATGGAGGTATACATAGATGATATGCTTATAAAGTCACGATGATCAAGTGACCACATTAGAGACTTAGTAGATATGTTTGATATCCTTTTATATTACAAAATGAAGTTCAATCCTCTGAAATGTTCTTTTGGTGTTGCACCAGGAAAGTTCTTGGGTTTCACCATCAATGCCTCTGGAATCGAAGCCAACCCGAGAAGATACAAGTAGTTCACAACATCCATGCACTAAAGACCATCAAACAAGTACATAGCCTAAATGGGAAGGTTGCCGCCCTAAGTCAATTTATTTCTAGAGCTACTGATAAATGCATTATTTTCTTCGACTTGATTAGAAGATGGAAAAGGAAATTTGAATGGATATAGGATTGTGAGACGCATTCCAAGCTTTGGTGAACCACATAGAGAGACCTCCCATCTTGTCAAAGCTGGTTGATCGCGAAGACTTGTATATCTACTTAGCCATGTCTGTACATGCTATAAGTGCCGCACTACTTCACGAGGAGAGTCGAATCCAAAGACCGTCTATTATGTTAGCAAACAATTAACAGGAGCTGAAAGGAACCATTCGAAGATAGATAAATTGGCATACTAGTTGATTGCGTCATGAAATCTCTGCCCCTATTTTCTAGCTCATTCCATCAATGTTTACACCGATCAGCCATTATGACAGGTCCTATAGTAACCTGAGATGTTTGGAAGCTTACTTAAGTGGAACATCATACTAAGCCAATTTGACATCACCTACCTCCTAAAAGATCCATCCATGAATAGGCATTGGCAAACTTTATAGCAGAATTCATTACATAGGATAATCTCTCAGAGAGCGACGGTGCCCCTACCATTCGGTGGAAAATGTATACGGATGGAGCATTCAACGATTGTTGTTTAGAAGCCGAAATTGTGCTAGTACCCTCGGCAGATAGATCAATTTGCTATACTTTAAAGCTTGACAACCCTGCAACGAACAATGAAGCTGAGTATGAAGCTTTGATTGCCAGACTCAAACTTGCCATAGAACTGGGGAAAAAATCTCTTTAAATCTTTTGTGATTCCCAATTGGTAGTTTACCAAGTCAGGGGAGATTATCTGGCTAAAGGACAATGACTTGCCCCATACCTTATCCAAGTCCAAGAGCTATTGACTGGCTATGAGTATTATGACATCATACACATTCCCCGAAGTCAAAACAAAGAGGCCGACTCATTGGCAAAGTTTGATAGCACCGGGGATGCGCAACAAATGGGCTTAGTTCCAATCAAAGTGCTAAACACTCCGAGTATAAACCAAATGGAAGTTGACTGGGTACTAGAGATGGAATCTGAGAAGGAATCGTGGATGACTCCGATTAAAGACTATTTGCTACAGGGAGTCCTCATTGAACAAAAGAATGGAAGACGATAATTTCTCCGCAAAGCCTCATGATATATCATTCAAAAGGAGTCTTTATAGAAATGGTCTTTCCATTCCCCTGCTTTGGTGCGTAGCTCATGATGAAATAAAATAAGTCCTAAAGGAAGTTCATGAAGGGGAATGTGGAGATCACACCGAGGGGAAAACACTAGTAAAGAAGATACTCCATTATGGGTACTACTGGCTAACTACTACTGAAATGCTACTAATTATGTTAAGTGACGCAATAAGTGCCAAATGTATGCAAAAGTTCTAAGAGCTCCACCGACGGAAATCACACAATGGTTAGTCCATGGCCATTTTCCATAAGTGGCATGGATATTATCGATTCCTTACCGATCTCAAAAGGTGGTGCGAAGTAAGCCATCGTAGCAGTTGATTACTTCATCTACTGGGCCGAAGCAGAACCTTTACCGATGATCACAACAAAGAAAGTAATCAACTTCATTGTCTGGAACATTGTCTATCATTTTGGTCTTCCACAAACCGTTGTAACTGATAATAGGACTCAATTTGACAGCACTGAATACAAAGACTTCTGCCATCGGCATCGTATCAAAAAGAGATTTGTGGCAGTTGCTCACCCTTAAGCAAATTTAGAAGTGAAAGCCGTGAACAAAATTATAAAGTCCATTCTGAAGAAGCATTTGGAAAAGGCTATAGGCAAGTGGGTGGATGAACTCCCAACTGCATTATGGGCTAACAAAACCACCCACAAGTCCATGACTGGCCATACTCCATTCGCCCTTGCTTACGGCTCCGAAGCCGTCATTCCTGTTAAACTCATAGTACTTCATCGAGTGACCTACTATGATCCCAAAATGAATAGAGATCTTCTCTTAGAATCTCTAGACTTTGTAGATGAGAAGTGTGAAAATGCTGATGTGAGCGCAGCTGCACATCGACACCGAGTCGCCTAGTACTACAACACTAAATTTTGACCTAGAATCTTTGAAATCGACGATCTCATCTTGAAATGGCTCATTCCTATCTCATCACACATGAATCCTACTTGGGTAGGACCATATATCATTGAACAGAGGCTTGAAGAGGACTTTCAAGATCGTGACTGCTGATGGCGTCACGCTCTCAAGGGCGTGGAATAGCGAGCACTTACGATGCTATTTCGCTTAGTTTGTTCTTTTTCATTCGACTTTATTTAATTTTCGAATTTTGTTTAGCATTTGATCTTCCAGATATGTAATAAGACAAATTATGTCATTTCTTTCCATTTGGCGAATAAAGTTTGAAATTTCCTTCATATATGTGTTTGTTGTAGCATTACATATTAGTTACGATACCCGACTAACTAATATTGACATGTCCAAGCAGGTTCCCAGAGTTTGGAGCCAGCCGATTACATAAGTTCATGATTGAACTAAACAAAATTAGCATGGTTCGACCATTTATTTGATGGTTCTCTCACACAACCCGATGGATGGAATACCTAATGAGGAAGGGATGTGACTCGACCATCCGATAGCCAAATTAATCCCACTAAGCGATGGGATAAACTTGAATCAAAAGCGATTGTGATGTGATCGCTTGCTAAGCTAAACCACAGACTTATGGGAAAATCAATCAATTAAGAAAATTATGGTCCGAATATTTTTTGAATAACTCTAAGCCCCTAGAGTGTGGATTGGATTATATACACAAATTGGGTGCGATTTGATCACCCGCCAACTAACTCTTATCCCTAGAGTGCGGATGTGAGTATGATAAATAGATAAGTGCAGTTCGACCACTCACTATTATCTAACTCCACTAACCCGAGACTAGGGGCATGGGTATAATCACTCAAACCGCTAAATCCAACAGCGTAACACTAGGGCTTGAGCCTAGCGTTTGGTATGACTCAAGGCCATGACCGCATGGAGGCCTTGAGATAGAATTAACGGATTGTCATCCAAATCAACGAGCAACGAATTACAAGTAAATTGAATGGAAGAGAAATAGCTCGACTACTTCAAAAAAATTCACATAAGAGTTCAACGGAAAATAAAGAACTTTATTTACACACTAAACTTGGAAATCATAATACAAGTTTATTCAAAAGCGGGGGTTGTACCTGCTCATTCATAGCCAACAAAAGAAAAAAAAACTATACTAGCTATATACAAACTAAGTCGAAGTGACGGCTACTTCTTTTGCCCCTTCTCTCTTTTGGATTTTTTGGAAGTGGCACCACCCAAGCCTCCGCCGATCCTTTTCCTTGATCTTTTACCACCCATGGAAGGAGAGCTTTCAAAAGTCGGAGGGAGTTCTTGGGGAACCGACCTGCCAGGCAGAATGACTTGTATTAGGAGAAGGCTCAGATCGTCGACATCCATATCAACAGGATTAGTATTAGCTTTCTTCTCCACTAACTCCTCCCTCTCGATGAATTCCTTTAAGCTGAGCTCATTAGTGTGTTCGGAGCACCTATGATCAAAGTCATCAAATTCATCTGTCATTGGTTAACCGTCGGCCTTTTCGTCATTAAGTGCTCTAATAACTTGAGCATCAGGCCCGGGTATGTCGATAGCCGCTAGAATTTCAGTTAATGTCGGCTGTAGCTCCACAGCGGCACTACTTCCTGGAGTGTAATTGGGACTTAGAAGATCTGTAGATTTGTTAGAACAAGTAAATAAGCCTAGAACTATTGGGCATGAAGAATAAAATCTTCATAATAATAGAGAGTAGAGTGAGATATCTATGTCCAGTTAACTTTCAACTGTCACAGGAGTGCTCCCTTCTAGAACAAGAGTCGGCACCTTTGATTGATAATCGAGTCTATCCAGATCATAGCTTAGATCTTGTCCTTCGCCAAGTGAAACTGAAGCTCCGGCTGTTTGAAGTGATGGGGGATTTTTATGATCAGACTCTGAAGCCTCGGTGATGTTTTTTCCTTTGTCAGAGGGTGCTAAACTATCAAAGTATCAAAGCCTCACAACATAAAGATCCAAAGTTCCATTCTCATGAAGGATCTCCAGCACCAGTTTCTCCTCATCCAAGTCAGCTTTGCCAAGGTCTTTCTTCTTTATTTCAACAATATATTCCTAAGCCTCGACGAGCGATTCGAGGTAACCCTCTTTAAGAAAACTCAAACCGTGATGAATTAGGACTTTAGCATTATATTCAACAATCAAAGGATCGAACATGTCCTTAATCTCATTCCGGCTAGCTTCTTTGGCATCCTCCAATTGAGCCTCGATCTGCTCTCTATCTTCATTATGGCCAGCTTCCTTTGCCTCTTCCTTAAGGACTTCAATTTAAGAAAATTGCTCGTCCAGTTTAATTTTTAGTCCTCGGGCATCGACAGCCTCTTCACAATACCTTTGAGATTCTTCCCAAGCTTCAAGTTTTATTTCTTCTCTTTCTTAAGGAGTTCTTTGAGTTCCTCAACACGCTGGGCTAGAGTGTTTTTTTGTTTTTGCAGTGTATCCTTCTCTGGAGAAATCACACCGCTATGGTTGAGGGCAGCATCCAGCTCCTTTTTGTGAGTCGCTTCCAGACAACTAACCTTCTCAGATGTTTCTTTGGCACTCTTCTCTACCATGGCTAGCTTCATTGTCAACTCCATGATCTCATTATCTTGGTGTTTAATTATGTCTTTATCATGGATTGCCTTTAGCTTAAGGCGATCGATTTCATGTTGCCTTTTAGTAGACACCTTAGAGATCTTCTCGGCTAATGCTGGAATGCTTCATGTTGCACAAAAACATCGTTGACACATGCAAGTGTACTCGCTCTAGCACTCCTTGGAATGGTATGGATGGAAGGAAGAAACTTCAGCTCATCAAAGTTGATTTTTAGGAAATCGACCTTATGTTTAGCCAGTCTTTCTGTCGTAGAGGCCTCAGAAGATGTAGAAGTCAAAGCTGGATCAGAAGTAGCAACTGAGCGTTTGCTCGACTGACGATCGTGATGTTGTCGAAAACCCGATGAATCAGAATAATGCTCAGGCGGTACAGCAGTTTGGAGAGCATGAGAAGAGGTCTGATTGCCGCTATGTGTAGGAAGACTGGGCTGAACTTCCTTATGTGACGATTTAGATTGGGACTTATGTTTAGAAGATGAAGACTCCCTTGAACGATGACTTCTTTCTCGGAAGTCATCTCTTTCTCTACGCCTACTCGAGTTTGGGCCATGACTGAATCCATACTATGTCGAGGATCACCCTTAGCAATCGAAGGCACGAAAATGAGACATAGCACCTGCGAATTAAACAAGAGCATACAAGTGACCATCAAACAAAAGATAGATGAAAATTGTGCGGTGAAGTGCACATGATTATGAGCGTTTTATTGCCCTCTTGACGGACCAGTTACTATAGCCTTGCTCATATGAGTGTTCTCCCCTTTGCTTGTGGGAGGAATGACATTACCAGTCCTTGTGGGAGAATTAAGCTCTCTAATACTGATGTTGGGGAAGTCATAGTTCTTGATGTAATTAGGGGTCGGGAGATTCGAGAACCATTCCATTGAACCGTCTAAATGTTGAGAGGAAGACTCTTCTTTAACAGAGGTGATAATGAACTTGGCTCTTTAGCGGTTTTTCTCCTATAGAGTTTATAAGAGAGCTTTTTTCTTCTGTTTGTTAGTATATGACATTGCGTGCCTTGTGATGGTTCGACCACAGGCACATTGCTTGGACCTGGATTGGCAAGCCCCATTGGCTTCATCACCTCTAATGTCACCCTCTTTGGCATGTCCAGAGTCCCCTCGACTAAAGCCCCGATGGAGCTATGAATACCGCCTTCTTGTTCTATAGCATTCCTTAATGGTGCAACGCTTCCTGGAAGCCTAATGCTATGACCTTCTTCTAACAGCCCAAAAGAGATAACCATTCATTGGTTACAAGGGATCTAATGTCCTTGTCCTCAACTGGGGTGGCACGGATTGCAGAAACTGCCCTTGAAAAACTATCACTTTTTGGACGTGCATGGACACCTGTAAGTTTTCAAAGTGTTAGTTAGTTCAGGATACAACTTGGGCTAAATAATTTAAGAATAAAGTCAAGGCAACTCTTACATCCTTCCAACAATCGCCTTGCGAAGCCAGACGAGCAACAAACGTAGAACCATTCGTGTTTAAAGATGTTGAGTTTGCTCCAAGCGCCAGTTAGTACTTGATAGTTGGGTGAAGGCTTGAGGAAAATGTAAGAAAGACTTCATGTCCGTCATTTGAAATTGTAGATAAACCTGATGTCCTCAGGACATGGCGAACAAAACAAAACATCCATAAATAGCAAGGAAGTGCCGTGAAGAAAAGCATAGCTGTTCAGATGCAACTGAGTAGGAGCCATTCCTAGGCAATTTAGCATAGCTTTGATAAAATAATTAAAAGGTGGCACACATCCAGCGCAACACACGAATTTATTACATGTTGTTTACCCCTCCAGGAGCAAATGAGCCCTATCATTTACTGATGGGGGTAGAACATCTCCAAACGGAATCCTATGTTAATTAGAGAATAGTCTGCGAAAAATGGCCTCGCTAATTTTGGAGGCTTAGGAATCTGTCAAGCAATCCAGAAATACAACACCTTCTATAGTGTCAGGGGCAGGACTTATCTCTTCCACTAAAAGGATGGGAACATCAGAGAAAAGGTCGACCGATTGGCCGGAAATCTCCGGTCGCAAAATTTAATGGTCAGGGGAAAATATACCGGAATAATTGCAGAACTTGACTTGGCTCCGGGATTGCTGTGTTGTGAAGGTTGTCCAAAAGGCATTGCGGCTAAAAGCTCTAAACGTCTGGAGCCCATATCAACTAACTTAGTAGATATGCGAGATTAGAAAATTTTACCTATCCCCCTATGCTAAGTGTTAACTAGTATGGTGCAGTTTTGTGCAGTACAAAAATAAACAGTTTAAAATTTAAAGCAAAAGTAAGTGACAAGACTTTGGATCCCGACTAGAGTGATCATCATTGCTGACACGCTCACCTGACATTTAGATTAATCAGTTGTGTTAGCTTTGGGGTCGACCATCGGCATATCAAAGTGTGACTCCAATATTAAAGTCCATATGTTAAGTTTTAGTTCATATTCTAAGTTTCAAGAGTTTAGCCGTTCAATTTCGAGTTCGATATTGGATATGAAAGTCCCGTTGTTCATTACTATCACATATTCAGGTTCGTTAAGATGGGATTGGTTCTAATTGTTCATGCAAGTGAATTTGGATTGGTTTGTTCAAGTGTTCAAGTTTAATGCAAAAGGCTTAGGATTGGCTATGTACCCATAGACGATCCCTCCACTTGACAATACAACCGATCCCTCTTAAAAAACCTATAGCTGATCCCTCCTCAAACACTCCATCACTGATCCCTCCATCCCATCTATGAACTGACCCCTACAACCTGACAAACAACCGATTTCTCTTTCAAATGATACTCCCACCGTTTCCTATACTATATGATTACTAAACCTATCCCTCCTCTTACATCCTTCAACATCGTTTCTAACCGATCCCTCTCCCTCATTTAGTAACTAATCTTTTCCCCATCCACCACAAACTGATCCCTACAATCATCTCAACCATTATACCGATCGGTCATACCCACACGTTGCTCCAACATACACTACTGGTCCCTCCATTTTATAATTTCATTTCATCTTCTCCAAGTCAAACTAAACATGCAGTTTTATAACTAAATCACTAACCACATCGTCTTATCACTAAAATTTATCCAAAATCATATACAATGAAACCTTCCCATGTGATTTCAGTTACTAAATTGAAAGGAAAGAGGTGTTCGATTTAATGTTGGAATGAACGAATGGAGTAGGGTTAATGAAGGTAGAAGAGGAGTTCATGAAGACCCAGATGAGTAGAGATGGAAGTTATCACCCATGGTTGATGGATTCGAGATGGTTAAAGGCGATAAAAAAGAGAAGGAGAGGGTTCGAAGTATTTTTAAAAGAGGAAACGAGATAAAGTGAATAAGGGAAGTTGGGTATTGGCTTATAAATGGAGTCCAAGGGTTTGGCCCACTTCCCTTATTTATAAGATGAAAGATTAGTTAAGTCCACCAAGTAATAGGGTTCGGGTATGATCCTTATCCTAGGGAACAAAATCTGATCCCAATGTTAAAAAAAGGAGAAGGAGGGGGATCGGCTAGAGGAATATTGATCCATATAAATATAAAAGAGAGAGAGAGAGACAAAGGATTGGTTACAAACCCTATATGCATGCAAACTTGTACATAAAAATTATATAAAGTGAATTAATATAAAATGCAATGAAATTGCATCCAACTCAATGAAAATTGGTGACGACCCTTAAGCGTGCAAACAAATCGGGGAGCCAACGACAAGAACGTGTACCTTAACGTGCACGTGTATATTCTGGAGATTCAATTTTTGAAATCGATAGAAATTGAATTCAGACCTAAAATTTTCGAGGTCAAGACTGAATCAGATAGCCAAAGCTTTCTAGCCCCGTAGAACCGGAAATAGATAGAAGTTGTTGGAATATAATCTTGAGTTTATACTATTGAAAGTCGACCAAGTGGCATGATGATCAAAGAGAGATATGACATTTTAGGAAAATAATTTGATGGAAGGATAGTGACTATTCAGAAAAATGGATGGATTTCTTATCGACGACTCTAACTTGCTTCAATTCAAAACATGCCATGTTCAACATAAGACTTACTTTTAGAGTTAAGTGTTATTCGTCATTTTCGCCCAGCTACATCCGAACCGATTGGACAAGTAGATTCAACTGTCATCTAGGTCAGTAATTCCAGAGCAATGATTGTGGGTCCATAAGTCAAGAAAAAATTGTAATATGAAGCGGTGATTGAACAGAATCAATAGATATGCTATATAGAACATTCTAAGTATGGAATATAGTTTAATATGGAATAAGGATCGACTATAATCACTCTAAATAAAAAGGATCGGCCTATTTTAGCCAAGTAAGTGCAACTCAATGAAAAACAATCAATATCTCAAGATCCATAAGTCTAATACATATGAATTTTGGGAACAAGATGTGGGGACCCCCAGGGAGCGTACCTTAGAGATTGCACCTCCTAAAGGATTAAGCAAGAGGGATCGGCCCTCTTCCCTCCATAGGGATCGACTAGAATCAAGTGACAACATACATTACATTAAAGATCGAGAAATAACCCAAGTTCTACTAACCCAATTGGCAAGAAACTTGGTGGCTGAGCATATGAGAACATATAGAAGTTCCCATAGCACCCCTAAATTCCTCCAAAATAGGGATCAACATCGATCCCTATTTTTTAGGCCATGCGATCCCTTTTGTGGTTCCATGTGATTTTGGAGATCCTTCTACCGAATTTTCAAGGAAATATTTCACTGTCTTCCTCTATAAATATAGGCTTGATTGTTCACTTTGGGGACTTTTACACTGCTGATTTCTTTGTACCTCATTGTAACAAAGGATTTTCATCTGATCCCTATTGTACTCGGTTTATAAAGTGATTAGTAAAGCTATCTACTTAAAGTGGACGTAGGCAAATAACACCGAATCATTATAAGTCGTTATCCTTTTGTGTTGCTTTGATTTCTATTATTTGACTGCTTGTTTCCTCTGTTTACATTTTATATTCTTTATTTAGTTCTCTACAAAATCTCTATTGGGTATTTGGCCAATTTTTAGTGCAAATAAGAAACAAAAGCGGGGGTACATATATAATATGTCACACTTTATATTTGATTGATACAAACAGTTATAATTACCAAAACTTTCATAATTTTTTCGAAACAGATAATATGCTAATGTGCGATTCCATTAAACATGAATATTCTTATTACCAATTGTAATGAATTTTTTGAGAAAATGAGATATAATGGTTACAAATGAAGGGAATAAAATCATGGCTAATTCTATTTATACACTATAGATAACTTTACCTGCACCCGTAATTTTTTAAAAAATCTTAAGATAAATATGCCCCTATTTAACAAAAATTTAAATTGATATTAAAGAATAAAGAATCCTCTTTATTCTATTATGTATAGTCATTTTTTTCATAAAGTAACTAAAATTTCATCACAGCATCAATTGAACTAAATTAAATTCCTCTCAAGAATGAAATTTTATTGACAGAATATCAAGTTGTACTCATGTGTAGTCAATTTTGACATTTTCACTTCAAATTATACAAATTTTTTTTTATAAAGATTTTGTCTAATAATAATATAATTCACAAAGACTAAATTCTCTCTATCCTGTTGCATAAATTTAATCATGTTTTAATTTAACATCAAAATTTGAATTATTGAATATTCTATCATTGAAAATTCAAATTCCAATTTCCATATACAAATAATTAAATAAATTTAAATTCTATTTGATATATTTGTTTAAATTTTCTAAAAGTGCATTTGGAGAACTTTTGGAATATGTTCCTTAATTTGAGTAATGCAAGAGAGAAAGTTTTATAAAAATGAGATATTATTTTTGTTTTATTTCAAAACGATAGTTTGTAACGTGTATGGCGTATGTTAGTTAAAAAAAATGTACATGAATATGGTAAAATTTTTGGTGTATGTACAGTTAATTATGGTGTGTGCATAGAATTATCCTAAAATATCAAACAACAAACCAATAAAATAACTTTTTCAGAAATTAACTTTTGTGCATAACCACAAAAAATCATACTATCAATTAACTTCCTATTTGTCCTCGTATCCCTTGATACATATCAAATGTCTCACGAACTAAATCTCTTAGAGTTATAGAAACCCAGACATCAACTACACGTTATACAATTTTAATGATTCCAACCGCTTATTAGAAAATGTGCAAATAATACAAGTATAGCTTATACAACATGATATAATAAAGGTGCGTAAAATATGCAATTAAGCGAAATTAAAAGGCATTCTTAATGTATCACAAAATCAAAAGTTATTTGTACTTGTATAGTTGGTTTTCCCACTAAATTAAATTTCAATGAAAGTAATTTAATTGTGATTAGTTCTTTAATTGGTTTATGTTGTCAATTGCATGGTAAAACCAACCTTTATATTTGAAGTTAGTTTACTTATAGATGTTGTTCTTATCTACATTTTCAATCCAATACTATTTATAATAAACCAGACTAAAATATAAAATAGCATAACTTTTAACTAACTCCGTAGAAAATAACAGATAATTATCTCATCTGTAAGATCATTAAGAATTAAATAAAGTTCAATCTTACATCCAATATATTATACAGAACTGAAGATTATTTGATGTCTACGTAATAATAAATCAGTTACAATATACAAAACTAATATACGAAACAAATTTCATTTTCTTACTCCAACAAACAAAATTAAAATGAAATTTGATTTATGTGACAACCTTCCCTTTTGACCCTTAGAAATCGACACTAATACATCCTCGGTATTCACGTACTACAAAACCAAGTGTCGAAAGGATGGATAATAAAGGGTAAATAGAAAATAAAGGCAGAACAAAATCTTACACGAATGTATAACATATATTATTTCAATACATATGATCTTTACAGCGAAAATTTTAAATACATGTATCAGTGTTTATTAGATAAATCAGCCTAGACAGTTATAAATCTCTGTCTTTATAAACGCTGAATACAATCAATAAACTAATGTGACGACCTGGAATTTCTGGATATTTGAAATTGAAATATTTAATTAAATATTTGAAAGTTAGTTTAACTTGAATTTTAAATATCACTATTAATTTGGCAATTAAATTATTGAATTTAATTATTGGAAGTTGGGTAAAATATGGAATCTTCAGTTTTATGCTTGTTAAAAATATTTTAAAGGCTTGTAAAACTTATATTAATAATAGTGAAGACAATAGACTTCTAAAAATTGAATTTGGAAGTGATCTGTTTAGTTTTAAAAACATATCGTTTAAATCGATATTTAAAAATAACATTCCAAGGCACAGTCTCGGAATTCAACGAAACTAGTTCCATTGGATACATAATAGTGTATTATTATCGGATTTCAAATTTTGTTGCGTTTGGAGTTGTCGTATGACGTACAGTAGATTAACGCACTGAATTTATATCGAAAATTCTATATAATAACTGGGTCCAAAAAACTATTTTCTCCGTACGATCGAATTAGGACTCGAAACCTTTTCCATTGTGTTCGAAATAGAGGTATAACATTACGAATGCCTAGCAGCATGCCTCGATAGGAGTTTGAAATTTTAGGTTGCATTTATCGAGACAATTTGGATTTGAATTTGAATAAATTTATATTTATGTCCTGGGCAAACATCAGTTGAAATTCCTTCACATCAGTTGTATTTTTATTCACTTCATGTTACTGCAGCAAGGCATTTTCCTCGCGCAACCTTCCACCTCAATTCAAATCACGATCATTTCTTTCAGTCGATTTCAATACATAAAATAAAATAAATCCCGAGCCCTATCCCTTTTATATCGCGTAAATTTTATTCTTCCTCCCTTCTCTAAAAACCAAGAGCCTCTAAAATAATGGCCGCTGCCAATCGCGGGTTCTCTTTCCCCTTCCTCCCTCAATTCAAGATGAACGAATTCGACTCAATTAAAAACAAATTGAATATAAATAGAAATGTAATTTATAAACATTGTTTATAAATTCGAAATCAATTTAATTTGACAAATTGAATATTGAAGTTTATTAAAGGAAATATATTCACGATTTTGGACAGTGAATACATTTTTGAATAAAACGGGCATGTTTGGCAAAATGAATATTATAAAATGAAGTTAATTATTTTAAAGATGTTTTAAAATGTATTATGAATCGAAACCATAGATTTCAACATTTATTGTTGAAATAGACATTTTCGAGAAAGAAGGAAATGGTGGACTATAACACTGTTGTTATAGTAAATGGTTTCCGAAAGGAAATGTTTTGTATAGTATTGGGATTTATATATCTATTTTAATTTCGAATCCCTATACTAGTGATTTTGGGTCGTCGTAACGATGTTTTACGTGACATTCGTTTTGACTCAAATAAATGCGTTTAAAAGGCTGTTTTCCTTAAGAACTGAAATATATACTTAATTTTGATTTAAGTATATTGAATATTTTCAAATGTTGAAGATAAATGGGTTTGTGAAATACTTATTATTAGAATAAGTATGGGAATGCTTTTCCAATATGAAAATGAAACGTTTCGAGAATTTATCTTTTTAAAGATAAATTGAAAGTGAGTATTTGAAATCGACTGAAAATCGTATATCATAGATATTTTGGGATTATAAATTCACTATGGAATTTATAAAAGGAAGGGGAATTGGTTTAAAAATAAACGTTGATTTTTTTTATGTGTGGAAATAAATTTACGGATTTGGAACGTAAATATAAAGTAAATCGTTAAGGATTTATTTAATTGGTTTAAATGAACCATGTTGAAATGAAAGAAATTCCGCGTAAGGGAAATGATTGAAATTTGTTTTCAAAAGTGATAAAGGATTGAAAAGTGATTTGAAAATTTGTTTTCAAATGGTTAAAGTGTGGAAATTATATATCTAGTAAAGATATTTTGGAAAGTAAATAATTTGGGAAATTATTTGGAATTTGGTGATGTTGAGCACGCTTATTGATAGTTAAATAATCCGACTATCAATATTTACCTTTAAATAGGTATTTGTTGTGATTTGCTTGAATTTGAATGCCACACTTATTTTTTTAAAATAAGCGCTCACTATTCGGGTTAGCCGGGAAAGGACCTTGGGGTCGTGTAACCCATTCCGAATATGTGATACGTCGTTATGGATTGCATTTGATGACCGGTGTTGAAGACCGGATGTTTATGAAAACGGAAGGATTACCGTCGAGTTACTCTACATCGGTTGATCTCCGATATAGAGATTTTATCACCCTTAGTGACGGGAAGTCCGGTCGTGATTAGTGAATATCCGGATTGCAAGGACTTCTTTGGAAGTGCCTTCGGTTCTGTTCGAGCCTGGAACAGACTTGTATGGATTGTATGTCTGACATTACAAGTTGAGATATAAAGCTGATTTCTTTCAAATATATTTCTGTTGGTGTCGGAGAATTTATTCTCTTAGCTTAACACCCTTCTCTAAGACATACGAGCTCAGAGGTTATATAGTTGAAGGTTATTAGTGATATACTCCCAATTTGGTAGTGTGGCATGCTGAGTGTTGCTGTGAAACGATCATTGTTTGATCATTTGTGATATGATCATTTGTTTGATCATTTATCTAGGTGAGCATTTCTATGATCATTTGATTGACCCAAAGCACAGCTTTTGTATAAAGCGTGGCTTTGTGGACGAGACTTCGTCGGACCTCACACCCTGGAAATGGTCAAAACAGGAAGGATGCAGCAAGGTTATTAGGGGGTAGCGCCCCTTTAGTGTATGTCATTCCTTCTGGATAGAGGTGGTATCATGGTATGGAGCCCAGATATTTAACCTATGTTGTTGCTGCAAATTTTGTGGTTGTTGGAAATCGAGGATCCTCGGATGGATCGGTTACGATCGGGGGATGACATATTCGTGTCAGTAGTTACCCAGTTAGGGGTAACCCGGCCTTGTGTTGGCAGAGATCCGGTTTGGTTCTCGGGACGTCATTCCAGAGGCGTTTCCATGTGGCAATGGGAAGTTCCTTGGCCTGACCATTTGTTGGAAATCCAAAGAAACAATACGATCTTGTACGGTTTTAGTTATAGAACCTGCCATGGAATGTGGCGGTAACCTGCTATTGAACATGGTAGCTATAGTAGGCATAAGTGCGGAATGCCTATGCTGGCTAAGATTTATATCTTTACTTTCGAAATGTTTTATACACTATGCACTAGTAATAATATCAAATGTTTCTTTTTAATGCGTATCAAGCATCTTTGACTATCATTAGGAGAAATCTCCTCCGATTCTGCGTTTGCATTGTGTATGTGTGCGGGAGGCCTTATGGTAGTCTCATTTTCTAAAAAGCATTGCGAATCTAATTTAAAAAAAATTCCTCTATTTTGTTTTAAAGATAAACTGTTTTGAGTTCTCACACCAGTCACATGACTGACTCGGAGTTTATTGTTTTCCTTCCTAAACTCTGGGTGCCCACCATTTTCCACACGGGCAGTCAGGAGTAAGGTTAATCAGGATATTCTGGAATTCAGGAGTTGCTGGAGGCAAGATGGATGCATGGCGTATTCACTAATATATAGTATTTCTTTTCGTTGTTTGTTTGTTGTTGTACACTCTGAGATGTAATGTAATGAAATGTAATGAGATGTAATGTAATAACCGATATAGTTCTTTGTTTTAAAGATTATTCATTTATGTATTATTATGTTGTTCCGCTGCGAATTGTGAGATTCTGATGTTGTTCTGTTATTTCTTTTGTTCTGTTCTATCTTTTTCTCTCTTCTTCTACCTTTTTCTTTTACTTAAACCCTAACGGTACGGTTTTTCGGCTTTCGATTGCTCGGCAGTTGATACAGTGGACGTATTGACGTCGGCATTCGTGGACGAAAAATCGCGATCGTCACATTTGGTATCAGAGCTTATGGTTAAGCGACAACCATGGCTCTGTTGGGAATTCCTCATTAGAGATAGAGTCAGTAGTACTCTAGAATGAGTGTCAGTGTAATAATAGATACGAGCGCGTATTTATTAGGGAATATAAAAATGTTTTATATTGTATTTGCTTATCCGTTGAGCTGTTTGTGGATTCTGATCGGTGTGTGGGACGCCATATTATCGATAGGGATTTCTAAACACTTAAACGAGGCATGTCGACATAGTATTATTTAAATTGGGTAAATGAAATAATTTTACCTTGATTATATTTTATATATAAAGGAAATAATTTTTCAGAATTATTAAAGTGTATACGAATTGATTGTTTGGTTGTTTGAATAAGTTAAATAAAACTTAATTGTAAAAGAATGAATTGTATAAGCAAATGAATTATAAGTATGATGTTATAATTGAAATAATTTACAATTGTAAAATAACCTTATATATAAGAAAAGAAATTATATAAGTAAAAGGTTTGTAAATGTGATTAATAATCTGAAATGAAATTCCAAAGAAGTATTTTGAAATGACTTGATATTTTGGAAAATTGTTTTGGAGAAATTAAAGCTCTAAACACTTTCCGGTCGCCGGAAAATAATTCCGATGATGACCGCGACATCATTGGTGTTCATTTTCGGGTTTTCAAAAGAGGGATTGCTGCCAAATTGTTTAAAAGAAAGTTGATTGGAAAATTTGGATTTGGTTTTAGAAATTCAGAAGGTAATTTTGAATTGATTTCAAAAATGGTTTTGAAAGGTTAAATAGAATTTACTTTAGAAATTGAAAACTAAATTGGATTTATAAGTGGAATCTTAAGTTAAATTGAAACAAATGATGTTGAAATGGAACATAACTTAAATAAGGTTGAATAAAGTGGATTTTAGTGTCAAAGTAAATTAATAAGTGAATTAATGAAATGAAGTCATTAAGAATTTGAACTTGAGTTATATAAATGAAATTCAACATTATATTGTTAAAGGAATTAGCAATTGAATTGAACCAATGGATTAAATGTTAATCAATTAAATGTAAATAATTGATATGAAATAATGAATGTAAATGTTAATTCATTAGAAGCTAATATTATTGGAAGTTGAATAAATTGAGTGGAAGTCAATTTAATATGATCCAATTGGAATTAAAAGTATTGAACCAAATTGAATGTAAAGTGAATAAATTTGGTTGTATTGAATAAACATTGGTTGTTATTTGATTATTGATCGATTGTATATAATTCATTAAGTGTTAATGAAACTGAATTAGCAAAATTGAAAGCTATGTAATTGAATTCAAATGGAAAATATGTAAATTTGAATAGAATTGAATTTGGATTGAAAGTGAACCAGTGAGAATTTAAATTAGTGAATGAAAACTAATTAAAATTGAATATGAATGAATGTTAGTAAATCCAATGTAAATAAATCAATTGTGATTTAAATTGAAAACCAATTCATTGAATATTAATGAGAATATGAATGAATATTGATTTGGTTATGGATGATAGTTGGTTGATGTTTGCATTTGTTGTTTTGTTGCATTTGCTATATTGGCACATGTAGTTGTTATGTTGCTATATGTCATATATTGAAATTATTTTCATATATGCATGATTCTCATGTTGTTGTTGAGTGTTTAGTAGGTGCGGATTGCGCTTGCTTCGTATTAGGAGCTCGCTTTCGCGCTATATTAGCCGTATACGCTCGCTAATAAAATATAAGGTACATATCTCGGATTACATACCGTACTTTTACACTTTTTTCCCTGCGGGATGCCTCATCACTTGATGAGATGTATATTTGTGATATATATACTGTCGTTTTTTTTTGGATCGAGCCGTGCAAAAGAGAATATGGCGAATTTTTCCGAAAATTTAAGGCGTTAGAATATTTTTGAGAAAATTGGAATTTTTTTGAAAACTAAGTATGATTTGGAAACTTAGTAAAGTTGTAAGAAGTTAAACTTTGAATTTTGGAAAGTTAAACACTTAAGAGATTTGTAAAATCTAAATTGAACGGTTTGTTTTGGAAAAGTTAACAGATTCTGTAACTTTTCTTACTTGGTAATTTCGAGGACGAAATTCTTTTAAGGGGGGAAGTCTGTAACGATCCAGAATTTTTTTTATTAATTTAAAATTGTATATTTAATTAATTTTAAATATTAATAAGTAAGATTTATAAGTCGAATAAATTTTATTTTGAATAATTGGATTTAATTGAATAATTTAATCGATAATTTAATATGTGAAAATACAGAAATAATTGTAAATTGGGTTTAATATGATTGAAAATGATTTGTAAAATTTTAATATATCATATTGAAGTTACAATGATGTTATGGAACTTTTAAAATCGAATTAAAAGTTAATTTGTGAAAATTGAATATTTTAATATTTAATTATCGAAAATAGCCAATTTTTGAACAGTCTCAGAATTGGACGAAACCAGTTTCATTGGATCCGTAATAGTTTGTTATTATCGGATTTCAATTTTCGTAGCAATTGGAGTTTTCGTTTGACCGTGGCAGCTCGAAACGCATCGAAATTGTTTTAATATTAATTTGGCGAGTTAAAATAGTCATTTTTCAAAAAGTCTCGGATTTCGACGAAACTAGTTTCATCGGATCCTTAATGTGATATTATTGTATGGTTTCAAATTTCAAGTCAATCGGATTTACCGTTTGTCCGGGGCAAACTAAAATGCCTAGAAATTTGATTTACCGATTTAATTTTAAATCGAACGTTTATTGCCATAACACGCACAGATGATCGAATTAGCTTCCGAAACATGTTCCATTGTGTTCGGAACGCGGGGTAAACCTTAGAAACGCCAACTGGCACACTTCGTTTGGAGTTCGAAAAATCCGGGATGAATAGTGTCGCGTAAATTTTCTATATAAGCCCCTAAATATTCATTATTTTCACAAAAATTAAACCCTAGGGTTACAGGCCGCCTCCATATAAAACTAATGGCCAAAATGCACTCATCTTCTCCCTCTCTTTTCTTCAAATCCATAGATAATTAGCCGAAACCTTCAACATGGAAGCTGTAGAGCTAGTCGAGCTCTTGAAGATCAACGGTGGTGATCGCCCAATTCGCGACGGGGAGGAAGTTATTAGGCCGCATTTGCCTCACGTATGGACATGTTTTCTGATGCAAGATGGTGACCGAGTTCACCATAATCGCAACCGTGGGTAGCTCTTGTTGAGGGCGTGTGGATGGAAGTCTCTGATCGTCGTTGAAGTGGCCGAAGTGTGCGCGTTAGTTCACGAATTGAAGGCGGGCGATGGGTTTAGTGCGCGTGCGTCTCCTGGAGATGGAAAAGAAATAGTGCACGGCCGTGATTTGCAGGTGCAGGATCCAACGGCCACAATGAGTTAGGGTTAGAAAATATAAAATAAAAGTTGTAAATTTTATATTAAAAATTCGTGTAATCTTTGTAACGCGATATCTTTTTCATACGAGGTCGAAAACGCACGAAACTTTTTGCGTTGGAACCGTATTGATGAGCACTACGCTATGGAACTGGATTGGAGTCGTTTGGAGCTAGTGAAAATTTCGGGTAAAATTAAACGTCCGTTTAATTTTATTCGAAATAAATCGCTAAAAACGGAATTTAAATCTAGGCGAGAACTTCTCACTCAATTGAATCGGTTTCGATTTATATTTTAAATAGTTAGATTTAAAATTGTTGATTGTATGCATGAATGATGATTGTTATCTATTGATTGTTAAAATAGACATTATGCGCCGTTAGTAAGCGGAGGTTATTTATTAAAAACATATACCGCGAATATTTCACAGTACAGTGAAATTTGTATTATTTATGTACTTGGAATTGATTTCCCGCATTGTATAGCGGATGAGACCCTATTGCGCCGCCTATTAAGCAGATAATATTTTATAAATCCCATATACCGCGATAATTCCGTACTGGAGCGGAATTGGTATTGTACTAACGTTTTTGGATGCAGGGAAACAGGTTGGAGGGATCCAACTGGATTCCTCAACTTTATTGATTTATTTACAGATATTGTGATATTTGTTGATTATCATATCGATATATGATATTTGGATGTCGTGATTGACTATTTGGTGCTGCTGCATCATCAGATCCATTTCTGAAGTTTTAAAAGTAACGATTTTGATTTTAAAAGGATTTTTAAAGTGATTTTTCAAAGTATATGTTTTTATTAAATTTTGAATTGATTCATTTTAAATAATTAAAACGTTATAAATTTTTATGTTATAAAAACTAAGATTTTTGAGAAATATAACCGAAATGAGATTTTTGAAAATAAATAGTTCATTAACTTATAAATTGGTTTAAATTGGGATTTTTGAATTATAAAAAAACGATGTGTATAAAAGACTTATAAAATTGATATTTTATAAATTAAAAATATTGGAATACTAAAACGAGTTTTTTATAAGTGTTAAAAATGAAATAAAAAAATGGATTTCACAAGTGAACAGAATTTATAGATTTATAAATTGTGAAGTTATAAAATGAGTAGATTTTGTGAAATAGAAGATTTATAAGTAATTATCTTATAAATCTGATTTTGGCATTTAAATGAGATATAAATGAAATTTGTTAATAATGAGATTTATAAATCGAAGCTTATAAATAGAAATGTAATTTATAAACATTGTTTATAAATTCGAAATCAATTTAATTTGACAAATTGAATATTGAAGTTTATTAAAGGAAATATATTCACGATTTTGGACAGTGAATACATTTTTGAATAAAATGGTCATGTTTGGCAAAATGAATATTATAAAATGAAGTTAATTATTTTAAAGATGTTTTAAAATATATTATGAATCGAAATCATAGATTTCAACATTTAATGTTGAAATAGACGTTTTCGAGAAAGAAGGAAATGGTGGACTATAACACTGTTGTTATAGTAAATGGTTTCCGAAAGGAAATGTTTTGTATAGTATTGGGATTTATATTTCTATTTAAATTTCGAATCCCTATACTAGTGATTTTGGGTCGTCGTAACAATGTTTTATGTAACATTCGTTTTGACTCAAATAAATGCGTTTAAAAGGCTGTTTTCCTTAAGAAATGAAATATATACTTAATTTTGATTTAAGTATATTGAATATTTTCAAATGTTGAAGATAAATGGGTTTGTGAAATACTTATTATTAGAATAAGTATGGGAATGCTTTTCCAATATGAAAATGAAACGTTTTGAGAATTTATCTTTTTAAAGATAAATTGAAAGTGAGTATTTGAAATCGACTGAAAATCGTATCTCATAGATATTTTGGGATTATAAATTCACTATGAAATTTATAAAAGGAAGGGGAATTGGTTTAAAAATAAACGTTGATTTTTTTTTGTGTGGAAATAAATTTACGGATTTGGAACGTAAATATAAAGTAAATCGTTAAGGATTTATTTAATTGGTTTAAATGAACCATGTTGAAATGAAAGAAATTCCGCGTAAGGGAAATGATTGAAATTTGTTTTCAAAAGTGATAAAGGATTGAAAAGTGATTTGAAAATTTGTTTTCAAATGGTTAAAGTGTGGAAATTATATATCTAGTAAAGATATTTTGGAAAGTAAATAATTTGGGAAATTATTTGGAATTTGGTGATGTTGAGCACGCCTATTGATAGTTAAATAATCCGACTATCAATATTTACCTTTAAATAGGTATTTGTTGTGATTTTCTTGAATTTGAATGACGCATTTATTTTTTTAAAATAAGCGCTCACTATTCGGGTTAGCCGAGAAAGGACCTTGGGGTCGTATAACCCATTCCGAATATGTGATACGTCGTTATGGATTGCATTTGATGACCGGTGTTGACGACCGGATGTTTATGAAAACAGAAGGATTACCGTCGAGTTACTCTACATCGGCTGATCTCCGATATAGAGATTTTATCACCCTTAGTGACGGAAAGTCCGGTCGTGATTAGTGAATATCCGGATTGCAAGGACTTCTTTGGAAGTGCCTTCGGTTCTGTTCGAGCCCGGAACAGACTTGTATGGATTGTATGTCTGACATTACAAGTTGAGATATAAAGCGATTTCTTTCAAATATATTTCTGTTGGTGGTGGAGAATTTATTCTCTTAGCTTAACACCCTTCTCTAAGACATACGAGCTCAGAGGTTTTATAGTTGAAGGTTATTATTGATATACTCCCAATTTGGTAGTGTGGCATGCTGAGTGTTGCTGTGAAATGATCATTGTTTGATTATTTGTGATATAATCATTTGTTTGATCATTTATCTAGGTGATCATTTCTATGATCATTTGATTGACCCAAAGCACAGCTTTTGTATAAAGCGTGGCTTTGTGGATGAGACTTCGTCGGACCTCACACCCCGGAAATGGTCAAAACAGGAAGGATGCAGCAAGGTTATTAGGGGGTAGCGCCCCTTTAGTGTATGTCATTCCTTCTGGATAGAGGTGGTATCATGGTATGGAGCCCAGATATTTAACCTATGTTGTTGCTGCAAATTTTGTGGTTGTTGGAAATCGAGGATCCTCGGATGGATCGGTTACGATCGGGGGATGACATATTCGTGTCAGTAGTTACCCAGTTAGGGGTAACCCGGCCTTGTGTTGGCAGAGATCCGGTTTGGTTCTCGGGACGTCATTCCAGAGGCGTTTCCATGTGGCAATGGGAAGTTCCTTGGCCTGACCATTTGTTGGAAATCCAAACAAACAATATGATCTTGTACGGTTTTAGTTGTAGAACCTGCCATGGAATGTGGCGGTAACCTGCTATTGAACATGGTAGCTATAGTAGGCATAAGTGCGGAATGCCTATGCTGGCTAAGATTTATATCTTTACTTTCGAAATGTTTTATACACTATGCACTAGTAATAATATCAAATGTTTCTTTTTAATGCGTATCAAGCATCTTTGACTATCATAAGGAGAAATCTCCTCCGATTCTGCGTTTGCTTGTGTGTGTGTGCGGGAGGCCTTATGGTAGTCTCATTTTCTAAAAAGCATTGCGAATCTAATTTAAAAAAAATTCCTCTATTTTGTTTTAAAGATAAACTGTTTTGAGTTCTCACACCAGTCACATGACTGACTCGGAGTTTATTGTTTTCCTTCCTAAACTCTGGGTGCCCACCATTTTCCACACGGGCAGTCAGGAGTAAGGTTTATCAGGATATTCTGCAATTCAGGAGTTGCTGGAGGCAAGATGGATGCATGGCGTATTCACTAGTATATAGTATTTCTTTCAGCTGTTTGTTTGTTGTTGTACACTCTGAGATGTAATGTAATGAAATGTAATGAGATGTAATGTAATAACCGATATAGTTCTTTGTTTTAAAGATTATTCATTTATGTATTATTATGTTGTTCCGCTACGAATTGTGAGATTCTGATGTTGTTCTGTTATTTCTTCTGTTCTGTTCTATCTTTTTCTCTCTTCTTCTACCTTTTTCTTTTTCTTAAACCCTAACGGTACGGTTTTTCGGCTTTCGATTGCTCGGCAGTTGATACAGTGGACGTATTGACGTCGGCATTCGTGGACGAAAAATCGCGATCGTCACATTAGGTAAGGCAGACCCCATCATTTACGACCTACTCCCAATGCATGATCCTAAATGGTACTATTGTTATTATGGCCTTAACAATGTAAGAGACTGTACGCAAGCTACTTAATATTTCCAAGTGGAAAGTAGATGTACTTTGGTCATTTAAGACTTTAATCAAGGTAGAACCCATCATTAAGACCTATTTCCAAAAGCGTGCTACTCAATGGTACTACCTAGCTATCATTGCTTGGAAATCTCATTGGGATACTTAATTCTTCGTTTATAAGAAAGAGGAGGACCTGCAGTCACTTAAGGCCCCAAACCTAAAGCGAACCCTTCCCGAGATATCCATTATCACTCTTTAATTATAAATACGGCATCTTATTAGGTTACTTCTTTCGGTAGTGAGACGGACCCTTCAGCCACTTAAGACCTCAACATTGAAGCAGACCCTTTTTAGAGACATCCTTATTTATTTTTTTAGAATCTCACTAGGTATTTAATACTTCCATTTAGGAGCGAGGTGGACCATTTGGCCACTTAAGACCTCAAACCAGAAGCGAACCCCTATGGAGATATCCCTCACTGCTCCTAATTCAAGATTTGGACCATTTAATACTTTTTAATTAAGAAAGCAAGCTCAATCTCTCACATCATCATGGGTCCTAGGATTAGTGATATCTCACATCAGTAGTAAGTACATCCGATTGCTGGTAGCCTCAGAGTGAATGGCAATCTTCCTTCGAGTGACTACTGACCTTGCATCACTAACCCACTAAGTTCAATTAACCATCCGAAGCGTTTATTTATATTATCTTAGGTAGACAGTTGACTTGGCTTACTAATTCCCTTTTTACTTAAGGCAATAAGATTTACCTTGAATATTTATCTACCCATAAGTCCCCGCTTAATGCTCATAAATGACATTTCCTAAGACATTTATATGTGATTGCTAATTTCAAATTAGTTACCTTTTATATCTGTTTCATTTTTATTGGTGCCATTAATCCATTTACCTTGTCAAATTATTGCAACTCCTATATTTTAGCTTTTATTGGAGTTACAACCCTTTTAAATCTTTTTCCATTAGTTAATTATCCTAAATGCGAATAATACGTGCAAGCATCGTTATTATCTTTTAATTTAATTACTATCAGTGCAGTAATTACGTATAATTATTTACTTTTATAAAATATGTTCTAATTATATATCTTCACAGAATATACTTTTCTATGTTAAATTATTGGAATCATATCTAAAAAGATTATTCGCTATAACTATTATAAATTAGTCCAAAACAAAAGATTTAACTTTAAAATATAAAAGATTACATTATTTGAAATTACAAGGAATAATCATTTCTTTTTATTACTGAAATAGATAGTGTAAACTACAATGAATTCATACTTTACACATCTCTTTCTTTTTCTATTTTCATCTATTCCTTGTTAAATCAAATGATGTAACTTTATAAAGGGAAGGAAATCAAACTAATTTACAAATATTAAATGAATTTGAATTCTAACAATTCCAAATATAGAAAAGTTTATATTCTAACAAAATTAGGGTCCAAATTGATAACATTATTATACATCATATCTATGATCTGGAATAAATTTCATTCCAACCAATAATCTAAATTTATACTTTTGGGACTGATTTTCAGATCAGGTTGTACACAATGCTAAATCAATTCATAAACAAGAATATGTATAAGATATTTATTATATTCAAATCATACTCAATTCATTGCCTACAACTCATATACAATTATCCAATTAGGCATAAAATTCAAATAAACACCAATGGGATAGTTTTTATATTATAACAATCTATGAAATTTACCACTCACTTTTTAAAAGCGATCCAAATCTCTAGATCTGAAGTAGAACTTTTGATTCATCTCTAAATCCTTAATAATCCAAGAAATATGTATAAAAGGGTATATAGATAAATTAAAATTAAATATCTGAGAAGAGATTTGGGATTGGAAGAAAAAATAGATACAAATATATATATATATATATATATATATATATATATATAAATTACCTCAAATACACATATGGTTGATTCTCTTTTCCTTATTATTAGATTTCCACTCTTCTCTGATTTTTATGAATATAGATACAAATATCTTATCTTTATAATTTAGAAAGAAAGTAGAGAAGAAGAAATGGCAGAGCTTCGCTACTGCTTCTATAAAATTATAAGAAGAGAAAGGAGGGTTAGGTCTGGATTTATAGGCGTTAGAATCAACCAGAACTTTTAGATCGAAATATATTAAATCTGTGCCATTGCGGCCTAGATTTATTGGAGCCTCCAGGTCGCCATCAGTTGACTGCCCTTAGGTCACCGATCGACCCCTGGGCGTCGACCGTCCCCAATAACGAGTCGACCTGTGTACCTAGGCAATTAATATGAAATGTTGATTTTTCTTCTTTAATTATTTTCGTTCCGAATTTTTTTTCATTCGTAACTTCTTCGTTTGGACACTGATCGTATAACTCCAAATATGAAAGTTGCTCATAATTTCGCCATAAACACAAAGATGCAAGTTTCATGGTCAAATTCGATTGTTAAATTCCATTGTTTGCACAAATTCCATCTTCAAAGCCTTATTAATTAAATAACCATCCAATTAAATAATTAACGCCAAATTACGGGGTGTTACATTCTCCCCCCTGAAAAGAATTTCACCCCCAAAATTTCACCAATGACCAAGTCATGGTTTTGGATTCTGATTATTCTAAACTACACAACCAATGAGTGTATAACAAAATTTTCAACTAAACGTGCATAAGTACATAATGTATAGTTGTATCATCGCACAGAAAATATGTATCCAGAATGATTTTAAAATGGATACTCCTATATGAATGCATTTCTTTTGAAAACATTATTGAAAAATATGATGAAAACAACTTACATATATACTGGAAGTTCAATATGTATGTAGCTTTTTGAAAAATCTTTTCAACAAAAACCCTCATACTCCTAAAACTAGAGGTATGAAGCAATCAAATTTATTCCAATTCCTATCATTCAATAACCTAGTACATTGAAAAATCACTTTCTAAACATTACTCCTGTGTCGAAAAAAGGAATTAAGGTGGAGAATTTAACATTCTTATCACTCTATAATCTTCATACCCGCGTGGAACAGTGGAAATGTCTTCGCTGCCCTGGATTTACTTCAAATTTTCCACATACAAAGTGCATAAGGAGGATTATTTTCAAGCTCTAAAACAAAACTAAGTCTAAAAATAGACTTGTACGCGTCATCGACAAGGTATGGAAATAGAAATTCCAAGGCTAAAACAGCTTTTCCTTTGTTATCGCTTGCATTATTACATCGTCGAACCTAATGCACCATTAATTTACAAATTCTAACTCTATTTTCCTTCCCTATGCCTAGCATGTAGCTTTCAAAATCAAAATTTTCATAAAAAATCTTTCTCACTTTTCAAATTTGTACATCATTTGGAAAATAAAATCCCAAAATATTTAGCTAATCATTTTCCCTTAAAATCAAATTTTGAACAGGAACTCTAAAAATAAATCAAGAGTCAAAAATAAGTAAGACACAAAACTCTTTTTTTTCTAAAGAGAAACTTTTCAAATCAAGGGGAACATTTTTAAAATATTTTCCTTTTGAAATGTTTTTGATAAATCAAGCGACAATTTCAGCATAGTCGAAAGTCGGTTTTGCGTTTACTCAATTTGCAAATTCTATAACTAACATTTACCAAAAAATCTTATTTAAAAATATCAAACATCCATTATTCAAAAAAATTAGCTTTTAAGGAACATGAGCAAGGATCTATTATATCGAAACAACTTTATCACGCCCTTCGTCGAAATTTTCAACTATTCTAAACTTCCAGTCTTATATTGCTTTTACTGTAAGTTAAGTGTCTTTATGAGATTTTCATATTTATATTGCTTCCTTACCATGCATATATAAGAGCAGTCCGCATATCCAGCAACAATAACACAAAAAATGAATAGAAACTCATAAAATCGTGTGTGCCTTTTATAAGAGACACCTAATAGCTTTAAAGCCCAACAACTTAAAAGAAAAGAACAAATGCTGAAAATAAAAGATACAATAATCCTAAAAAAAAAATGCTGGAAGGGAAAAGAAAAAAACACCATAAATCCTAGAATAATGCCAACAGACTACGAGATGCCTTTCTCCACAACTGGAGCTCGATCCAATAGTGCAACCCTTGAACGGTAATAGCATGTCGCTATACACCCAATTTCATACCACTGGCGTTGTTGGCGTTGCTGACGTCTTCAGAATTTCCATCATCCTAAGGACGGATCTAATAATGCAAAAGGAACCTTCTACTAAGTTGCCTCTCCATGGAGGTTCACCCTACCTAAAGGCGAGAGTGGATAGGCGAAAATATGAAAAGTGACTCTGTGGAGTGCTAATAACAAATCGAATCAAAACAGTGCAGATCAAACTGATGACGATGGCGCCAATACTAGCATAGGTGGTATTCCACACCATAGAATAAATCCAATCGTAACTTCCTGTCTTAGGAACGATGTTGTGCCGAATGATGCACAAAATCGGACAGGCTATCGGACGTTAATTATTGATCTACCAAACATCGACATCTAGGGAAAAGATCTGCTGCAAAAATCTTTAAGTCAATCACTTCAAATTCATCTAAGTACACGTCCTTCATGGAGGCCTCTAAAATCTCAGCGAGATCATTATTAATCGACTCAATCAAGATATTCTTCACCTCCGAATGAATCAAACCGTTGCCTCCATCGAAATTCTATGCCAACAAGAGATCGAAAAGGCAGATGCAGCATGGGTAACATTCCGGCTCAAAGATCTCGAAGTAGAGGATCTGTGCAACTCCTACCGCAACAAATAGCTCTTTTAGCCCAAAAGCGGTGAAACCTTCTGCTCATTCCAATCCAGCCAAGTGGCTTCTTGAGGGTTGAGACCATAATGGTGCGAGGAAAACCCAACAGTGTGAAAAGGTATCTTGGGCTAATAAGTGGTCGAAGGGAGGAAATAGGGTTTAGATCTAGAGTGGTAGGGGTGAGATCTAACGTGAAAAACCAACACGAGGGGGGGTGAGGCTACTACTCTAAGGGGAAAACGACATCGCCTAGGGGAGAAATAAGAAGAGAGAGAGGCAGATATTTGGATGAGGATGAGGATGGAGATTGGGTTCGGCTTCTTGAGGAAGGTGGAATAAAAGAAGGCAACTGGGGAAATTCGGACATGACTTTTATATTCTTATTCCAGGTTCAAGCTATGCCAAAACCCGCTAACTGATAGACCTCTCTAGTTTACCACTAGGTTGTCAACCCGTAGATGGGCTTTAGGCATTAATTGAACGTAGATCTAATTAGGGTCGGATTAAATAATAATAATCGTTTCGCGTCATCTCCTTCAATTTGACAAGATCTGAAAAATTCTTGTCTTCATCACGGCAATGTTAAAGCCTACTGCCTAGTCCCGAACCCTGCTTCAGCAATTCACATTAGTCCCAAAGCTGCTGCGTCCAACAACAATTCCAAAAACCCAAAAATATTCCAGCTGTTATGTAACAACCCGCAAATTTTGAACATATTCTAAATGAAAATTCATCAGAAACTTTGAATATAATTATTTTAAACTTAATAAAATTAGAAATTCAATATATAATTTTGGGAATTGATGTGAAACGTTCTTTCAAATTTAATAAAATAAAGATTTTTCTTAAAATGCAAATTTTGGTCAACTTTGGTCAAAATTTGACTTTCTGTGAATATCTTAAATTTTGAATTTTTACCTTTTACTCTTTTTTTATGAAGATGAATTTATTTCTAACATTTTCTCAGTTTTTCGTTTCGTTAAATTTTGATTTCTATTTCTCAAATTTTGCAACTTTGGGCGTATTACACGCGATTATTTTTCCTTGACTTTTATATTAATTACATTTGGATTTTGGACTTGTACTAATGGGCTAGGAACTCCTTTAGTAGATGAGAAGCCACCTGTTGACGAGCCTATATAACATCCTAGGGTTTAAGTTAGCCTCCTCATCCTTCATTTGTGCCTCCACAAAAAAAATGTAAATCTTCTTCTTCTTCATCTTCCTCCTTAAAACCCTAGACCTTCTTCCTCTTCTCCTCTAAAATTTTCCTCCTCTTTCCCTTGCAAATTCGTCCATACCTATTCCATCACCTTCCGATCATCAAACTCCAACTGAAACCCGCTTCTCCTCCTTCCTTTTTCTATTCTCCTCTTCGCAAAATTTTGGCCGCCACCTTCTCTTCCCACCATAAACCCGTAGTCGAACTTCCTCAAACCCTTTCCCCTTGCTTTGCCTTGGCCATGACCATCTCCACCACCACCAAATCCTAGCCTAGCCAAACCCACAACCATAGGCCGAGACTTGCCACCCAAACCCTAAAACTAGCCTAAGGCCGAACCCACCTAAACCAAAACCGTGGCCTAACCTAGTCCAAGACTCTATGGCCGAACCCAATCCCAAACCCTAACCCTATTGCCGAACCCAACCACCTCTAGACCAAGCCTATGCAACCCTTAGACAAGCCCTCTTATGTATTTTGCAAAAAATATAATTTTCTATTTTATATTTTTTATGTGGATTATTTGTTTACGTATGGAATTTATTTTATTTTTCAAAGCGTCGGATTTGAATTATCCTCTCACTCAAGCTTGTCCGTAATTTGTCGTCGTTGTGTTACGCTTTGAATCACTTTTCTAATCAAAGAAAGGTGAGTAATCACTCTTGACAACATACTTATAATTTTGGTGAATTGATGACAATTGAATTGTGAGGATAGTATATGCAGGTTTGACATTTCACCTATGATTATGTTATGTTATTTCATATGTTTATATCATGTTATTTCATATGTTTACATTATGTTATTCATATGATTTTATTATGTTATTTCATATCATATTATACTTGTTTTGACCATATGCCATGATATGTTGAATATTGTTATGTCATTTAATATTCTCACACTGCAAGTTTCTTCACTATGGGTTGAAATGGTACATATCCGAACGATCTTTAGATTAAGGAAAATTGTTATAGGCTGAAATGATAAGCATGAGCAATTTTATATGACTTAGGATTGCGGGTTTGAAATGATATAAAATCCGAAAATTTAATAAATGGCAGATTGAAATGATATATGTTTGTATTTACCTGACCCTAGGGTAGTGAATTTTATACAGACTCCGTGGTTGATTTAAAAATGATTTTTTTCTAAAAATTATTAAGTATTTTGGATTTTCATATATGAATCTCAACTAAAATTTAATGTAATGATTTTTGTAAATTTGTTATATGTGTTAAAAAATTTATATGAAATAAATAGTTCGAAATGTAAATTTTGGAATATAATTTACAGTATGAAGTTTAATTGGAATTTAATGATCCGATTTAACTTAATAATGATATTTTATTCGAACCTATAAATTGTAAGTTTTATTCATGCAACAGTGATTAAAATGACAAATGTTTTTGTGAAAAAAATGTAAGTTAAAACATACATTTAACATGTAAGTTTTAACTAATGTAAATGGTATGATTTGGTTAATAAAAATGATAAATGATACTTACTAAAAAGAAAATAAAGGGTAAGTTAATGTACAAATAGCTAAAATTTGAGTAATATAATAGGAATGATAGAACGACTATGATAAAAACTGTAAATATATTTACTATTTGATTGCATAAACTAGGGTAGTGGAAAGTATTACGGTAATAATTCAAAACTATTGCGATTTCCTACTGTAACAATTCTGCACTGCTACGATTTCCTTACTATGACAATTCTGCACTGCTGCGGATTCTTACAGTAACAATCCTGCACTACTGCGGATTCTTACAGTAACACTTCTGCATTGCTGCAAATTCTTACCGTAACAATTCTGTGCTGCTGCGAATCCTTACAGTAGCACCTCTGCACCGTTGCGTTTTCTTAAAAGTGACATTTTCAGAATGCTTCCTAAGGGTTATATGTTATGGTTCTAAGGATTCCATTTTAAAGTGTTATGATCCTTAAACTTTTATGTTTCAAAGGGTTATAATTAAATGAATTTGGAAGTGTTACGACTTTAGAAAAATGAATATTACTTTAAAAGAATAATGATATGGAATTTATGTGGTTTTGAAGGAATATGTTTGATTTTTATAACTTATACAACCACCAGTTATAATTACGATTGGTTAAAAAGACCGGGATCGGATATGGGAATACTCTCTATCGATATCGAAAACCACTTTAACAATTATGTACGTGGTGGAGATTGCAGAATGAAGTAGGATGGTGGCGATGATCCTAAAGATATGTTTACATGGACCCAACTCCCGTGAGTAAGCATAAGGTGGCTAAAACAGGAGCAATTGACGGACCAAGTGAGGTAGCTCCTCCGATCGGCCACACTTCCTCGTTAGCCATTCTATTACTTTGTGATTGATTTGGTGCGCACCTTTGATTTGGGAGTGTGGATCGAGTTGGGCGGTAGTTGCGGCTATGCGTTACCAACAGTCTGGAAGTTTAGTTGGTATATCTATCCTGGCATTGCCTAGTTGTGCCGTGTCACCTACTCTAACATGCCTTCTACGAGCTTGTTTTATGTCCTACCTATAGGGTATCCTCTGGCGGCTCCAGTTTACGAGTAGTTATAGTATTGTATAGACTATTGACATTACAAAAATGTGTTAAGGGGAAAATGGGTGATGCCTTAATGCTATTTTTAAATAGTTTACTTTACTTTAGACATTATTATAATAGTATATGTTACTACATAGTAGATAGTTTAACGGATCCTTGAAGGATGTGCGATCCCAAGCATCCTTTACTTTACCGATGCATTTCTTTTGCAGTTCACTTGAGTTGATTTACATTTTATAAGTATTTATTTCTTGACTCGAGTGTTTTGTGCTTTTCTTTATGCTCGGGTCAGCCTGAGTTTCACAGCTTTGGTTTCATCCTCGTTTGGAGCTAGAGATCCGCCGAAGATTTAACAGTCTACTTGATATTTTACTCTGGTTATTTCCACTCAGCTTTGCTTTTGTAGTAGGGAACTTATGTATCTAACTTTCCAAATGTATTTGTTTCCAGACTGTGTATAATGTATTAGTTTTGAGATTTTATATCTAGGAGCTTCATGAACTCCTATGTTTATTTTATTCCGCTGCGAAGTTATTCTGATATTTTGTGCCTGTGATGCTATGATTTTATTTTATTTTCCCCAAATTTTATTAACAATCTGTTGTTTTGAATTATTCAAGTCTGACATGTGTAGTTTTATTGTCGATTTGAATGGTCCAAAATGGCGGGATGTTTCATGCTACTTCGTGCCTACTTCGCAGCGAAATATTTCTTCCAATAGCTCGTGGATTCAATAACACTTCAGACTACATACCTTAATAAAGTCGACGTCATTCTTATTTTTCATGTACCTTAAGGAGAGAAAATATAAGAACCTTGATTTTATAAACCGAAAAATCACCGAGCTAAGTATATGCTCCTTTACACTTGTTTCCAAATAATAGAAACTACTTCATATCAAACTTTCCCTTAAAAGTCAACAAACGTATATAAATATTTCAAGGTTTCCAAAAAAACCTTTTTAAAACACAAATTTCCAAAATTGGAAAACCATTATTACCAAAAATCAATATCAAACCTTTATTGATATATATTCATATAAATATTTAAGGATTTAAAGAATTAATCCTTTACAAACTAAGAATTTATTAACATGACCAACTTAGTGGTATACGTGCTTCTTAAAAATTAAAATTTCAAAAAATTTCCAAAACAAAAATTCTAAAATAAATCATTGGGAAAAGAAAGCCTTTGAAAATCCCTTTTTCAAAATCTAAGGCATTTCGAAAATATACTTTATAAAAATTCTCTAAGGTTTTAGACTAAGGAATTGACATTAATTATTCAAAAAAAAAATCCGGTTTGCCATCGTAAAGGTGGCCAATGAATGCACACGAGCAAAACTTGCTTGCGGACAATTGCAACATACAAATCCTAATTTTTCATCCATTTGGAATAAATGTGTGTCTCTGATTAGAACTTAAAATCCAAAATCACAAGATAGCTAGAATCTCAACCATCAAGTCGAACACCTCCAGTCTCTGGGATTCAGCCATATGTCGAACTCATGCTCTTCATCAGCAGTGCTTTACGAATCGCCAGCACTCCATGGGGTACTTCGAAATTGGCATGAAAATCTTATTTCTAAGATATCTCCAACCCATTGTTGCTTTGTCCTTTCCTTCGAAGTGTAACTACAACTACTTTTATAGTAGAAACTCTTAGAATCTTGCGTAAGAATATAATATTACTAGATAGGAAAGTACGAATACGTTCTCTTAATTTATCCAAATTCCTCTAATCTACTAACCCAGGCCCTGGTACCAAATGTAACTATCCATACCTCCAAAGGCCTAAATTTCGACAAAAATCGAAATCCAAGTAAATTAAAACAGTGATTATAGGATTTGGTACCTGCAAATAAGCATGAGCATTGTTAGTGATTGATAGAACTCTAAACTTACAGTGAAAATAATAATAGGATAAGAATACTGACTATGACTACTACCTTGGAACTAATGGTATTCCTTGGATAGCATATTATCAAATTAGCATCGAGCATGAGAGAAAAGAAGACTCTCCAACAACAAAGCATATCTAGCTCCAGTGACCTATTCCTCTAAATTCTATCATGTGGGTTATAATGAGGAGGGATCAGAATAACGTTTTGATGACTGGAAAAATGTAAACTATCCATAACATAAACTTATACCGATCGGTTTTCATTTAATTGTTATGTCCATCAAGATTAACAATTTTAATCTAATCTTGTATTGCACACATGGTTACTTACTTACCCCTTCCCAAGGTACAAAATACTAATGCAGCCATATCAACCACCCAATACTTCCAAACCCATTAGCCACTTAATACTTCTAAATATGAAGTGGACTTCTATAATACTTTTAAAAAGAGAAATAGGTAGAATCTGCCATTTAAGACCTTAATCAAGGTAGACCTCGTCATTTAAGAACTATCCCTAAGGTGATTTCCTTACAGTGTTGCAATGGTCGGTGGGTCCTAGCTATAAGACCTCTAACCACTATTTAAGGCTTTCGACATTTGATGTCCAACTATTACCGCATCTCTCATCGATAAAATTGTAGCCATGTAATAAACAATACCCATGCCACTTAATACCTTTTATTAGAACATAGGAAGACTCTGGTCATTTAAGACCTTAACTGAGGTAGATCCCATCATTTAAGAACTATCCCCAAGGCATGGTCCTAAATGGTACTATTATTATTACGGCCTTAGCAATGTAAGAGACTGTACCTAAACCACTTAATACTTCCAAGCAGAAAATAGGTAGACTCTGGTCATTTAATATCTTAATTAAGGTAGATCGCATCATTGAAGAAACCAAAAGCGTGCTCCTCAATGGTACTGTCTAACTATCATTGCTTGAAAATCTCATTGGGCTACTTAATACTTCTTTTATAGGAAAGAGGAGGACCTTACTATCACTTAGGACCCTAAACCTAAAGCGAGCCTTTCTTGATATACCCAGTATCACTCCTTATTTATAAATATGGCATCTTATTAGGTTACTTCTTTCGGTAGGGAGGCAAACTCTTCGGCCACATAAGATCTCAACATTAAAGCAAATCCATTTTAGAGACATCCTTATTTTTTTTGGAATCTCACTAGGTTACTTAATACTTCCATTAAGGAGAGAGGCGAACCCTTTAGCCACTTAAGACCTCAAACCATAAGCAAAACCCTATGGAGATATCCCTCATTGCTCCTAATTCCTAATTTGGACCATTTAATACTTTCGAATTAAGAAAGCAAGCCCAATCTCTCATGTTATCATCGGTCATAAGATTAGTGATATCTCACATCAGTAATAAGTGCACCCGACTGCTGGTGCCTCAAAGTGAAGGGCTGTCATTCATCGAGTGACTCTACTGACCTCTGATCACTAACCCACTAAGTTTAACCATCCTAAGTCTTTATTTTGATTATCTTAGATAGACCTTAGACTTAGCTTACTAATTCCCTTTTTATTTAAGACAATAAGATTTACCTTAAATATTTATCTACCCATTAATCTCCTCTTAATGCCCATAAATGTCAATCTGTCTATAAAATCCTAACGGACATTTCCTATGAAATTTATGTATGATTACTAATTTCAAATTAGCAACCTTTTATATCTATTCCATTTTTATCAGTCCCATTAATCCATTTACCCTATCAAATTATTGCAACTCCTATATTTAGTAGAATTTATTAGAGTTACAACCTTTTTAAATTCTTTTCCCATTAGTTAATTATCCTAAACATGAATATTAAATGCAAGCATCATTATTAGCTTTTTTATTTAATTAAGCGCAGTAATTTTGTGCAAATATTTATTTTTATCAAATATGCTCTAATTATATATCTTGAATATACTTTTCCATGTTAAATTGTTGGAATAATATTTAAAAAGATTACCCACTATAATTTCCATAAATTAGTCCAAAACAATAGGTTTAACTTTAAAATAAAAGATTACATCCTTTGAAATTACAAGCAATAATCCTTTCTTTTGTCACTGAAATAGAAAATGTAAACCACAATGAATTCATACTTTACACATTTCTTTCTCTTTCTAATTGCATCTATTGCTTGTTTGATCAAATACAGCATCTTTCTAAAATGGAAAGAAATCAAATAATTTACAAATATTAAACGGATCGATATTCTAACAATTCCAAATATAGAAAATTTTATATTCTAACAAGATTAGGGTAATAATCCAAATTTATAACATTATTATATAATCGATCTCACATCAGGAATAAATTTCATTCAAACCAATATTCTAAATTCATATTTTTGGAACTGATTTCCAGATCATGTTGTATACAATGCTAAATGAATTCATAAACAAGAATATGTATGAGATATTTATTATATTCAGATCATTCTCAATTCGTTGCCTACAACTCATATACAATTATCCCATTAGGCGTAAAAATTAAATAAACACTAACAGGATAATTTTCATATTATGACAATCTATAAATTTTCCCACTCACCTTTTAAAAGCAATCCAAATCTTCAAATCTAAAGTAGTTACCTTGGTTCATCTCTAGATCCTTTATAATCCAAGAAATATTTATAAAAATAGTATATACATACATTAGAATTACAGATCTGAGAAGAGATTTGGGATTAGGAGAGAAAATATATACAAATATATATATATATATATATATATATATATATATATATATATATATATATATATATTACCTCAAATACGCATATGGTTGATTCTCTTCTCCTTTTTATTAGATTTCTACTCTTCTCCAATCTTATGAATATAGATACAAATATCTTATCTTTATAATTTAGAAAGAAAGTGGAGAAGATATGGCAGAGCTTCGCTACTGCCACCATAAAAATATGAGAAGAGAAGGGAGGGCTAAGGCTAAATTTATAAGTGCTAGAATCAGCCAGAACCGTTTGATCAAAATATATTAAATCCTAAGGCAACCTATCCAAACTATTATAAACATTCGGCACGACCCCACATATTAATGGGTCAGTCAATCCTCTCCCCGCTCACTTTGCTCGCCTCACCTGCACAGGCGACAACCAACAAAGCGACCAACAAGAGGCAAGCTTACATTCGGAGAACGCGACAATCAGAGAAAGGAAATGTTACAACGAATGAGAATAGGTCTTGAAAAAGGACCAACTCTCCTTATCGAGAAAGTGAGTCGGGCCTTTGCGGCCTAGGTTTATTGGAGTCACCAGGTCAACACCGGTCGACCGCCCTTAGGTCACCAGTCGACCATTAGGGGTCGGAAGTCCCTAATAACGAGTCGACCTGTAGACCTAAGCAACTAATACAAAACATTAATTTTTCTTATTTAATTATTTTCATTCCGAATTTGTTTTTCGTCCGTAACTTCTTCGTTTGGACTCCTGCAACGAAACTCCAAATATGAAAGTTACACAAAATTTCACCAAGAACACAATGGTGTAAGTTTCATAGTCAAATTCCATCATTTGCATAAATTTCATTTTTGAAGCCTAATTAATTAACTAATTAAATAAATAAATAATTAACGTCAAATAACGGGGTGTTATAAATAACTTACATCATAGTCTCATCTCTCTCAACTGACTATATGACAAAGTTATAAATGTTTGCTTGATGCAAATTTGTGCAAAGCAATTAACAAATTTTCAATTGAAGTTTTCTTCTCAGGTAAGAGGAAAAGTAAAACATATTCCCTATCATATGATGATCTCACTCTTTCAAGATGTCCAGTAGCTAAGGATAAGGATGCTACTTTATGGCACAGATGACTAGTACATGCCATCGTGAGCTTATTGAAGAAGCTAAAAGGAAAAGACATTATGAGACGATTACTGCAACAAAATTTCGAATCTTGTAAGATATGCAAAGCTCGTTGGATGGGAAAGCTCAATAGATCGTCTTTTCATTCCATAAACACTGTAAGGAGTTCTTGAGCTAATTCATATGCATTTGTTTGGTCTGAATGATGTTGCTAGTTTATAAGAAGTATTGTTATGTGTTAGTCGATGATTACTCTAGGTTTACCTCGGTTTACTTTTAGCTAAAAAGTCAAAAGCTTTCGACTATTTTATAAAATTTGCAAAATTGGTTCAGAATGAATTAGGAGTTAAGTGACTACGGTGGAGAATTTGAAAAATACGAATTTGAAAAGTTGTATGATGAAAATGGTTTTAAATATGAATTCTCCGCTCCATGAACACCTCAACAAAACGAGGTGGCCCAGTGAAAGAATCATACATTACAAGAATTGGCTAGATTGATTAAAAAAAATATAATCTTCCTTTTTATTTTTGGGTAGAAGCATTACCTCTTTCCATATAATGAGTAGAGCAATGATTAGATCGACGCTTAATAAAACTCCTTATGGGTTATGGTTTGATGGAAAACCTTACATCTCATATTTTAGAGTTTTGGATGTTTATGTTTTGTACCTAACATAGGTGATTAACTCAGCAAATATGAACTAAATGTAGATGAAGGAATATTCATGAGATACTCATCAAGGACAAAGCTTATAGGGTATAAAATAAAAGGACTAAAACCATTGTAGAATCAATCATTATTAAGATTGATGAAATAGATGTAGATGGAAGTAAAGAAAAGAACAAAAAAAGATTAAGTGTAGGATGATGGAATTGAGGAATCAATTGAAAATGCCACCAAAATTAATGAAACTATAGAGTAACCAAAAGAAAATTTAGAGGCTAAAAAACAAAAATTCAACACAGATCATCCTCCTGAATTGGCAATAGGTAATCTAACAGTAGGTATTCAAATTCGATCTTCATTTAATAAATTTTTTTATGCTTTATGCATTTGTAGTGGTTTAATTTTCAAAATCGAACCAATAGATGCAGGTACAACACCTAGTGATGAATGTTAGATTATGTCTACATAGAAGGAGTTAAATCAATTTGAGCGATAAGATGTTCGAAAATTAATTTCACGACTAAATGATAATTTAGTTATAGGAACAAAATGGATTTTTAAAAATAAATTTGATGAGTCTGGAAATGTAATTAGAAACATGGCTCATTTAGTAGCTAAAGGATACAACCAAATAGAAGACATTGATTTCGATGAGACATTTGTTCCGGTTGTTAGATTAGAATCTATTAGAATTTTACTAGCTTTTGTATGTTTTAAGGGATTTAAATTAAAGAAAATGGACATAAAAAGTACTTTTCTAAATGTACTTTTAAAATAAAATATTTATGTTGAACAACCTCCTCATTTTGAAAGTCAAGAATTTTAGAACCATGTGTATAAACTTAAAAAAAACATTATATAGTCAAAACAAGCTATTAGCACTTGGTATGACTGCCTTAGTACATATCTTTTGGAAAATAGTTTTAAAAGGGATTGTGAAAATACTACCTTATTTCTCTTGTATGATAAAGATGGTCCCTTGATTGTTATATGAATGTTGATGACATTATTCATGGTGCCACAAACAATCTTTTGTGTGAGAAATTTGAAAAGGTCATGTAGGACAAATTTGAAATGAGCTTGGTTAGAGAATTAATTTTATTTTTTTCTAGGATTTCAAAATCAAGCAAAGTGAGAAGGGGACCTTTTATTTTACAAAGTATGTGAAAGATCCATTCGAAAAATTTAGAGCAACAAATGAAAAACCATTAAAGGCCCTTATGAACCCTTCAGTCAAACTTGATAAAGATGGAAAAGGTATTGTAGTTGATTAAAAGAAATATCGAGGTATGATTGGTTCTCTACTTTATCTTAATGTATCAAGGCCTGATATGATGTTTTAAATATGTTTGTGTGAAATTTTCCAAAGAAATCCAAAAGAATCTCATTTAAAAGCAGTGAAGCGAATTTTGAGATGTACACGGAACTTTGGTTTATAATATCCATCTAGTGACTGTTTTGATTTGTAGGTTACTCTGATGCAGATTATGCTGGTTGTCTTAGGAAAGAGCACTAGTGGAACATGTTTCATGCTAGGAAATTCATTAGTTTCATGTTCAAGTAGAAAGAAAAATTATGTTGTGTTATCTATTGCAGAAGCAGAATATATTACCTTAGGCGGTTGCTCTACCCAAGTATTTTGAATGCTGCAAAGCCTATTAGATTTTAGCCTAATACTTAAACGTGTCTCACGAAAATGTGATAGCAAAAGTGCCATTAACTTTTCAAATAATCATGTGCATTACTCTCATACTAAACACATAGATGTGAGATTTCACTTCATTCGAGATAATATTTCAAAAGAAGATATTTGCAGTGAATTAATTTAAATTGATTTTCAATTAGTAGACATTTTCACAAAACATTTTCCAGAAAATAGGTTTTCATAACTTCATTTGGATTTGGGAATTTTAGAAATAACTTGGATTGTTTTCCTTTTCTATTTCTTTTATTTTTAATTTTTTAATAAAGATACTCTTGTTTTCTTCAGTAAGGAACTTACTTTGGAAAAGAAGGTGTTTAACTGCCAGAACCTTTGAAATTTATCAAAAATTATTAATATTGATTACATGATTGATAGGTATTGCTTGAATTATGTTTCATAATTAGAGGAATGATATTATAATATTTCTTGATAATTAAATAAATTTTCATGGTATTCTTTCTTATTAGAGCATATTCCATGATCATTCATGTACATATCATTCTTCTTATGATCCATACGCTCTAGTTTAATGCAGTGAGCTAAAGTTTATAATTTGAAAACAATTAATTATATTTTTTATTTGATTTGAGCAATACAGAATATTCCAAAGTGTTCGCTGTAATTTGAAAGTCCTCATGGTTATGTATGGGTGAATAACTTTTGATCTCAAGATATGTACTTAGATTCTCATTTAAAAGTTATTAAGGCTATGCATGGATGGAACACTTACATAAGAAAGGGATAAAAACTCAACCAACTTCTAACCTAATTTAAAAGTCCTAACCGTTATGTATGTAGAAAGTGCTTGACATTTTTATTATTAAATTTTATTATCAAAATATACCACACTGCTCTCCTTGTATAAAATTATCTTTCTACCACAATTGAGTCATCACTCTAAAGTGGGATAAGTGTCTAATTACTAGAATATTATGATTCTTGCCTGATTAATTGAAATATTTTATATTTTTATCTCCGCATGACTCATAATATCATTCAAAACCTATCATTATGCCGATTAATGTTTTTAACTTTCGATGATAACAAAAGGGGAGGGATGTTAATATTTTGGTGGATGAGTAAAAACCTTGTGAATACTCAAGATGTACTGATTTTTTTCCTTTTATTTGGCATCTAGGCATTTAAAAACTAAGGCGTATAGGCATCAGTAATCGTTATTATTTAAAATATGTATATGGGGAAAGTACCTTTGTAGGGGGAGTATTTTTGGCGGAAGAGCATCTCAGTAGAGGGAGCTTATAAACTAGAAATATAATTTTCTTTTCAAAACAAACACATTTATAGTCTAAGATTACAAAATCTTAATATATGTTTGTTATCATCAAAAGGAGAAGATCGTAGAATATTGTAGTATATGATTTTTGTTTGATGCTAATAAACATATATTTTTCATTAAATGAGTTTGTTAAGTTACTATATAGAATTCTAGATCATAGAAACAAATAAAGATATTCGAAAAAAGAATAAACAAATAGATATTTTATATTAATAAAGATTTTCAAAAGTACAAATTCATATTAATACAAGTGCTCTAGTACATTTTCTCTCTCACTCTCTCATAAACTATTTTTCCCTTACTTAAATACATTTTTTAAAAATAAAATATAGTCATATATGATGTGCACGTAAAAGAGCATATTTTTACTTCCATATTTAATCTACTTTTATTTAAATAAATGAGCATATTAGGGTATTTTACATATTTAAACCAAAATCTAAAGTGTTCTCAAATCATCATTTATTCATCTTCATATGGGGGCAAAATGGTCATTTTTGTATGTGTTAATTTTTGATAAAATGTACTTGCATATTTTAATGTTTTTTGCATGAATTTGTGTGATTATTGGAAGTGGTTTCATGTATGTATGCATACACAAGGAAAGGAAGACAAAAGAATAAAAAATAAAAAAAATTCATGCAACATGGAGGAGCTCACCTACCCACTAACCCATGGACCACAATTAAAAGCTAATGGAGGTTAAAACAAATGCACATGTTAATGGAGGTTTAAAGTCATGTTGGTAGGGATTAATTAATTCCCTAATGATTATTTGGAGGTTACACTTCCTAAAGGGCATTTTAGGTAGTCCTCTAAAATATGAATTAGGGTTTTAAGCATGTATAAATACCCTTTATGCTTAATGTAACCATCTTCTTACTTTTAACGCAAATTGTAGCTCAAATCAATGGAAAATAAAATGGCTTCTTAAGCCTCTTCTTCTTTTTCTACATATTTTTCCATTTCACGGTTACTTTTATTTGCATGCTTTCTTCTATTTCATGTTAGTAGATTACCTTCTTTTCATTGCAATTAGTTTAGATTTAATTTATGCAAGTAGTTTAGCTCTCTTTTCATTTAAGTAATTCTTACTTTCCTTGCTTTTTAATGTTGCAATCTACATGTATTGAAATGATAACAAAAATAAGAAGCTCAACCCTTTCAATTTAGAAGTAATGAAGCTCTCTTAAATCATGTAGTCAACATATTGCTAATTTATGATCTCTTTATATGCTTCATGGATAGTTAGATGTTGATCTAAGTTTATCAGTGAACTTGATAACTTACGTTGTTTATCACAAATAGGCTATTCTTACTCAAATATAAACACAATTTACATTAACATCTAACTAAGTGATTTTGATCATGGAATTAAAATAAAATCAAAATTTGACGATCTATGTTACTAATCAAAAATAGTAAATAGATCATGCTTAAAAAGATTTTGTTTTAGTTTCATATTCATTCTCATGGCATTTAATGAAGTGGTTTTAGTGTTGTATTAACGTTTGATGGTTTAAGTTGCATTAATTAATAACACAAATAGATCATACTTATGATAATACTTCACTAATACCACTAGATTAAAACGTAAGATCATAGATTAAATTTTTTTGTTGATTTATGTGAGAGTATGAGAGTGGTTTTGCCTTTAAATTGTCTCTTATTCTCGTATTTATATTCACTTTTTTTTAGTTAGTTTTCACATTTTTTAGCTTAAAACAATCTCAAACTCTTTGGGTTAATTTGATTGAGTAGAATTTAAAATTAATTCATTTCCCTGCAGATCGATCCGTACTCGCATATGTACTGCAATTATATGTCGTGCGTTTGCGGTTTTTAGCGATTATATTTTTAACGACGGTTTTTAACCGATAAAAAAGCCGTCATTTTAACAAGTTTTTGGCGTCGTTGCCGGGGAATTATCAATTTAATTTTAATTCTACTCTTCGAATTATTTTTGTTTCATTTTATTGTGTGTTCATTTTGTGCATTGATTTGCATTTAAAAATATATTTTGTGTTGCGTGTTTGTTGTGTGAATTTTTCTTTCATTTGATTTATGTGCTTTTGTTTTTCTATTTGCAATTGCATTTATAGTAAAAACATATAAACACAATTTCAGTTCAAAACAAAGCAAAAAAATTTTTACATTACAATACTGTTATTTTTTTTTACATTCTCTATTGGGGTTTTTAGGCTTAAGGAAAAAGTTAGAGAAAAATTTAGTCTCAAGGACAAGAAGTTTGTTTTTTAGGCTGAAGGACAATTTTTAGTTTAAATCACAGAATGATAGTTGTAACTATCATTTTCAATTTACACTAAAAGGTGTCCTTCAGACTAAAAAACAAATTTGTTGTCTCTGAGACTAATTTTTTTTGCAACTTCTTCCTTGTGCCTATTTACCTGTTCTCTGTTTTACAATTTGCATTTCAGTTTCTTTTACAGTTTACATTCTTTATCACAACCTCATTGCCTCACTACATCATACCTCTCCATACCCGTCATCGACTTCCACAACATAAACCTCCTAATGTGCATTTCTATTGCACTTCCCTCTGCATTTCTATGCACATCCTCCTCTGCATGTTTCCCTTCCGTCAACCTTCTGCCTTGTTACCACTGTGCACCATTGCAACTCAAACAAAACACTGCCATCTTTGTGCACATAAACCACTTCATCTAAATAACCTTCATTCACCAAACTTCAACACAACAGCCATCAACTTCATCTCTTATGTCACCTGCCTGCACTCAACCATCTTCCTTCAGCATATCAAACTAACCAACTCCAACTCCTCCTCGACCACAAACATAATTCTTCCAACCAATCATACCATCTCCATCACCCACAATAACACTTCAATACTAAGCAACATCACAATCACAGCAGCCACACCATCACTGCTAAACTCTATAGCAATAAGAAAATACCCCCAACTACAACTCCATTACTGTTCTGACCATCATCAACACCACCATTACCGTTCTTCCTAACTGCAACTCCATCTATAATCTATATCTCTTATTCTTGCTCTACCATGCCACTACAGACCATCAACTAACTTCCACTGCAATCACCCACTGCAGCAATCATCTCCAGTATCTCCATTGCATACAAGCTCCTTTATATAATTAAGCATCAACATTCACCCCACTGCCTTCATTCATCTACAATCCCTACTCCCCACTGCCTTCAGCCATACAACAACCGAACTGCCAACATATTTCCTCTGTCAACCTCTACAAACTACTTAACCATCCATCTCCATCACCACTTTTGACCAGAGCCCCGAATCGCCTTCACCCCAGAACATCACTTCCCAATCGAATACCAATCGCTTGAAACCGAAATCCCCGCTTTAGCACCAACCTCCTCTGCCTAATCGTCGCACCTCAACCAAAATCACTCAGTCGCTCCTTGGCACCAATCACGAAGTCTATCTCAGAAATAACCCCACGCAACCTCACCACCAATCAAACTCCTGACCTTCCTGAACTTCCACAAACCCGTAACCTCACTTCGGTTTCATGAGTCAAACTCGAAACCTTATTCTGAAACAACTTTTTTTGAATTATTTGAGAATTCGTCTGCTTTGGGAATTCGTCTGCTTTGGGTTGTTCGATCTGCATATTTGTTTAGGTAGATTAAGTTAGTATGTTTTGTCAAGTGTGGGAGTGTTTTCTTGTGGGCTTATGGTCTGAGCTTGCATATTTTAACTGTAACTTCATTTTAAGTTTTCTTTTGGCTTTATAAAAAAAGAAAAAAAACAAGTTATTTTGGTTTCATTTGTTTTAGTTTATGGTGATTTAGTGAATTTATTTTAGATTCATTTGTTTTAGTTCTTAATAAAAAAATCAAGTTGTATTGTTTCAATTTGTTTTAGTTTCTTCCTCGATATCTGCCTTGATAAATATATATATATATATATATATAATATCTTGTTCAAATTTTCAAGTTGCAAAAACATAAAATCAAAAGGAGAGGATTAGCTTGATAAAATACTGCTCTAATTAGCTTGCTTATAAAAAATCGCTGCTTTGAAATATAAAAAATAAATTGCTAATAATTATGCATGCTCTAATATCATGCCCTTATCTATTGTTCTTATTTTCTTTGCATTATTGGTTGCTTGCATTTTAAATTTTTGAAAACAAAAACAAAATAAAATTTCATTCTTAGTTGCATTGTTAATTCATGTTTAATTTATGTTTTGCATTCATATCATCTTGTTTTTCTTTTCTAAGGGCAACATCTGAATCCACATAAGATGGGGGATTTCATCACTCCTTCCTTGTCCCACAAATTGCATATCATCGTAAAATTTGACTAATAACAACGGTTAGACTTCGGACTTAAGGGAGTCACGAGCTCATCTAGGGCTTAATTGTATCTTGACAATTTGTCTTCTTTGAACAGTTGATGTCTGCACTATGGCAGAGCAATAATCATATATAAATATTATGGTGATTTATGAATATTATAGTGATTGTTTCTCTGAAGGTACTTAAACCTTCGGCTACATTGCTACGGTGATTCGCGGTGCACCGATAACTCATGTCCATTACCCAGCTAAGAAAAATTTTGTTGGATTAAGACAAAGTGTAATTATACAATTTTAGGTTAGAAGCTGCCAAGGATAGAAAATTTGTAATTAAGTCATTGCATTCATTTAGTTGCATTAGTTCATGCATATTTAAAAAGAAAAAAGAAAAAAAATTAAAATCCAAAACTAAAAAATTTGTTATGCATTTTACTTAATTTAGTTTTATTTTAATCCAAAAAATATATATTTCTAAATCTTTTCCTTTATAAAGAAAAAGAGAAATAATATTTCAAACAAAATCAAAAATCCAAAAACAAGTGTTTTTAGAAAAAACAAAAATCCAAAAAAAAATCTTTTCAAAAACAAAAACTAAAAACTAAAACAAATGCAAAAATATATAAAAAAGGATAAAAAATTTGAAAATCCAAAAAAATAAAATAAAATAATAACAAAACAAAAATCAATCTTCCTTTTGAAAAATAAATCCTTTTTGGTAAATATTTTTCCTTTTAAAATATATATATAAAAACAAATTTTCACTTCATTTTCTAAACCTTGCTTCTTTCTCTTAAACTCAATTCTCATTTCTTTCTCTTCTTGACTTTTCTTGTGCATGAGTACTTGGACTCATGACACAACAACAAATCGTTTAACTCGAACAAACAACCCTCCAACAATGGCGAACGAAAATGTCCTGCGAACTCTCATGGATAGAATCTTTTTCGATGGAGTTTCTATTTCTTCTTGTATTACGCTACCCGCCCCAGTGGGTAATCACTTTGATATTCATTCAAACCATAACCATGCTTTCGAAATTTGGCAATTTTGAACACGATGACCCATACGTTTTCTTAACAAAATTCGAAAAAGTTTGTATAACCATTAAACTTCAACAACTTTATCATGATGGAATCAAACTTTGATTAATTCCATTCGCACTTACTGATTATGCTGAAAAATGGTTGTACAGCTTACAATCAAACTCGTTAAAACTTGGGAAGAATTCGTTAAAGTCTTCTTAAAAAAGTTCTACCCCTTGGAAAAAATAACTAAAATCCGAAATGAAATTGTCAATTTTCATCAATTCAAGGGCGAACCTTTCAAAAATATTTTGAAAGGTTTAAAGATCTTTTGAAAAAATGTTCACACCATAATTTTGAAAAATGGACCCTTTGCCAAATCTTGTATGATGGACTTGAAAATAGCTCATGAATCATGCTTGAATCAATATGCCAAGGCATTTTTCTCGCCAAACATCATAACGATGCTTGGCAATTTCTTGAATACCTTACCAAAAAATCATCCCAATGGGAACGTTCTAACAAAAAATCAATTTACTCATGATCGAGCGCACACTCGATAGGATCATCTTTGGCTTTGGAGATCGATGCATTGATTAATAAATTCAACAAAGTTTTGTTTTCCTACCAAATGAACCAAGCTTCTCAACCCAGGTGTTATAAGTGTAATGACCCAAATCACATAGCCAATCAGTGCACTAATTCGGTCGAGCAACTCAGTGCTTTCAATAAGCTTAAGAATAACCCATTTTCTCCAACGTACAATCCTGGTTGGAGAAATCATCTGAACTTTTCTTGAAACCAAAATAATTCCAACACGAATTTGGTTCACCCCAATTTTCAAGCATTTTCAAACAATGCTTCGAATCCTCCCTTTTAACCCAATCATTTTCAATAATATTTTGCGAGTCCATCTCAAAATCAACTCAATAATCTTTTGCTCCCCAAATGATAATCGATTGTCTTTACTTGAAAAAAGTCTTGAAACTTTGGCTAAAGCAACCACTTAAAGCCTCCAATCAAATAGCAATCTGCAAAATTTGTTAACCTCGCACACGCAGATTACGAGTCAGTCGATTGATAAATATGAATTGCAAATGAGTCAATTAGCCATGTCTGTAATTGAACGCAAATGAGGTACATTCCCTAGTTAGCCAATTTTGAATCCCATAAATCAAAAAACGAATTCAAAGCAAGCCCATGTTGTTCAATATTGCAACGTAGCCCAAATGAATGCTGTGATGACTCTGCGTTCCAGTAAACAAATCGATAATCAAGTTGTTAATCCAAACAATTTAGCAAAAATTCCTCTCGACACTTCTAAAACAACAAACAAATATGAACAAAACATCAAGCCAAATATTGAATCAAATTCCAATCCAAATTCTTCCTCTACGCAAGTAGACCAACCTACTAAGTATCCTGTTCCGTTTCCACATCGACTTCCACCCAAGAAACCCTCTGATCAAATGGAAAAGATGTTGGAAATTTTCAAACAAGTGAAAATTAATATTCCGCTTCTTAATATCATTCAACAAGTCCAACTTATGCTAAGTTTCTTAAGGACTTGTGTACCCAGAAACGACGCACTCATATACCCAAGAAAGTTTTCTTAGCCATCAAACTTATCAAAGTCCTGTCCCGATCAATTCCTATTAAATACAAAGATCCTGGATGTCCGATGATCTCTTGAACGATAGGAGACAAAACAAATAATAAATGCTTACTAGACTTGGGTGCGATTGTCAGTACGATTCCTTATTCCGTTTACCAGCAACTTGGCTTGGGTGAACTTAAACCAGCGAAAGTAACTCTTCAATTTTTCGATCGTTGGATAAAGAAACCGTGGGAGAAATCGAGGACGGATTCGTCAAAATTGGTCAATTTATATTCCCCGTTAATTTAATCATTTTGGAGACTCAACGTGTGAATAATCTGATGAATCAAATTCCATTGATTTTAGGCCGACCTTTCTTGGCTACTTCAAATGATTAAATCAATTGTCGAAACGGTTCGATGAAAATTTCTTTTGGAAACATGACTTTGGATTTTAGCATTTTCAATCTTGAAATCCAATCGAATGAACCGCATGACGAAATGTGGGAAGTTAGCTTCATTCAAGAAAATTTTGATAACAAAACAGTTGAGCTAAACCACTAACACGAGACTGAATATGAACAACTGTTTCAAGATGAGCCTAACGAAATGGAAATTGCACTTCCATGTGAACCCCTCGCCGTTGAATCAGAACTTCAACCAAATTCTTTGATTGAGCAACCTTCGAGGTTAGACCTTAAACCCCTTCTCGATCACTTTAAGTACACATACTTAGGTGACAACGAAACATTTCCCGTCATAATCTCTTCAACTCTCTCTCTTGATCAAGAGGCTTCCTTCCATTCAATTCTGTCGAAAAACAAAGAAGCAATTGGATGGTCAATCATCGATATAAAGGAAATTAGTCTTGCTCTTGTTCAACAACGCATCCATTTAATTGACGATGCTAAGCCTGTTCGTGATGTGCAACGAAGGTATAACCCAGAAATGAAGGATGCGGTTCGAGACGAAATTCTTAAGCTTCTCGATAGCGGAATCATATACCCAAACTCTGATAGTTCTTAGTTAGGCCAATTCATGTCATGCCTAAAAAGTCTGGACTTACCGTTATTAAGAACGACTTAAACGAACTCGTTCCAATTCATATTCAAACGGGTTGGCGTGTTTGCATTGATTATCAAAAACTAAATGCTGCAACACGTAAAGATCGCTTCACTCTTCCTTTCATCGACCAAATGCTTGAATGTTTAGCCGACTACGAATTCTACTGCATTCTTCATGGTTATTCCAGTTATAACCGAATTCCAATCACTCTCGAAGATCAAAAGAAAATGACTTTCACGTGTCCCTTTGGCCTTTTTGCGTATCGATGTATGCCATTTGGCCTTTGCAATGCTCCAGCTACTTTCCAAAGATGCATGGTCAGCATCTTTTCTGATGTGATCGAGTGCTTTCTAAAAAGTGTTTACGGACTGTTTTTCTATCTTTGGAAACTTCTTTTCCAAGTGCTTGCACCATCTTGAGTTGGTTCTTAAATGATGTAAGGACAAACGCTTTACGTTAAATTGGAAAAAAATGTCATTTCATGGTCAAACATGGCGTTTTCCTTGGGCATGTCATTTCGAATAAAGGCATTGAGGTAGATAAAGTGATAGTAGATGTAATTGTAAATCTACTCATTCCCAAATCTGTTAAAGACATTCATTCATCCCTTGGACACGCTGGTTTCTATCGATGCTTTGTGAAATACTTTAGCAAAACGCTTGACCTCTGATGACTCTTCTTGGAAAAGATATTCCACTCGACTTTAATTCTAATACTGTTTCTGCTCTCGAACGTCTCAAAAATGAACTCATTTCCACTCCCATCATTTGCTCACCCAATTGGGATCTTCCTTTTGAAATAATATGCGATGCTTCTAACTTCTTAGTTGGTGTTCTCTTAGGACAACGCGTCAACAAAATTCTTCATGTCATCTGCTACGCTAGTATGACTCTTAACGATGCTCAACTCAATTACACGACCATTGAAAAAGAGCTTTTAGCGGTAGTCTTTGCGCTCGAAAAGTTTCTACCTATGGCACCTTTTTGCCAAAAGGATACTAAATCTCGCTTAATTCGTTGGATCCTTTTACTACAAGAATTTAATCATACAATCAAAGACAAAAAAGGATCAGACAATGTTATAGCTGATCACTTGTCTTGTCTTTCTAACACACCATCGCCCTTACCAATTAATGAAAATTTCCTGATGAACAACTCCTTTTAATTTCTATCGATCCATGATATGCTGATATAGTGGTTTACTTAGTCACTAAGGAAACTCCATCATCTTGGTCCAAACAGGAGAAGTACAAATTTCTGTCCCAAGTGAAATATTTCTATTGGGATGACCCATACTTGTTCAAGTATTGTCCAGACTAAATCATTCGACGTTGCATCCCGGATAATGAAATAAGGAGCATTCTCTTGTTTTGTCACGATCAAGCATGCGGTGGACATTTCGCTCCTCAAAAAACTATTGAAAAAGTACGTCAATATGGCTTTTACTGGCCCACACTTTTCGAAGACTCGTTCGAATTTTGCAAAACTTGCGATCGTTGCCAAATGGTAGAAAAAATCTCTTGACCAAATTTGATTCCCTTGACTCTCATTCTAACAGTCGAGATTTTTGACGTTGGGGGGTTTGACTTTATGGGACCATTCCCTAACTCTTTGGAAATCTATTCATTCTCCTTACTGTCGATTACGTATCTAAGTGGGTCAAAGCCTTTCCATATAAAACAAATGACCATAGGATTGGTATGAAATTCCTCAAAGAAAACATCTTTCCGAGGTTTGGCACACACGCACAATAATAAGCGATAAGGAAACCCATTTTTGCAATTGGTCATTTGAAACTCTAATGAAGAAATACTTGATAACCCACAACCTATCCACTCCTTACCATCCTCAAACTTGTGGTCAATTTGAAGTTTCAAATCGCTAAATCAAACAAATCTTGGAGAAAACCATTAATAAAAATCATAAAGATTGGTCTCAAAAATTAACAAATGCGCTTTGGGTTTATCATACCGCTGTTAAAACTAATCTTGGGATGTCTCCATTTCATTTAGTTTACGGGAAAGCATGCTATTTACCAGTTGAAATCGAACACAAAGCGTTGTGGACGGCGAAGAACTTAAATTTTGATTTCGATAAAGCTGGTAAAAACCAAAAACTACAACTCAACGAACTAGAAGAACTTAGGAACGATGTGTATGAAAACTCGAAAATTTACAAGGAAAAAACTGAAGTTTTCTTGGAATATAGGATGGAACAATTTTCAAAGTCAATGGTCATCGCTTAAAATCATACTTGGAATTGCCAAGTAATCAAGAGGAGGAGCTCTGATTCTTCATGAGCCATACTATGTCTAGTAAGAAATGTTAACCATTTTTGTAAATATGTATATATTCATCTCCTTTGCACTCATTTATCATGCATTGACTGTAGGGGACACAACTAAAATCAAGTGTAGAGGGGAGTCTCATGTTCATTTTTTATTTTTCATGGTTTATTTTTTGCATTTTCTTTACAAAACTCAAAACTTAAAAAAAACAAAAACAAAAATCACAAAACAGATTTTCTTTTTAGCATATTGATTTACTTTTAAAGAAACACTATAGGATAAGTATATGTTTTTTGTTATTGAATTGAAATTTTTGAAAATTTATTTGTCTCGACAAAAATAAAAATAAAGTTTGATTATAAGTAACTATAGTTTAACTAGTATATAGGAAGGTTCATAGATGATAATTAAGAAGCATGTCTTAATTGTAATTTTTGTTTAAAAGGGTGGTTGATTTAAAGTAAAGGTGATAACGATTTTGATCTTCTAAGTTAAATGGTGCTAAGATGATTTTGCAAATCTCTCTCTTCATAAAAAAACAAACAAAAAAGGCTTTTATAAAAATAAAAAACACGTAGAGTCTGGTGTTCACACGCAAGTGTGTACACTCGCCATGCTCTATATCCTTCTCACGTAAGCTCAAAAGGTAATGCATGATCGATATATCTGGCCTCAGTTTATCTGAGTTAGGTGTATGTAAATAGGTTTAATAAGAATAATCACCTAGAGTCATATGTTCATACGCACGTGTGTACACTCACTATGCTCTATAATCTTCTCACGTAATCCCGCAAGGCAGTGCATATCGGTATATTTGGCCTCAGTTATTTGAGTTAGGTGTGTAAATAATAAAAATGTTAATACTTTTCAAAAATAAAGAGAGCAAGCAATTGAAATCCAAGTACTATTTTCACTTATCTGATTCGACTTGTTATTCAAAAGAAATGAAAATACCACTTTCACCACTTTCAAAAACTTTGATAATCAACTAAGAATCCATTTCATAGTTGCACTATGTTATTAACCAAAACAATTAGCCAAACTAAAGTTTAAGTGTGCTGATAACTTAATTTTTGTTGGAAATTTTGACAATTAAAATGACTTAAATTTCTTAATAATGACCAAAACTTATATTTAACTTACTCGTGTCAATTTAATAGTAAATTCTTTGTTTGTAAATATTTTTGAAATTTTTCATCATGTAGAATCTGCATATCACATTTGGATTTTGTGGATAATATCTACTGAAAACCTTCACGAGACAATACTCGTCCTACTAGGACACCTAGAGTTTAACGGCTTATTGCATATGCTTAATGCAATCGTGCTTCATACGAAAACGGATTTATCTTAGTTTTAGTTTATTCAAGGACGAATAAAAAGATAAGCGTGGGGGTACTTAATGTGCAGGTAAAAGTGCATATTTTTACTTCCATATATAATGTACTTTTATTTAAATAAATGAGCATATTAGGGTATTTTACATGTTTAAACCAAAATATAAAGTGTTTTTAAATCATTATTCATTCATCTTCATATGGGGGCAAAATGGTCATTTTTGTATGTGTTATTTTTTTATAAAATTTACTTGCACATTTTAATGTTATTTTGTAAGAATTTGAGTGCTTACTGGAAGTGGTTTCATATATGTATGCATGCACAAGTGAAGGAAGACAAAGGAATGAAGAAATAAAAGAAGTCATCTAATATGGAGGAGTCCACCCACCCAATAACCCATGGGCCACAATTAAAAGCTAATGAAGCTTAAAAGCACATGCACATGTTAATGGAGGTTTAAAGGCATGTTAGTTGGGATTAATTAATTCCCTAATGATTACTTGAAGGTTACACTTCCTAAAGGGTATTTTAGGTAGTCCCTTAAAATATGAATTAGAGTTTTAAGCATGTATAAATACCCTTTATGTTTCATGTAACCATCTTCTTACCTTTCATGTAAATTGTAGCACAAATCAATGAGAAATAAAATGGCTTCTTAAGCCTCTTCTTAATTTTCTACATGCTTTTTCATTTCATGCTTACTTGTATTTACATGGTTTCTTCTATTTCATGTTAGTAGATTAGCTTTCTTTTCATTGCAATTAGTTTAGATTTAATTTATGCAAGTAGTGTAGTTCTCTTTTCTTTTAAGTAGCTCTTACTATCCTTGCTTTTTAATATTGCAATCAACATGTGTTGAAATGATAACAAAAATGAGAAGCTATACCCCTTCAATTTAGAGGTAATGAAGCTCTCTTAATTCATGTAGATTCAATATATTGCCAATTTATGATCTCTTTTTATGCTTCATGGATAGTTAGATGTTGATGTAAATTTATTAGCGAATTTGATAGTCTATGTTATTTATCACAAAATTGCTATTCTTACTCAAATATAAACGCAATTTACATTAACATCTAACTAAGTGATTTTTATCACGGAATTAAAATAGAATCAAAATTTGATGATCTATGTTACTAATCAAAAATAGTAAATAGATCATGCTTAAAATAGATTTTGTTTAACTTTCATATTCATTTTCATGACATCTGACAAAGTGGTTTTAGTGTTATAACTCAAATGTCAGTTTCTGGAATGACCCTTGGGTAAGTGAAGGCCTAATCCTGTCTTGCTTGTGTGATTATAACCAAAAACTGCAGTCTGGTATACGCATGAATGCTAAGGCTATTGATTATATCCAAGATGGGAAATTAGTGCTTCCATACAATAGTAATCTGCATATAAGACAGCTGTGGGAAAAAATGAAACAACTTTTCATACCTGAAACTCAACATGACAGTGTGTTTTGGAATAAGAAGATGCATACTATTAGAGGTGTTTACAAACATATCACAGTCATTTCCCCTCTGCCTGCTGCAAATTGGACCTCTGTTATTTGGTCTCCAGATTCACTTCCTAATCACAATTTGATGCTTTGGAAAGTGATTAACCAAGCACTGCTAACTAGGAATGTTCTGAGCAGATACGGTATGGGATGCTCTCTAAAGTGTTTGTTTTGTGACTTATTTGATGAGTCTGCTCAGCACATTTTTTTTGAATGCCCTGCACTTATTCATCTCATCATTAAAATTGGAAACAAATCAGGTCATTGCTTACAAACTGCTACAACATCTGATGTGTGGGATGTTTTCTTTAACTCTGCCAAGAAGAAAGATGATAAGGGAAGGATACTTACTGTTTGTATGAAGATATATATGAAAGTTATCTGGAGAGAAAGAAATGATATTTTTTTTGAAAATCAGAGGAAAAATGGTGATGCTCTTTGGCAAGAGGTAAAAAATGCTATTTATTGCCAACTCAAGTACTGCCAGTCTGTTTTCAAACCAGACTTGATTCAAATCTGGGATCGAGCATGAGTGTTTTACCTTTCTGTTTTGTTTTGTTGTTTCCTTTTCTTTGTTTCTCCTAGTTTGTTGATTGTTCTTGTTTTGTTGTTTCGGTAGTTTGTTTTGTTTGTTTGTTTTCCTTGTGTAACCTTTATTGTTTTGCAATAAACTGGTAGGGGACCAGTTAACCCCGCTGGCTTTGCCAAAAAAAATTAATAAAAAAAGTTTGAAGGTTTAAATTGTGTTAATTAATAACACAAATTGATCATACTTATGATAAATACATCACTAACACTACTAGATTAAAATGAGAGATCATAGATTAAATTTTGTTTTGATTTATGTGAGAGTATGAGAGTGGATTTGCCTCTAAATTGTTTCTTAATCTCGTATTTTTATTCACTTTTGTTTTAGTTTGTTTTTACATTTTTTTAGCTTAAAATAATTTCAAACTCTTTGGATTAATTTGATTGAGTAGAATTTAAAATTAATTCGTTTTCCCCTAGATCGACCCGTACTCGCATACGTACTACAATTGTATGCCATGTGCTTGCGGTTTTTAACAACCATATTGCTAATGATGGTTTTCTAACCGATAGAAAAATATACTACATGAGTGCCTCCTTGTTCCAGATTTCATCCAAATAGCAGTCTTTTCTTGAGAAATATCAAGGTGGTAAAAAGAAAACAAAAACAAACTAAAACTTCAAAAGGAAGGAAAATTATTTATAACTCTACTTTGCCACAGTTTTGGTTTATTTCATTTCCTGGTTTAGACAGGTACTAATTATAATGAACATGGACCAGTGTAACAAGTATACACAAGGACTAGTGCGACATGTTTATTTAAAGCTCAAAGGGACAAAAATTAAATTTCAAGCTAAGTATGCACAAGCTTCTTAAGACATGCACTATGTGAAATAGTACATGCAATAAGGTCATGTAAATGTTTAAACGAGCCTAGAAAAGAAGGTCATGCTAATGTTCAAACTATTCACTATTCAAAAAAGGCTAGTTCAGATGCAACCAAAAATATTTTCAGGCACAAATAGTTTGGATTTAAAGAACAATAAGGTACAACAATGCACATAACAAGTACATACATAATATCATAATCGAGTATGGCCAAGCAATTTTGAAACAATTTCCTTAAACATAAACAACAAGCCCAAACACATTTCAACAAGAAAACAATACCAGTGCTAAAAAAATGAATATATGGCAAAAGGCAAGTTACAATAAGGTAAATATGCACTAGTACCACAAATCAGATGCAATAAGAATACACCGTATAGGTTCAGAATATAACTTGATAAAAATTAGTTCAGATACTCAAAGAAGCACATTGAACATGTACAGAGTGGTACGGGTATAGCAGTAATGCCACAATGCACAGTATAGTCAGGTAATGTAACATCAAAAATCACAATGCAAAGAATAACAAGGTACAAGTGCCATAGCAATATCATAACAAATGCACGAGTAATGGTGTCACAACATAGAAATGCACAACATAATCAATCCAAAATAAGCAACAAGGGACATGTGCAATAACAAAAGCACAAGAGATGCATTGTATAACTGTACATGCACAACTTTAAGCAAATAAGGAGAAGAATGCCACAGACCAGAATACAAGCAACAAGTAAAAACGGAAATAAGGGTTTTAAGTGGAACAGCATACAAAGTTGCAAGATTTTTTCAAACATTAAATGTATTCTGGCAAGGTACATGGAAATGCATAGGCTAGTAGTTAGAAGCATGCGCAAAAATTTGCAAGGTTATAAAAATATACAAAAATTGAATTGTTTTTGAACAATTCAAATCCAAAATGGCAACTATGAAAAATTAAGCAATGAACCAAGTCAAAGCCAAATATACGGAGAATTTTAGAAAAATCATATTCAAATTGTTATCCCGCTTTTTGGCAAAGCCGTGATACCGAAAGATCGATCGAAGACAAAGAACAGTTCATCTCAGAGATTGGTTATACTTCGTTTCACTATGGATATCACTGAATTTTGTCCGAGTCCAGATTGAGCTACAATTGATAGAACATGACAAGAAAGATCATAGAAGTCAGCATCTCACATTTCAAGTCAATCCGAGTTCATACGCTCGAGTTATGATCGATTCAATTTGAAGGGAAAAGCCCAGATTTCGTATCCATCACGATAGGTGTTTTCGTATCCATCACCGAACACTGGTTCGAATCGATCACCTTCGTACCGATAAACTTCGAATCCATCGAAGTGCCTCGGATTCGACTCCATCGACTTCGAATCCATCGAGTTCGTATCGATGGACCTCGTACCCATCGGCAGATGAAGCACTTCGTATCCATCAGCCAGTGTCTGCTTCGTATCCATCAGATCATCATCCTTCGAATCCATCGAAGGGTGCAAGTTCGCATCGATTGACTTCGTATCCATGGAGAAGCTATAGGGCTCGTATCCATCAAAGAAAGGCTTGTTCGTATCCATCGACCATCAGTTGTTCGGCTCCATCAGCAACTACTGTTCGAACCCATCGGTCAAGCTTCATTCGAATCCATCAAGTCAGCATGCCAAGGTGACGTGTCATCCATCGATACGAACGCGCCGAGATATATGGAGTCGACGCGGTCAACTGGGAGTGAAGACCGGATCGATTCGAAGTTTGCGCTCCACGTCATCACAAAGGCGCATGCCACCATCGATTCGAAACCATCGGGTTCGAAGGGATGGTTTCGAACCAAACAGACGCACGAAGAACATCATCTCGTATCCACGATAACACGAGATCCACTGATCCAAATGCCATGAAATTTTCACAGAAGCTTGCATACATCTTGAAGAATGTCCACACCAAATTTCACCTCGATTGGAGTTCGAATCGATCCCAAAGTGGGCCCAAATTTCCTAAGGCCGGGAGTGTGGGCCCCCTCACGTGCTAGAAGTGGTCTCCCGAATTTTCAGCGAAATATCAGCATCCTACGCCTATAAATAGAGCCCCATAGCCAACAAAAAAAGGATCTTTTTGACTCTCAAGCGCCCAGACTCTGTCGGATTGAGATCTCCATCATCCTACATCATAATTTTGTTGTTGATTTCGAATTTCCAGAAAAAACTTCACAGTGGACGTAGGCAACACGCCGAACCACTATAAATCGCTTGTCTGCGCATTTACTTTACTGTTGATTGGAGTTTTTGTTAGATAATACTCCTTTTCAATTTACATTCTTCATTATTATCTCTTCAACGACTCCCGAAGAGTGTTGTTGACCAATTTTGGTGCAAACACTTTGGTGCTTTCACTAAGAAAACCCAGATTTTCTCCTGCTCTTTGGATCTGTCATCGATATCGGATTGAATAAATATAAGAGAGATCCAGATCACAAATCCAAGTTCCTTCCCTTCTATTCAGATTTGCATAAAGTCTAAGAAAGGAATTCAACCCTCAAAGATGGTTAGCACAAGAACTACCTCTAACACTGTTAATCAAGAGGAACAGGATCGACAAAATCCTGCGCCACTATCTCCATCTAATCAAGATGCTACTGGACACTCGGAACCATCAGGTCCGATTACCCCACAAGAGTTACAGTTGCTACTCCAAGAGCTGACCCAGAGTCGGCAACAACTAGCAGAACAGCTACGAGCTAACGCCGAGCTGATCAACAAGCTGGATCGCCAGAAGCGAAAGAGATCCGAGAGAGACCATGCTTCTCGCTCCTCCAGCGAGAGTTCTTCATCTTCTGATTATCATAGTCGATCTCCACGACCTCGGCTAGATGGAAGTCACATGCCAGCCGCCGGAGATCAACGGGCACTGACCGTTGGACAACTGAGAATTGGTCCATCAGCCAGTTTCCAAACCGGACCCTCCTTCCGAGGAAGCGCCGTTCCTCACCACACCACGGAATACCGCGCCACTAACGTCGCGGTTGAACCAGGAGTCGATGCTCAAGATCAGTCGAACCTGGACCATCGTCATCATGGACATACTCCTGAACTGTACGTCCCAGAGGACGATGAGCCAAGAAGGCAAGATTTGGACCGTCTACAGCATCCGGTCCATCTCCAGGATGTGGGATTCAATCACACTCCAGCGCACAAAACGCGCAAATGCCGGATCTTTCAACTATGATACGTCAGATGATCCGTGAGAGCCAGGGACTCACGAATGACGATTGGGGATGTTCCCGAAGTCACACTCCTTTTACGGATGATATTCTTACTGCTGAACCCCCACGGCGATTCAGAATGCCAACTCTACCCATGTACGAGGGAAACTCCGACCCCAACCAGCATATTCTGAAATATGAATGGTCGATGACCGCTGCCCGTGCCGACAATGCAGTGAAGTGTTGTAGTTTCCCCATATCCTTGGGGGGCATCGCTACCATGTGGTTCACTCGACTGCCACCTCGATCCATCTCTTCATTCGACCAGTTGGCCACAAAATTCGTTGAACAATTCTGCATGCACGTCGCAAGGCCAAAAGATGTCAGCACTCTGTCTAGTGTCACTCAAGCTCCTGGAGAGACGCTCAGATATTATTTAGAGAGATTCCATACTGCATGTGCGGAGATCAGCAATCCAAACGACAACTCCATCCTTATGGCGTTAACTAAGGGGATCGACCCCGATTTCGAGTTTGGCAACTGGTTAGCTGGAAAACCACCTGCATCATTGGACCGTTTCCACGCCAAGGCGGATCAATTCTTGAGAAGGGAAGATGCGAAACAGTTTAGGAAGCAAACTGATGCAGGGCCAAGCACGGAAGTGATCCAAAGCAATGTTGCAATCAAACAGTCCGGTGAGAGCTCCGGAAAAGTTCGGTTGAACGTTAAAAACAAACAAGCTCGGCGAAGAGAGAGCGTGAATCAAACTAGAAAACGAGATCAAAATCGTGGCCCGCAGCGCAAGAATCCAATGTTTGACAGTTACACTCCTCTGAATATATCACTGGAGGACTTGTACTTACAAACCTGTAATACAATTTAGTACCAAAAACCTGCACCAAAACCATCGTCAGAGAGGCAAACCCAGATGGGAAAATTTTGCAGGTTCCATGAAAGCTACGGGCACAATACGAACGAGTGTCATCACTTACAAGATCTCGTTGAAAAACTGATCAGAGAAAGGAAGCTGGAATAGTTTATGCAGGCACCGCAGCCTAGAGAAGCGGGCCCATCAAATCAAAACAATGGCTCCGATCGACCGAGATAGGAGGACTCCACTTGTCCCCGTAGAAGATTGGTGATAAACGCCATAAGTGGCGGACCAACTTTCTCAGGAGCCTGGAACGACGAAGATCTTCGTCACTGTCACACATGACAGGCTCATTTAATCTATGAAAACTTTGCAATTTCCTTTATATTCTGAAATTTGAACTTGTAATAAGGCACTGACTTTGCCATATTTTCTTATTTTAGCAATAAAATACTATCTCTTCAAGCTAGAGCTGTCATTCACCGAATGCAACATTCAACAATCACGACACACGAAGAGCTAAGTTCCATCAAACAATGGAATTTATTCAAATAGCGAGTGACTGTGATACGACCGGCGACTCACTAAGTGAAACCCCAGCTCGGGGGCAATCCATCACATCAAAGGATGAACTGGACCAACACACGACAGTCCTACAACTAACTCCAAATTCCCAAAGTGGGAAATAGAGTATAAACATCCAATAAATCGTTCCCAGAGTGCGAACGGGCTCCAAATTCCCAGAGTGCGAATTGGAGTATAAACATCCAATAAATCGTTCCCAGAGCGTGAACGGACTCCAAATTCCCAGAGTGCGAATTGGAGTATAAACATCCAATAAATCATTCCCAGAGCGTGAACGGACTCCAAATTCCCAGAGTGCGAATTGGAGTACAAACATCCAATAAATCGTTGCCAGAGTGCGAACGGACTCCAAATTCCCAAAGTGCGAATTGGAGTATAAACATCCAATACATCGTTCCCAGAGTGCGAACGGACTCCAAATTCCCAGAGTGCGAATTGGAGTATAAACATCCAATAAATCGTTCCAAGAGTGCAAACGGACTCCATATTCCCAGAGTGCGAATTGGAGTATAAACATCCAATAAATCGTTGCCAGAGTGCGAACGGACTCCAACTTCCCAGAGTGTGAATTGGATTATAAACATCAAATAACTCGTTCCCAGAGTGCGAATGGACTCCAAATTCCTAGAGTGCGAATTAGAGTATAAACATCAAATAACTCGTTCCCAGAGTGCGAACGGACTCTAAATTCCCGGAGTGCGAATTGGAGTATAAACATCAAATAACTTGTTCCCAGAGTGCGAACGGACTCTAAATTCCCAGAGTGCGAATTGGAGTATAAACATCAAATAACTTGTTCCCAGAGAGCGAACAGACTCCAACTTCCCAGAGCGTGAATTAGAGTATAAACATCCAATAAATCATTCCCAGAGTGTGAACGGACTCCAAATTCCCAGAGTGCGAATTGGAGTATAAACATCAAATCCATCGTTCCCAGAGTGTGAATGAATTCCTAAAAAGCCCAAACAGGTGTTACTAACCATCTATCGGCCAACTCCAACTTCCCAGAGCATGAATTGGAGTATAAATATAAATTACATGTTCTCGGAGCGCGAACAGAAGCTTTCGTGCTAACTCCAGCTTCTCAGAGCATGAATGGAGTATAAACATAAATTACAGGTTCCCGGAGCGCGAACCCAAACATATATGCTGTCTCCAAGTTCCCAGAGTGTGAATTGGAGCACAAATACCAAGTCAAAGTTCCCGGAGTGCAAACCGAAATATCAGTACTAATTCCAAGTTCCCAGAGCGTGAAGTGGAGTATAAACATCAATTCCAGGTTCCCGAAGCGCGAACCGTGTTACAAACATCGATAACTCTAAAATTCCTGGAGTGCGAACCAGATTATCGATCTCAAATTATCCTAAGTCCCCGGAATGTAGACATGTGCTTAAGATTTGCAATAAGTGCGATCAACTACCAAAATACAAATGTTGTTCCCCGAAATTGGGGGGAAAAAAGCTAAGTGTTAATCACTAACCAAAGTGATACAATGTCCGAAGTTCAACTTATTCATCGATCACAACTTGTGACCAAGATTTCCAGACTTGGCAAATAAAACAAACTCTACTTGACGGTAAAAACACCACAAGTGCACCGGACTGAAAACCAAACACTACAAACACTTAAGCACAAAAGAAATGAGAATTGAAACAAAGAAATTGAATTTTATTTCAACTAACTAGAGACAAGGACTTACATGCAAATAAGTTCTTCCAAAAAAGAATTCTTACTAGTAGGGGCCGAACCTGCGTCTATACACGGCCTACTAGCGAAAAACAAACACAAGTTCCTATCTATCAAAAAATCCGCTTAAATATCCCATCTATTTCTTCTTTTTCAGTCTCCTTATCAGCGGTTCGTCCTCGGACTCGCTAGAAACAGAGATCCTTCGTTTGGAGTGCTCCCTCTTCGGTGGTTACTCTTCGGCTGGGGGCATAATGTCAACGTCCTCCTCAGAGCTTGAATTTACATGAATGCTTCCCGTCGGAGGAGTATGAGGGACTGGATCTGCGACAGAAGACGGGGCGGACACCCGGGTATCGACCACAGTGCCACTCGGCAATATTACATTTAGAGGTGCTGGACCGTGCACCGTAGTCCTAGTTCCAGCGCTGCCACCTTGCCCGCAGCCTCTACTTCTACATTAATCTCGGCCAGAATTTCTTCATCACGAATCGCTTGGGCCTGGCTGGGGGCTTCTGCAGTCTGCATTGAAGAGCTAGAGGTTGGCGGGAGGTCACTAACGATGAACGGCAAGTCTGTGGAGAAGCCACCCTGCTGGCCAAGCAGCTCGCTCACCATTTGCTCATCAAGAGATAGTGTGCTCCCTTGCGTCACCTCAGTTGATACTGCTGTCACGACGGTAGTCTCAGTGGTGATGGCCTTCTCCCCTTTACTTGATTCTTGAGTCGCGGCAATCGGCGCAACTCTAGTCACTGAGCAAAGATAAGACGAAGTTATTAGTAACTGCTTCAAAACAAACTCCCTATTTGGAATACACTTGAGATAAGTTCGGAATACCTTCCTCAACGTGGCCTGCTGACGACTGAGTAGCTTAAGAAACATGCTCCCGGATAGGAGATAGCTGTGGTTGCTCTGGATTATAGGCAGGGACTGACTGTGAATCAACCGCAGGTGTGGGCTCTGACGGGAGTGGAGCGGTGATCTCAAGAACTGAAGCCCGATGCTCAACACCAGAATCTTCCCCGACTTCCAAATGACGGGTGCCGACCGTCTCCCTCTCATGAGAAATTATGGCGTCATGAAGGATTTTCTTTTCCCCTTCGATCATCAACCGGTTTTCAAGCTCAAACTGGTCAATTGGTTCATCCGGATGCGCTGCTTTATCCTCCTTAATCAACCGACTCCAGGCGCTGTGAAGATGTACCGGATAATTCTCGAGCCAAGCCAAATTCATATGCCTTAACACGTTGGCATTATAAGTGATGAGGAGGTCTTCAATGTCGGCCTCCAGCTTGGACTCGGCGATTTCAATTTTTCTATCAACATCGGCTTCGATCTCCATTACTTTAGCCATCGCAGCATCACGCTCGGTCCGGAATTCTACCTCCTGATCACATGCCTCCTGTGCAGAAATATTGGCGGTATCCCTTTCCTTCATAATTTCAGAAACTTTAGCCTTAAGCTCATTAAGCTCTTTCAAAGCCGCATCTCGCTCGGCGGTGACGATGGTGTTCTGGTGGCCCATGTCTTCCACCATGACATAGTGCTCTTTTTTCATCCTATCCATAGCCGCTTGAGCTTCATCGGCCTTCGTAAGAGCCTCCATCTCTGATTTTCGAGATGATTCAGCTTCTGTGTTCAGCACTTGTATGATGCGATCTTTTTGAGCCAGCTCAGCTTGTAGCTTTTCAATGATAGCCGCTCGTTCGAAGGCTAATCACGACGCTTTCTCGGCCGCCTTATACCACGCCTTGTATTGGGCATAAAAGTCGTGCACATAATCGTGCGCCACCTGCTCGGCCTCCGGCGGGATTCTTTTCAAGTGAAGAGGAAAAATGTAGTTATCAAAGCAAATATTCGGGAAGTCCTTCTTTAATTGCGCAAGCCTGATTGCTCATTCCCCCGAAATTTCAGTAGGAGGCTGTTCCGCAACTATTGGGGACATTGCCTCAGATCTGGGATGGTGGGGCACGGATCTAGAAGATTGAGAAGCTGACTTGTATCGAGAAGATTCGAAAGGACGAGAAACATGGGCAGGAGGTTGTATAGGAGCTCTGGGAGGAGTAGTGCGAGATCGAGACCGACATTTGTAGTCCCTATCTCTATCATACCGTTCTTGGCTAGAATACCTGGAGTACCTGCGATCGTAATCCCTATCTCCTTCTCTTCGTTGTGACTCATAATATGAGGAAGATTTACGAGCCTGTCGCAGACTTCCTAACATCGAACCGCGTCCAGTCATAATATCTGCAAAGCGAAATGAGAATAAAGTTAGTGGTTTTTCGAAACCGATGACCTACGACTAAGGGTTATGTAGTGTCGTGAAATGCGTATGAATATGCATTCCCCCGACCAACCAGAAGTGTCGACCACGCTAGTAATAAAAGGCTCGCTCAATTCTAGAGTACGATGGAATTCCTCCAACCCAGCATCATGTTGAAAAGACACATCATTCGGGATTGGAAGATCGGCAAGCCCTTCAAAGAGACTTTCTGTTCTTGGGGGAGACCTCTCCGAAATTCTAATTCCGGGGGTGAGCCGGGATATGACGACCGACTTCCGTCTTCCCTTTTCAGGCGACTTAAAAATGGCTGCCTTGCCTTTTCTCTGCTCTACGACATCCTAAACTACATCTGTAGGCCCGGCCAATGGCTCATCATCAGTATGGGTTCTTTCAGAATCAGCTTCCTCGGCTATAATAACTTTGGGCTTCTTTTGCTTGACTCATTTTTTCAAGATGGTCCTTAGTGCCCCTTCAAACTTTATACTCTGCCCCCGTTCGATCAACCAAAAAGTCCGGAGATTCCTAACCGTCAAAAGCAATTCGATATCCCTATCTTCGCTCGGAACTTCTCGGAGTACTCGCACTATCTCCTTAAAGTGTTCACCTTCGGGTCGCTGAATCGTTGCCGTAAAAAGGAAAAGATATAAGTTTCACTTCGACTGCAATCGCCTTAGAAATTATTTGAGAACTCAGCTATACTCACGTCGGAATAACCATCGCCGGGCAAACCCTGGAGGACATCTGACGTAAAACCATTCCATCATGTAATAGCTTAGCCTGGTCCAGGACCCGGTGACCACTTGACAATTCCTCACTGCTTCCAAAAATGTGAAGTAGGGGTAATCACTTCGGGTTTTGAAATTGAACAGATATCTGATCTCGGTCGGGATCGGTGGTCGATAAAGGTACTCCATGAAGACAATGAACAAGCTATTCACGGAAGCATATCCGTTCGTGTGTAATTGAGATGGGGCGATCCCAAAAAAGATAGTACTTCTCTTATGTACTCATTAAACAGAGGAAGCGTCCTGGCCGTGCACGCGTGGCGATTGAATGCGGTGTATCCCTTCGGCGGATTGTGTGGTCTGTCATTTGGTCCCAGTAATAACACGTCGTCCATTGACAGGCCATGCCTTAAGCATATCCTCCCCAGCATATCTTCAGAAATATTGGATCGAACGGAGTCCGATGGATTGGCAATAAAAGATGCATTGGGAAATTCGTCAGGGGCTGGACCGATGATCTCAGGTTCAATACCCGGAACCTCTAGTCTCGAAGTAACTGTACTTTGGATTTCTTACGGGTTTTCTTGCGGCTACGAACTTGATGGTTCCATAACTGGCTAACTTATGAGAAATTATCGTTAGACGACAAAGAGCCCGTGCATTCCTCAGTGTAAAGTGTATGCGTGTGTGTTGTGCAGTGCAATGCATTGCTTGAATAAATTTGTGCGAAGTCAAAAAAGATGTGCAAGCAGTTAAGGTTGTTATGGTTCCATTGACGAGCTTCAAGATATAGTCGAGTATGCAGTTTAATCAAGTCCAAATATGCGAGAATGAAGCTCCTCAGAATTGTATTGAAGAATGTCAAAAATTTCATATTCAATGTGGGAAGTTCGAATCGATCAAAGGAAGCTCAACTGAATCCATCATGATACCAGTTCGAATCGATCACATGGAGTTCGTTCGAACCCATCATGATATCGGTTCGAATCAATCACATGGAGTTCGTTCGAATTCATCAAGGTACCAGTTCGAGTCGATGCCAATAAACATGTTTCGAATCGATCATCTGGAGCCGAGTTCGTATCGATAAAATTCGATGATTTCGTATCGATTCTTAGTTACCTAGTTCGTACCGATCGGGAAAGTATTAGCTTGACATCGATGACGCATTAATCGACACTTTTCGTATCGATCGTAATAACAAGGTTTGCATCGATCTGAAGCGAGGGACTTCGTAACTATCATTTCGTATCGATCACTTCGTATCGATACGATCAACCATCACGACCATCGGTACGAACTGCCCTCTGGTTTGTCTCAAGAATCGACACGAGATCCAGAAAAATATCATTGCTCTCATCGATTCGAACACACACCCCGGGTCGATGTGTTCTCGTCTTTTCCACTCTTTCTTCTTCAATCTACAAAATATAATAAATGAAGAACCGCCATGGCCGTTGCCAGATCTGGTTTTACCAATTCCCAGAGTGGATGATTAATGAAGAAAGAGTGGATTTGAGGCGGCTTCGTCATTTAGGTTCGTGGTCGATTACCTACTTTAAGGTGGGAATTCGAAGATTTGGAAAATTGAAATCGATCGAGTCGAAAGTACGAGGCTATTGTCTCTCCAAGTTCTAGAACGATGCGAAAAATCAAAGGCGGCAGTAAAAAGTGAAAAAGTGAAAAATGGCAAAGCCCCTGCAATTTATATGGAACCTAGAAAGTGATCGGGTCGTTTTCGCATCCTAGTCAACTCGACCAGTCGCAACAGGTCAAACCACAGATCGGTTCGAAAGCTCAATTCAAGTCCATACGCTTGAAGCTTCATCGATACGAAACACACAACTAAGGCTGTGCTGAAGAGCATTGAGTCGCATTGATGCGAAGCGAACAGTAGGCACATCGACTCGAAGCCCCTGTTCACATCAACAAGTTCTCAACCCCACCCACTGCATATCGATACGAATAGAGATTTCGTATCCATCATAACTTAAACATCAGCATCGATACGAAGGATACAACGAAGACCAATTGGAGTTAAAAGCCATCGATACGAATGTCGATTTCGTACCCGTCATAGCATAAGCATACTTCATCAATACGAATGTTGACCTTGTATCCATCGATGCTCATACCCATCGACACGAAATATTACATTCGCGCAACACAAAGTCGATTCCTTCAACCTTCTATATCGGTTCAGGAGAGGATCGATACGAAGGGACTTTTCAAAACAACCATCAAGCATTGTCTCAACTCAAATTTCCAAATCGGTTCAGGAGAGAATTGATACGAAATTCAATAGCAAAACAAAACTGACAACGACTCGTGGACGCACAACGTTAACGAGGATCAAACTAACATACGTGCATTAATGTCGGACAAATATTCAATTTTAAACATTTACAGGGATCGAATACTCATCTTGTTACGAATACAACAACCAACAGCTAAGCACTAGTATACAACAATCAATCATATCAACGCAAGGTTACAGCAATACAGAGTACGAATCTCAACAAAGAGAGCAATGATTGTTCAGAGAGAAATTGCAGCTTTTCAAAGCATGCCATGTTTCCACAAGACGTACTTTGGGGGACAAACGTTATCCCGCTTTTTGGCAAAGCCGTGATACTGAAAAATCGATCGAAGACAAAGAACAGTTCGTCTTGGTCATACTGCGTTTCACTATGGATATCGCTGAATTTTGTCCGAGTCCAGATTAAGCTACGATTGATAGGACATGACAAGAAGATCATAGAAGTCAGCATCTCAAATTTCAAGTCAATCCGAGTTCATATGCTCGAGTTATGATCGATTCAATTTGAAGGGAAAAGCCCAGATTTCGTATCCATCACGATAGGTGTTTTCGTATCCATCACTGAACACTGGTTCAAATCGATTACCTTCGTATCGATCAACTTCGAATCCATCGAAGTGCCTCGGATTCGACTCCATCGACTTCGAATCCATCGAATTCGTATCGATGGACCTCGTACCCATCAGCAGATGAAGCGCTTCGTATCCATCAGCCAGTGTCTGCTTCGTATACATCAGATCAACATCCTTCGAATCCATCGAAGGGTGCAAGTTCGCTTCGATTGACTTCATATCCATGGAGAAGCTATAGGGCTCATATCCATCAAAGAAAGGCTTGTTCGTATCCATCGACCATCAGTTGTTCGACTCCATCAGCAACTACTGTTCGAACCCATCGGTGAAGCTTCATTCGAATCCATCAAGCCAGCATGCCAAGGTGACGTGTCATCCATCGATACGAACGCGCCGAGATATTTGGAGTCGATGCGGTCAACTCGGAGTGAAGACCGGATCGATTCGAAGTTTGCGCTCCACGTCATCACAAAGGCGCATGCCACCATCGATTCGAAACCATCGGTTCGAAGGGATGGTTTCGAACCAAACAGACGCACGAAGAACATCATCTCGTATCCACGGTAACTCGAGATCCACTGATCCAAATGCCCTGAAATTTTCACAGAAGCTTGTATACATGTTGAAGAATGTCCAAACCAAATTTCACCTCGATTGGATGATTTTCTGATCGATTCGAATGGAGTTCGAATCGATCCCAAAGTGGGCCCAAATTTCCTGAGGCCGGGCGTGTGGGCCCCCTCACGTGCCCAAAGTGGTCTTCCGAATTTTCAGCGAAATATCAGCATCCTACGTCTATAAATAGAGCCCTAGAGCCAATAGAAAAAGGATCTTTTTGACTCTCAAGCGCCCAGACTCAGCCGGATTGAGATCTCCATCATCCTACATCATAATTTTGCTGTTGATTTCGAATTTCCAGTTGTAATTCGCTGTTGATCGCTGTAACAACTTGTAATCATTGAAAGAGAATCAATAAAACACCAATAAACTTCACAGTGGACGTAGGCAACACACCGAACCACTATAAATCGCTTGTCTACGCATTTACTTTACTGTTGATTGGATTTTTTGTTAGATAATACCCGTTTTCAATTTACATTCTTCATTATTATCTCTTCAACGACTCCCAAAGAGTGTTGTTGACCAATTTTGGGTGCAAGTTCGCATCCATCAGATCATCATCCTTCGAATCCACCGAAGGGTGCAAGTTCGCATCGATTGACTTCGTATCCATGGAGAAGCTATATGGCTCGTATCCATCAAAGAAAGGCTTGTTCGTATCCATCGACCATCAGTTGTTAGACTCCATCAGCAACTACTGTTCGAACCCATCGGTGAAGCTTCATTCGAATCCATCAAGCCAGCATGCCAAGGTGACGTGTCATCCATCGATACGAACGCGCCGAGATATATGGAGTCGACGCGGTCAACTCGGGGTGAAGACCAGATCGATTCGAAGTTTGCGCTCCACGTCATCACAAAGGCGCATGCCACCATCGATTCGAAACCATCGGTTCGAAGGGATGGTTTCGAACCAACCAGCCGCACGAAGAACATCATCTCGTATCCACGATAACTCGAGACCACTGATCCAAATGCCATGAAATTCTCGCAGAAGCTTCAATACATGTTGAAAAATGTCCATACCGAATTTCACCCCGATTGGATGATTTTATGATCGATTCGAATGGAGTTCGAATCGATCCCAAAGTGGGCCCAAATTTCCTGAGGCCGGGCTTGTGGGCCCCCTCACGTGCCAGAAGTGGTCTCCCGAATTTTCAGCGAAATATCAGCATCCTACGCCTATAAATAGAGCCCCAGAGCCAACAGAAAAAGGATCTTTTTGACTCTCAAGCGCCCAGACTCTACCGGATTGAGATCTCCATCATCCTACATCATAATTTTGCTGTTGATTTCGAATTTCCAGTTGTAATTCGTTGTTGATCGCTGTAACAACTTGTAACCATTGAAAGAGAATCAATAAAACACCAAAAAACTTCACAGTGGACGTAGGCAACACGCCGAACCACTATAAAATCGCTTGTCTACGCATTTACTTTACTGTTGATTGGAGTTTTGTTAGATAATACTCGTTTTCAATTTACATTCTTCATTATTATCTCTTCAACGAATCCCGAAGAGTGTTGTTGACCAATTTTGGTGCAAACACGAATCAAAAGCCAAAATTTACAGTTTGATTAATTCAAACTCACAATACCGCAAACTAACGTAAATTCAACGAGATCTTTCATAATTGATTATTATAAATACCAAATCATCATCGAAAATTTCAAGTCATCGAGTTCCAGAGTGGAAAATTCACATTAGATTGAATCAGTAAAATAAAGGAGCACATACCCAATAATTTCTAAAATATCACAGTAAGAAACTCGACAAAGGGATCGATCGAGACAAGCAATCGGAGTAATTAATCAATCTAGATGGCGGTGGCATCAACTAAGATGAAGAATTGATTGAAGATTTTCTGGAGCGCCACTTGTAGATCTGAAGGAGGAAGAGGAATGGGAATATAAAAAAGGGAAACGTGGAAGGGAGTGTTTTTACTCAATTAAGCCTTTATTTGTTCTAAGTTTTGTTTAGTTTCTATTTGAGGGCAAACTTTTTTTTGTTTTGCTTTTTAAAATTTTAAATTCAAATGTTATTTATCTAGGGTTAAACTTTATATTTGTAGTCCGGGAAATTCTCTCAACTCGAGGATGAAGTTGATGTATGATTTCTAGGCATTGGGTTAGAACAATCAGGTTAGAGATAATGAATATAATTTTCAAAAAGGCTTAAATCAGATGAGGATGGAAGCCAGGACTTGAAACCGTCTAAAGCTTGCATTTATGGCATTAACAGTGCTATGATCGAAGTTGTTAGTTATGTCGAATTACCCACGGAGTTGGGAGAATGTGACCGCAAAAGAGTGCAGATGTTGTCATTTGTTGTCTTGGATGGTGACTCTCTATACAATGCTTTTCTCGGCTGACCAGCCCTAACTGAATTCCGGGCAGCTCTTTCCCAGTGGTGTTTGACTTTGAAGTTCCCAAATGATAATGGTGTTGCAGTCGCACATGGTGATTAGGTAACCAGACGTGCCTCCTATGTGGCTGAATTATGGGATGCTGTCACGACCCGAAATCCAGCGTCCAAAAAATCGACATCAAATACCTCACTTATATTCGAATGCTGGAGATTCAAACGTCGGACCCTAGTTTCATAGAGCTTATAACAACATTAGATGATACAACACAGCGGAAACAAAAGATGATTTCATTGATGAACAACACATGGATACAACATCATTTGATTACAACAATTGAATATCATCATCAGAGTGCTATACATGATACAACAACAGAAAAATAACACAATAGCGGAACACGACAGGGTCTTCAAAAGGATTTGAACATACTTTGACTTCGATAAGGTCTTCCAGAACTCCAAAGACTTTCCAAACCAAAAGCTTCCAAAAACTTTAAAGACCAAAGGCTTCAAAAAACATCTAGATCCAAATCTACATTCCAACTTCACTCCAGAACACGGATAACCTGACTCTAGGCTACCTGTGTGGAAAATTATGGGCACCCAGAGTTTAGAAAGTGAATAATAAACTCTAGGTCTGTCATGGGAGTGGTATGAGTAAACAAAAACGGTGGCTTGAACAAAACAATTTACAAAAAGAAAACCATTCATGCTTTTGGAAAATGAAACTACCATAAGGCCTCACACCACACACAAAATGCAATCACATAATTGGAGGAGATTTCTCCTTATGGTAGTCAAACATGCTTGATACGCGAAAAATCCTTTTGATATTATTATTAGTGCATAGTGTAGAAAATATTTCGAAAGTATAATATTAATCTTAGCCAGCAACAATTATAGCATACCTACTATAGCTACCATGTTTATGACAGTTTACCATCACGCTGCATGGCAGGTTATACAACTAAAACCGTACAGGGATCGTATTGTTATGTTTGAATTTCCAACACATGGCCAAGGCTAAGGAACTTCCTTTAACCGAAAGGGTACGCCTCTGGAGGGACGCCCCGAGAACCTAACCGGATCTCTGCCAACACAAGGCCGGGTTACCTCTTAACTAGGTAACTAACTGTCACGAGTATGCCATCCCCGGTCATAACCGACCTTTATCGAGGGCCCTCAACACCAACAACCATAAAGCAAATTATCCGGGCTCCATACCAGAATACCACTTTTTATCCAGAAGGAAATGCACATACCCTAAAAGGCGCGACCCTCATAACCTTGCTGTATCTTTTCCTATTTAGACCATTTTCGGGGTGTGAGGTTGGATGAAGTCTCGTCCCACAAAGCTACGCTTTTCACAAAAGCCATGCTTCGATTAACAAATGATCAGGACTCAGCATGCCACACTACCAAATTGGGAGTATATTACTAATAACCATCAACTACATAACCTCTGAGCTCGTACGTCTCAGAGAAGGGTGTTAAGCTAAGAGAATAAATTCTACGCCACCAAACAGAAATGTATTTGATAGAAATCAGCTTTATATCTCAAAGTGTAATGTCAGACATACAACCATACAAGTCCATCCTGGGTCTGAATGGAACCGAAGGTGCTTCGTCCAATAAAAGAAGAAGCCCTTGCAAATCTGGGTATCCACAATCCCGACCGGACTCCCTATCACATATGGAGATCTCTATACCGGAGCAACTCAGTGCAGAGACAATCGACAGGTAATCCTTTCATTTTCGAAAATACCTGGTCTTCAACCACCGTCTTCAAATGCACTCCCATTTCGTCATATCATTATTCGAAATGGGTTTTATGACTTAATGTCTTCTTCCGGCTTAACCGAATAATGAGCACATATTTTAAAAACACGTGGATACACAAGTCACAACAAATTCACCATTAAGATTTGATGTGGGTTTTGGATAACCATTTGAAATCCGACTCCATGTTGCATCGAAATTCAAATGACGTTTAGAGGCCAACAGTTTTCACATTCACACAGTAGTATATCACAGATGTCACAGCTCGGAATAAAGCAAGTCATATCACAAAGTATCACAATCACATATCAAAGATATCAACCAATCCAAGGTATTCAATAATAATCAATCATTTATAAGCAAGATTAATTAATTGTGTGATTATAATTAATTAATCACATAATTATTTTCATTAATTATCCTTAATTAATGATTAATTATCCTTAATTATAAATTAATTCATCCTTAATTATTAATTAATTTTTCTTAATTATTTATTAATTAACCTTAATTATTATTTAATTAACCTTTAATCATCAATTAATGAATGAATTAATTATTTTTTAATTACTATCATTAAGTAATTAACCTTTAAGTAATTATCTTTTAATTACCGTCATTAATTAATTAATCCTTAATTACTTAACTTTAAATAATTAAGAGATAAATCATTAATTTTAATTAATCACTTAATTATCGTTAAAAATCTTCAATTAACAAACCTTGTAATTAATTAATATTAACACATAAATTAACTTAAGAGATTGAGGTTAATTAATAATTTAAAAACATTTTATCTTAATTAACTCTTTAATTACATTATTTATTTAAAATAATTAATTTATAAATAATGTCACATAATTAAATAAATTAAACTAAATTAGTTTAAAATAACTTACTTAAAACCTTTACTAATCCCATTTTTAAATAAAACGATTTATCGTTAAAGAATTGAGTTAAAAATGTTTTAAACCTGAAATTGTTTTAAAATTTAAAAACTGTTTTCATGCCTACCCAAGACAACCCCAAGATCGCCCACGAGCCAAATACAGTTTCCTTCGAGTCTTTCCCGAGCCAACCCATATTTTTTTTCTTTGCTTTGTTTTAATTTTTTAAACCCGATACGTATTCGAAAATACCCGATCCAAATCTCAAGCCACAACCAAGACTCCCCGAGGTCGACTTCGAGCACGTACCTTCTTCCCAAAAACAATCATCACCAGATACCAATCCATCTCGTGCATGTGCACCAGAGCTCCAACGAACTCTGATCAACTTCGCCGCCTTCAACACGTCGACGACCATCTACCCAAACCCTCAGACCACCCAGATCGACGAATTCATATGCCAATCAAAATCAAGCAACTTGACCGAACCTGGAACAAAACTTGATCCAACAATCTTCCTCGTGCTGACGACTTAGACCACCAGAGACCACGCAACTCCGTCCAGAGCTCCTCCGATCAACCACGCACCGATTCCACTCGTCCTGGTCTAGTCCGATACAACATCGACGCTGCAGTTAATCGAACTCCGACCTTATCCAAAACATAGGTTTAAACCCTAAAACCTCGACGCGCCGTCGCCACGATGATCGAAAAAATCTCCGATCATTTTTCCCGAGCTCGGCAACCTCCCAAGCACCTCTAGAAAAAAATCCCGATCCTCCATTCAACTCCGATCGTCGGTAATCACCAAAAAACCCCAAAACAATCAACTCGAGATATCTCCATGTTTACAAACTTAAAAATCATGATTTCACTTTTAAAAAATCATGATTTCACTTTTAAAAATCATTTTTTTCAAAAATGTTTTACATGATATAATTAAAACCCAAAATCACGATGCTTGAATTTTTAACATATATTGAGTTTTCTTGTCGTTTCAAATTTCCAAAAGATGCTTTAACTTATTTTACCTAAATATATTTTTAGGTTCTAGATCCTAATTAAACAAACATTTTTTGTTCGAATCTTAAAGCTTAAAGAGGATTAGAAAGAAAGGATTTGGAATTTGAAACACGGTTGAAACCTGTAAACCTGAAACCTGAAACAGAGGCATCTCTGCTTGTAACTGACATGCACAAGCATATATTCGTATTTTTTGTATACATGTAACTATAATTCAAAGCTTCACTTCAACATAGATCACCATATCAAGTCAAAGATCAGATCAAAAATAAGTTTACTCACCTGATATCTGAAAACAGAGAGCAAAGCAAAGCCTGGAAGTTGTTTAAATTTGAAAATTTAGGTTCTTTGAATTTATGTTGAGTCTGCTTGATCTTTACTTGCTTAAGTTGTTAAAGTTGAAATCTTGCCTAGGTTGAAACTGTGGTTATTATTGATCTTTGATGCTTTGATCTTGAATTTGATCTTGATTTACTGGAAATGCTTTGATTTATGTTTGAGATGAATTCAGGTTTGTTTTATTTTTTTATTTCCTTTACTCTGGTTTGTTTTATTTTACAGGCTTTTGATTTTGGAAATGAAGAATAAAAGAAGATAGGAGAGTAGAAATGGAAATATATATATACACATTACCTTGTTTTCCTTAGTTTGAAAATGAAAAGAAAATAAAAATTTCGACACTTGTTCATCTACATGATAAAATGATTACACTTGTTAATTTATATGTCTTATTAACTTACGCTTGTATTTTTGCATGAGAATAATATTTTTATATTATTTTAAATTGTATTTTCTATTTTATAAATACATTTATTTTTTTGTATAATTTAAAAAGAAATGATTCAAAACTAAACTATACATTAATAAAATCATACATATATATTACTATTTTTAAATCCAAATATTTTTTAAAATATTTATATTTTGAATTTCAAATTCAAATTCAAATTACAGTCTATTCATATACATATAAATCAACACTTATCTTATTTGTTTTTGAAAATTTCAAATTAATTCCAAACTAATTCTAGAAATTTTATAAATGACTAAATTTAAATTTGATTCAAAAACGAGATCATTATAGATCCTCGATAGAAGGAGAAAGGTTAGGGTGTGCACATGTCTCTTCACATCCAAGCCACCGAAGATTGACAACCAACGCCAGGACCGTGGCTCGAGCGCCACGGTCGGTTCTACAAAGATACAAATCCAAGGGACGATAAGGAGGAGCCCAAAGAGACCAAGGTTTCACCGGCTGAGCTGGCGATTGACATCACGGTCAGCCATGACGACCCATCAAGGATCCTAAAGATCGGATCCCACATCAGCCCCTCGATGATGAAAGAACTTGCTGGTTTTTTTGAGCGAATCTTGAAATGTTCGCTTGGAATCATTCTGATATGTGTGGAATCTCGCTTACCATTGTAAGCCGTGCATTAAACATCGACTCGAGGTATGTCCTGGTAAAATAGAAAAGGCATGGCATGGATCTAGAGAGATCTACCGCCCTTAAAGAGGAGGTGGATAAGATAAAAAACAATGGATTTATTTGTGACGCCCTCTACCTTAAATGGGCATCTAATCTTATACTTGTGAGAAAGGCAAATGGAAAATGATGGACATGTGTTGACTATTTGGATTTAAACAAAGCATGCCTGAAAGACAATTTTCCTCTTTCGAAAATTGACCAGCTGGTGGACTCTACTGTAGGACACAAGTTGCTATCTTTCATAGATGCATACTAAGGATGTAATCAAATCCCGATGCACATTTCCGATCAGGAACACACCAGCTTTATTACCGACGTTGGATTGTATTACTATGTGATAATGCTATTTGGATTGAACAATGTTGGAGAAAATTATCAGCGCTTGGTCAACCAAATGTTCAAAGATCAAATTTGAAGGATGATAGAGGTATATGTGGATGATATGCTCATGAAGTCACGATGATCAAGCAATTATATTAAAGACTTAGCAAAAATGTTCGATATCCTTCAATATTACAAAATGAAGATCAATCCTCTGAAATATTCTTTTAGCGTTGCATAAGGAAAGTTCTTGGGTTTCATCGTCAATGCTCGCAGAATCGAAGCCAATCCCGAGAAGATTCGAGCAATTCGCAACATCCAAGCACCAAATACCATCAAACAAGTATAAAGCCTAAATGGGAAGGTTGCTACCCTAAGACGATTTATTTCCAAAGCTACTGATGAATGCGTTTCTTTCTTCGACTTGATTAGAAGAAGGAAAAGGAACTTTGAATGGACATAGAAATGTGAAGATGCATTCCAATATTTGGTGAACCACTTAGAAAGGCCTCCCATTTTGTCAATGCCAGTGGATCGCGAAAACTTGTATATCCACTTGGCCCTATCGGTAGACGCTATATGTGTCGCACTACTTCGTGGGAAGAACTGAATCCATAGACCGGTCTATTATGTTAGCGAGCGATTAACAGAAGCTTAAAGGAACTATCTGAAGATAGCGAAATTGATGTACTACTTGTTGATTGCTTCATGAAAGCTCCGCCTCTATTTTTAGGCTCATCCTCTCAAAGTTTACACCGATCAGCCATTACAATAGGTCATGCAGTGACCTAAGACGTTTGGAAGGTTACTAAAGTGGAACATCAAGCTAAAACAATTCGACATTACCTATCTCCCTTAGGAAGTCATCTAAGGAGATGCACCATCGGACTTTATAGCTGAGCTCACTGCACAGGATGATCTTCCAAAGAACAGTGGAGCCCCTATCATCTGGATAAAAATGCATACCGACTGAGCATACAATGATTATTATTTTGGATCCGAAATCATGCTAGTAACTCCAAAAGATAAATCAATTTGATACACTTTGAAGCTTGACTTACCTGTAGTGAACAATGAAGCTGAGTATGAAGCTCTAATTGTTAGATTCAAAGTTGCCTGAGAACTGGGGAAAAAATCTCTTAAAATATTTTTGATTTCTAGTTGGTGGTATAACAATTCAGAGGAGAATACCATGCTAAAGGACAACAACTCACTATGTACCTTATCCGAGTTCAAGAGATATTGATTGACTTTGAGTATTATGGCATCATGCACATTTCTCGGAATCAAAACAAAAATGTAACGACCCGCCTTTTTGGACAGTTTAAACCGACGATCAAATACACATGTCGATTCCAAACCATTCAAAAGGGCAGATGGTTATTGGGGTAAATAAGAAAAGAAAAGAAAGAGAAATAAAGGAAAAGAAACAAAACAGAATCTCGCAGCGGAACGATAAAATATAATAGTCAAATAAACAGTTCATGAAGCTGTTTACTATACTTTGACAATTATTTCTACAACATTTATCAGAGTTATACATGTACTACAGAACAATTAAAATAATGCAGCAGATAGCATGATGCAAGGGTAATAATAGTAATAGTATACCAAATCTTCGTCTTCATCCTCCAGAATAGATCTTCAAAAATCTGAAAAACTCAGGACTGACCCGAGCGTAATGAAAAGATAAAACACTCAAGTCAGGACTAAAATATCCTTATGAAAATTAAATCAATCGTAAATAAATATGAGTGTAACGGCGTTAGAGATGTTTACGGGGTTTGACATCTCATATCCAGTATCAACGTGCGTGCAATAACTCAAGAGATGTTACGGGATTTTCCATCTCTTAAGGATCCGTTAAACTATCTACTATGTAGTAATGTACGCTAAGTAGATAATGCCTATCAGTAATATAAAGTATCAAAATAGCGTTAAGGCGTTACCATAAGCCCCCTTAACACATTTTTATAATGCCATAGTCTATACAGCACCGTAAGCCCCACCGTAAACTGGTGGTTATCAGAGGGTACCCCATAGGTATAACACAAAACAAAACGTAGTGGCCGCAAATAGGATAATCAGTATGACAAGGTACATGAGGCGATACCAACTAGGATACTAGTAGTTGCGTGATCCGGACTAATGTTGAGCATAGCCAGCAGCTACCCCAACACTGCGAAACAACACTCCCAAATCAATGGGTGCACCCAAATCGAATCACAAATGTAATATATATGGTATCGAAGAAGTGTGTCCGCTAGAGATGGCGAACCTCAATGGCCCGGCGCGACTCCTGTTTGGGTCATGTCAAGGGTCATCCAATATCGTTCTCTTTCTTCAGTCAACGCGTTCACAAAACCGTCCACTTCATTCTGGATCAACACTCCGCGTATAATAGTTATTAAAGTGGTTTTCGGTATCGACAGAGAGTACGTCCATATCCGATCCCGGTCTCTTTAAAAACTACGTATTATTACACCGTTGGCTCTTTTACATTTCAAATCGATTCATAATTGATATCAAAATATCATATTCGCTTCAAAATCAAATCCATTTCAAATATCATCGTATCTATTAAAATGTCAGATTCCGTTTCAAAAGTCATTTTTCATCTCAATATCTTATTTCGATTTCAAAATCAATTCGGATTTCAATTTAGGTTGCAACTTCATTTAACCCAATTCGTATTTAAATTCAAGATTTAAATATAAACATTTCACCCTATTGACCAGCTTAGAATTTTAGAAAATAGTTTTAAGGAGTTTAAAAGTAGTTTTAAATAATTAAAATAGTTAAAAATACTTAAAATCTTAAAATGGATTTGAAATAGATAAATTAGTTTAAAATAATTTAAATCGGGTTAAGTAGATTTAAAATAGATTAAAATAGTTTAGGTATTCAAAATGGTTTATATAACCGAGTAATTTGGAAAACAAAATAAAACGGCTTCAAAACCAAACCATTTCAATTTTACTTCCCAATTCAAACAATTTCAATTTTTCTTCTACCGATTCGATTTCGATTTCGATTCAATCAACGTCAACTTTGAATTCAAATTTATTCAATTCTACATTCACCTTCAATTACTTCAATTTCAATTTATATCGATTTGGAGCTTGATTTTCAAAATATCCATTTATAACACTTAACAAAATTTTCCATCAATATTCAAGTTTAAATCCAAATTTCAAATATGATTCAATTCCAAGCTCGATTTCAAAATATCATTTTTATATCACTTTTACTTAGTAATATTCCAAGCTCGAATTAAGGTTCAATCTTAAAAAAAATCCATTTTCGAAATTCAATCATATCCCGATTTTAAATTCCAAAGTCTCCACTTTAATTTATTTAAAAATTTCTTTTAACCAAAATTTATTTCAACATTCCAAACTCAATTTTCCGATAAATTCGATTTCTATAAATTGATTTCTATTTATAACTTTTAAATCATTTAAATAAATTTCAAATCGACGATTTTAAAAATTATAAATTTAGCCAATTCGGTGTCCGTATATAATTTTCTATCCTATGGCCAAGTAATTATTTATTTCAATTAAATGTCAGGGATGAATATATATCACTTAAACCAAAACACAGTTTCATATGTATGCATAACAGGATATATATATATATATATATATATATATATATATATAAGCAAATAAACATCCAAACATTTAAATATCAACCAATAGCATCCATCGAAATACATCATCCAATAGGCAATACAGTTCATGGCAATTTCATAGTTATCAATGTCAGGTAATTTAATCGTGATTCAATTTTAATTTCAATTTAACTGTCAATTTAAATTTCAACGGTTAATTCAAATGACGATCTATATGAAAATTAAATTTTATCAACCAACGACAAATAAAACCATAACACTTCATAATGTCAAATTTAACTAGCATAAAGATATTTAGTACGTGTGAGCGTTATAAAACACTCACCTTGATTTCAATGTAGTTCCAGCGCTTTATTTCGAATAAATTAAACGAGCGTTTAATTTTATCCGAAATTTTCACTAGCTCCAAACGACTCCAATCCAATTCCATAGCGTAATGCTCGTCGATACGATTCCAACGCAAAAAGTTTCATGCGTTTTCGACCTCGTATGAAAAAGTTATTCATTTTTAAAGTTAATATGAATTATAATAAAATTAAATTAACATTTCCTTTTATATATTTAAATCTCCACCAATCATGGCCGTTGATCGTTGCTTGACGGAATCCAGGCCGTCATCTTCTTCTCCCCCAGATTCACGAACGCGTTTGAGAAACCCATCATCACCGTGTAACCCTAGCTAGCCGTGACCTCCACTATGCTCGAAACCACATCACTCCACCACCACTCCGTTCGCCTAGCCGAGCTCGACTCCCCATGCTCGACCGCACCCCCCTAGCGCCACCACCGGCCAGAAAAACGCTACCAAAACCGGCCCCTTCAAACACCAATACACGTCGATCCGTGAGGTTATATCCGATCATAACCGTTGAAATGGTAAATCGTGATGTGCTCTACAATTGTCCAGTTGAAAGTTTTTGGAATTGGTTAGTGGATTGCAAGAAATTCGAGGGGGAACGAGGAAGATTTTCGGCCTTTGGTTTAGAAAATGGCGGCCGGCTACAAGAAACCCTAGCCCTTTTTTTTATTTTTAATTTGTGAATAAAGGGGCTATTTATAGGAAACGACGAATACTATTCATACGGCTTTTCCAAACTCAAAATTTCGCGCGGTAACTGACGTTCCCGCATTCTGGACACAATGGAATAGGTTTTGGGAGCTAATTCGATCATCTGTGCGAGTTATGACAATAAACGTTCGATTTTAAATTAAATCGATTAAACAGATTTCTATGCGTTTTGGCTCGCCCCGGACAAACGGTAAATCCGATTGACACGAAAATTTAAACCTTACAATAATATAACATTACGGATCTGATGAAACGGGTTTCGTCGAAATCCGAGACAGTTTGAAAAATGGCTATTTTAACTCGTCAAATTAATATTAAAACAATTTCGATGCGTTTCGAGCTGCCACGGTCAAACGAAAACTCCGATTGCTACGAAAATTGAAATCCGATAATAACAAACTATTACGGATCCAATGGAACTGGTTTCGCCTAATTCTGAGACTGTTCGAAAAATGGCTATTTTAACTCGTCAAATTAATATTAAAACAATTTCGATGTTTTTCGAGCTGCCACGGTCAAACGAAAACTCTGATTGCTACGAAAATTGAAATCCAATAATAAAAAACTATTACGGATCCAATGGAACTGTTTTCGCCCAATTCTGAGACTGTTCGAAAATTGGCTATTCTTCAGTCGATAGTTAAATATTAAAATATTCAATTTTCACAAATTTACTTCTAATTCGATTTTAAAAGTTCTACAACATCGTTCTAACTTTAATATGATAAAATAAAATTTTACAAATCATTTTTAATTATATTAAACCCGTTATTCAATTATCCCATAAATTCCAATTTTAAAACTTATTAACTCTATTAAAATCCCAATATAACTTACATTCACTTTGGAAACCAATTTGAATCGTATTAAATCAAATTTCAATTATTCACTCTATTTTCATATATTAAATTTCAATATCAAATTAATCATATCAAATTCGAAATTTAATTATTCAAACATTCGTAATATTAAATTTAAACAAATTTATTATTCTTGAATCACTATCTTTTGAGATATTCAAAACGAACTTAAATTTTTTACTTTTGAAACGAATTAAAATTATAGAACAACCATTTACATTATACGGTTATTCAATTCCCATTACTCAATTATTCACTAAGTTTTAAATATTTAATTTAAACAATTTACTTGTTCAATATTCAATATTTGATTTAAATAGATTTTACTTATCAATCAATTACTCTGTTATACCCAATGGATTCAACATTTATTATTATTCCAAACGACTTACAATTTTTTTCTAACACTAAATCACGAAATCTTATTAAATTAGCTATTTTAATTATGAAAAATTTACGGGTCGTTACACTCTCCTCCACTCAAAACTTTTCGTCCCCGAAAAGGGAAAAGAAGGCAAAAGGAACTATGTATAGAATTCAAAATTCCACTTATAAAGTCATTACTACACTTCCACTTAGTTACCCTGAACGACTTTCTAACTTTAAAATTTAGTTATCAAAACAAGTTATAAAAAAAATTTAAACTTGAAAATTTTTCTAACACCCGGATTTTACGGAAAATTTCGGCAGAGTCTCCTTTGCGCGGCTCGATCGGAAAAAAAATGACAGTATATATATAACAAATATACATCTCATCAAGTGATGAAGCATCCCGCAGGGAAAAAAGTGTAAAAGTACGGTATGTAATCTGAGATATGTACCTTATATATTATTAGCGAGCATATAAGGCTAATATAGCGCGAAAACAAGCTCCAAATGCGAAGCAATCGCAATCCGCACCTATTAAACACTTAACAAACCATGAGAAACATGCATATTATGAAAATAATATCAATATACATCATATAGCAACATAACAACTACATGTGCCAACATAGCAATTTCAACAAACAACAAATGCATCCACCAAATCAATTACCATCCAACTATCATCCAACAAATCCATAACCAATCAATATAAATTCACTTCTCATTAATATTTATTGACTTGGGTTTCAATTTTAATCACAGTTGATTCATTAACATTGGATTTTACTAACATTCATTCTCAATTCAATAAGTTAGCATTCACTAATTTATATTTACATTAGTTCACTTCCAATTTGAATCAAATTAAATTCTATTTAAATTCATTTAACTTCCAATTTGATTTCAATGATTTATAGCTTTCAATTTCATTAACACTTAATGAATTATATACAATCAACTAACAATCATATAACAACCAAATCATACCCAACATAACCAAATTATTAATTTTACATTCAATTTGGTTTATCTCTTTTATATATATATATATATATATATATATATATATCATGTTATATAATTTTAAAAGAATCATTTTATCTTTGGCATCTTAAATTTCCAATATTAACTTTAATTAAGTCCGTAAGCCGTACATATATCATCCGTGAGCAATATCAAATCTAATCGCTTATTCGATCACACAATTCCACTTCCAAACTAGTATCGTTCACACTACTCTCTAGTGCGGACTCAGATTTGGTTCCTTGATTGAAAACTGTTACTCTCCTTGCATAGTCATATACTATGATGGAGAATTCCAGAATCAAATTAAAAATCCATATCCAGGGTTCGCCGTCGAAAATCGAGTGAAAAATCCTAACTTGGATCGATATAAATCATCTCGAAATTTTGTGCTTGAATTTGGATCAAATCGTTATGCAAACAAAATAATATACGTACAACTCACGTATTACCTTCAATTGGATTTCTATCCAATTTGTCTATACTAAATTAATTTATTGGCTTTTATATATCTTTTTTTTCACTTAATTACTCACAATCCCTTATTCAGTTAGTATATTCATTTCTTTACATAGCATATTCTTTAACATTATCTTTTCTTAAACATCATATCAAAAAATTTGTTTACTCAAGTTCATTTTAAACATTCTATATAATTTAATTTATTTCAATTTCATTATTTTAGTTAATAACAAATTTATTTATGGAACATTTCGTTAACCAGCACTTTAGTTTGTTAATCATCCTATAAAAGTCTAACCTCTCATAAATGACTTTTCTTAGTTTAAAGTTATCTTAAAGGTTACAAATTTTTCCAATCCCTTTGTAATTTATATTTATTTTCTTTAACCAATTTACAAAGATATAATACGATTCATTTATCTTCTTTCTTAAGTTCACTTACTTGTTCCATTTACATTTCATGCTATATTTAAGTATATATAAAAAATTTCACAACCAAATTTTCCATTTATATATATTTTAATTCCTTTTGAGTTTTCCTTACTTGTATATTTCAATTACTTTCAGGTTCTGTTTATCTATACAATATCTCATTACATATCCAAAACATCATTTTAACTTTTTAATATTTGGTAAGTCTTGTTATATGTTATCAGAATGCAAATTTGGCATTATACAAATTTATAGAATTTCATTTTACTTAATTAGAATGTTCACAAATTTAATTTATTTAAATCCTCTTTACCTTTCAACTTTATAGGTACACTACAACTCTAAGGTTTTCCCAAAACATAAGCTTAGATATCTTAATCCTCTTATTTTATAAATTCTGGTCACTCACATTTCATTCAAATAATTTGAAAATTATTAATTAACATAATTTAGAAATTTAAATGCCCGGTTCCTTTCAAATCGTTTGAAATAAATATATACACTTATATCTTTAATACATCAATTCATACCTTTGGAGTTTAAGCCAAAACCCTTTTACCCAAAATAATTTCGAAGAAAAGCAAAGCTTCTTAGAAGTCCTCCCCACTTTGAGACTCGAAAATGAACGTCGATGATGCTGCGCAGTCACCACCCAAATTATTTTCCAGCGACATAAGAGAGGAGTACTGAATTCATTCCTTCTTTTAAAAGTCCTTTCAGAATATTTCCATATACATTTTCCCATTAATATCTCAATATATTTTCTTCAAAGCTTTGAAAACCATTTTAAAACCTCCGGGTCTTAAATTCAGTATTTTCCAATTTAAATCTATTTTAATTTATAAGTCACCTTTATAAAATATTCTTATAGGATTTTCTTTCTTAAAACGTTCCACAAGTGTTTTATCATTGTTCATTTTGTTATTCACCTTATTTATTAAATTACAATATCCAATTAATGATAATAACCAATATTTCCATTCCTAACAACCAGGTAAGCAATATAAGTCACAATAATTTCTGAAAACTTTTCTTTATATATAAAATATAATTAGAGTAAAATTATTTCATTTACCCAATTTCAAAACAATACTATGTTGAATTGTTCTGTTTAAGTGTGTAGAGATCCCTATCAATGACGTTAATTACTCGTATTGACCAGAATCCGTAAGCCACTCAACAAATCAACCGACACAATATAAAACATTTTATATCACTAACAAATACGCTCTCTCTCATATATATATATATATATATATATTCACTCAGCGACTCATCATAGGGTATTACTACCCTACTTATAAAGAGTCATACCCCACAAAACTAAGGTTATCGCTAAACCAAAGCTCTGATACCAACTGTAACGACCCGCCATTTTAGACAGTTTAAACCGACGATCAAATACACATGTCGATTCCAAACCATTTAAAAGGGCAGATGGTTATTGGGGTAAATGAGAAAAGAAAAGAAAGAGAAATAAAGGAAAAGAAACAACACAGAATCTCACAGCGGAACGATAAAATAAAATAGTCGAATAAACAGTTCATGAAGCTGTTTACTTTACTTTGACAATTATTTCTACAACATTTATCAGAGTTATACATATTCAACAGAACAATTAAAATAATGCAGCAGATAGCATGATGCAAGGGTAATAATAGTAATAGTATGCCAAATCTTCGTCTTTATCCTCCAGAATAGATCTTCAAAAATCTGAAAAACTCAGGACTGACCCGAGCGTAATGAAAAGACAAAACACTTGAGTCAGGACTAAAATATCCTTATGAAAGTTAAATCAATCGTAAATAAATATGAGTGTAACGGCGTTAGAGATGTTTACGGGGTTTGACATCTCATATCCAGTGTCAACGTGCGTGCAATAACTCAAGAGATGTTACGGGATTTTCCATCTCTTAAGAATCTGTTAAACTATCTACTATGTAGTAATGTACGCTAAGTAGATAATGCCTATCAGTAATATAAAGTATCAAAATAGCGTTAAGGCGTTACCATAATCCCCCTTAACACATTTTTATAATGCCATGGTCTATACAGCACCGTAAGCCCCACTGTAAACTGGTGGTTATCAGAGGGTACCCCATAGGTATAACACAAAACAAAACGTAGTGGTCGCGAATAGGATGATTAGTATGACAAGGTACATGAGGTGTTAACCCCGTTTAGTCAACGAGTTAAGGCCTGGGACAATCCATGACTTAAGGTGCTTAACGGTTCAAGAGGGATCTTCGACTTAGGAAACCTCATGACTTAAGGTGTGTGATGACTTAACAAGTTAAGGCATGAACGACTTACGACTTAAAGTCACCACGATTTAACAGCTCAAAGTACTCCACGGCTTAACAACTTAAGGATTGAACGACTTAACGAGTTGAAAGACTCGGCGACTTACGACAAAGAGAAGTCTATGACTTAACGGTTTAAAAGAGAAGGGATGGTTCACGACCTAAGGCCTCCACGACTTAAGGTTTTTACGACTTAAGGAAGTATACAGTCTACAACTTAAGGAAGTCCACGGCTCAAGGACAGGATGACTTGACGATTCAAGAGATGGCACGACTTAAGAAGGAAATGAGTTAACGACTTAAAGTTATCCGCGACTTACGACCTAGCACGTGTCGTGAGCGACTTAAGCAAATGAAGCACTGCTCCTTATTTAACCCGGTGGCCTCTTAACTCGTACACGATTCAGGACTTGTGTTATTATCTGAAATAAACGAGCTTACCAGTTAAGCCACGACTCACGACCTAGCTTGAGTCGTCCACGACCTAAAGCTACTGAGTAAAAGTTCGATGTCGCGTTACTTATACAAGAGGATGTTGACTCGTGGGCGACTTAGGACTTGTGACATTAAAGCTTGGCCAGATAAGTCGGCCATGACCTACCATAAGTCGATCACGACTTACGACCCAAGGGGGAAATTTCCCTATAAATACCAACCTACCTCAAGCATGGAGGGGACTTTTTGGACAATCTCTTCAAGCGTCGATACTCTGCCAGTTTCTAAACCGACTTTATACTTGAAGTTTCGAAGAACACTACAAGCTACTGTGAAAGACTTTCACACGTCCGATATGGATTCGAAGACTTTCATCTACATCGAAGCTTAAGCTACTTTCTCAAAGTGTTTTGTAACTAAAGAGATTTGTACTTGAAGAACATTATATCGCCTTGTAACAAGATCAGTAATAAAGATACTTAAAGTGGCGTAAGCTACTCCTTAAGCCGAACCACTATAAAATCATTGTCTCTTACTGTATTTTCTATTACTTTAGCTGATATTCTGTTCCCGAACTGTCGGGTGGTGCTTTTACATTCACACTTCACACACCAGGGTGTTAGCGTTCGATTTTAAGCGTCAACATTTTTGGTGCTTTCACTGAGAATTGAACTAAGGTTGGTCTCACCATTGCTTCTCAAAAAGTTATCGAAAGGAATTCTTTTAAAACCAGAAGTTTATTGGAAATAATGGCTCCTGGGAGAAAACGAAGTTCTGTAAGATCCGACAATGTTCAAGAGAATACCGCTACCTCTCCTCCTTCAAGTCAAGCAGCTCCAACTGTTGGAGTTACACGAGCAGAATTGGACGCCGTAGTTTTGGGGTTGAATTAGCAATTGAATGCCCAGAATGCACAGTTGGAAGCTCAGAATGCCCAAAACGCCCTGATCTTAAGTAAGTTGAATGATCTACTTGGAGCTAACCGTCAACCTATTAATAATGATGGAAACCCTACTGTGGGAGTTCAAGATGATGTAGGAGGGAACGTTTCTCAAAGAGCCGCAGACCCTGTGGAAAAGACACCCCTCCAGGCTGGAGGATCAGGACCGCAGCCGACCCTCCGTGAATGGTTGTCAAGACAGAATTCAGAGAGAATGGCTGATGTTTGCCCTCTAGAGCCTTTAAATGATGAAGAATATTTCTCCGGCATGGTTCGTCAGATCATGAAGGAAAGTATGCGAAGGGATGAAGACGAGAAAGAATGGGGTTTTGCTCCAAGCAAAACTCCGTTTACTGAGAAAATCTTGAAGGCAGAATTCCCAAGAAAATTCGTTCCTCCTACTATTCCGGCATACAAAGGGACAAGCGATCCTAATGAGTTTCTGTATAAGTACGATTGGCATATGACGGGTGCCAGTGCGTCTGATGAAATCAAATGTCGATATTTCCCAGTATATCTGGAAGGTATGGCTCTATTGTGGTTTACAAAGCTGCCGGTCAGGTCCATTGATCAGTTCTCCGATTTGACCAGGAAATTCAAGGAGCAATTTCGATTGTATGCTTCAAAAGCAATGGATATAATGTCGCTGTCAAGTCTAGAGAAAAATCCAGGAGAATCGATCAGATCATTTTTGAATCATTTTAACATAGCATTGGCTGAGGTAGATAATGCTGAGCCACGCATGGTCCTAACATACTTGATGAGGGCGATTGACAAATCAAGCGAATTTGGAAAATGGTTGAAAATGAAAGAACCAAATTCGCTCGACAAATTCTACAAGAAAGCGGATGAATTCATGCGCTTAGAGAGCCTCCAAACACCGGCCAAGGCGGTATCAGTAGAAGCCGGGAACAATGGTGCTGCTTCGAACAAGAAAGAACCTAACACTCAGAAAAGGGGAAATGATGGTGGAAAGAAACAAGGAGATGCTAAGAAAGGCCGTCCTTTCAATTTCACGCCCTTGACCGATACCCCTGAGAACATCTTCTTTGCGACCAAGGATGATGTCAATTATCCGACACCACCTAAAATGAGAGTGGGAAGTAAGATGGAAAAAAGTGGAAGGTTCTGCCGGTTCCACAACCAACCCGGCCATGACACCAACGAATGCCGTCATTTGAAAGAGGTAATTGAACAACTCTTGAAAGAGAACAAGCTCCAACAGTATGTGAGAAGGAACAGAAATGCCCCAGCCTCGTCGACTCAAGGACAACAAGTTCCCGCTCACCGTCCTGGCTCAAGTGAGAAGGCTGTAGAACATGAGTCAGAAAGACCCGTCATCAATATAATAACTGGAGGGCCTCACCCAACAGGCAAAAGCTGGGGCGAGATAGAAAGGTATGCCCGGGCCTTGAGGCATGTACCGGCTGAAGAGAATGTTTTTGTATTAGAAAATGATGCACCTTTAAAGCAACAAAAGACTTCCACTGATGATATTGTATTCAGTGCTAGAGATTCTTTGGGTATCGAGGCTCCTACCATAGATCCTTTGGTCATATCCGCCGGTATTTGGCCGGCTACGGTGAGAAGAGTTCTAGTTGATTGTGGAGCTTCGTGCAACATTCTCTTCAAGAAGACTTTTGATCAGATGAAAATTCCAAGGGCTGACGTTCAAGCTTCGTCACTTAAAATTGCTGGGTTTGCTGGGGAACCCAAACAGCCGGTTGGGACCATAGATTTGTTTGTAGAACTTGGAAAAGGGCTGAGGAAGGTGGCTCGAAAGCAAACCTTTATAATTGTTGAAGAATTCTCTGCCTACAATGCCTTTTTAGGCCGACCAACTCTTGCTTCATTCAAAGCTGTTCTTGCCCCATGGTGTCTGACTATAAAATTCCCCACAGATAATGGAGTCGGTGTGATTAATGGAGACCAAGATGCGGGGCGAGAATGTTATCTTACAGAGTGGCGTGAATCAAGGAAATGAGAAACGGGAAAAGGTGCGGCGGCTCCAGTCCGCATCAAAGAACCAACCTTGTAGCAATTACAGGATGGACCCTGCACTAGTGAATATAGTGGCGCACGAAGAAAGATGGATCCGAGGAAAGCCGGTGCAGGGGAGAATAGGGTAGTACCGGTAGAGGTAACAGTGTCGGTACCCGTTGACCCGAAGGACCCAAACAAAGTGCTGAATGTGGGTTCACAACTCAACACAACAGTTCAGAATGTTCTGATTTCATTTTTGAAGGCAAATTTGGATGTATTCGCTTGGGCTCATGCTGACATGTGTGGAATATCCCCAGAGATTGCAGTACACACTCTGAACATTGATCCAAAGTTTACACCCGTGAAACAGAAAAGAAGAACTCAGGGTCCAGAAAGGTCAGCAGCATTGAAAGAAGAAGTGGATCGGCTCATGGAGAACGAATTCATCAGAGAATCTACTTATCCAAATTGGGTATCAAATCCAGTGCTGGTTAAAAAAGCTAACGGAAAATGGAGAGTATGCATTGATTTTTCAGATTTGAGCAAAGCCTGCCCCAAAGACTGCTTCCCGCTGTCCAGGATTGATCAGTTGGTGGATGGGACGACGGGGCATGAATTGTTATCTTTTATGGATGCATACTCCGGATATAACCAGATTATGATGCATGAGCCAGATCAAGAGCACACAAGCTTCATCACAGATGTTGGACTCTACTGCTACAAGGTTATGCCTTTCGGACTCAAGAATGCAGGGGCAACTTAGCAAAGGCTTGTTGACGCCATGTTTAAACCGCAGATTGGCAAGACAATGGAAGTTTATGTTGATGATATGCTAGTGAAGTCTAAGAAAGCAGTGGACTACATGGATCACTTGGAAGAGATGTTTGCAGTACTTCGAAAGTACAGAATGAAGCTTAATCCCTTGAAATGTTCATTTGGAGTGGAGTCCGAAAAGTTTTTGGGTTTCATTATGAGCGCTAGGGGCATTGAAGCAAATCCTGCTCAGATCACTGCCCTGAGAGAGGTCAAAGCTCCTAGAGCGAAGAGGGAATTGCAAAGTCTCAATGGAAAGGTTGCTGCCTTGAGTCGGTTCATTTCAAAAGCTACTGACAAATGCATTCCATTCTTTGATGCTCTGAAAAAAGGAAGAAAAAACTTTGAGTGGACTCCTGAATGTCAGAAAGCATTTGATGAGTTGGTTCGTCATATGGAAGTGCCTCCGATACTTTCAAAGCCTGACAACGATGAAGATCTCTTCATGTATTTGGCAATTTCATCTCATGCTCTCAGTGCAGTGTTGGTACGGGAAGACGCAAGGATTCAACGCCCAGTCTATTATATCAGCAAAAGATTCACTGGGGCAGAGATGAACTATTCAAGGTTGGAAAAGCTCGCCTATTGTTCGTTGATCGCATCAAGAAAATTGAGGCCGTATTTCCAAGCTCATCCCATCAAAGTCCTCACTGATCAACCTCTAAAGCAAGTCCTATTCCGTCCTGAGACTTCGGGCCGTCTTTTGAAATGGAATATTGAACTCAGCCAATATGACATCACTTATCATCCCCGGAAAGCAATCAATGGACAAGCTTTAGCAGATTTCATCGCAGAGTGTACGGAGAAAGGTGAAAGTGAGGAAGAAGCCGCTGATAACATCCCAATCCAATGGAAATTGTATGTCGATGGCACAAGGAATGATTACTGTTCTGGAGCAGGGGTTGTCCTTGAAACCCCAGAAGGGCGATCGCTATGTTATGCACTGAGACTAGAATTTCCTTCGACAAATAATGAAGCAGAATATGAAGCTCTCATCGCTGGTTTAAGGATCGCTAAAGAACTAAACATCAAGGCATTGCAGATCTTCAGTGATTCTCAGCTTATTGTCTGCCAAGTCAAGAAGGAATTTCAAGCTAAAGGAGGGAATCTACCCGCCTATTTATCAAAAATCTGGGAGCTTCTTGAAGATTTTGACCGTTATTCAATAAGCCATATACCCCGAGAAGAGAACATGAAGGCGGATTCTTTCGCAAAGTATTCAAGTACTGGTGAAGCTCAAATATTAGGATTAGTTCCCATCGAAGTCTTGTCAGCTCCGAGTACAGATGAAATGGATGTTGATTGGATTATGAATGTATCTCAAGAGCAAGAATCATGGATGACTCCGATATTTGAATATTTGCTCAATGGTTCTTTGCCGGAAAGTTCAAAAGAACGACAGAAGCTGCTAAGGAAAGCCTCTAGATATATGATTCAGGATGGCCGATTGTACAGACGGGGATTTTCAATGCCACTACTCCGCTGTGTAACTAAAGAAAAATCCAAGACAATTCTAACTGAAGTACATGGAGGGGAGTGTGGAGATCATACAGGAGGTCAAACTTTAGCAAAGAAAATTCTCCGTTATGGATATTTTTGGCCAGAAATTAATCGAGATGCTGCTGACTATTCTCGAAAGTGTGATAAATGCCAGAGATTTGCCAAAATTCCTAGAGCACCTTCCACTGAGCTAACACAAATGGTCAGTCCATGGCCATTTGCCATCTGGGGAATAGATCTCATTGGGCCTTTGCCGACTGCCAAATCGGGAATTAAATATGCTATCGTTGCTGTTGATTATTTCACTAAATGGGTTGAAGCTGAACCATTGGCTACCGTTACCTCTAAGAAAATGATAAGTTTTGTGATTAAAAATATCATTTGCACGTATGATGTGCCTCGGAAGATAATCACAGACAATGGCACGCAGTTCGAAAGTGAGGAATTCCAAGATTTCTGCGAACGATTCAAGATCCGAAAAAACTTCTCAGCAGTGGCTCATCCGTAGGCAAACGGGAAAGTGGAAGCAGTAAACAAGATCATCAAATCAACCATCAAAAAGCAGCTAGAAAAAGCAAAAGGTGGTTGGGTCGATAAGTTACCACTTGCACTATGGGCATACAGAACTACCCACAAAACTGCGACTGGGCATACTCCATTTTCATTGGCATACGGATCAGAAGCAATGATTCTGGTAGAAATGGAAGTTCCCTCACACAGAAGGATCCATTTTGATCAAGATGAGAATGAAAAACTGCAATTGGAAGCGCTTGACCTCCTTGATGAAAGAAGAGAAGAGGCTAAGCTTAGAATTGCAGCCCATCAGCAAAGGATAGCCAGGCACTTCAATTCCAAAGTTCATCAGCGCAGCTTTGAAGTTGAGGACTTAGTCCTGAAGAGAATTATGACAGCCACAGGTGTGTTTGGGCCAAACTGGGAGGGGCCATATGTCATAGGCACGAAACTTCTTGATGGCACATTCAAACTCACAACTGTCGAAGGAGAACCAATTCCAAGAGCTTGGAACAGCAATCATTTGCGTCCATATTTTACTTAAAAAGCTTTGCTGAAATGTTGTAAAAGAATTACGAGTATATGATTCTTGTATTGAAAGCAATTGTAAAGCAAGTGAATAATGAAAAGCTATAAAAGTGGATGTAGGCCCAGTTTTTGGCCGAACCACTATAAATCTTGTGTTCTCTACTACTATAAATTGCTTTATTTTATTTCGACATATAAAATACGTTAATTGTGTTACTAAAAATGTCGATTTAATAACGTAGGCCATAAAAAAAAAGCTTACCCATCGCAAGACCAAGCGATCTCCGACATCACCCAGCAAGCAAACGCTAAACCATTCAAAATTTCCATACTCAAATCCTACGAAAGAAGTGCTTCGAACAAAAGTTAGCATTGTGGCTGGAAGTGGACCATTCCTAACTAACTGCGAATGTTTGTACAAACGAGCATCCAGTTAGATAGTCTGTGTCTACCACCACCAACTCGCTTAACTATGAAGTATATTTCTTTGGATAAGGAAAATTATTGGCAACTAAAAAGGGACGATACTTGGAAAAGATAACGGGGATCGCCGACATGTATAGATGGCAAAGAATCGTGGGCGAGCAAGCATCAAACAGCAAAAGACATCTTCGGAGGCACAAGCCCTCTTCGGAGGCACAACTCTTCGGAGGATAAAGACCTCAAACGGGGCATGCCAGAAGACTTTCTCAACATGGTATGGAATGATCGGAAGCACCTTCCCAACAGGAAGGCAAAGCGCTTGTTTACTAGTTGAGACAGTTTGCGTAGACAAGCGTCCAAGTAACTTGCGTCCGCCTCGTGAGTCCATGAGACGACCGTAGGCACCTTCCCAAGTGGAAGGCAAGGCGCTCGTTCACTAGTTGAGACAATCTACGTAAACAAATGTCCAAGTAACTTGCGCTCGCCCCGTGAATCCGGCCAACCATGAGAAAGAAACTTCCAGGTAGACTCGGAGGCCCATTTCACCACAGTTGAAATGCTAAAAGACCTCGAGCGGGCCTCGCCATAAAAAGAGAGTTCTTTCTCGACATAAAGTTATGGACTGATCGGTGATACACTCCTGTGAATCCATCCAACTAAGAGAAAGAAGCTCTAAACTTCCAGGCAAAAGCCCTACTCAGAGGCACACATTTCACCGTGATCTGAAATAAAACTTCACACGAGTCGAAATGTGAAAAGCCCTCTTCGGAGGCTCGCTTCCCAACGAACAGGGAAAAGATAAAAGCCTCTCCCAAGAGGCAGAAACAAAAGACCTCTTCCCAGAGGCACAATCAAACAAAAAGACCTCTCCCCAGAGGCACAATCAAACCAAAAGACCTCTTCCCAGAGGCACAATCAAAAACTCTCATCAGAGGCTCGAGCAGGTTGAAACCCCTTTTTCTTTTCGAAAGGCCCACTGCACTATGAAGTGAAAATCACTAGCCAAAGCAAAAGTGACTTTTTTCAGAAAAAAGAAAAAGAGGAGTGCAAAAACTTTGCAATAAAAAAAAGCCCTCTTTAAAAGCACACTTTAGCTTTCGAAGGAAGATAGGTTCATCTATTCTTGAAAATACTCTTCCTCGAAAAAGTTAAAGTGCCCTTCGAAGGCCCGCTCTACCACATAGGAGAATTCACTTTGTAAAAATGTATATATGCACAAAAGAAAAAGTGATATCTCTGAAGGTTGAAGCGTAAAAACTCATATGAAGCGAGGTGTACTCTATTTTGAGCAAAATAATATTCCTCCAAGTATGGAATAATTATTCTCCAGAAAATAAGAGTACAAGTCCCCTCAAAGTTGAAAATATTGCAACGAGCTTATGGTATAGGGGCAACATGGTATAGCTACATTGGTAAAAATCACGCTCGAACAGCATACCACAAGCTCATTGCAATATCATATAAAGAAACTTGTACAAAAACGAAGAGTAAATGCATTCTCAAATACAGACAAAAGTTTGTACAAATAGAAAGAATCATTTTATTCAATACTGTCAAAATTTTGTACAGGTACATGTTTCAAAATAAAAAGAGAAGCGGAGGCCGGTACCCGCACAATCTCCGGCCAGTACATGCATAAAGCAAAACGTAAAAATAAGGGGAAGCAGGGCCCGTTACTTCTTCTTGCCACCACCTTTAGAGCCTTCACCTGACCTAATAGGCAGTTTTTTAGGACGGCTTGGGAGAGTTGGGGATGAAGGAGAGAGGATTACTACCGGATCAACCATCGCTTCCTCTTCAGAAACAAGAATGCTTTTTCTTTTCTTCTTGGAAGTGGTACACTTCCTCCTCCTCCTTGAAGAAGACTCGCTTCCCGGAGTAACAAGGGCAGCCAGTTTTACGTCATCAGAAATAGTATGCTCCGAGGATTTGTCGCCTCCTTCAAGTCCTTCGTCTTTCTGCTCCTACGAAGCGATTGGATCATCCAAGCCTTGAAGGGCTCCTATTAATACTTCCTGTGATCCCGGCTGGAAAATAGGAGTGATTTGAGGGAATGGAGGAGGGACAACTGGAGGAGGAGAAGTCTGTGTGGCACTTGGCGTTTTTGCTACAGAAGAAGAAAAGCCAAAAATATTAGTATCTCCCATGAAGAAAGGAGATAGCGGCTCATCGAGATTTAAGAAATAATCAAAAAGTTCGTCAAACTCATGAGGAGCAAACAAACAGTCCACTTGGGCAAGATTAACAGTAGAGTTACCTGGAGAAGTCGGCTTCCTAATGTCAACTTCATAAGCATGTGCTTCGGTGCTCTCTTCGCCTTCATCTCCACCATGCGTGCTTGTGATCTCAGTTATAACTTTAACAGGGGGCGGAGAATGAGAACCGGAGCCTGTGATGTCAACATTGGCCGAAACCGAAGGAGGGACAGGGGCAGTTAATGGTGCTTCTTTCACAAAGTGCTGCTCCCCTGCCTCAGCTCGTGCTGTGGCAAGCTGCTCTTTTCCCCGGGCTAGAGCAGCTACGGCGTCATCATCTAGAAAGTGTTCTGCAAGAGATGCTTCAGCATAGCCGGCGCCTGCACCTCCAAGCATGTCAAGAATTGACTCCCAAACCTCGGCCATGGTAATCTCATACTTCGGTCCTAAGAATGAAAGGCTCCCACGCCCCATAACGCTATGCACGTAGAAGTCGAATAAAGTGGAGTTGATATTGGCTTTAGTCGCCTCATGCGACTGTTCGGCAGCTTGCCTTCCAGCGATAGCTTCATCACGTTCCTTCTCGGTCTTTAATAATTGGGCCTTTAGCCTCATAATCTCCAAATCCTAGGAGTTGACCTTCTCCCGTAACTCTGCAACGTCATCACGATATCTTTCAGTTGTTTTCTGCTCGGCCTCAAGTTGTGCCTTGGCATGTCGCTGAGCAGCGTGAGCATCGCGAACTTGCTTTTGAAGTACTTCTTCTTTTTGAGTATATGAGGTAGAAGAAGTAGCAAGCTCTTGTTTAATTTTTTCAACTTCTGCTTCAAGCTTCTCGTTGTAATCAGCGATGTTCCTCATCTCAGTATCATGCTGGCTTAAAGTTTTCTGCCACTCGGCCTTATCATTTTTCGTGGTCAGCATAGCCTCTAAATTCACGCGGTTGACCCTCTGAAGCTCATCAACAAGCTTTTGCCACCCTGACATCCGCTCGATATCAAGTCTAACAGCATCAAGATTTTGCAGCATTGCTTGTTTTTCAATAGGGACCAAGTCAAGATCGAACCGCACTCCCTTTAGGCACCAGTGCGGGAACCGGCTTTGCAGAGTAGCCGGGCCTGGTCCAATTTGGAATTTAGGCCTGTTGACTATTGTCTGAATGTCTGTCTTCCCGAGAGCAGGAGAGTCGGAAGGGATGTCAAGTGAGATTAGGGCAGTGGCCTTTTCAGGAGTTGTAGATGCATGCTTTTCACCGTGTCTGGCACGCTTACTTGGGTCCTCAACTATATGACTTTTTCTCCGGTCGTCATGCGACTTTCTTTTGTGAGAGTCGTCACCTCTCTGGGAAGAATCATGATTCTCCTCCCTTTCTCTCCTCTCATAACGCTCTTCTTGAGCCCTCCTCTCCTGAGCCTTTCGAGCGGCTCTCTCTTCGTCAGTTTCTCTGTAAACGGGAAGGTGGTGCCTATAGTCAAATTGATTACGCCTCCCGTAGTGCTGAAAGTCGTCGTAATACGAGCCGCTGCGTCCCATCGGAGAATCTGAAATTAAAAAAACAAGCCTTAAAAGTCTTCGGAGAAAAGAAGTTAAGTACGAATAAGTGTTGAAAATCCTATGTGTGTGTGGTGTGCAAACTACACGCGTCAGGCTACAAACCACTCTTCGGCACAGGGGTGGTAGTGACTTGAGTGGCAGGCGTCAGAATTTGCTGAAAAGTGGATGTCGCCTCGACAACAGGAGAAGAAGCTTTAGGGACATCATCTTTAAAAAGTTCCTGTGAAGTTATGATCAGGTCGCTTAGCCCCTCAAAAGTATCATCACCACCATGCCCGGTGGGAGTTTCTTTTTTGGCTTCCAGATCGGCCGCATCTTCATAGCAACGAAGAGTTTCTTCCTCCTCAATAACTGGGGCAAGTGCCGATTTGCTGGATGGACCCGCAACATCGGTAAGTGTGGAGCACTTCACCAGTGAGTTTTCAGTAGAGGGCTCCTTCGGCATAAGCTTTTCAGCAGGGGTTGAGACATCTGGTGCCTCCGCTGGAGAATCGGGGACTTCATGAGGCTGAGTGGAGCGAGAAGGGTGAAGAAGTCCGAGCTGGTGAAGGAATTCATCGTTCAACAAAAATTTCATGTCCCGCTCTTCAACCGGTACAGCCACGAGCCTCTCCAGAGTTGGCTTGTGGCTGGGATCTCTAGAAGGAGGGGGAGCGCTGAAATGAAAAAAAACGAAGTTAACACTTGGCAATTCGGACTTCGCAAAACTTAGAGAATAGAAGAAGTAAAGGTAGATGATCTTACTTCCTTCCCTCCACACAGCATAAAACCCCGGGGGGCAGCGGACAAAGAAGAACTGAGCTAAAAACCCATGAGCAGTGTCGGGAAGGCCAACGGTCAATTTGCGATTTCGGGCGCTTCTCACGACGGTGATAGAAGGGTGATCCTTAGTCCTGGTAAAGGAGCATAAGAAGCAAATCTTGTCGAAGCCTGAAAGTCGATCAAATGTTCTCCTAAATAGCACACACAGCCCCATTAGAATGGCGTAGCCATTAGGGTGTAGCTGGAATGGGGAGATGGCTAGTTGAGGAGGAAGATTCTGGAGAAAGTTGTTGAAAGGGGGAATGGCCCCGCTCAGGCACATTTGCCGGTTGACCGCTACAAAGCCAGGAGGCGCCACATCAGCATTGTTAGTTTTCTCAGGAAGAATGACATCCGCTTCAGCAATGCCAAACTGAATGCATAACTGACGAAAAACTTTGTATGATAAAGTAGTAGAGGCTCTCTCTGGAGGATTAACTAGGGGAGCCGGAATAAGAGTGGCTTCTCCAGTCTGGGCTGTTATCTCTTCTTGTTGAGAAGTCATTCTACACAAGCAACTGGATATTCAAATGTGAAGGTGCACGTTTCCTAAAAGTGTGAAGTGTTGTGCAGAACTAATAAAAATAACAAGTAAATATAACTGGAATTAAACTAGTCGACAATTGATCGATTACCAAATTTCAGGACTTGTTAGTTTAAAGTTCAGGTATAGTGTTAGTGCAAACTGGGCAGTTTCAGTTGGCTATTTCAATGTTGCTTTAATACTTTACTTGAATTTGATGATTTAAAAGCACTTCGTTCACCAATCTATTTAAATTGATTATCTGTTGTTATCTAATCTGCCATTTGATGTGGGCAGTCAGTGGCAGTATATTCGTCCCAATTTTCTGTAAATGATGTATTGAACAGATTGTTAGCTTGCAAGTCAAAGTGATCTGTAAAAAAATGCAGTAAAGTTTAACAGTTCAAAGTTCAAGCAACACTTCAAGGTTCAAGAAAAGTTTAAAAGTACAAGTGCTAAGTCGCCGATGACTCAAGTGCTAACTCAGCGACGACTTAAGCACTAACTCATCCACGACCTAAGGATTATGAGGCGAGTTAAGTTAGGTCGTTTCAATCTTGAGTCGTTAATGCTTTAAGTCGGCTGTGTTCTAAGTCGTAAACCGTGGAAGATAGAAGAAGCTTCAATTCAAAGCAATGAGGAATTCTTCAAGTCCTAACTCGACCATGACTCAAGGCTTAAGTCGTAAAGGTTGCTAGGTCGGTTCATAGTTAAATCGCAAAGATCACTGGGCCGCATAAAGTTGCTAGGTCGTACCCGAGGCAGTGTCCCACTCTATTTGGCCAACTCACATTCTCATCTAACTCCTAACCCGTTAACCTTCTAACTCCTAACCCGTTAACCCAATAACATCTCAGTCGACAACAACCCTAGTTCTATCACACCACTGTATCGCCACAAATCGTGAGTCGTCTTAAGTCAAATCAAACAGCCCTAAATCCATTGATCACCAATGCAACAATACTCGCACAGTTAAAGGGGTGAATCGGAGATGAAGGACGGGGCTCATAGATTGACGATGTTCGGCGATTGAAAAAGAAGCAGGATCGCTTACGTAGTATGATGCTAGAGAGAATCGGAAACTAATCGGGAAGGAATCTCCGTAGGGAGCTCGGAGAAATGCTAATGGCAGATGCGACTTAGGAGATAGGTAATGAGAAGAAAGAAGTATGAGAAACGACTCGAGTCTTTTATATCTCGGGGAAGTGGAACTTGAAACGGCACACGAGTTAAGATAAGTCGAAGCACACGACCTACGACTTAGGCATGTACTTCGAGGGGAAAATGTTAACCCCGTTTAGTCAACGAGTTAAGGCCTGGAACGATCCACGACTTAAGGTGCTTAACGGTTCAAGAGGGATCTTCGACTTAGGAAACCTCACGACTTAAGGTGTGTGACGACTTAACAAGTTAAGGCATGAACGACTTACGACTTAAAGTCACCACGATCTAACAGCTCAAAGTACTCCACGGCTTAACAACTTAAGGATTGAACGACTTAACGAGTTGAAAGACTCGGCGACTTACGACAAAGAGAAGTCTACGACTTAATGGTTTAAAAGAGAAGGGATGGTTCACGACCTAAGGCCTCCATGACTTAAGGTTTTTACGACTTAAGGAAGTATACAGTCTACGACTTAAGGAAGTCCACGGCTCAAGGACAGGATGACTTGACGATTCAAGAGATGGCACGACTTAATAAGGAAAAGAGTTAACGACTTAAAGCTATCCGCGACTTACGACCTAGCACGTGTCGTGAGCGACTTAAGCAAATGAAGCGCTGCTCCTTATTTAACACGGTGGCCTCTTAACTCGTACACAATTCAGGACTTGTGTTATTATTTGAAATAAACGAGCTTACCAGTTAAGCCACGACTCACGACCTAGCTTGAGTCGTCCACGACCTAAAGCTACTGAGTAAAAGTCCGATGCCGCGTTACTTATACAAGAGGATGTTAACTCGTGGGCGACTTAGGACTTGTGACATAAAATCTGATAGATGAATGAACCTTTGTGAGACCATGGGCTTGGCCAGATAAGTCGGCCACGACCTACCATAAGTCGATCACGACTTACGACCCAAGGGGGAAATTTCCCTATAAATACCAACCTACCTCAAGCATGGAGGGGACTTTTTGGACAATCTCTTCAAGCGCCGATACTCTGCCAGTTTCTAAACCAACTTTATACTTGAAGTTTCGAAGAACACTACAAGCTACTGTGAAAGACTTTCACACGTCCGATATGGATTCGAAGACTTTCATCTACATCGAAGCTTAAGCTACTTGCTCAAAGTGTTTTGTAACTAAAGAGATTTGTACTTGAAGAGCATTATATCTCCTTGTAACAAGATCAGTAATAAAGATACTTAAAGTGGACGTAGGCTACTCCTTAAGCCGAACCACTATAAAATCGTTGTCTCTTACTGTATTTTCTATTACTTTAGCTGATATTCTGTTCCTAAACTGTCGGGTGGTGCTTTCACATTCACACTTCACACACCGGGGTGTTAGCGTTCGATTTTAAGCGTTAACATGAGGCGATACCAACTAGGATACTAGTAGTTGCGTGATCCGGACTGATGTTGAGCATAGCCAGCAGCTACCCCAACACCGCGAAACAACACTCCCAAATCAAGAGGTGCACCCAAATAAAATCACAAATGTAATAGATATGGTATCGAAGAAGTGTGTCCGCTAGAGATGGCGAACCTCAATGGCCCGGCGCGGCTCCTATTTTAGTCATGTCAAGAGTCATCCAATATCGTTCTCTTTCTTCAGTCAACGCGTTCACCAAACCATCCACTTCATTCTGGATCAACACTCTGCGTATAATAGTTATTAAAGTGGTTTTCGGTATCGACAGAGAGTATGTCCATATCCGATCCCGGTCTCTTTAATAACTACGTATTATTACACCGTTGGCTCTTTTACATTTCAAATCGATTCATAATTGATATCAAAATATCATATTCGCTTCAAAATCAAATCCATTTCAAATATCATCGTATCTATTAAAATGTCAGATTCCGTTTCAAAAATCATTTTTCGTCTCAATATCTTATTTCGATTTCAAAATCAATTCGGATTTCAATTTAGGTTGCAACTTCATTTAACCCAATTCGTATTTAAATTTAAGATTTAAATATAAACATTTCACCCCACTGACCAGCTTAGAATTTTAGAAAATTGTTTTAAGGAGTTTAAAAGTAGTTTTAAATAATTAAAATAGTTAAAAATACTTAAAATCTTAAAATGGATTTGAAATAGATAAATTAGTTTAAAATAATTTAAATCGGGTTAAGTAGATTTAAAATAGATTAAAATAGTTTAAGTATTCAAAATGGTTTATATAACCGAGTAATTTGGAAAACAAAATAAAACAGCTTCAAAACCAAACCATTTCAATTTTACTTCCCAATTCAAACAATTTCAATTTTCCTTCTACCGATTCAATTTCGATTTTGATTCAATCAACGTCAACGTTGACTTCAAATGTATTCAATTCTACATTCACCTTCAATTAATTTAATTTCAATTTATATCGATTTGGAGCTTGATTTTCAAAATATCCATTTATAACACTTAACAAAATTTTCCATCAATATTCAAGCTTAAATCCAAATTTCAAATATGATTCAATTCCAAGCTCGATTTCAAAATATCATTTTTATATCACTTTTACTTAGTAATATTCCAAGCTCGAATTAAGGTTCAATCTTTAAAACAAATCCATTTTCGAAATTCAATCATATCCCGATTTTAAATTCCAAAGTCTCCACTTTAATTTATTTAGCAATTTCTTTTAACCAAAATTTATTTCAACATTCCAAACTCAATTTTCCGATAAATTCGATTTCTATAAATTGATTTCTATTTATAACTTTTAAATCAAAACATTTAAATAAATTTCAAATCGACGATTTTAAAAATTATAAATTTAGCCAATTCGGTGTCCGTATATAATTTTCTATCCTATGGCCAAGTAATTATTTATTTCAATTAAATGTCAGGGATGAATATATATCACTTAAATCAAAACACAGTTTCATATGTATGAATAACAGGATATATATAAGCAAATAAACATCCAAACATTTAAATATCAACCAATAGCATCCATCGAAATACATCATCCAATAGGCAATACAGTTCATGGCAATTTTATAGTTATCAATGTCAGGTAATTTAATCGTGATTCAATTTTAATTTCAATTTAACTGTCAATTTAAATTTCAACGGTAAATTCAAATGACGATCTATATGACAATTAAATTTTATCAACCAACGACAAATAAAATCATAACACTTCATAATGTCAAATTTAACTAGCATAAAGATATTTAGTACGTGTGAGCGTTATAAAACACTCACCTTGATTTCAATGTAGTTCCAGCGCTTTATTTCGAATAAAATTAAACGAGCGTTTAATTTTACCCGAAATTTTCACTAGCTCCAAACGACTCCAATCTAATTCCATAGCGTAGTGCTCGTTGATACGATTCCAACGCAAAAAATTTCGTCCGTTTTCGACCTCGTATGAAAAAGTTGTTCATTTTTAAAGTTAATACGAATTATAATAAAATTAAATTAACATTTCCTTTTATATATTTAAATCTCCACCAATCACGGCCGTTGATCGTTGCTTGATGGAATCCAGACCGTCATCTTCTTCTCCCCCAGATTCACGAACGCGTTTGAGAAACCCATCATCACCGTGTAACCCTAGCTAGCCGTGACCTCCACGATGCTCGAAACCACATCACTCCACCACCACTCCGTTCGCCTAGCCGAGCTCCACTCCCCATGCTCGACCGCACCCCCCTAGCGCCACCACCGTCCAGAAAAACGCAACCAAAACCGGCCCCTTCAAACACCAATACGCGTCGATCCGTGAGGTTATATTCGATCATAACCGTTGAAATGGTAGATCGTGATTTGCTCCACAATTGTCCAGTTGAAAGTTTTTGGAATTGGTTAGTGGGTTGCAAGAAATTCGAGGGGGAACGAGGAAGATTTTCGGCCTTTGCTTTAGAAAATGGCGGCCGACTATAAGAAACCCTAGCCCTTTTTTTTATTTTTAATTTGTGAATAAAGGGGCTATTTATAGGAAACGACGAATGCTATTCATCCGGCTTTTCCAAACTCCGAATTTCACGTGGTAACTGATGTTCCTAGGGTTTATCCTGCGTTTCGGACACAATGGAATAGGTTTCGGGAGCTAATTCGATCATCTGTGTGAGTTATGGCAATAAACGTTCGATTTTAAATTAAATCGATTAAACCGATTTCTATGCGTTTTGGCTCGCCCCGGACAAACGGTAAATCCGATTGACACGAAAATTTAAACCTTACAATAATATAACATTACGGATCCGATGAAACTGGTTTCATCGAAATCCGAGACTGTTTGAAAAATGGCTATTTTAACTCGTCAAATTAATATTAAAAAAAATTCGATGTGTTTCGAGCTGCCACGGTCAAACGAAAACTCCGATTGCTACAAAAATTGAAATCCGATATAACAAACTATTACAGATCCAATGGAACTGGTTCCGCCCGATTCTGAGACTGTTCGAAAAATGGCTATTTTAACTCGTCAAATTAATATTAAAACAATTTCGATGCGTTTCGAGCTGCCACGGTCAAACGAAAACTCCGATTGCTACGAAAATTGAAATCCGATAATAACAAACTATTACGGATCCAATGGAACTGGTTTCGCCCAATTCTGAGACTGTTCGAAAATTGGCTATTTTTCAGTCGATAATTAAATATTAAAATATTCAATTTTCACAAATTTACTTCTAATTCGATTTTAAAAGTTCTACAACATCATTCTAACTTTAATATGATAAAATAAAATTTTACAAATCATTTTTAATCATATTAAACCCGTTATTCAATTATCCCATAAATTCCAATTTTAAAACTTATTTACTCTATTAAAATCCCAATATAACTTACATTCACTTTGGAAACCAATTTGAATCATATTAAATCAAGTTTCAATTATTCACTCTATTTTCATATATTAAATTTCAATATCAAATTAATCATATCAAATTCGAAATTTAATTATTCAAACATTCGTAATATTAAATTTAAACAAATTTTGTTATTCTTGAATCACTATCTTTTGAGATATTCAAAACGAACTTAAAATTTTTACTTTTGAAACGAATTAAAATTATAGAACAACCATTTCCATTATACGGTTATTCAATTCCCATTACTCGATTATTCAATAAGTTTTAAATATTTAATTTAAACAATTTACCTATTCAATATTCAATATTTGATTTAAATAGATTTTACTTATCAATTAATTACTCTATTATACCCAATGGATTCAACATTTATTATTATTCCAAACGACTTACAATTTTTTTCTAACACTAAATCACGAAATCTTATTAAACTAGCTATTTTAATTATCGAAAATTTACGAGTCGTTACAAAAAAGGTCGACTCATTGTCGAAGTTTGCTAGCACAAGGGATGCACAACAAATGGGCTTGGTATCAGTCGAAGTACTAGATGCTCCAAGTATAAATCTAATGGAAATCGACTAGATACTAGAAACGGAGCCTGAGAAGGAGTCATGGATGTCTCCGACTAAAAATTATTTGCTATTAGGAATCCTTCTCGAATAAAGGAATGAAAGACGATGAATCCTCTGTATAGCTTCTCGATATATCATTTAGGAAAGAGTCATGTACAGAAAGGGTTTTTTCATTCCTATGCCCGGGTGTATCGTTCACGATGAAATAAAAGGAGTCCTAAAGGAAGTTCATGAAGGTGAATGTGGCGATCACAATGGGTGGCAAACCCTAGCAAAGAAAATACTCTGTTATGGGTATTGCTGGGCAACTGTCAACCGAGATTTTGTCGATTACACTAAGAGATGCGACAAGTGCCAGACGAATGCCAAATTTTCGAGAGCTCCATCGGTGGAAATTACACAAATGATCAGTCCATGGTCGTTGCCACATGGGGCATGGATATTATTAGTTCCTTACCGATCTCAAAAGGTGGTGCGAAATACGCCATCATGGCAGTTGATTACTTCACCAAATGGGCCGAAGTAAAACCTTTAGCCATGATCACGACAAAGAAAGCAATCAACTTTGTTGTCTGGAACATCATCTTTCGTTTTGGCCTTCCACGAACCCTTATAGCTGATAATGTAACTCAATTCGACAGCGTTGAACTCTAAGACTTCTGCCGTCGACATCATATTGAAAAGAGATTTGTGACATCACCCTCAAGCAAATGGACAAGTTGAAGCTATGAACAAAACCATAAAGTTCATTCTGAAGAAACGTTGGGAAAAGGCTTGAGGCAAGTGGGTGGATGAACTCCCAATAGTGTTATGGTTTTATAGAACCACCCATAAGTCCACGAATGGCCATACTCCATTCGTCTTTGCTTACGGCTCCAAAGCCGTCATTCCTATCGAACTCAAAGTCCCTTCTCATCGAGTGACCTACTACGACCCTAGAAGGAATAGAGATATCCTATTATAATCTCTAGACTTTGAAGATGAGAAGCGCGAAGAAATTGATTTGAGGGCAGTTGCACATCGACACCGAGTCGCCTGATACTACTAAAGTTCGACCTATAACCTTTGAAATCGACGATCTCATCTTTAAATGGGTTTTTTCTATCTCGCCACACATGAAGTTTACTTAGGAAGTACCATATGTCGTTGTACAGAGGCTTAGAGAGGGAACTTTCAAGCTAGCAACTGCTGATGGCGTCACGCTCCTAAGGGCGTGGAATAGCGAGCATTTACGATGCTATTTCACTTAGTTTATTTTTTTCATTCAGTTGTATTCAATTCCTAAATTTGCTTTAGCATTTTATTTTCTAGATATGTAATAAGACAAATTATATCATTTCTTTCCATTTAGCAAATAAAGTTTGAAATTTCCTTCATATCTGTGATTGTTATAGCATTACCTATTAGTTACGATACCTGACTAACCAATGTTGACATGTCCGAGAAGGTTCCCAGAGTTTGGAGATAGCCAATTACATGAGTTCGCGATTAAACAAAACAAAATGAACGTGGTCCGACCGCTCATTCAATGATTCTCGCTCACAACCCGATGGATGGAGTACCTAACGAGAAATGGATGTAACTTGACCATCCGATAACTAAATTAATCCCACCGAGCGATGGGATAGACATGAATCAAAAGCAATCACTTAAAGCGATGGGATAGACATGAACCATCCATTATCTAACTCCGCTAACCTGAGACTGGGGGTAGGAGTATAATCACTTAAACCGCTAAATTTGATGGCATAACACTAGGGCTCGAGCCTAATGTTTGGTACAACTTGAGGCCACGAACACATTGAGGCCTTGAGTAAGAATTAATGGATGTTTATTTGAATCAATGAGCAACGAATTACAAGTACATTGAATTGAAAAGTAATAGCTCGACTACTCAAACAAAATTCACATAAGAGTTCAACAGAAAATAAAGAACTTTTATTTGCACATTAAACTTGAAAATCGTAGTACAAGTTTGTCCAGAAGTGGGGGTCCTACCCACACAAACATGACCCACAAAAAGAAAAATAGCTATACAAGTTATATACAGAATTAGCCAAAGTGATAACTACTTCTTTTGCCTCTTCTGCCTTTTGGATTTCTTGGCAGTGGACCCACTTGAGACTTCGCCTATCCCTCTCTTCAATTATTTACCATCCTCGGTAAGAGAGCTTTCAGAGGTTGGAGGGAGTTCTCCGAGAACTGACTCGCCATGTGGAATGACATGCGGTGGGACGAGAATTGGATCATCGATGTCCACATCAATAGGTCTAGCTTTAGCTTTTTTCTTCAACGACTCCTCTCTTGATGCGCTCCTTCAAGCTGAGCTCTTCAATGTTCGAAGGCGTCTATGATCCCAACATCATCAGATTCATCTGGCAACAGCTAATCGTTGGCCTTTTCGTCGGCAAGAGCTCAATAACTTAAGCATCGGGCCCTGGAATGTCAGTAGTCGTTGTGATTCAGAAATGTGGGTTGTTGCTCCACAGTGGCACTACTTCTTGGAGTTTGACTGGGAGCTACAATGTAACATCCCAATATTTTCAAGCATTCGCATCCACACATGCCGAATTTTGAATTATTCAAAATACCAGATTGTTAACTTATATTTGGAAAAATTCAGCATATATAGTAAATAAAATAATCACAGAATCATAGACACAGAGTAATATAACAATAATGCAGCGGAAACAAGAGAATAGTAGTTCATGAATTACTATATATATAACATAGTTAAAAAAGTTACAATAGAAGTTCAATTACAATAGTCAAATACAAGATCAAAATACATCTCTGGAATCAACTGAATAACTCCAAGCTGAAAAGATGTACATGGATCTCCAAACAAAGCTCCAACTCCAAAGGTGAGTCTCAAAAGTTGTTTCACTCAGTCTGACCTGGCGTAAAGCAAAACACAAAACACTCGAGTCAGGATTAACATTCTTATATCAATAAATCCAACTCAAGTGAAATAACAACTAAAATACAAGCAACTCAAAGGATGTTTGGGATAACCATCCTTTAAGGATCTGTTAAACTATCTATTATGTAGTAATATACGCTATTATAATAATGTCCAAAGTAAAGTATAAAATATTTAAAAATAGCGTTAAGGCGTTACCCATATTCCCCTTAACATATTTTATACTACCAATAGTCTATACAGTACCGTAGTCCCTCTTGATCGGGAAGCCACCAGAGGATATTCCTTAGGTACGACACAAATCAAACTCGTAGTAAAGCACGCTAGAGTAGGCGACACGGTACAACTAGGCAATGTTAGGGTAGATATACCAATTGCACTTCCGGACCGGTGGTAACGCGTAGCAGCCACTACTGCCCACCTCGAGCCACACTCCCAAAAATCAAAGGTGCACCCAATCAATCACAAAGTAATAGAATGATATCGAAGAAGTGTGTACGATCAGAGGAGCTACCTCATTAGCCCGTCGATTGCTTATGTTTTAGCCACCTTATGCAAACTCACGGGAGTCGGGTCCACGTATATACCTTAATAGAACGTCGCCACCATCCTACTTTATTTAGGAATCTCCACCGCGTACACGGTTGTTAAAGTGGTTTTTTGAGTTGGCAGAGAGTATGATAACTTTTGATCTCGGTCTCTTTAACAACCAACCATTATTATAACACTGCGGTCATTTCAAACTAGTTTATACTTCAAAACCAAAATATCAATTCCATTTCAAAACCGAATACAATATCATTCCATTCAAATATATCCATTTCCAAATCATGGCACTTCAAAGTTATAATATTTCGAAACCAAAACTCTTGAAATTATGACACTTTAGAAATTATAACACTTTGGAAATCATAGCACTTCGAAATCATAATGCTTTGGAAATGTTATCATTAGGAAATCATAGCACTTTGGAATCATAACCCTTGATAGTATAATACTTTGAAATCCATGACTTTGAAATCATAACCTCCACCACTTAAACAGCTTAGATATATATAACAATAATATATATATAATAAAATCGGTTATAAATAAAATAGTTTATATATATAAAAATAATTATAAGATAATATAGTTTAAAATAAAATTGTTTATATAAAATTGTTTATATTATATGTATAAATAGTTTAAAAGAAATTTAAAAATACTTTTTATAGTAAACTAGTTTCCTCATATCTCACAAATCGATTCCAAATCAACTCGAATTCCAAATCAACTCGAATTCCAAATCAACTCGAATTCCAAATCAACTCGAATTCCAAATTCACATTTAATCAAATCGTAATTCCTTAATTTCAATCCAAATCAGTTTCTCAATAAACCATTTAAAATTATATCAATTTCAAATACCAATTTGAACCGCAAAATAAACCATTTCACTTTCAATATATTTCAAAGCTCTAATATTCAACATTTTCAAAACTAAATTTGAAAATCTCATATATAACAAAATCACTTTAATATTATTTAGCTTTGGAATATTCACTTAATAAAATACAATACCATTTAAATAATACCCTAAATTTCAAATCACTAAATATTTCCTTCAATTTATTTAGACTTGAAATATTCGTTTAAATTCATTTAAATCATCTTAAACCAAAACCATGCTGTAAAGTCATATCCTTAAATCTCCAAATTCGATAAGTTTCAAATTGATTTAATTAAAGACAATTGTTAATTAAATACCATTCCAAATATTAAATCCACTTTATATTAAAACTTATTTATAAAATAATTTCAATATCAAATAAAACCATATATATATTTCCAAAACCATAGAAATCATTTTCAAATTATTTATATATAGACCAACGGTGTCTGTATATAATTTTCTATCCTATGGTCAAGTAATACGTATATTTATTATTTCAATCCGCAGTTTAAAATATATGCGGGCATATATCATTTCGACCCACAATCCCAACTTCAATTCAATGAAAATCGCTTGGGTTTATCATTTCAACCCATAACAATTTTTCTTCTATTCTACAGATCATTCGGTATGTATCATTTCAACCCATAGTGAATTCTATACTAAAAGGGAACTTGCAGAGTGGTAACAGATATAATAATAATATAACAGGCATATATCATCAATATAAATAACAGATAATGGTGTCAGATGTCACAGGTGAACAGATACAGATAATAGCATATATATATAACAATGTAAATAACTAGCAGCAACATATTTCAATGGTTGTTTCAATTGAAATCAAAATATGAGAATGTTAATCGTGAGTGGTTGCTCACCTTTCGAGGCTAGAGAAGATAGACAATGAAGTTGAGTTACGAATTCAGGCACGAATTTCCCAAAGCAAAGTGAGATGGGCACGAATATGACGAACAATGCTGATAACACGAATCGATGAAATAAACTAAATCAGTTTTGACATAAATGAAAATATATACATTATTATTATATTACATATATAATTTCCCTCTCAATTTTTTTAATTTAAGGCAAATCAAAATAATATAAAATTCATTATTTGAATTAACTCATATATTGGAGTCAAGTATATATCAATATACATAATATATGTTGAAATAATTTCTTATGTATATATAATCAACCATATCATTACTTATATATAAAAAAATATAAATCAATATATTTAACTTACCTACATAAAACACTTTGGAATCAATAATACATAAACAATTGTATAGGAACATATTTTATTAACAAACTAAACTTTGAAAAATAAAAACTATAACTTCTATAACATGGACATATTTATAACCAGCAAGTTAAAACCAAACCCAAATTATGATATAAAATATATATAAGTAAACTGAACCAAAACTTATATGCTTTTATAATTAACAATATATATATATATATATATATCACTGTTTTTTTTTCAAATACATACACTGCTATATAAACAATCCGTTATAAAACTTTAAAGTAAGCTCTTATATATCTAACTAATATCAAATATACATGAAACAACTTTATATACTCTTATATTGTACTATACCAAAATATCTAACTAATATAACATAAATAACAAATATATACCAATAAACAACTTTGTATAAAATATATATGAATATACACTTACGTAAGTAACATACACAGACTAATATATATAAACTAAACAACCGACACAACATAAACTTTACATAGACTACATATAACATATTATATACAACCCATATAACTATATATATGTGTGTATATATAAACAGATCTTACGTGTGTGTGTGTATATATAGCAAACATATCCATAAAAACCTTTATATTATAACTCCTTTGAACATATTTACAATATACAACACCCAGGATATATAATGGCCTATCAAGCCATATAACAAAATATATACAGATTGTATAAACTTTATATAAACAGAACTGTCATATATATATATATATATAGGTATTTTTTTTAAAAATCAAAATTGTTATATCATAAAACATAAACAAAATATTAGTTATATATAATACAGGCCACACAAGGCTAAGGTGGAAGAAAAACAATGGAGCCAAGCTGAGCTCGAAAATGAAGAGAAGTGGGTTTGTTTCAAGGCAGAGGAGATAAGCACGAAACAGCTGGAGACTGGGTGGGTGATAAGCGGTTTGAGTGGCAATGATGTGGCGCGGATCGGCCGCTAGTGGTTGGAGGACGGTAGGAGGAAGGGTGCACGCTGAGTGGGTTCCAAGCTCTAATATGCATATGCGAAAAGAATTGAAGGAGATGGATGTTGAGGGTTACAGGAGAAAATGTTTATAGCCTGATGATGAAAGAAAGAAGTGAAGGGTTGGAGGAAAACAAAGAACGAAGCATCAAAACATTGTAACAACGGAAACAAAAAGTCAAGCACACGAGAATTTATGATATATAAATGCAAACAGCTGTATTTTAGGAATTATAAAAGCCAATAGCCGCTCAATTTAAACGGCGGAATCTGAAAGAGACGTTGGAAATCAAAAGTAAGAATTCGGAACCGGTACGATTTCCGTTTCATGTGGATTCCGCTACGTTTCGGACTTTGAATCATAGAAATGAATATACCGCAGATGTCAGCATGACAAAACAGTCAAAACGGTATATAGATATCAGTGGTACGATCATCGTATCAAAAGTCAATAATCGGTACCAAAAATGCTGCTAAAATTCTCGAATTTAGATAAACGGAGCAATAGCAATTCAAATTTGGGAAAATGAAAGATGACATCTCACACAAAATATGATTTACAAATTTTCTATTGAAAAAATATTTAGGTTTGGAGAACATTTTATTACCATCAAATTTAACTGATTTAAATTGAAATAAATTTACACAAGAAAATAAACTTCCATATTATCATGTGAAAATTTACTATGAGCAATATTCTTAAATACGTATTCCAAATATTAAAGTTTTGTTTCAAAATTCCAATTTTTAAAATTTCACAAAAATTCAGTTAATTAAATATTAAAACCAATAAAATTTTACAGGTCTTACACTCTCCCCCACTCAAAACTTTTCGTACCCGAAAAGGAACGAGGTAGGAGAATAGAAACAACCAGAAAGAAAATAAATTGAAAAACAAAATAAAACAATTTATTTAAAACCATAGAGGTTTCAACTTAAATTGACTAATATTCAATAATTTAATTTTAATTCAAGGTATTTCAATAAGTTGATTTGATTTTAATTTATTAATTTATCAAAAACAAAATTTATTTTATTTATCACATTTATATAATTATCCTATTATTCAATTTATCCTATTAACATTTCTGTGAAATTAAGTGTAAAACATTTATCATAACCACTCAAATTTATTTAAAATTCTTTCATACCATTTTATATTGTATATTATTCAATTTCAAATTCAACTTCTGAATAATTTAGGTAAGTTATATATATTGGAATGATATTAAGTATTATATAAGAAAATTTTATCAATTCAATTATTTCAAGTTTAAACATTTGTTAAAATTTAAGAGTTTAATTTCTGATTTCATCTCAAACTGTTTAGAGATAAATAATATATATTCAAATTTAAATATTTATTACAAATTTTGGCTTCATTTTATAATTGAAATCTTCCTTTAACATAAATTTTAGAATTTAAATTTCTGATTCACATCAAACTATTTAGAGATAATTTGTATATATATAAACACTATATATATCAAATCAAATCTATTGTCATATGATTATATATTATACAAATCAAATCATACCTAAGAAAAACAAATCAAATTCATTTTCCAAAACAAAGTGTATCAAAGCTAGTAATGGTCTCTCCACTCTGAAACTCAGAAATGAATTTCGATGATGCAGCCATCAACACTGAAATTATTTTCCAACGACAAAAGAGCAGAGCATTGACTTAAATATTTCAAATTATTCAGAAAACAATTTCTATTTAAAATACTTTAAACAATTTAAATTTTAAAACTTTTAAAACCAAAGTTTGAAATCACCGGAAATTAACTTCCCAAATTCTTAATGTACATCCATTTCAAATCCTAAATCAATTTATAAACCAAGTTTATAATTTATTTACTAATATTATGCCATAGTCAATGGTTTACAAGATAATAAATGAAAATCCAATATTATCATTTTGTTAACCAATTCATTTAACAATAATTTTTAGAAAATTTACTTATATATATAATATAGTCACACAAAATTTATTTATTTATCAAATTTGAAAACAATATTGTGTCAGTTTGCTCTGTTCAAGTGTTTTGGAAATCCTATCGATAGCGTTGTTTAGATGAATCGATCGAAAACCCAAATCAACATCAACAACTCAAACAACATAATATATATATATATATAATTTTAATATTAATTTACAAATACACTTCCTGGCTCGGCGATAAAAGAATGGATTTCAATGCAAGGACAGAGATTCAAATTTGATGGATTCAAATCAAAGAGAATTTTTGATTCAAAGATAGGACTGAAACTAAGATAAGATGATTAAATAACAAAATAGGAAGATGGATATACTAATATTGACCGCGGGCGACCTTAACCCGGTCAACCGTGATTTCAAGAATATGATCGATGAAGAATTCTGAGGCAAATCGACATTCGATCGCAAGAGATAGAATTCAGGCATAGCAGGAGATAGATAGCATCGTAAACCGAGGATACAGAAATCTCCGGTAAATCAATGCCTCTTGTAAAGGAGTTTCACCCCTTTACAAATTATTCGAAGATTTTTGAGACCGCCGATTTGTTATAGAGATTGTTTGAAGTGGAGTTATGGGATACTCCAGAATTTAAATAGGGAGAGATAAGGAAGGATTTTGGAACCAAGGGAAACGTTCCAAAATTCAAAGGAAACCGAGCCAAAGAGGAAGGGATTCAAGCTCGAACGAAAGTGATTCCATAATTAAATTTACCCTATATGTCGAGTTTTGCCTAAAAGAAAAGTTCTGATACCAAATATAACATCCCTATATTTTCAACCATTCACGTCTACACACGCCGGATTTTAAATTGTTTAAAATACCAGATTGTTAATTTATATTTTGCAAAAATCAGCATATACAGTAAATAAAATAATCACAGAATCACAGACATAGAGTAATATAACAATAATACAGTGGAAACAAGAGAATAGTAGTTTATGAAGCTACTATATATATAACAGAGTTAAATAAGTTACAATAGAAATTCAATTAAAATAGTCAAATATAAGATCAGAATACATCATTGGAAGCAACTGAATAACTTTAAGCTGAAAAGATGTAGATGGATCTCCAAACGAAGCTTCAACTCCAAAGGTGAGTCTCAAAAGCTATATCACTCAGTCTGACTCGAGCGTAAAGCAAAACACAAAACACTCGAGTCAGGATTAACATTCTTATATCAATAAATTCAACTCAAGTGAAATAACAACTAGAATTCAAATAACTCAAAGGAGGTTTGGGATAACCATCCACTAAGGATCCGCTAAACTGTCTACTATGTAGTAATATACGCTATTATAATAATGTCTAAAGTAAAGTATAATATATTTAAACATAGCGTTAAGGCATTATCCATATCCCCCTTAACATATTTTATAGTGCCAATAGTCTATACAGTACCGTAGTCCCTCCTGATCGGGAAGCCACCAGAGAATACTCCATAGGTACGACGCAAATCAAACTCGTAGTAAAGCACGCTAGGGTAGGTGACATGGCACAACTAGGCAATGCTCGGGTAGATGTACCAATTACACTTCCGGACCGGTGGTAATGCATAGCAGCCACTACCGCCAACCTCGAGCCACACTCCCAAAAATCAAAGGTGCACCTAATCAATCACAAAGTAATAGAATGATATCGAAGAAGTGTGTCCGATCAGAGGAGCTACCTCATTAGCCCGTTGATTGCTCATGTTTTAGCTACCTTATGCCAACTCACGGGAGTCGGGTCCACGTATATACCTTAATAGAACGTCGCCACCATCCTACTTCATTTTGGAACCTCTACCGCGTACACGGTTGTTAAAGTGTTTTCGGAGTTGGCAAAGAGTATGACAACTTCCGATCCCGGTCACTTCAACAGCCAACCGTTATTACAGCACCGCGATCATTTCAAAATATTTTATACTTCAAAACCAAAATATCAATGCCATTTCAAAACCAAATACGATATCATTTCCATTCAAATATATCCATTTCCAAAATCATAGCACCTCAAAGTTATAACATTTCGAAACCAAAAAACTTAAAATTATGACACTTTGGAAATTATAACACTTTGGAAATCATAGCACTTCAAAATCATAATGCTTTGGAAATGTAATCATTAGGAAATCATAATACTTTGGAATCATAACCCTTGATAATATAATACTTTGAAATCCATGACTTTGAAATCAGAACCTCCACCACTTAAACAGTTTAGATATAAATAATATATATATGTAATAAAATAGGTTATAAATAAAATAGTTTATATGTATATAAATAGTTATAAGATAATATAGTTTAAAATAAAATAGTTTATATAAAATAGTTTATATTATTTATATAAATAATTTAAAAATACTTTATATAATAAACTAGTTTCCTCAAATCTCACAAATCGATTCCAAATCAATTCAAATTCCAAATTCGCATTTAATCAAATCTCAAATTCCTCAATTTCAATCCAAATCAGTTTCTCAATAAACCATTTCAAATTATATCAATTTCAAATACTGATTTGAACCACAACATAAACCATTTCACTTCCAATATATTTCAAAGCTCTAATATTCAACATATTCAAAATTAAATTTGAAAATCTCATGTATATCAAAATCACTTTAATATTATTTAGCTTTGGAATATTCACTTAATAAAATACAATATCATTTAAATAAAAACCCAAATTTCAAATCACTAAATATTTCCTTCAATTTATTTAGACTTGAAATATTCATTTAAATCATCTTAAACCAAAACCATGTTATAAAGTCATATCTTTAAATCTCCAAATTCAATAAGTTTCAAATTTATTTAATTAAAGACAATTCTTAATTAAATACCATTTCAAATAAATTTTAAATCCACTTTATATTAAAACTTATTTATAAAATAATTTCAATATCAAATAAAACCATATATATATATATTTCCAAAACGATAGAAATCATTTTCAAAATACTTATATATAGAGCAACGGTGTCTGTATATAATTTTCTATCCTATGGTCAAGTGATACGGATATATATCATTTCAATCCGCAATTTAAAATATATACGGGTATATATCATTTCAACCTGCAATTCCAACTTCAATTCAATGAAAATCGCTCGGGTTTATCATTTCAACCTATAACGATTTTCTCCTATTCTACAGATCGTTCGGGTATGTATCATTTCAACCCATAGTGAATTCTATACTAACAGAGAACTTGAAGAGTGATAACAGATATAATAATATAACAGGCATATATCATCAATATAAATAACAGATAATGGTGTCAGATGTCACAGGTGAACAGATACAGATGGTAGCATATATAGAATAATGTAAATAACTAATAGCAGCATATTTCAATTGTCGTTTCAATTGAAATCAAATTTAATAAATATGAGAATTTTAATCGTGAGTGGTTGCTCAACTTTCGAGGCTAGAGAGGATAGACAAAGAAGTTGAGTTACGAATTCAGGCACGAATTCGCCAAAGCAAAGTGAGATGGGCACGAATATGACGAACAAGCTGATAATACGAATCGATGAAACAAATTAAATCAGTTTTGATATAACTGAAAATATATAGATTATTATTATATTATATATAAATATATAATTTCACTCTCAAAGATTTTAATTTAAGACAAATAAAAATAGTAAAAAATCATTATTTAAATTAACTCATATATTGGAGTCAAGTATATATCAATATACATAATATATGTTGAAATAATTTCTTTTGTATATATACTCAACCATATCATTACTTATATATATAAAACGAATATATATAAATCTATATATTTAACTTACCTACATAAAACACTTTGGAATCAATAATATATAAACAACTGTATGGGAACATATTTTATAAACAAACTAAGCTTTGAAAAATAAAAACTATATCTTTTATAACATGGACATATGTATAATCAGCAAGTTAAAACCAAACCCAAATTATGATATAAAATATATATACGTAAACTAAACAAAAACTTATATGCTTTTATAATTAACAATATATATAAATATATATATATCACTGTTCTTTTCAAATACATACACTGCTATATAAAACAATCCGTTATAAAACTTTAAAGTAAGCTCTTATATATTTAACTAATATCAAAGATACATTAAACAACTTTATATACTCTTATATTGTAATATACCAAAATATCTAACTAATATAACATAAATAACAAATATATACCTATAAACAACTTTGTATAAAATATATATGAATATACACCTACGCAGGTAACATACACAGACTAATATATATAAACTAAACAACCGATACAATATAAACTTTACATATACTATACATAACATATTACATACAAAAATATGACTCTATATATATAAACAGATCTTACGTGTGTGTGTGTATAGAAAATATTCTCATACAAACCTTTATATTATAACTCTTTTGAACACATGTATAATGTACAACACCTAGGATATATAAATGGCCTATCAAGCCATATAACAAAATATATACAAATTATATAAACTTTATATAAATAGAACTGTCATATATATATGTATGTATGTATGTATGTATGTATTTTTTTTAAATCAAAACTGTTATATCATAAAACATAAACAAAATATATGACTTACCATGTAATACAGGTCGCACAAGGCTAGGGTGGAAGAAAAACAACGTAGCCAAGCTGAGCTCTAAAATGAAGAGAGGTGGGTTTGTTTCAAGGTGGAGGAGATGAGCACGGCACAGCTGGAGACTGGGTAGGTGATAAGCGGTTCGGGTGGCAGTGATGTGGCGTGGATCGACTGCTAGTGGTCGGAGGTCGGTAGGAGGAAGGGTGCACGCTGAGTGGGTTCCAAGCTCTAATATGTAGATGCGAAAAGAATTAAAGGAGAGGGATGTTGAGGGTTACAGGAGAAAATGTTTACAGTCTGATGATGAAAGAAAGATGTGAAGGGTCAAAGGAAAAAAAAGAACGAAACATCAAAACATTGGAACAGTGGAAATAAAAAGTCAAGCGCACGAGAATTTATGAGATATAAATGTAAACAGCTGTATTTTAGGAATTATAAATCCAATAGCTGTTCAATTTAAACAGTGGAATCTGAAAGAGACGGTTGAAATCAAAAGTTAGAACTCGATACCCGTATGATAACCGTTTTCCATGGATTCCGCTGCATTCCAGACTTCGAATCATAGAAATGAATATACTGCAGAGGTCCGCATAACAAAACAGTCAAAACAGTATACAGATATCAGCGGTACGATCATCGTATCAAAAGTTGATAATCGGTACCCAGAATGCTGCTAAAACACCCGAATTTAGATAAATGGAGCAATAGCAATTCAAGTTTGGGTAAACGAAAGATGATGTCTCACTTAGAAGATGATTCACAAATTTTCTGTAGAAAAAATATTCAAGTTCGGAAAACATTTAATTACCATCCAATTTAACTGATTTAAATTGAAAAAAAAATAAACAAGAAAATAAACTTCCATATTATCAGGTGAAAATTTACTATTAGCTATATTCTTAAATACGTATTCCAAATATTAAATTTTTATTTCAAAATTCCCTTATTTAAAATTTCACGAAAATTCAGTTAATTACATATTAAAACTAACAAAATTTTACGGGTCGTTACATAGAAGACTTGTATATTTGTGGGAACAAGAAAATAAACCCATAATTTTGGCCATGAGGGACGAAACCTTTCGAATAATGAAGAGTAGAGCGGGATACCTATGTCCGACTGACTTTCGGTTGTTGCGGGAGTGTTCCCTTCTTGAATGGGGATCAATACTTTGATTTATAACCAAGTCTATCCATATTAAAGCTCGGATCTTGTCCCATGCTATATTAAATTGTTGCTCTGGTTGTTTGAAGTGAAGGGGGACCTTTGAGATGGACTCCAAAGCTTCGGCGATGTTTTTTCCTTTGCCGGAGGGTGCCAAAATACCAAAGTATCGGAGCCTTACAACGACAAGATCTAAAGGTTGATTCCTATGAAGGATCTCCTGTACCAGTTTCTCCTCATCCAAATCCAGTTCACTAAGGGCTTTCTTCCTCATCTCAACGATATATTCCCAAGCCTCAGCAAGCGATCGAGGTAGCCCTCTCCAAGAAAACTCAAGTTGCAATGGATTAGGACCTTAGCGTTGTATTCGACAATCAAAGGATCAAATATGTCCTAAATCTCATTTCGGTCAGCTTCTTTAGCATCTGCCAACTAGGCCTCAATTTTCTCTCTAACTTCATTCCGGTCAGCTTCCCTTGCCTCTTCCTTGAGGACTTCGATTTGAGCAAGGTGCTCGTCAAGTTTAATTTTCAGCTCCTAAGCCTCGACAGCCTCTTCACAATACTTTTGAGATTCCTTTTGAGCCTCAAGTTTTTCTTCCTTCTCTTTTTTAAGAAGCTCTTCCAATTCCTCAACACGGTGGGCTATAGTGTGTCCTTATCCAAAGCAAGCACACTATTGTGATTAAGGGCAGCATCCAGCTCCTTTTTTGAGCAATTTCCAAACGACTAACCGCCTCGGATGTTTCTTTATCACTCTTCTCTGCTGCGGCTGACTTCATGGTTAACTTCGCGATCTCATCATCATGGTGTTTGATTATGTCTTTATCATGGATCGCCTCTAGCTTAAGGCAATCGATTTCATGTTGCCTTTCAGTAAACACCTCAAAGATTTTCTCAGCTAAGTGCTGGAACGCTTCATGCTGCACAAAAATATTATTGACACATGCAAGTGAACTCGATTTAGCACTCCCTGAAATTGTATGGATAGAAAAAAGAAATTTTAGCCTATCAAATCAGATGTTTGGAAAACTGACCTTATGTTCGACCAATCTTTCTGCCGTTGAGGTCTTAGGAGCTGTAGCAGTCAAAGCTGGATTGGAAGCAACAAAGGACGTTTGCTCGACCAGCACTCACGAGGCTGTCGAGAACCAGATGAACCCGAATGATGCTCGGGTGGCACAGTAGTTCGGGGATCATAAGAAGAGGTCTGATCATCGCTATGTTAAGGAGGATTAGGCTGAACTTCCTAAAGAGACGATTGAGATTTGGACTTATGTTTAAACGAGGAAGACTTCCTTGAACGATGACTTCTTTCCCGGCTGTCATCCCTTTCTCGACGCCTGCCCGAGTTTGGACTGCGACTGGATCCATGCTGTGTCGAGGAATCCTCAAGCGATCAAGGACGGAAATGAGACATAGCACCTGCAAACCAAACAAGAGCATATAAGTAACCATCAAATAAAATATAGACAAAAATCATGTAATGAAGTGCGCATAATTGTGAGTGTCCTAGTGTCCCCCCAACAGACCAATTACTGTGGCCTTGCTCATAAAAGTGATTCCCTTTTGCTAGTGGGAGGAATGTCATCACCGGTCCTGGTAGGAGAATTAAGCCCACTAACACTAATATTGGGAAATTCAAAGGTCATGATAGCGTCAGTGATCGAGAGACTCGAGAATCCTTCCATTGAACTTTCCAAAGGCTGAGAAGAGGCTCTTCTTCAACAGAGTTGATGATGAACTCAGGCTTTTTAGCAGTTTTTCTCCTACGGAGTTTGTAAGCGAGCCTTTTCCCTTTTCTTATTGGTGCAGGAGATTCTATGCCTTGTGACAATTCGACCACAGGCACATTACCTGGACCCACATCATCATTGCTAGGCTCGTTAATGTCATCACTTCTAATTTTTCCTTCTTCGACGTCATCCTAAGCCTCCTAGACTAGGGGCACAATAGGGTTATCGGTGTCACTTTCCTGTTCGACCATGTTTCTTTGCAATATAATGCTTCCTAAAAGCTCGATGTTGCGGCGTTCTTCTAGCAACCTAAAAAAAGATAACCACTCACAGGTTACAAGGGATCTGATATCCCTATCCTTGACTAGGTGGCGTGGATTGCAGAAACCGTCCTTGAAAAACTATCGCCGTTAGGTCGTGGATGGACACCTATAAATTTTCAAAGTATTTTTTAGTTTAGAATACGACTTGGACTAAAGAATTGGAGAATAACATGAAGGCATCATTTACATCCTATGTAACGACCCGAAATTTTCACACTCGAAAATTCCAGATAGTTATGAAAAGAAGAAAGAGATAGAAGAAGAAGAACATAAACACCAAACATCTCACATTCGCAACGGATAAAATATAATAATAAATAATAACAGTCTACAAGAGAATATTATAACTGTCAGTTACATTCTAATACATCAGAGTTTCACATTATATACAGTCACTGAATATTTACAATTATCATATCTCAGGTAACAATAATATAAATACAGCGAAAATACTCTATACGCTCCTGCCATCCAGCTCGCCTCTTGAGCTCCAGAACGTACCTACCTGAAAATCTGTAATACTCGGTCTAACCCGAGCATTACACCAAAGTAACACCTGGGTCAGGCTGGAAACCAGCGTGAGTAAACCCAACTAACATGGAATACCAAAGCAAACAACTATATAAAACCAGGGGTAACTTATATAAATTTAACCAATTCACAATTTGCTATAGACAACACATATTTCACTTAATTAAATTTCTAAGTACCAAACTTACATGAAATAATCCAAATGATAAACACAACATTTCATATCAGGGATATCAACTCATTCAAAGCGTCCAATGCCAATCAATCGTTCATAAGCAAATTTTATCGCTTCCAAATTAATTCAATTGATTCTAATTGAATTTCTAACCTCCAATCACTTAGATTCTTTACCTTGTCAATTACTTAATTCAAATCAAATAATTCAACCATCCCTTCAATATTCATCTTAATTAATCATCCCGAATTAATTATCCTTCAATTCCATTCAATCATCTATCTTTAATTAACTTCCCAATATTAGTTATACTTAACCAAAATCAATAAGTAATCTCAATTTCTTCATGAATTAATTAACTATATTAATTACATTAATTCTTAAGTACTTATATTAATTAATTCTTCATATCTCACTTGTTATTGATTAATCAATTCCAATTTATCAACTTTAATCACAACATAAATTATATAAGCTTATGACTTCCAATTATATTTCGATTTATCCTCAGCTAAATTAATTATATCTAATAAGCAATCATTAATTGAACCGCAAACATTAACTTCTTGATTTATCTCAACCTGTGAGTATCTACCCCTTTTATTTACTTCATTAAATAAATTAATTCTCCTTAATTAAATTATCTTAATTTATCTCTCGTTTAATCACACCAGTAGTTTTATTTTATTAATTACATTAAGTAATTACTTATTAAACCATCAAATGATCATTCCAAATTAATATAAACTTAATTAATTAACCCAAATCATTAATTAATTTAATTGATAAATTTTTCATTTAAATTATCCTACCTAATTAATGAATCATTGATCATTGACCCTTACTGATTTTTAAACAGAACCATTTTCTTATTCATGGTTTAAGTTTACAACCATTTAAAATCCAAATACCTCGAGTCAAACCACAATTAACTCGAGAAATAACCAAATCTAAAATCACTAGATCATCAGCACACATCCAAACAATTCAATCATTCATCCATTTGTTTAAATTTAACCTTTAAAATTTAAATAAAATCCAGAGTGAAAGATTACTCACCTTTGATTCACAATTGGCAATCCACTTCATTCAATTTACTACATCCAGTGATTATTAATTTATTTTTTTCTCCAGAGATTTTTAATTCATTACTCCCTAGTTATTAATTATTAACCTTCATTGTTAATTTCTAAAACCTAATTCCCATTTGAAAATCACTAATTACAAATTACTCAATCAATAATTGCAAATCAGTTACTTAATTAATCTTTAACTTATTTCATGAATTATCAATCAAACTGTCTTGATTTAAGTTTTGAAAAGCATTTAATTTAAAGGATTTATAAATGGTTAATCAATCCCAATTTCCTTTACTTACCTCTTTTTTTTAACCTAGGGTTTAAAAATAAACAGTGCTGAAATAAATAAAAATAAAGAGAATAAAATTACACACAATTGTCGACACTTCCACTGCGATTGCATAAGCTACCTCGAAGCTCGCATGACCACGCCGCCTCCTGACGCGATTCACGCGAGTCGTTCCCCCTACAGTCGCGACTTCAACCCTTAACGCGTCGCATCTGGCCGCGATTCGAGTCGATGAGCTTCCACTTGGATGCTCGCAAGCCTGGAAACTCCAACGGTTCCAAGTCGCCCAAAATCGAGTCGTGCCCCTTGGCCCAGAAACATCGATCCTCTCCCTCCGTGCGCGACTCAAAATCGCGATCTATCTCGTGAGACTCTCCCCCCTTTCGATTTTCCATAGCATGAAAGGGCTTCGGCCATGAAAGATTTAATTTTTTTTTCTTTTTATTGAGTTCGATCTCATAATCTGTTTTTGGGAAATAGAGGGAGGGACGGGATTATGATATAGGTTAGAAAAAGCTTCCTAAGTACGCCTTTATTAAATAATTAAATATTGAAAATCTCGAGTTGTATATGCGAAATCCCAAACCCCGAATCAAACATGCCAACAGACCCTTATAAGGTTTTACCCGCGTTCCGAACACAATGGGACGTGTTTTGGAGGCTAATTTGAACATATGTGCGAGTTACGGAATTAAACGATCGATATTAAATTAAATCGATTAAAATAAATCTAAGCGTTTCGAGCTGCCAGGGTCAAACGACAACTCTGATTGCTACAAAAATTAAAATCCGATAATAATAACTATTACCGATCCAATGGAACTGGTTTCGTCGAATTCTGAGACTGTGCCTCGGAAGGCTATTTTTAAATATCGATTCAAACGATATATTATTAAAATTGAACAAATCACCTTTAATTTAAATTTCAACAATTCTATTATCTTCAGTATTATCATTATAAATTTTATAAGCCTTCAAATTATTTTAAACTGGCTTAGAATCTCATATTCAGCAAGTTACCCAATTTTAATTATTAAATTCAACATTTAAATAATATAATTCAATGATTTAATTATCAAGCAAATATTGATATCTTGAATTCAAGTTAAAATCAACTTTTAAATATTTTAAAATCAATTAACTATTCAAATTTAAATGGTTAGAAATTCCGGGTCATCACATTCCTCCTCCCTTAAAAGAATTTCGTCCCCGAAATTACTAATTAGGAAGAATTGACCAATACCCATTTACCTTCCTCCCAAAACTCACAATTCAACATCCTACCAACTATCTTTTATTAAAGACCCACTATCACCTTAACCAACTACCCAAAACCTCCTATAGTTTCAATCAATACCCTTTTGCTCAATCATTTAAATTTCAATTTAAAACCAAATTTTGCATTATCAAAATTTTCTCAAAATTTTTCTAACTCCCTAAATTTCTGAAAATTTTTGCCGGCGTCTCCTTTGCGCGGCTAGCTCGGTACAACTACAAAAGGCCTCTACGGGCTTCCAAATTCCAAAAGAAAACAAAAACCAAGTGGCTACATCAAAAACCCAATCCAATTTCATACAGAAACTTAAATACATACCTTTTGTCGGGCAATTCACATTTATCTTTTGGAATCAAATCCAATTTTCTTTTCCTCCTTTCAATACCTGCATAATCTACTTAGCAATAATATCCAATCATAGCCCTTTCAAATCTTTACATACTTTTCCTTACAGAAGTTTTCATATCCATTTCTATTCAAACTAGTTTTCCCCACTTCATACGATTTTAATTTACTTTAAATTTGAATATTAAATTTTATCTTTCAAGTATAACTGATTCATATTAGTTCATCTACAATTTACTTTAAATTTTCAATTCGAAATTGTTTTGTCGTTAACAAAATTTTCTAACTCCCAAAATTTTGGAAAAGTTTTGGCAGCGTCTCCTTTGTACGGAGGAGCTTTTGCAATTTGACAAGAGATATAAATATATATACATCGACCCACCCGGTCGGAAAAAGCAAAAACAGATCATATTTCCTATTTTTATTGCGTAGGCGTACCTTCTTTTTAGCATTTTAAACAAGCAGCTTATTTATTTTAGAAATTAGTGCATCCAAATCCAGCCAAACAGCCTTCAGGTACCTGTAGTTACTCAATTTAAATATGTAAGTGTTAAATATAGAAAACCTATTAGTATTTCACTTATATTCAATAGCTAAACACATGTATATCATAAGCAACAAGCACCAAAACGCTTTCCATAAGCGATTTATATAATTTAAAGCTAATTCAATTCCTTTTAACCAATTCATAAGCCATTTCATTCAGTTTCAATGGGTTGCAACTCAATTTCTTACATCCAATTGGTTTTTAATCCAAACAAGCTCATATTCACTTCAAATGGTTCAAAATCAATTTTATTTAATCTCTATCGGCTCATAGAATTTTAATTACTTTTGTTTACACTGAACGACAATTATTTTTATGCAAATTCGACAATATTCGCTTAATAGAGTATCTAATTTAGTTTATAACTACTTCAAATTAATTTCAACTCATTCTGAATTTAATTTCATTTCATTTCTAATTTATTTACCAACCGTACATTGCATTTTATCTCATCCCCACATTGGATTCATTCAAAACAATTTACTCAACCACTTGATTAAATGTAACACGAGATATTTCTAATATGCTCGGGTCAGACCGGGTATTATAGATTTTCAGGTAGGTACGTCCGGGAGCTCAGGAGGCGAGCTGGATGGCAGGAGCGTATAGAGTATTTTCGTTGTATTTATATTGTTGTTACCTGAGATATGATAATTGTAAATATTCAGTGACTGCATATAATGTGAAACTCTGATGTATTAGAATGTAACTGACAGTTATAATATTCTCTTGTAGACTGTTATTATTTATTATTATATTTTATCCGCTGCGAATGTGAGATGGTTGGTGTTTCTATTCTTCTTCTTCTTCTACCTCTTTCTTCTTTTCATAACTATCTGGAATTTTCGAGTGTGAAAATTTCGGGTCGTTACATCCTTCCAACCATCGCCTTGTGAAGCCAGGCGGACAACAAACATAAAACCATTCGTGTTTAAAGACATTGAGCTTGTTCGAAGCACCAGTCAGAACTTGACAGTTGGGTGTGGGCTCGAGGAAAGTATAAGAAAGGCTTCCAGTTGATCGCTTGAAATTGTAAATGAACCTGATGTCTTCAAGAGATGGAGGGCGGAATAAAACATCCATAAATAGCAAGAAAGTGCGATGAAGAAAAGCGTAGGTGTTCAGATGCAGCTAAGCAGAAGCTATTCCCAAATAATTTAGCATCTCTCGGATTAAAGAATTAAAAGGTAGCACACATCCAGTCTAGCACATAAATTTATTACATGTCGTATACCCCTTTGAGGGCAAATAAGCCCTGTCATTCACCGAAGGGACTAGAACATCTCCAAATGGGATCCCATGTTTAGAGCACAACATACGCAACCTTAAAAATTCTGGAGGCCTAGGAATCCATCAGATTATCCAGAAATACAGCACCCTTTCTAGTGTCAAGGGTATGATTCATCTCGTCCACTGGAAGGATGGAAACATTAGAGAAAAGGTCAATCAACAGGCCGAAAATCTCTAGTTGCTCAGTTTGATGTTTAGGAGAAAGTATACCAGATACAGTCGTAGAACTTGACTCAACACCTGGATTGTTGTACTGTGAGAATTGTCCAGGAGACATTGCGGCTAAACGCCCTGAACATCTGGGGCCCATATCAATTAAACTCAGTAAATAATCAAGATTAGCAAATTTTACCTATCCCTCTGTGCTAAGTTTAAACTAGTGTGGTACAGTGTGTTGTGTGGTGCAGAGATAAACAGCTCCGAATTAAAAGAAAAAGTTAGTGACGAGACTTGGGATTTTGACCAGAGTGACAGCAACATACTTGCATATTCTCTGTGCACATACTCAATTATTCTGTGCACATACTTTCTGCTTCTGCTCACATCCTCATTGTGCATCATCTTGCCACACTACCTCTTCCCACAAAAAACCATCATATCCCTCCACCAAAAACCACATTCGCTTCAACAACCAAACAACCACAAGCACAACATACACTACAACAACCACCAAACAGCTCCACTGCCAAGTACCATAAACCTGTTAATCTACACAGTGATAGCACCATTCACCACAACCATCCACCACCTCCCAAACATCAATCTGTCAACACACCAATATAGCATCCCACTGCTTTGCCACTATCTCACTGCCTTGCCACTTCAAATCCTTCATACATACTTCTCATGGTACAAACATCAAAACCACTTCACTACTACATTACTACTGCATTAATCAACCAATCCACTACCATCACAAAAAAAACAACTCCACAACCAAAACATCACATCAAATACCTTCTACTACCAACCATAGTCAAAACTACTGCATCCTCTGTGCACATACAAACTTCTACCTACATACAAACTGTTGCCTTCAAATTGTGCATACATACATTCTTCAAACCGTGCCATTAACTTCTATATGGTGTTACATCTCCCTCTATCATCACTAAATTTCATATCCCCTCTGAAATACTCTACATCATTAACTCTCTCTACGTATCACCGTCCTCTGTGCACATTCCACTGCCTCACATCACCGCCTCTTCATCATCCCAATCATACCACAAACCACCCACTGCTTTGCATATCAACCATCTTCCTACCACTGTCAACATCCCTTGCCCACCACCATTTCAACCAGTGCAACTTACTATTACATACTCATACTACTCCTCAAACCTCCCCATGAACCACTCTGCATAATCATAAACATCACGAACCAACTACACACAATCCCTTATCATCACTACTGCCTGCAAATTCTCCTCCTTCAACATTACGAAACAGTCACCGTGATCACCCCAGCAACCTTCTCTAACACAGCTACTCAAACAAAAATTCAACACCATTCAGTTTACCCTCCTTCCAAACATCATCACTGCCTTGCCCAAACCATCAATCCCAACAACAACACGCTTCAATTTCCATCAAACAATCACTCCACAGCACACTTCTGCCCACAACAATACTGCCACAACCACTTCCACCTGCCTCGTACATTGCTTCCGATTCTCATCATTCCTCATACCAAATCTGCCAACCACTCCCCACAATAGTCATCACTTGCCTCTGCTTGTTTCTCTACCCACCGCCTCCTTAACCTCTTCAACTTCCTTTGCACATCTGCCTGTTTTTCTTCATCCCCTCTGATCATCTTCAACATTCCTTCAAAAGCACTACAATTCACAACACTTCAGCAAACCAGTGCACCATTATCATCATCACACTCCATTCACCAACCATTGCATACATCCCTCTACAACCTTCATCCAACAACCTCCAGCATAGCAGCACTTACGTCACCATCAACTGCCATTTCAAACTACATTCACCAGCAATCCACTTCCTCTATCTCTAAATCCAATTCCATCAACTTCATCATCACCTCCTTTCTTCCATCTTACCGACCTTCAACACCTCCTTCATTACTTCTAAACACCTCCTTCATAACCTCCCACCAGTGCATCCAATACCAAAACAATCTGGTCATCCCACCAGTGCAACCGTTATCCACCATCTCCTACAAATCCACACCAAACGTCGAACATCCAGTCGCTTGCAAATTAAATCGCAAATCAATTATCATCCGCGATAGAGCCACTCCCATTCGCTTTCCTCCACCAGCGACCGCAGTCACCCCTTCGAACATCGAATCGCCTGAACAATAATCCACCTTCTTCTAAAAAATTAGAAATTGGAATTTTGATGTGATGAGAATTGTTGTAATTGTGAAATTATTTGCCTTGCTTTGGTGAATTGTTGGGTTCCTTTTTTTAAATTTACTTTAGCAGGTCGGGTTCATTGGTTTAGGCCAAACCCGATAGAAGATGTTTTAAAAAACGAGTTGTTTTAAAAAAAAATTAGTGAATTTTGTTTTGGCAAATGAATTTAGTAACATTTATTTTAAGTTGCTTCTTTGATATTAAAAAAGCATATATCTTGTTCAAAATTTCCAAGGTGGAAAACCAGAAAATCGAAAAGAAGGAATCGCTTGCTAGTTCACTCTACTTGCCAAATAAAAATTGCTTGCTAAAAAAATCGCCGCCAAATTTTTTTTGCTAATAAGTCTGAACGTTCTGGTATCGTGCCCTTATCTCTTGTTTTATTTGCTTAGCATTATTGGTTGCTTGCATTTTCAGAAAACAAATTTCAAAAACAAAAAACAAATTTCATTCGTAGTTGCATTGTTAATTCTCATCTAAATTCTTATTTTGCATTCATCTCATCTTGTTTTTGTTTCTTAAGGACAATACCAAAATCCACATAACGTGGGGGATTTCATCACCTTTTTCTTGGCCCACAAATTGCATTTCATCTTAGAATTTGACTAATAATAACGGTTAGACTTTGGATTTAAGGGAGTCACGAGTTCACCTAGCGCTTAACTATATCTTGACAAGTTGTCTTCTTTGAACAATTTATATTCTTGGTGTCTAGGCTACGACAGAGCAATAATCATATATAAATATTTCGGTGATTCGTGAATATTATAGTTGTTGTTTCTCTAAAGGTATTTGAACCTTCGGTTGCATTGCAACAATGATTCGTGGTGCACCGATAACTCCTATCCATTACCAGGCTAGGAACTATTTTGTTGAATTAAAACAAAGTGTAATTATACAATTTTGGGTTAGGAGCTACTAAGGGCAGAAAATTTGTATTGAGTCCTTGCATTCACTTAATTGCATTAGTTCATGCATATTTAAAAAAAACAAAATCTAATGCTAAAAAAATTGTACATTTTACTTAAGTTAGTTCTTATTTGATCCATAATCCAAAAAAATCTTTTTAGATCTTTTCCTTTGATATTTTTCAATCAAAATAAAAAAAGCATTTTACTTGAGTATTTTTTAGAAAAACAAAAATAATATATATATATATATATATAATTCTTTCAAGAACAAAAACTAAAAAAGCATTAAAAAAGAATTTTTTTTTGAAAATCCAAAAAACAAAACAAGAATCAAATCTCCCTTTTGAAAAATAAATTATTTTTGATAAATACTTTGCTTTAAAAAAACATTTTTGAATGTCCAAATTTTCTTACTCGCCAAAATTTTACAATAGTTGTGCAAGTCAATATAATTCATATAATTTCACACCAAATTCTTATGGATATTTTAATAACAACTATTGTATAAACAATTTGGATTTGCAGAACAAAATTCTCAAAATAGTGAGCAACCCTAAACTCTTGAAAAGAGTATTGAAATTATTTGACCTTTACTTGAACAACGAAATCAAATTATAAATAATTCGAGTAATTCATATTTGTGCAATAACTCAAGTCAAGGATTTCAAAATAATCAAAATATGAATTCACTTCAAATTCAAATAATTTTGATTATAACCCATGTCAATTCAATTTCGAACTCCAAAATAAAGTTCAATATCAAAGTGAAAATGGAAACAACTGTTTAAATAATTTTGGCAATTGGAATAATTTCATTTATGGTGAAAAATTTTACTCTCAACAATTTCAATTTGAAAATTCTCAAATTTATAATTATAAATTTGATTTTGTTGAGAAATTGGAAGAAATTCAGAAAAATCACATAGATTTGTTGTTTGAAACATATATGAAACAACGTGAGAAACCAAATCAAATCCCAGTGTGTGACGAGTCAAGTGATAATCCTTATTTTACCAAAAATGATGATTTTCAAATAAAAACTTTTGAAATTGAAAACGACAACCATAGTGAAGTTGTTGAAATTGCGGTAATTGGTTTGAATTTCAATTTTTTGAGGATGAGAGACTCTATTTTAAATTCATCTTTCTTTTTTGACCAAAAGGAATTTCAAACAATAAATTTACACCTTGAAAATGATTAAATTGTGAATAATTCAACAAAGGAAGATGAATTTTGTGGAACATAATTTTTTTGGACTTTTCGAAGATGAGTTGTTCAATTCTGAAGGGGTATATTTAAATCACCATTTTGATTTTAAAATCAATAATTTTGAAGAATTTTTCAATGACGAGTTTGAATTTAAATTTGGAGAAAATAAATTTGAATTACATTCAATTGTTCTATATACCCTAAAAATCATTGAAAATAAACAACTCATCCGATGTTTAATAGATCAACATTCGTTTTTCCAAATCAACATTCAACTTAGAAACCTTTTATGGTTTGGTTTTTTGTGCTTAAGCTGTCTTTCATACTTGCCGAAAGAAATGAATTGGTCTTTGGAAGACCGTTTCATTTACTCTTTAACGATATATTTTTTGATGTCATCAAAATAATAATCGTTTCATTTTCAAATATAGGTCATATCTTTTTCTTCTTTCACTTAGGTTGACTGTAAAGACAGTCAAAATTAAGTGTGGAGGGGAGTCTCATCTTCATTTTTGATTTTTCATGGTTTATTTTTTTCATTTTCTTTCCAAATGAAAACTTAAAAATAAAACATAGAAACAAAAGAATCTCAAAACAAAATTTCTTTTTAGCATATTGATTTACTTTTGAAGAAACACTATAAGATAAGTATATGTTTTTGGTTATTAAATTGAAACTTTTGAAAATTTATTTGTCTCAACAGAAATAAAAATAAAACTTGATTACAAGAAACTATGGTTTTACCCATATATAGGAAGGTTCATGGATGATAATTATGAAGTATATCCTAACTGTAATCTGTTTAAGTGAGTGGATGATTTAAAGTAAAGACAATAACATTTTTTGTCCTCCAAGTTAAGTGGTGCTAAGATGATGTTGCAAAACTTTATATTTATAAAAAAAAGTTTATCAAAAAATTATTGTATACATGTATATATTTTATTAAAACCTACAGTCGATTGGTGTACACACTTGTGTGTACACTCGTCACGCTCTATACTCTTCTCAACCCATGAGGCAATGCATGGATGATATATCTGGTCTTAATTTTCTGAGTTAGGTGTATGTATAAAAATATTCATTAATAATGCCTACATTCTATAGGTGTACATCCTTGTGTGTACACTTGTCATGCTCTGCATTTCCCTCACGTAAGCCCGAAGGCAGTGCATGAGTGGTGTTTGCACAAAAAATGGACAAACACCTCAAAGTCGTATGATTTAGTTGATTTTATGTTGTTCTTAGCGGTTTGGGTGATTTATGCAAATATATAAAAAAACAAGGGCTAAACTGTAAAAGACACGCATATTTATAGTGGTTCGGCCAGAACGTGCCTACGTCCACTTTATATGTTATTCTCTCTTTTCTTTCAGATTACAAGTACAAAGCTTTGTATACAAGTATATGAAAGTTGTTTGAAAGTTCCTTCCGTGCTTGAGCTCTCAAACTTGTCTACCATTGTTGTACCCTTGCCCCTCTATTTATAGAGTGAGGCTGGGGGCAGGGGTCCTGGATGTATATAGCTGCTGGTGGACCTGGACTGGAGCAATCTGGCCTGGTAGCGTTGGTTCGGTATTTGTTGGAAGCGTTGACTCGGTGGTGGAAGCGTAGCTTGATTCGGTGGTAGAGGAAAGGAGGTTGGTTCGGCGTGGTCTTGGACCGGTGGTGTGTGAAGGGGATTGGTCCGGTCGTGTCTGAAGGGGATTGGTCCGGTCGTGTCTGGTCCGGTATGGTTGGTCCGGTGGTGGCTTCGTTGGTTCCTTGTCCGGTGGTGGAGGGTGGAGGTTGGTTCGGCTAGGCGTGGGGAGAAGGTTGGATCGGCATGTACATGGAGTAGTTTGGTTCGGCAGGGTGCTTGGAGTAGAGGTTGGCTTGGTAGCGTGGGGAAGGAGATGGTTCGGCAGTGGCATTAGTTTGGTGATGAGAATTCGTCCAACATTTGCCCCCCAAAGTGGGGCACATGCCTGCATGTGTCGCGCTTTGTTTTTCTGTAGTTGTGATAGCTTCATTCGGTTCCGAGGGCCGAACCATCCGGTCCGGTTATCTTGGGCTCGCCTATAAGTAGGGGAGTCACGCCTTCGTTATTTCCTACCGAGCGTGATAGCCGAATCAACCGAGTGCCGAGTCAACCTTAACTGTTCCAAACAGCCGAATCGAATGAGTACCGTAGCTCTCCTAACTGCCGAATCGAACGCGTACCGTAGCTCTCCGAACTGTCGAACCAAGTGAGTAGCCGAATGAACACATACACCTGAATTGCCGAATGAACACGTACACCTGAATTGCCAAATGAACATGTGTATTGCGAATGCCGAATGTGATATGCCGAATGAATCGTTGCGTTGGGAATGCCGAATGAACACTTGTATTTGAATCATGAGTGAAATCCCGGACTTATATACACTTGCTTGTTTATATTTCCATACTCCTTGTACTAACAACACGTCTTTCGCTTTTGTGTATGCAGATAAAATGTCTCAAAAAGTGGAAACCCGATCCGATAAACGGAAGTCCAAGGACAGAGCAGAGTCCTCCATAGTGCCCCCAGTTCGGGTCGAACGTCCTGGGCCTGCTCCGAGATCGCTAGTAGATGGGTATGGCCCCCAGGAGCTCTTGAATTCCCCGCCCGATTGTTTTCCTAGCTCCCTCAGGGAGGAGCAACTTGATGTCATCTCTCGTTCCTTCGGGATTGACAGGGCTCGCATGCTGTTGCCGGGAGAGGGGGTTATGCCATATGACCCTCCTGAAGGATATTTCGCTTACAGCAGATACCACTGTATGTGTGGGGCCATTCCTCCGATCAATGCATGGATAGTCAGCTTCCTTACCTATCTGAAGGTGGCCCCTCTCCAGCTCCAGCCCAATTCCTACGCTATTCTGGTGTGCTTATTCGTTATCTTCCAGAGGAGGTATGGGCGCCCTCCTAACCGGGAAATTCGATACTTGTATAATCTGAGAGGCTACAAGAAGGGGTCTCCGTATGTTAGTTTAGAAGCGGCCGTGCCCTTCAAACCGGTCTTGGACTTATACTCAAAGTTCACCATGTATAAGAAAGAATGGTTTTTTATCAGGGACGATTCTGTCTCCTTCCGCCTCTTCACTTCTGGCTGTAAGTTGAACTTTATTTACAGTTTCTTTATTCCGACTACAGTGCTCCTTCTGATATGCTTCTATTTCTTGCTAGCGACAGGTGGCTTTGCAGTCGTAGAGAGTGATTCCCTGGTCCAGATGGCTGCGGAAATAAAGGCCATTTCGGGACGGGACAGGTCGGCTTCTTTCCTGATCAGGAATGCTACTCTCCTGGAGCACAACTTGATCCTGCCACACCAGTCCGTGGTTAAGCAGAGAAACACGGCTGAGGAGAAGGCTGCCAAAGCCAAGGAAGGGGCCACGGTGAAGAGTGGCAAGAGGGAACCTTTTACAAAGCCTCCCATTGTTGGAGGTAAGAAACTTAAGAAGTCCGACGGTCCCTCTCCTAGTACTTGCCCACTTGCTCCGGAAGAGGAAGATGTGGAGGAAGATAGAGGTGAAGGTGAAGGAGGAGATGGACAGAGCGGTAGTGGCGTTGGTGCCTTAACCTCCGGGCAAGCGGGAGAGATTCATGAGTGAACGGATGATGCTTTCCTTCAAGCTTTTGGGGAGTCGGAGGAAGGATCGGCTTTGGTTGAGAAGGCAAAGGGGGTTAACAAGACTGGGGCTGGCACCGATCCATTTTCTGGGAGTTCTTCAGCTAAGGCGATTCCAGCGATTCAAGGTGAACTTTTGACTTCTGCAGACTCCATTTATGATAGGGACTTAGGAATATTTTATGGTTCGCTTCCGTCCTGGACTGAGATTCAGGACTTATTGCAGTATCTTACTCCTCCGCAGGGTTTGTATAATAGATGTGTCTTCTCACTCTTTTTAACCTAACATATTTCTCGAATTATGGACCACTGCATGTTCGTAACGCTTGTTCTTTATTACAGGGGCAGGAGAGGTGGCCAAAACTTCAGACCTTCGACACCGCCTTGAACAATACAAGTTACTCAGAGCCTCTGCCAAGCCTAAGCCTCCCACTAGTCGTCCAGGAGACGTAGTTAGCTACCGTCCTCTTCTTGGGGTCATTGAAGAGAGTATTCAAAAAAAGAAGAGGAGTCGCTCCTTATTTGAATCTTCACCTGATCCATAGCTTCCACCTCAACCTATTCATGATATCACGGAGGAGGACACTGAGTATATTCCCTCCCCGCATCCGCCTGAAAATCCTACTGTTATCCGCATAAAACGTCCCGACGTGCCTCGCAATCCCTTTGCCGGCCACACGGATTTGGACCCAAGCTCTCAGGATATCTTATTTGACGAGGCCACGGGCGAGCATCTTCTCCCCCGCAATCCCATGGTTCGGGTTCTTGATGAGGCTAAGTCCCTAGATCTGGATCTGCTCACTACTCGAATAGCTGCTATGGGGGACGAAGCCAAGGCCAACATCGACCGGGTCGCGAAGGATGCCAAGAAGTTAATGGAACATCACGCCCGATTGGCCAAGGCCGGGGAGGAGATAGGGAGTGCCAATATAAGGCTGCGGTTAGTGGTCGCCGATCAGGCCAAGCAACTTGTCGACCGGGCTATTCAGATTTCGCAGCATGAAACCGACTCCCAACGACTGAAGAAGACCATGGAAGAGGCTAGCAGAGCCGAGTTGCGGAAAATGGAGGCCGCCTGCAAGGAACGCATTGACATGGCCATTACTACGGTTGATGAGGTTAGGAGGGCGGATCTCGAGCAGGTTGAAGAGATATCTGGGAGGCTTGAAGCTGCAGAACTTGCTCAAGCCAAGCTGAAAGAAGAGATGGAGGAGATGAGGAGATCCCTCCAAGCTGAGTGCTCGAGATACCGGCGGGAGAGGGATGTTGCCGTCGCTAAGGTGCTGTCCTCCGAGGCCCGGGTGAGGGAGTTTGAGGAGAATGAGGGGATGATGGATGAGATGTTGCAGGACATGTACTTCCGTACCTGGAAGCAGGGTAATCTATCCTGGATGGATGACTATCCCCGGATCATGGTTAGGATATATCTCCGGGCTTTGGAGGAGGCCAAGACCGATGCTGATAAGGAAGGTGGAGCGGCATTCAGGATGGATATGGTTACCGCCCAGTTCTCAAAGGAGGAGAAGGTAGCGGTGAAGGAGGGGATGCGGCTACTTGCTGCGGAGGAAGACGGTGTGCAGTTGGGGGATGAGGACCAAGAAGCGGGTGTTGGTGAGTTTTCCCTTTTTAGCTTTTCATAACTTGATCGTTCGCTGTTTATCTGATGGATTCTTCTCCTGAATTGGACAGGTGGGACTTCTGGTCAACATACTGGGAGCTCCGATCCTGCCGTCAAGTAGATTCGGAGAGCTAGTAAGATGAGGGTGGAGCACTGATGCAGTTGACTACTTGATCCGATCCGTATAGTTTTTGGTTTTCTTGACTTTCCTGTCTATACTTAGTCAAAAACATTAGTGTATTTTCGGATTGTAATTATGTCATTGAACGACTCTACGTAATTTTATAACACGAGCTGATTCTGTTATATTTTGAATGTTGTCATTGCTTTTAATGTGTTGTATAAGAAATATAACCATGCATATGCCTGTGATTTGATTGTGTTTGACACTAAGCTTCTGCTTGTAATATAATTTCATGTTTTGCAATGTTAGTGTGATGTATGAATAAGTTATAGTTACATGTTCATGTACAAAATAAGAGAGTACCGCCCTTCATGTCTCGGCTGTGGACGGCAATTTTGTGCGCCCTGTAAGACTAAGCACGGAATGCTGTTGAGTGTCTCGTCATCCGATTGTAAGTTTCTGTTCCCATTAGTGAGCGTTCCCTATTTCATGTCCTGTACTTTCAAGCACCGTTACGGAGAATAGGAGAAAAGTTTTAAATGAAATGGAAATATAGGAAAAGTAAAACTTCCAGTCACGGAAGGCCGTCGATGTGCTTAAGTTCGTGGCAAACTGGTTTTGTAGTCACTTTCCCTAGCTGTGGGTCTTGGAGACATTTGTCACCCATCTTACGCCTCTGCGGGGAGTTTTCTTTTTTAACACAGCCGCACTTAAGACACATCGGAGCCGATCGCGCACAGTAACTACCCGGGCCATTATGGCCCGTAATCGCGGGTATTATTCGATTTACTGTGGCCGGCTAGCATCGGGGCCGATCGTCAACTGTGAACTGCCCCTGGCTGGCCACACCTTATGTTGGGGCTTATGATCGGTTCACAGTTGCCGGCGAGCCGAATCTCTGTAATGAGCTGCCATGGCATAATCGGCCTTCTCGGTGGCTTATACTCGGCTTATTACAGTCGGCTTTAAGGGCCGAGGCAAATAATGAGTTAACTCGCGGTAGAGGGATACCGGAGCAAAGTGTCTCATTGGCGAGGGCATAGTATCGTAGCGTACCTGTTAGATTTTGTCCAGGTGGAGTTGTGTTGTGAAGCTCTGAATTGAAATGTCATCTGCAAAGGATTTTGTCAACAGCAAAGGATAAAGCTTAGTAGCCAAGATATAAAGGAACAAGTGAACAAGAGCCAAGTTTTTTAAAGTGGTTCGGCACGAAAATGCCTACGTCCACTGATTCTCTTTGTTAATTCACTTCATATGGGCAGTGCAAGTTAAGAAAAGTATCGACGGAGGTGTCGGATGTTCCATGCCCTCTGGAACACCTCTCCGTCCACTGTTGACAAAATATAAGCTCCGTTGTGGAGATCTTTATGAATTGCATATGGTCCATCCCAGATTGGATCCAGCGCTCCTGGGCGCGGAAAGATTCGCTTGAGTACAAGATCTCCTTCTTGTAAGTTGCGATGTTTGACTTTGGAGTTGTATAGTGCTGCCACTTTTTGTCTGTGAGCTGCTGCTTTGAATGCTGCGTCATTTCTTCTCTCCTCAATTAGATCCAAAGACATGTGGAGGAGTTCTTCGTTTTCTTCGGGGTTGTAGTGGATCCTACGATGGGAAGGTACAATAGTTTCAACTGGGAGCATGGCCTCTGATCCGTATGCCAAAGAGAACGGGGTATGCCCTGTTGATGTTCTGAAAGAAGTGCGATAGGCCCATAGTGTTGTAGGAAGTTCGTCCACCCAAGCGCCTTTTGACTTTTCAAGCTTCTTCTTGATTAGAGTCTTGAGAATCTTGTTGACAGCTTCGACTTGTCCGTTTGCCTGGGGATAATCTACGGATGAGAAGCCCTTATGAATTCCGTGCTCTTGGCACCAGTCGGCAAATTCCTCGCTGTCAAATTGAAGCCCGTTGTTTGATATGATTCTGAGCGGAACCCCGTACCTGCACATAACGTTTTTGATCAAGAAGTTGATAACTTTAGTTGAAGATATTTTATTCAGAGGCTCTGCTTCCACCCATTTGGTGAAATAGTCGACTGCCACTATAGCATGTCTGGCCCCGCCTCGGCCCATCGGCAGTTCGTCAATTAAGTCAATTCCCCATATTGCGAAGGGCCAAGGGCTGGTCATCTGAGTAATTTCATTGGTTGGTAGTCGAGGAATCTTAGCAAATTTCTGACATCTGTCACATTTTTTGACGAAGTCTAAGGCGTCTTTGTTCAAGGTGGGCCAGAAATATCCATATCGGAGTATCTTCTTTGCCAGAGTCTGCCCTCCAGTGTGATCTCCCCAGCTTCCCTGGTGGATGTTGGATAAGATTTCTTTGGCTTCTCTTCCAGCAACGCACCTCAATAAGGGGTTAGAGAAGCCGCGCCGATAGAGGATGCCTTCTTGTATTGTGTAGCGGGAAGCTTTCCTTAGAATTTTCTTAATTTCATTTCGCCCGTCGGGTAGGGTGCCGTTTTGTAAGTATTCTCGGATAGGAGTCATCCATGTTTCTTCTTCGGTTGCAGCTATCTGATTTACTTGCTCGAAACTTGGTGCCAGCTGTTTTGAGATGGTTAATGCTCCGAAAATAGTGATGTTCTTCATGCTAGCTTGTTTTGCTAGTTCGTCGGCCTCTTGATTCTCTTCTCGGGGAATGTGTTTGATTAAATAGTGATCTAACTGATTAAGCAGTAGCCTGGTCTTCTTTAGATACGCTGTGAGTCGTTCTCCTCGAGTCTGAAATTCTCCCAGTATTTGATTTACAATAAGTTGAGAATCACTATGGAGACATAAAGAACTGACTCCAATTTCCAGTGCAAGTTCTAATCCGGCTATCACTGCTTCGTATTCTGCGTCATTGTTGGTGGCAGCAAATTCCAATCTTAGGGCGTAGTGCAGCTTCTTTCCCCTAGGGGTGATTATCACAACACCTGCCCCCGAGCCTTGTTCGTTCGACGCTCCATCTACGAAGAGATTCCACTTGACATCTTTTGCTATTTCAGATTGGTCCTTACCTTCGCTAGTAGTGAATTCGGTAATGAAATCGGCTATGGCTTGCCCCTTGATAGTGGTGCGAGGATGGTAAGTGATATCATATTGACTTAGTTCGATGCACCACTTAAGTAATCGCCCAGAAGTGTCGGGGCGATGGAGCATTTGCCTTAGCGGTTGATCGGTTAAAACTCTGATGGAATGAGACTGGAAATAGTGTCGCAGTTTCCGCGACGTGATAAGCAAACAGTATGCTAGCTTTTCAAGTTTGGGGTATCTGACTTCTGCCCCTGTGAATCTCTTGCTTACAAAGTATACGGGTCGCTGCGCGCGGTAGTCTTCTCTTACTAAAGCGGCGCTCGAAGCGTGGGATGATACAGCAAGGTGTAGGTATAGTTCCTCGCCTTCATTTGGAGTTGAAAGTACCGGTGGTCTCTGGAGGTGTCCGATTAAGTTAAGGAAGGTTGTTGAGCATTCGTCAGTCCATTCGAACTTTCCTTTGTCTTTCTTTAGAGCTTCAAGGAAAGGGATGCGTTTGTCGGTTGCTTTAGAGATGAACCTACTCAGGGCGGCCACTTTCCCGTTTAGGCTTTGCATCTCTCTTCGAGTAGATGGTGTCTTGATATCTTGTAAAGCTCGGACTTGTTCGGGGTTTGCTTCAATCCCTTTGACATGAACGATGAATCCCAGGAACTTTCCCGATGATACTCCGAAGGAGCACTTTAGAGGGTTCAGCTTCATTCCTTATTGGCGAAGTACTTGAAACATCTCATCCAGGTGGTTTATATGGTCGTTGGCTTTCCTCGATTTTACCAGCATGTCATCCACATAAACTTCCATAGTTCGTCCTATCAGTTCTGCAAACATCTTGTTGACGAGGCGCTGATAAGTAGCTCCGGCGTTTTTAAGTCCAAATGGCATTACCTTTTAGCAGTACAATCCTCGGTCAGTGATGAAGCTAGTGTGGTCTTGATCGGGGGCGTGCATAGGGATCTGGTTATATCCTGAGTATGCGTCCATAAAGGATAAAAGTTCGTGTCCGGCAGTGCTGTCCACGAGTTGGTCGATTCAGGGGAGTGGGAAGCAGTCTTTCGGGCAAGCGTCATTTAAGTTGGAGAAATCGATGCATGTTCGCCACTTCCCATTAGCTTTCTTTACCAGTACCGGGTTGGCGATCCATTCCGGGTAGATGGCTTCACATATGAAGTCATTGGCAAGTAAGTTCTTTACTTCTTCCTCGAGGGCTGCTGATCGTTCTGCCCCCATACTTCTCTTCTTTTGATTTACCGGTACCTTGGTAGGATCGATGTTTAGTGCGTGGCATGCTATGTCCGGGGAGATTCCAGTCATATCAGCGTGCGTCCATGCAAATACATCCATGTTGTGGCGAAGAAAATCAATGAGATGATTCTTTAATTCTCTTTTTAACTGAGATCCGACTCTCAGCAGTTTACTTGGGTCGCATTTGTCTACAGATACGAATTCCATAGCCTCTGCAGGCTCGCGGTGGCCTCCTCCTCTTTGTCCCTGGGGTCTAATTCATTGAAAGGATCACTGGTATACCGAAGAGGAGGGGCTTTCTTTAGTTGCTATGCTTCCAAGCTTTTCATGCAGAGAATAGTCTCTGCATTTTTCCCTTTATCTCTCCTGCGATTATTGCGAAGTTCGGTTACATAGCAGTCCCGAGCGGCGTCTTGATCCCCTTCTACTTCTCCCACTCCATTATCCGTTGGGAACTTCATCTTCAGGCACCATGGGGCGTGGACAATTTGGAAGTCGGACAAGGCTGGTCTTCCCAAAAAGGCATTGTAAGCCGAGTGGTTGTCTATTAGCACGAATGTTTGTTTTCGAACGGCGGAGCGGGGATGACTTCCCAATTCAACAAAGAGATCCAATTGTCCGAGGGGCATCTTTGCTTCTCCAGTGAAACCATGTAGCGGTTTGTTGCAGGGAGACACGTCCTTCATTGACAGCTTCATTTTGTCGAAAGCATGCTTGAACAGAATATTCACTGAGCTTCCAGTGTCTACTAGGATTCGAAAAACTTCAGCTGGGCTGAACCAGGCAGAGATGACCATAGGATCCATATGAGGGTATTGCCTTCCTTCTAGGTCGCGCCCACTGAATGTGATGTCATTATTTTCCTTTCGCTTCGGGCGACGTTCTTCCATAACAGAATTGACGCAGTCTCCATCGTTTCTGAGTGAGTTTCCATATCTTTCCATTTCTGCCCAGCTCTTGTCGGCGATGTGTGGCCCTCCTGATATTGTATGGACCACTATCTTCTCTTGGCTGGTACCGCTGGTGTTGTGATTTCCTCCGCCTGTCTCTGGGTGGGGCTGCCCTGGGTTTTCCTTGGTAGGAGCTGGGGTCCTGTCTTGTCCCTTTACAGCGTTCTAATCTCTTCCTTCTGATGTGTTCTTCGATTAGGTCGCGGAGGTGGCGACATTCATTGGTATCATGTCCATAAGATTCGTGGAAACGACAGAACTTTCCAGACTGGATTGCGTGATCTGACTCCTTCTTGTACGGGGGGCGCTTGTATGTAGGTTCGTCCTGGGTGGCCAGGAAGATGTTCTCGACTATTTCATTCAAGGGAGTGTAAGCGTCGAATCTCGGTCCTGGTCGGTACAAGCGCTTTTCTCCCTTCTTGCCCCCTGCATTGTCTCTGGAGTCGTTTCTCCGAATGTCCTTTGCTGCGGCTGGGGCGTTTCTATGAGCCACCTTAGCCTGTGGTCCTGTCTGCCTTTCAGTGGCAGCCTCTTCGAGTCTCATGTACTTCCCAGCTTCATGGAAGAAATCGGGCAAGGTAGCTGGTTTTTCTTTAGTTAGTCTTCTAGCAAACTTGGTATCTGGGTGCACACCACTACAGAGGGCCATTAGGGTGAGTTTCTCATCGGCATCTTGGACTGTGGCTGCTGCGGCGTTGAACCGGGTTAGATATTGTTGCAGTGTCTCTCCGGATTTCTGTTTGACAGTAGATAGAGAATAAGCATCCTTGGGTTGTTCCACATGAATGCGGAACTGGCTAATGAACTTTTCTTTCAACATCTCCCATGAGCTGATAGATCCTTGGGGTAGATGGCAGAACTAGGAGGTAGCTAGGTCTGCTAGGAATTGTGGAAAGCATTTACACAACACTCCTTCCGTTGCTCCGCTCATGAGCATATGCTGTGTGTATCTCTGTAGGTGTACAATGGGGTCGGAAGTTCCCTTGTACGGTTCCATCGTTGGCATTTTCCATTCTCGAGGGGTGATGGCGGTTTCGATGTCGCGGGTGAAAGGGCTGGTTACCCTAGCGCCTATCCCTTGATCTCTTTGCTCCCGTCGGACGCATTCCCTGAATAATCGTGCCATTCTTTCATCAGAATTTGGAGCGGACAAAAATGAGCTTGGTTCTTCCCTGCAGGTTCGATCTCGTCCAGATGTCCTGTAGGGATGGTATAGTCTATCATTTCTGACGTTATCCAGTAGCTGTCTTTGGCTGCTCGGATGCATGCTAGGACCAGCTACAGTTGGCCCCTGCCTTGATCTTCCCCTGTGGGGTTCTGTTTCGAGCATTTCCATGGGGTCAACTTCAGGCTGGGTTCTAGCTCGGCTCCGTTCAGCGGGGTTTCTTTGATTAGACGGCATGACTGGCTCAGCTACATCCGACCCTCGCCTGGTGCCTCCCCCGTTGGGTTCGGTTCCAAGCGCTTCCTCGAGTCGGAGTTCGGGCTGAGTCCGGGCGCGGCCCCTATCATTGTTGTTCCTGTTGATAGCTTCTTCGAAGAGGGAAGACCTTTGTTGTCTCCGAGATCCTCCAGATTGGGACTCACCCCATGATTCAGTGTTGCGGTTGGATTTTTCGGCATCCCTTAAGCGTGACATGAGTTGGTTCACCAAAGCTTCTTGTTGGGATGCGAAGCGGTTAGTCACTTCAACCACAACTCTGTCAAGGTCTGCCCTAGTGATTGTTGCCGGTTGTTCCGCGGCAGGGGCTGTCGGAATTGCCTGATCTACATTTGGCACTGCTGTCGTAGTGGGATGGTTCTCTTGATCCGGATCCACTGGATCTGGAGCGCTGCTGGTTGCAACATTCTTTCCCTTGTTGGGGTCTTTTCTCGGCCTGGAAGTCATGTTTCCTAAGGAATGAAGGGTGCTATTGGGAAAGAAGGTTGAGTGAGGGAAGCTGAAGCTTCGAGTTCCAAGCTCTCAATGAAAGCACCAAAAATGTTTGCACAAAAAATGGACAAACACCTCAAAGTCGTATGATTTAGTTGATTTTATGTTGTTCTTAGCGGTTTGGGTGATTTATGCAAATATATAAAAAATAAGGGCTAAACTATAAAAGACACGCAGATTTATAGTGGTTCGGCCAGAACATGCCTACGTCCACTTTATATGTTATTCTCTCTTTTCTTTCAGATTACAAGTACAAAGCTTTGTATACAAGTATATGAAAGTTGTTTGAAAGTTCCTTCCGTGCTTGAGCTCTCAAACTTGTCTGCCATTGTTGTACCCCTGCCCCTCTATTTATAGAGTGAGGCTGGGGGCAGGGGTCCTGGATGTATATAGCTGCTGGTGGGCCTGGACTGGAGCAATCTGGCCTGGTAGCGTTGGTTCGGTATTTGTTGGAAGCGTTGACTCGGTGGTGGAAGCGTAGCTTGATTCGGTGGTAGAGGAAAGGAGGTTGGTTCGGCGTGGTCTTGGACCGGTGGTGTGTGAAGGGGATTGGTCCGGTCGTGTCTGAAGGGGATTGGTCCGGTCGTGTCTGGTCCGGTATGGTTGGTCTGGTGGCGGCTTCGTTGGTTCCTGGTCCGGTAGTGGAGGGTGGAGGTTGGTTCGACTAGGCGTGGGGAGAAGGTTGGATCGGCATGTACATGGAGTAGTTTGGTTTGGCAGGGTGCTTGGAGTAGAGGTTCGCTTGGTAGCGTGGGGAAGGAGATGGTTCGGTAGTGGCATTAGTTTGGTGATGAGAATTCGTCCAACAGGTGGTATATCTGGCCTCAATTTTCTGAGTTAGGCATATGTAAATATTGTTGATAACAATAAAATTTTCAAATAAAGAGAGAGTAAGAAATTGAAATCCAAGCACTATTTTCGCTTATTTGATTTGACTTGTTATTCAAAAAAATTAAAAAAATACCACTTTGGAAAACTTTGATAATCAACTAAAGATCCATTTTATAGCTGCATTATGTTATCAACCGAAACAACTAGCCAAACTAGAGTCTAATTGTGATGATAACTTAATTTTAGATGTTTTAAAAAGTAAAAGGACTTAAATTTCTCGATAATGGCCAGAACTTATATTTAACTTTTTTTTGTCAATTTAAAAGTAAATTCATTTATAAATATTTTCAAAACTTGCATTCTTATCTTTGTAAATAAATCTTGCATTTAGAAAATTTTCATGTTGCATTTGGATTTTATGGGTAATATCCGCTGAAAGCGATCATGAGACAACATTCGTCCTACTAGGGACACCTAGATGTTTAATGGCTTATTGCATACGCTCAATGTAATCGTGCTTTCTATGAAAACATATTTATCTTAGTTTTAGTTTATTCGAGGAGGAATAAAAAGATAAGTGTGGTGGTATTTTATGTGCACGTAAAAGTGTATATTTAAACTCACGTATTTAATCTTGTTTTTATTAAATAATGATCATATTTGGATATTTTTACATGTTTTAGCCAAAATCCAAATGTCATCAAATCATCATTCATTGAACTTCATTTAGGAGCAATATAGTAATTTTGTGCATGTATTAATTTTGAGAATATTTATTTGCACATTTTAGTATTATTTGTAGAAATTTGGATGGAAAATGGAAAAGCTTTCATGTATGTATGCATGCATGCATGCACAAAGATTGGAAGACAAAAGAATGAAGAAATAAATAAATTCATGCAACCTGTAGTAGCCTACCTACTCACTAACTCATGGACCACAATTAAAAGCTAAATAGAGACTAAAATACAAAAGCAAATGTTAATGGTGGATCAGGTAGAAGCTACTGATTACTTGGAGGTTACACTTCCTAAAGGGCATTTTGGGTAGCTTTCTAAAATATGGATTAGAGTTTATAAATACCCCCTTTTGTTTCATATAGAGAGCTCTTACCTTCTCTTTAGTTAGTTAAGTTTGCAGCCACAAAATTAATGAGAAATAAAGTGGCTTCCTAAGCCTCTTCTTTTCTTTGTTCTTTACAAGCTTTTTTTATTTATTTTATGCTTATTTTTATTTACATGCTCTCTTTCTTTTATGTAAGTAGATTATATTTTCTTTAATGCAAGTAGTTTAGATTTATTTTATGCAAGTCGATTAGCTTTGTAGTTTATTTTAATTAGCTCTCTTCTTTCATGTTGAAATCACTTTATGTTATAATGAATTCAAATATGAGAAGTTAAGCCCCTTCAATTTAAGAGTGATGAAGCTCTCATGAATCACATAAAGTTAACATAATGATTTAATTTGTTCTCTATTTGTGCTTAATGGAAATTTTTAATGTGGTAAAATTTTGTTTTTTAATATTAAATTTGATAGCCTATGTTGTTGACACCAAATAAGCTATGCTTAAACAAACTTAAACACAAATTACCTCTTCATCTACATATGATTTTGGTAATGAAGTGGATTTAGAATCAAAATTTGATGGTATATGTTACTAATCAATAGTAAATAGATCATGCTTAGAATAGATTTTATTTTTAATTCCATTATCATTTTCATGAGAGTTGACAAGTGGTTTGGATGGTGTGTTAAAGTTTGATGGTTTATGTTGGGCTAATCAATAGCACAAATAGACCACACTTAGGATAAACACATCAATTAAATTCATAAATGACTAAAAGGTGAGATCATAATTTCATTATGTTAATTTGTGTGATCATGAGAATGGATTTTCCTCTAAATTGCTTTCTACTCTCATATTTTTATTCACTTTGTTATTGCTAGTTTTTACTTTTTTAGCTTAAAACAACTTCAAACTTTGGGTTAATTTGATTGAGTAGAATTTAAAATTTAATTCAGTTCCATACGGATCGAACTGTACTCACCACATACTAAAATTGTACGCCATGCGCTTATGATTATTTTTATTACATTTTCAGTGATTTTCTAATCGATAGAAAATTTGTTGTCAAACACCCATCACCTTGTCACGAATCATAATCATATATAAACTAAAAGCCTATCTATGTATATAAATCGGTAGTGAGATGTGGAGAAGTCAACAGCAATGGTGAATAGTTTAGAGATGATCGAAATTGAAGGGGAAGAGGGATCAGGTTGATGAAAGTATGAAGGGTTGTAATGGATTTTAATTCGAAATTGGGGAAGGAAGAGAGGGGGAAGGGTTCGGCTCTAAGGTAAGGGAAGAAAGGTTCGTTATTGAAGTAAATAAAAGCAAGTAGAACTAAAGTGAATAAGCAAAGGGATAGAGGGATGGAGTATCCGCTTATATTTGGGCGCTTGTAGGGAATGGTCTACCTTAGCTTCTCCATGAAGCTGAAAACATGAAGTCCCTAACATTGAGAGGGATCAGGTACGATCCCTACCTAAGGGGGATCCATGTGATCCCTATCAACCTAAAAAAAGGGAAAAGAGAGAAGATGAGAGAGAAACGGATTGGCTAGAGGAATCCCGATCCCTGTAAGCATAAAAAAAAAAGAGAAAAGGGATCGAGTACGACCCCTATGTGCATGCAGACATGTATATTAAAAATATATAAAATAATGGTATTTCGTCTAATTCAACAAAATTTGGTAACAACCCATGAGCATGCAAATGCATTCGGGAGCCAACGACAAGGAGGTGTACCTGAACGTGCACATGTATATTCTAAGAATTCAAATTCTAAAATCAACAGAAATTGAATTCTCACCTGAAGCTTACAAGGTTGAGAGTGAATTAGATAGCCAAAGCTTACTATCCCCGAAGAATTGGACATTGATAGCAATTGACGGAATATAATCCTGAATTTATACTATTGGAAATAAACCAAGCATCATGACGATCAAAGGGAGATATGACACTTTGAGAGAATAATACGACAGAAGGATAGGGACCATTCAGAAAAATGGACGGGTTTCTCTCCGACGACTCTAACCTGTTTCGATTCAAAGCACGTCATATTCAGGAAAAGATGTACTTTGGGAGGCCAGTGTTGTTCGACATCTTAACCTGGCTATATCTGAGCTGATTGGACAAGTTAGACTCGACTATCATCAAGGATTGTAAGACCATAGTAATGACTATAGGGTCCAGAAATCAAGTACAGATGATAATATGAAGCCGTGATCGAACGGAATTGAGAGATATGCTATACAGAGCATCGTAAGTATGGAATATAATCTAATCTAGAAAAGGAATCGGCTATGATCCTTCTCTGTTAAAAGGATCAGCCTACTCCAGCCAAACAAGTGCAACTTAATGGTAAACAATCAATATCTCAAGATCCAGAAGGTCGATGCATATGAAACTTTAGGAATAAGATGTGGGGACTCGAGGGAGTCCATCCTAGGGATTGCACTCAAAAGGAGCAGACAAGAGGGATTGGACCTCTTTCTATTAGAGGGATTGGAGAGAATCCGGCTACATAACATGTTACAACAAAGATTGATCAATAACTCAAGTACTACTAATCCAATTGGCATGAAACTTAGGGGTTAAGCTTAATACAACATGGAGAAGCTCTTATAAGGATCGCACACTTGAACTCCTCAAAAACAAGAATCAGCCTCGGTCCATATTTCTTGGGATTTGTGCCATGCTATCCCTTTTGTGGGCCCTTATGGTTTTGGAGATCCTTCTGCCGAATTTTCAAGGAGATATTTCCCCGTCTTCCTCTATAAATATAAACTTGATTGTTCATTTTTTGGATCTTTACGTTGTTTATTGCTTTGTACACTCTTTTGTTGCAAAGGATTTTAATCCGATCCTTATTGTACTCAGTTTATAAAGTGATTAATAAAGCTATCTCTTCAAAGAGGACGTAGGAAAACAATGCTAAACCACTATAAATTGTTGTGTCTTTGTTATTTGCTTAATTCTTATTGCTTTGTTGCCATATTCTCTCTGTTTGCATTTAATATTCTTCATTTATTCCTCTGTAGAATCCCTATTAGGAGATTGTGCCAATTTTTAATGCAAACAAATATTTTAATAAAACAAAATTTGTTACAAGAATAAAATAAAATCCGGATTAAATTCCTCAAGTGGATTTAAACATGTATATGAAGGTGGTTCGGGTTATAAGGCAGTTAAGGGTACAAATTTTTTAGAGAAATAAAAATACAATATAAAAATAAATCTACCGAACCATATTTTTTATACCTATCCAAAACAACATTATAATTTAACTTTTCCTCCTCCCCAAACCCTATAAATACTTACCCTGCCAATTTTTTCTTCATAATTAAATTAAAACTAACTAATGTAAATTGTTTTCTTTCTTCTTCATCACCAGCTAGGGTTTGTTCCTTCATTCTACATTAAATAGGAAGTGAGTATAATATTTTTAGTAAACAACGTATCAGTTTACAATAAAGTATATCATGTGTTTATTTTTAGGAATACCTTAAACTAATTAGATGTTAATGGATCAGTAGCCTATGGTGCTTAGATTAAGATCATTATATGCTTGAATTTGATCTTAATAGCTTGAGAAAATCAATGTAAGCATGCTACTACAGGGTGTAGAGACTTATAAACTAAAATTTGAATTCAATACAACATGGTTTTAACTATAATAAAATGTAGAAGTAGGATAGTAAGAGCTAGGTGAAATGGAGACGAAGTTGGTCAGAGAAGGAAAGCGGATTGATGTCATTGGGCTATGATTTCCTAAAGCATTAGTGCTCCAGGACCGTCATCATCGGTCGAATGCCATGCCTTTAGCCGGTCGACTGGCCAGTGCTGATCTTGAATAGTAATGCTCCAAGGAATGCACAGTTTTTGTTTTTATTATAAAATTTATTTTAAATTCAATTTCTTTTAATCCCTAAAAATTTTAAGTATAAATTTGACATATATAATAGAAACTTTATTTTGAATATTTCGGTGGTATTTAAATAATATGGATTTAAATCCAAGAAAGGGATTTTTCATATTTGACTAGTTTTAAATTATGAAAAATATGGATAAAATACACGTTTATTAATATGAAATTTTTAAAAATATATTAATATTATTTAAAATGAGATATTATATTTTTAAAGTTAAATTTGAATTATTTAAAAATATTTGGGGATTTAAATTCAAATAAAAGGTTAAATTTATATTATCCTAATAACATATAGATAAATGGTATGAATTTGTGCCAATGTGCGCTTGTATTTATGATTTTATGCTTGTTTGAATTTCAATTCTATTATTAATTGCATGTTAGTAAATTTAAAACGTCATGAATAATATTTGATAATTTTTTCTATATCGTGGTTCATTAATTTTTATATTATCAATGATTGTAATAATTGCAAGTTAATACTTTGTTGCATGGACACGACATGTATATGTGACATAAAATGGGACATGATGTCATTTCGAGTTAAATGGAATTTTGAGAGGTTAAATACAAATTCTTTTGAATAGATTTAATCCATGCAGTTAATGAAATAAGGTGAGACTACTAAACGCTTAAATCCATCATAGTGAACAAATTCAAGGTTGCACCTTAAACTGTAATGACCTGGGCCCTCGTCATTTATTGTCCAAATGATTTGTTGCATAGACACAACCACAGTGTTAAGCACGGTGCTAAGGATGAACGGGAAAGAGTTAAGAGCAATAGTGTAACAACTTTTATTTTTGGATTAATTTAATTAAGAAATTAAAGGGCCAAAATAATCTAAATAAGAAAGAATAAGGGTAATGAATTAACGAAAAAGAAGAAGATGGCCCGAACCCAAATTATTGTGGGACAACAAGGACTACTCTTTTTCATTCATTCATTTTATTCTAATAAAAATAAAATAAAAGCTTAAGAGAAACATTAATGGTGGTAGCTTAAAGAGAGCAAATAAAGATAAGGTAAGAAAAATGTAAGCTAAAAGGGGACGTAGACTAAAACAAAATAATTCAAAGATCTTGGGAAACCTATATGATGGAGTTTCATATAGATTTTTAGTAACGTAAAATGTTTAATGAATGTTTTGGAAAAGTTAGATGAATATGAGATGTTTATATATATTTCCCTACTCCAATGATTTCGAATGTTTAATAAATGTTTTAGGGAAAAATAGATGAGCATGGGATGTTTAATTGTGTTCCCTACCTTAATGATTTCAAAATGTTAAGAAAGTTTTATAGGTTATTCTAACCATGATTTTAGAAATGGGTTTGTCGCATGAGAGATTTCTTATGTCAAAAATAATTTTTATGAATTATTGAAGGAGTATACCCAGAAAATAAATAAGGAAAATACCCTTTAATCAAAATAATGGATAGAAAATATTAGAACAGGTGTTCAAAAATTTTCAAAGATTTTATTAAGGCTTTCTATGGAGAAAATAAGCCAATATGAGATGGGTACTACACTGGGGAAAAGAGGAAACTGCATGGAAGTATGTGATTTAAAATTATATGGGAAAACAAGTGTCAGATAAATAGGGGACCAGATCCAAATAAAATGCTAAAATAATAAAAAACACTGTAAACAACAGAAAGTGAAATCGTAACATATCATATAGCGACATGTGTAAAGTCGTGTCAAACATGTTAGACTTTGTCTAGTATGGAGCTGAGGAAGCAGCCTAATGTTTTATAAAAGAACTGAGCATATGGGAAAGTGGTAGTGATTTGCCAAAGGGATTCGAGGACTTTCAGGGGAAAGTATAACTGCATCACAATTTGTAGAGGACATACCATGATGCAATAACGTAAAGTAGAAAGAGACTAAACTGCACCTTCATATGTTAAAGAGGTATTACGTCGCAATTCAAAGGTATTCACTTAATAAGTAAAGAGTGATTTGCACATACAGGTTGGGGCAGACTTGTATTGTGCCAAGGAAGGGTGTGAATGAAACCTAATAAAAGACAATTAAGAAGGACTCCAGAAGAGCCTAGGGATAGGAAGGAAATTTTTTTGCATTAGAGATGAGAATGGAAGGGCTATTGATGCCAAGTGGGGACGCTCACTCGAATGCACACCCTGAGAAGGTGAGGAGAGGCATTCAAATTTCAAAGACTACGGGGATTGTTTCCAAGTAGTTTCAAATTAAACAAATGTTTAGGGACTACTGGTGGATGTTTCGTAGTAATCCAGAACTTAAGTAAATAAATATAGAGGGACTACATGTGATCGTTTTTTTGTGGTCCGAGGCTTAAATAATAAATAGTTAAATGCAACGGGTGGCTAGGTCTACGTAGTTTGAACTAATGAAGGAGCCTAAAGAATACTATAGGGGGCTCGACCTATGCGGCTTAAACCTAAAGAGTGGATTAAAAGGATACTGCAAAGAGGGCTGACTCTTGGAAGTACTAGATAAAAGACAAACCTAAATGGGAAGCTAAGTGGGTAATATACCTTAGAGCATAGCAGTAAATGGAACCGCTTAAAAAAATGTAAAGGAGAAACATTAAATGAGAACTATTTGCGTCAGTAGCCATGATTGTTTCACTTATGAATTTTTTTTGGATAGTGAGGGAAAAACCCACTCCGTGCGGTACGGTTTGGTATCACTATGTGTTAGTTTGGATAAGTATTATTCACATTAGGCTTTTTGTTTGAGCCGTGATTTAACTATTGTTTTTTCTATAAACTCATGAGTACTCATTTGAGTAGGCTGAGTTTATGGGATAGGCGAGTTTAGAATAAGCGTCCAAGTATGAACATCAAAGATGGATTAGGAGGCTTTATTAGCTAATAAAGACATTGTAACAGCCCGCAAATCCGTACCCCTTGAATCAACACTATTTTACCTTTATTAACTCAAGTGGCACAGAATTACGAACCATTAGGGTTAAAGAAGAAGAGATAGAAGAAGAAGAAACTAAACAATATCAGAATCTCACAGTCGCAGCGGAATAAAATATAATAATAAATATAAAACTTTACACAAAATGAAATCTATTACTGTTTATACATCACATCATCAGAATATCTCATACACCAACAATCACAAGTCAGACATACTATGCAATCACAGCAGCGGAACATACATATATATAGATAATACGTCTCGGGCTCCAGCTCCTCTCCTGCTCCAAAGCATCCTGATCCTGAACAAATAATACTCGGTCTGACCCAAGCATTATAATGAAATAACACCCGAGTCAGTCTGGAATACCAGCTGATAATAATGCATCCAAATTGATTATTAAAGTTTCAAAAAATCCTTTGAAAACAAAAGCATCTCGTAAGACCACGCCACAAATAAACATGTCGGGTTTTTACCTTACGATAGCTAAAACTCTTTTTATAGAAATCCTCTGATATTATAATAGGGTCTATTTACAAATACTTATAAAATAGCCGAAATTGTTACATGATTAAATTCCAGCTACTAGCCACCGAAGTGGGTAATACAAACAAAACTCGTACAAGGCTCGTAGGGAGAATGGATTTCCAACAATGACTAGGCACTGGGGTACCACCTGTCACAGTACGGGGCCTAGATCACCGTACCGAGGACTACTCCCTTCATCCCCTGCAACACAAGGCCGGAACCATTCCTTACTGAACAGTCCCGAACAAGATAAACCCCGTGATTGGCGCGACCAACCACCCACTAAGCCGAAATATATATAAGGGACATCTAGACAGGGGAATTATCTTGTCCTGCTTGGGTATGACCCACCTAACCTTGCTGCATATCCCCTGATTTTCAGTCATTCCCATTTGATGAGGCTTGAGGCTAAGCGTTACCTTTTAGAACGATTTACTTAGAATGCCCATCGTCCACCTGACGATGTTTCGCAAGCATTCATCCATACAAGTCCGTCCCGGGTTCGAACGGAACCGAAGGCACTATTCCTACTACATCCATTTTGGAAATATCCTCAGGATTAGTAGCGACTAGCCCTTGCACTTCACTGCTCCATCTTCGACTCCGAACACGTTTTTCGCACGAAACGTACAAATCGGATCGAAGTGGTTTTCGAGAAATAAATCTCGATCCCGGTCTCTTCGAAACGATCACGCATTGTCCAATATTGATAGTCGGTGATTTAACTATCAATTAATATTCATAAACATCCATATACATCCATCACACAATAAATAATTCCCAAATTATTTATTTGCCTCAAATATCTCTTAAAAGATATATTTTCAAATTTTCAAAGCTCGTTTGAAAACACTTCCCAAAATCCTTCCTTTACAAGGTAAATCCTTTACCATATATTCCCAATGGAAGATACCAAGTTCAAAACAGTTTAGATTTAAAAATAGTTAAAAACATTTTATTTTAAAATATATTTTAAAATAGGTAAATTTACTACTAATTATTTACTCAAAATATAATTTCAAAATATTTAAAATAAAACCACTTTATAAGATATAACTTGATTTATAACAAGTTTCTAGTTATACTACAATTTATAAATAGAGTTTTAAAGAAATTAATAATTTCAAACAACTTTATTCAAAAACTAACCTTTAAATAAATCCATTTGTAAAAATAATTAATAAGGCATTTATAAAAATTACTACTGCTAATTTATAAATAGTTACTTTAAAATAAAAAATTTCAAAACATTCTTTAAACTAGTTTAAGATTTAAAACTTTCTTTTTATAAAATCAATTTAAACTCGAGCTCGGTTTTTCCCAAGGAAAACTCATTTCCACTAAATCATCACAGAAATCCTCCTCTCGATTTCTGTCCATTTACTAAATTTAGTTTTTTTTATTTATATGGTTTTGTAACATCAATTTATTTTCCCAAATTTCCAATTTATAACATTTCTCTTTGTTTAACATTTCAGATTTGACAAAGTTTCAATTTCCATTCTAAACTGATTTCGATTTTTAATTCTTTTAAAATTCATTAATTAACAATATCCTTTTATTCCTCTAAAATTCAATTTATCCATTAATAATTTATTATGGATTTATAGTTTTACTCAGCAATATCCAATACAATTTATTTCAGTTTTCCATCCAAATAGATTTTAACTTTATATCCTTTTAAATTCCTTATTTATTAATTTCGTAATTTCCTAAAAAAAAACCCAATTTAATTTCTTTATAATTAAAACTCCAAATTCCTTTATAATTAACATTTTGGGTTTACAGTTTATTCTACTATGTCACAATACAATTTAATCCAAATTTATCAACCACAGAATATAACAGGCATCATCATCACTATAAAAATTATTACTACTTTGTGAGGAATCCAGTTGGATCCCTCCAACCTGTTTTTCCCTGCATCCACAAATATTAGCACATTGCTTATATAAATATCAATCCAGGCTGATATCAACAATTATATTCAATCAAACACACAGATAATTAAATATGAACTATTTAAACTAGCTAGCATCCAGATGTGAGTGAGTTAAACTCACCTTGAGTTTCGGCGAGCGTTCGAAATTTAAATTAAACCGAACGACGTCCGATTTAACTTAAATTCCTACTTGCCCGGAATGACTGCCGAACTGCACCATCACGTGCTTCCTGTCGCTGTGATTCCGACGTCGTAAGTTTTGTTCGAATCTGATAACATATGAATGAGTTACAGCATTTTATACTTTTGATTTTAAATTTATAAACAAATTTATTTTAATTTTAAACCTCACAAATTCCCAGCCGTTCATCTCAAAGTCAAGACCGCACGCACAGAACACCCATCTTCTTCATTCACACGCGAAGCTACAGGCACTTGAACCCACAAACTCATCAATTAGGGTTCGCCGTCGCCCCTTGTGTACTTGACCGGAGATCGATCGAGACCTACCAAATCAAAGCCCTTCACCTCCTCTAGCATCGGCCCAAAGCTCGACGAACTCGGTGCCAAGTTCGTCTCGATATCAGCGCACAAATGCACGGCGAACGCTGCCCAAAATCTCATTCCACACCGCCTTATACACGATCACCACCGACCAATACGTAGAGCTCGCCAATCTCTACGCTTTTCATGTAGAACATTTTCGATAATATTGCCTAGATCGAGAGAAAAGTGGAAGTAAGGACAGCGATTTTCGGCCATGAATGACTTAAGTGGCGGCTGGTGGATTTTGCTAGGGTTTAGTAATAATTGAGAATATATATTGGTTTAATATTATTTTATTAATAAAATTCTCCGTTTAATAACTTATGCAAACGAACTCCAATTCTCACGTTCCGACATGCGATTCTAAGGTTTTTCGGCATTCCGAACACAATGGATCAGGTTTCGTAAGCTAATTTGGTCGTATGAACGAGTTACGGAATTAAACGGTCAATTTAAAATTAAACCGATTCAATTGATTTCGATGCGTTTCGAGCTGCCGGGGTTAAACGACAACTCCGATTGCTACGAAAATTGAAATCCGATAATAACTAACTATTACGGATCCAATGGAACTAGTTTCGTCGAATTCCGAGACTGTGCCCTGGAAGGCTATTTTAACTCGTCTATTAAATTAAGCAATTTTCGAAATTATCGAAAACACTAAAAATTTCTGCTTTTAAAATTTTATTAACTTAAAAATAATTCATATAAAATTTATAAGCACATTAAAAATCATTTCGGCTCATTCTGGACTTAAATCGAATTGATTGCAACATTTAAAAATATTAAATTCATTTTAAATTAATATAAAATTCCAAATATTAATTTATTGACCTCAAAATTCAACTAAAATTTCCACCATGCTATTTACACTCAGATATCCCAAGATAAATTTTTAAAACCATTTTATCACTATTTACATCCAGAATTTCCTTTATTTCAATTTTGAATATTATATTATTATTGTTCAATTTTCAAATTAAATCCACACCTTAGAAATTTTAACTTGTTAATATAATTTAAACCTATTCCTTTAGTTTAAAATAAATCTTAAACCCATAGTAAACATTTAAAATGAATTAAATGTTCACAAATCCCATATTCAAAATTCTGGGATGTTGCTGACATTGTTTCTGCTGTTAAAGGAGCTCAAACAGCATCTTCATATGTTGATCTGAATCTTTACTATGTAATTTTCTATTTTTATTTGACCCCTATGTAGGCACGACTTTGGGAATATTAAGATAGTTTCTATGTAATGAAAATATTTAGCTACTATGTTTACTTAAGTTGTAGTTGAATATAATGAACTCACTTTCGTCACTAGAAGATAATTCTAATGATGACTGCAGCATCATCGACATTCATATTCTAGTCTCAAAGTAGGGGATGCTACAGTTGGTATCAAAGCATAGGTCGAGGATACTTAAATAAAACAGAGCTAGAAAAATAGAAGCAGTATTTAGAATAAAATCAACACCCTGGGGAGGGGATACGCTACTATATATATCATACTTATATGTTACTTTATAGATATATAGGAAGATATATCTATCCTTATATTGTTGGTTCACCCCCTCTCCTTTTTTGTTTCTAAAAAGGACTTTCTTAACAGAAAAGGCAAGATGGATTTGAGGAGGCGGCGAATTATGATAGCAGAAGCAAGTGTAAGAAAAGAGGCTGAAAGTACACAGGCTAATAGAGAGAATAGGGGAAAAGTTCCTAGAGCGGGAGGGGAGGAAGCTGCATGGCTAGAAAATTAGGTGAGCATGGATGTGAATGTATTGCTTACACAGTTCATGGCTTAGATGATGAGGGAAGCTACATCGAAGGCTATTCAGCCAAGACCTATAGCAGTGAGATAGGATTTCCCAACAAAGACTACCGAAATTTTGTAGGGAAGGCATTCACGGGGAAGGAGCCTGTTGTTGAAGTACTGAATTGGCTAAGGATTTGTGAGTGCATATTCTAAGACTTAGGATATAATGATATGCAGTAGAGAAGGCTGGCATTAAGGCAATTGCAAGAAGATGCCCTGGACTGGTGGTAGGTAGTGATTGCTGAGACCTCAGAGGAAGAGATTACGCAGGAGCAATTTAAAGAGAGGTCTGAGGCTCGGTTCATATCAAAGTCTTAGCAGAGTGCACTATTGAGAGAGTTCATTCATCTAAAGCGGGGTGACCTTACAGTGAATGGGTATATCCAGAAGTTTAACTCATTGTCTAAGTATGTGTAACAACATGCACCCCAGTGGGTCTGAATTTCGCTAAATCAAAAACCCAAATCCACCAACGTATAGATCGTTGGTTTGGTATCATAAAAATAAATAAATGCATATCAGAGCACTATCTGTATAAACTCACAACGGAATAGTAAAGTATAATAAACATATAGTTACTGACCAAGGTGGCACTTCCACTATCTAATGTCCTTGTCATTGCCGAGCATGCATTTGGAAACTTGTCCTTCCACTGTCTCCATCTTGTACCAGTACTCGTCCTTTTAAAGCTATCATATGGTTTGTGATGAGGAAGAGGTCAGAACAACGTTCTAGTAACTAATAAATTACACTTTGTGCATAACAATAATTTATGTCGATTGTCTTCCATTACATGTTATATCTTTTAAATTTTTACTTAGTTGTCACGAATCCATGTTCACATACGATACACCCCATCTACCCAAAGTAGACTATAATAACTTGCATGTGTGTGTATACACACACAAGTACCACAGTCCCTCTTGGACCAAGATATTATCCTCGCTGGCATATGTTATTCTGCACTGTTGGGTATCATCATTAATGTCTGGGCCGAATTGTTGCGTGTAAAGTAGAACCTCCCATTAGTGACTAATAACAACGTCACCATAATTTAGCCGTATTTTATCTCGCTTTTCTTTGAGGATTTACTACTTCTCTGCTTTCTATTATGGACCCAACTCCACGGACTATAGAGGACTCAGCTCCTTAGACTACCCCATCCGTTTTTGAAAGAATCTTTTATTGGGTTAACTAGCCTTACCCTAACAAACAAACTAGCAAACAACTATGGCAGTGCATTACCTAACATGGCCTACCCTAGTAAGAGACGCAACCCATTAGGTATAACCTTGTCTTTCCCGTTTTGAGCACTCTGGACCAATGACACACTCAACCTATGTAGCTCCTACTCCTGATTTAGTGCTACACCCATTGACATGGCATCGAACTGCTCACTATGCTATTTAGATTGTCTAATGAAATCAAGGCAATACCATCTCCTTATTCATTGAAGCAGACTCTACTAAGGGTATTCCTTCACCTATACGCAAGCATATATATACTTCATGGGTCCTATAGTTGGATATGTCCCACATCAGTATAATGCATACATAACCGCTGGTAGCCCCTTACAATGGGCAGACTTCTATTGTGTAACACTACTGACCTTGCATTTCTATCCATCCTAATGACTATGTCATTCTTGTCCATATGAGTTATTTACATACATATGTAATTCACACTCGTCATAAACGCATACTTGAGACTACGTATGTGTGTGTGTACATACCTATATTTTATTCATTCTTGCTTATTTATTGTGCCTCTACTATTCATTGTTGGCAACATTCCTTTACTTTTCCATGCATTTACTTCTTATTTAATTTAAAGTCATTTAATGTTTTTTATTAATATCTTTTCTAGTTTACTTTTCCTCTCGTTTAACATTGTTGGATGAATCCCTTGTTTCCTTTTTAACTAATTTCTCTCTTTAATTGCCTATTTAGACTTATTACTTCCATACCTGTTTAATAGTATCTTCTTTGTTTACCATTTGTTTCCTACACCATCTTAAATTATATACCTTAGGTTTTCTATTTAAATCTTCATTATTATTCTTACTTACATTACTTTATTTATACTTAAGAATTTTTATATGTTAATACACTGGAGTTACTTCTTTCCTTAAAGAAAATTATCAACACTATAATTCTCTATAAATTACTTAAAAGAGGGCTTGTGTTATATGTGAAATAATATGGAATTATTTTTTATTTCTATTGGAATAAATGGTACAAAATACGGTAATTCCCTTATTTTGTACATCTCTTCCTTTTTGTCTACATTCTTTGTTATTTCAACCAATACACTTTTATTCTAATTTTATACAATTTATAGAAATTCAAATTATTACATAGTTCATTCCAATATATAAAATATTGTCTAACCCAATTTAATTTATAATCAATTCTAATTTACATTCAATAATCTATGTAAACTAACCAAATCTGGAATCTTAATATGATTTCTATAACAAGTTATTTATAAATCTAAGGACTATTTAAACCCCTAACTTCCTAAATCCCAAATATGTGCAACATCTATCAAGTTTAGGCTTTTCCATAACATATAGGCATATTTTCCATAATCATTACGCGTATACATTAAATATCCAAATCATTATTTATACCAATTCTTTACACTTATAAAATAAAATATCCAGATGTGATTTATATCTAGGTATAAATGAAATAGATATACAACGATGCAAATCTAACATTATTACAAAATATGTAATTTTTCTCTCACCTTTTTAGCTTTCCAAATCTTCGAATCTAATAATTGTTTCTCTAATTTGACTCCCATTTCACCCCATTGTGATTTATACATTACAAGCGTACACAGATTTATTAGAGATCTAGATTAGAAAAGAGATTTGGAATTTGATTTGTATATTAAATCCAGATTTGCAGTCTACCACACTTTGGCAATTTAATTTTATCCTATTCTTTCTCTTAATCATCTTCTACATTTCCCCAATTGTATATACGCATAAGCTAAAGTTATTTCTTAGATTTAAAGATTGGGAGGAGAAGAGAACATGAAAGAGCTTCGACGTCGCTTTATAAATATGAGTTTAGAAGTGAAGGACTAGGTCTATATTAATTGAGGTTCAAATCAATGCCAACCATTCGATCGAAATAAACTGAATCTGGGACGTTTGGCCAATATTTGCTGTCGATTTTTTATAAGACATGCGTTGACCGCCCTCTCCCTACGGTCGACCATTACCGGTTGACCACCATGGATTTTGGATCGAACTATGGCTTGTTTTAAGCATTAATTATTTACATTATTGATTTATTCGGTTCCTTGTTTCATTTCTTCGATTCATTTCCATTTTTCTTTTGATCAGATGTCACCTATTTCATGCTTTACACATTTCATGAGATTTATTTTAAGGTTAACGTTTCTTAATGTCTTTGTAATGACCAGGAATTTTATCACCTTGATTTTTGGAATATTAATTAGTTTTAAATGTTTGATTTGAGATTTTATCTAAAATATAATAAAAATCTATGATTCAAATAATTGTTTGATTTTCGATAACGTATCTACAATTTAATTTATAGGACTTTTCCATAACTTTCAATTTGAAAAATAAATAAATTTTTGTTTGTCATATTTTATGCCAAACGTTGTCAATTTTGAAAACTTCACAGAACTTGATAACATGTCTATTTTATTCTTGTATTATGATCATGTCAAATTTCTATATGCAACTGCATTATATTTTCCATCATTCGTGGCTCATACGCGATGCAATATTATGTAGTGGACACTCGAACACAACAAAAAACAAGTCAAAAACATATGCACATACACAACCCATCTTTAAGTAGTGCAGCCATCTTTATGTTGCTCTTCCACTCTACCAATTGCTTTAGTCACCTTTGTCTCCCTTTGATTTGAGCTTCATTTATGAATTTGTGTTGATTAGCTTAGCTGTAGGGGATTGGCTCTATATATATATATATATACATTATACGACCATATCTTCTTCTTCTTCATTGATCATCTCCATAAATTTTAAAAATCAAGAAAATAAGCTTCTCTTTCCCTTTCAAAAATCTCTTTCTCTCAACACAATCAATATTTGAAATTGATTCCAACATGAAAAGTGTTTGTTTATCTCTCTAGTTTATTTTAAAAAGGGTTTCGGGAATTTTCGTCAAGTATGTGGGGGAGGAGAGAGGTATATTTCAGTAAATATGTTGGTTTTGGCCATGATTCAACTATCATGAATTGACGAATGGGTTGCACTAGTGTTCGTCTTGGAAAATATATGAACTTTAGTGAGAGTTTCAGGATTTTTAGTTTCTTGGTTTGGTCGAATTTGTTAAAAGTTCAATTTTAGGTATAAAATCATTTTATGGCGATCAGAGGGGTTTGGGTCGAGGGGGTTGGAGCTATAGCAAACTTGGAAGGCGACAAAGCTTCGATGCTAATGGCGGAGCCTCCGATGGCTGGAGGTGTTCTGATGAGAAGGAAGTAGGGTTTTGCGTACTGTGCATTATGAGATCGTTTACCCATTGCTGACGTGGATGGGGTACATTGGGCAGGACGGGGTGCTAGCCTAAGGTATGTGGCCGTGAGGCGGTCTTATCGGCGGTGATGGCGTTGGCTGCAGTTGGTTGTGGCGGCGAATCGAGCTCAGTTTTGTGTGGTGTTCAACTTGGAGCATTTTAAAATGGGGGCAAGCATGGTCGATTTTGGCTATGCAACATTAAAGGGTGCAATTCAAGGCAAGGGAGGCTAGGCAAGCTCGTTGGTGGGTCTAGATTGTCGACCAGAGGAGGGTGGTGCACGTACGTATATGTGTGCTTGGATTTGGAAATAAGGATTTGGGAATTTCGATGATGGAGTGCTGAAACTTTGGGAAGGTGCAGGTTTGGGAAAGAGGCTGGTGGGCTGGGCCTTACACGTTGATGGGTGAGAAATAATTGATTTAAATTGTTTTAAATATATATATATATAAGGTTAGTCATGCCATATTGTGTTTACATGGAATCCGTTTGACCCACGAATTTTTGCGCTGTATCGTATTTATGAGTACAATGTTTTGGTATAAATTATCGTTAGCTTTAATACAGTATAAATTAATGACAAATTAATATTGCTCTACTATGACTACGTTGATTTAATTAATTATGTAGTTTAATTAATTATACTCCCTAGGTGTTATCTATTTGGCCAAATAAACACCATACTGCTTGAATTGAATATGGTAATCAGAACACCTGTTTAGCAGAGTAAAATACCGTTCCGCTAATTAAATTAATCTGACATTTAATTAGCATAATAAACCTCATTCTGCTATCTTAAAGATTTGGACATCTGATTATATATTATTAATTGATATGCCAATTTGAATAAGTAATGTTTTAAGTAGTGATGGTTAATTGTTTACATAGATGTTGATTATTAACACCAGTAATTAACTTGGGAAGTTAAATTAAATGATATGGTAGCTTGTTTAAGTACAATTATGATCGTTAAGCCTCTTTCAAATTTAAAAAAGTTAATTATTGATTTGATAGTTAATTAAGAATATTATTATCTATTACATGGTTTTTAAAGATATTTATTATTTATTAATAAGATTTAAAAGATAATAACTACTTATTAATAATGTTTAAAAAATAATTAAAAATTGTTTGTCATAATGATTTAAAGTTACTTTCTTTATTTATATGATTCTTAAAAAGTTATTTCTTAAAGTTATTTAAGAATATTTAATTATTATTTTTTGATGTTTAAATTTTTTAGTTATTTATTTAACATGATTTAATTATGATTTAATTATTAATCAAAGTAATTCAATTATATTATGGGTTAATTAATTATCATATTATTATTAGTTAAAAGTTAATTGATCATTGTATTAATAACATTTTAAAGTTAATTAATTATTATATTAGTATTGTTTAAAGTTAAGTTACTAATATAATAATAGTGCTTAGAATTAACTTATTATATTATTAATGAGATTCCAAAGTTATTATTTTAGATGAGATTTAATTAAAATGAAATAGAAGGATGTTTAAATAGTGACTTGTTATTTAAAGTTATTTTAAATAATTTATGGTTTATCAAGGGAACCTTACTGATTTAAAGAGTTTATTAAATAAATTTTTTTAAATATGGGAAGAGTTTTATAAATGGTTTTGGATATTTATAAAAGAATTTATAAATGGTTTTAAAGATCTAAAAAGAAGAAGTTTTATAAATGAGGTTTTGAGATTTATAATGAATGTTTATAAATAGATTGGAATTTATAAAGAACTTTACAAATAAATTGGGAGATATTATGAAATAAAGAGATTTGGAAAGAAATGATTGATTTTCATAACGTAATTCGAGGGGCGGGGATTGCCTACATTTTACTATGGATTCATTAGGATAGTGACGTAACCATTGAGTAAACTGCAATCCATGATTGATATTGAACGATGCTTTCCATATCTATTTTTAAATGTTTTCAAGTATTTTTGAAAGAAATGGTTTGTTAATATACTTATTTTGGTGAGAAAAGTAAACGGATAAATATTCTAGAAGAGATTTTAATTAATGGAAATTTAATTAAATGGGGCTTAGTGATTCCTATTAGAAATGTATCTTTGTTTTGAACGATTATCCATTTGATAGTTAAATAACTGACCGTAACGCCCCAGAAATTTTGTTAATTAAAATTTGTATATTTAATTGATTTGAAATACTAATAAGTGAAATTAAACAGTCGAATAAATTTTATTTCGAATAATTGGATTTAATTGAATAATTAAATCGATAATTTAATATTTGAAATTTCAGAAATAATTGGAAATTGGGTTTAATATGATTAAAATTGATTTGTAAAATTTTATTTAATCATATTGGATTTATAACGATGTTATAGAACTTTTAAAATCGAATTAAAAGTTAATTTGTGAAAATTGAATATTTTAATATTTAAATCGACTAGTGAAAATAGCCATTTTTTAAACAGTCTCGGATTTTGACAAAACTAGTTTCATCGGATCCGTAATGTTATATTATTGTAAGGTTTCAAATTTCGTGTCAATCGGATTTACCATTTGTCTGGGGCAAACTAAAACGCATAGAAATTAGTTTAAATCGATTTAATTTAAAATTTATCGTATATTTCCGTAACTCGCACAAATGATCAAATTAGCCTCCGAAACCTATTCCACTGTGTTCGGAACGCGGGGTAAACCCTAAAAACGCCAGTCACTGCGCGAGATTTGGAGTTCGGAAAATCGGGTGAATAGTGATTTTCGGTAGATTTTCTATAAAAGGACTTCACTCTCTTCATTTGCAAACCCTCTTCCTTCTAAAGCTTCAGCCGGCCCTAATTTTCAATGGCCACCATCACTCGAAACTTCTCCCCTCAATCACTCTCAATCCGTAGACAATTAGCAAGAACCTTCAACTAACAAATTGAAGAGCACGAAGAGAGCTTTCCATCCATATAGGGATGATGAAAAATGGAGCACCACGGCATCGTCAAAATGGCCGCGTTCGTGACCGGTTGTGCACGTCGTTCGAGGAGTAGGGGTGACCGAGTTCACCATAGTCGTGGTCGTGGGTAGCTCTTGTCAAGGGCGGCTGGGTGGAAGTATCTGATCGAGGTATATGTCGATGATGGGGGAGTATAATTCAACCCTAGTTCGGGCGGCTATGGTTCTTCCTTGCATACGTGACCTGGAGGAACACGTGAGAGGGAAGAAAGGATGTGCGGCCTGATGTTGATCAAAGGAGAGGAACGGCAAATGTAAGTTTGGGTATAAAAATAAAATAAAAGGAAATGTAAATAACTATATTTAAATTCGTATTAACTTCGAAATGTTGTAACTTGTTCATACGAGGTCCGTTTCGCACAAAACAAATTGCATTGGCTTCGTATTGTCGAGCACTACGCAATGGATCTGGACTGGAGTTAATTGGAGCTAGTTAAAATTTTGGATAAAATTAAACGCAGTTTAATTTTATTCGAAATAGAACGCTGCAACCGTTATTGAAATCAAGGTGAGAACTTCTCACTAAATCGAATTGTTTCGATTTAAATTTTAAATAGTTAGATTTAAAATTTTTGATTGTTTGAATGGATGATAAATTATTATCTATTGATTGTTAAAATAGACCCTATACGCCGTTTATTAAGCGGAGGTTATTTATTAAAAACATATATCGCGAATATTTCACTGCAAAGTGGAATTGGTATTATATATGTACTTGGAGTTGATTTCCCACATTATATAGCGGATGAGACCCTATTGCGCCGCATAATAGCGGATAATATTTTATAAATCTCATATACCACGATATTCCGTCTCGAAGCGGAATTGGTATTGTGCTAACATCTTTGGATGCAGGGAAATAGGTTGGATGGATCTAACTAGATTCCTCAAATGATTGAATTGGTTTCAATGTTGTGTGTTGATCTATTTATTGATCTATTTATAATCTGCGTGATTATCTTTGTGATTGGAATCGTTAAAGGCTAAATTTAAGCCGAATATATTTTTGGTATCATTAGATGCCGAAAATAAATAAAATTTGATTTTTTAAAATTTAAGTTGAGAATTCATAATAAAATTTAATTTTGAAATTGATTCATTTTAAATAAATAAACGTTGAAATGTTTATGTTATAAAATTAAGATTTTTGTGAAATATAACCGAAATGTGATTTTTGAGATAAGTAGTTGATTAATTTATGAAATGGTTTAAAATTGGAATTTTTGAATTATTATAAATGGTTTATATAAAAGATTTATAAATTGAGGTTAATAAAATAAAATATTGGAATTATAAAACGAGTTTTATAAGTGTTAGAATGAATTGTAAATGGATTTCATAAGTGAATGAAATTTATAGATTTATAAATTGTGAAGTTATAAAATGAATAGATTTTATAAAATAAAAGATTTATAAGTAATTAACTTATAAAATGGATTTTTGCGTGTAAATGGAATATGGATAGAATTTGTTAATAAAGTAATTTTATAAGTGAAGTTGTTATAAAATATAAATGGAATTTATAAACGTTGCTTTATAAATCCGAAATCGACTTATTTTAATAAGTTTAATTATTGTAACTTATTAAAGGAAATATATCCACGATTTTGAACAGTGAATAATCCTTTAAATAAAATATGTAGAAATGATGAATTTGGTTAATGAAGTATATTCACAATTTTGGACGGTGAATAATATATTAAAGAAATATTTTTGAAAAGTGATATTTTAAATAGAATTAAAACGATTCAAAATGTGTTAAGTATCGAAATCATAGATTTCAACATTTATTGTTGAAATAGACGTTTTCGAGGAATAGAAGGAAATGGTGGACTATAACACTGTTGTTATAGTAAATGATTTCCGAAAGGAAATGTTTTATATAGTATTGGGATTTATATATCTATTTTAAGTTCGAATCCCTATACTAGTGATTTTGGGTTGTCGTAGCGATGTTTTACGCAACATTCGTTTTGACCCAAATAACTGTGTTTAAGAGAATGTTTTCCTAATAGAATAAAATATATACTTAATTTGGATTTAAGTATATTGAATATTTTCCAAGTGTTGAAAATAAATAGATTTGTGAATTACTTATTATTAAATAAGTATGGAAATGTTTTTCCAATATGAAGTGAATGTTTTGAGATTTTATATTTTAAAGATAAGTTGAAAATGAATATTAGAAATCGATTTAAAAAAATCTTATATTCATAGATATTTTGGAAATGTGAATTCAATATGGAAGTTATAAAAGAATGGGAAATTTGTTTAAAAATAAACATTGATTTATTTTTGAAGTGTGGAAATTAATTTACGGATTTGGAACGTAAGTTTAATAAATCGGTAAGGATTTATTAACTTGGTTTAAATGACCCATTTTGAAATCAAAGTTGTAAGGGTGTAAATTTATTTGAAATTGGTTTTCAAATGGTTGAAGTGTGGGATATATATCTTATAAAGATATTTTTGAAAATAAATAATTTGGGAAATTATTTGAAATCGGGTGATGTTGTGAATATTGATGGATAGTTAAATAACCGACTATCAAATATTGACCTTTAAATAGATATTTGTTGTGAATTGGTTGAAATTGAATGCTACACTTATTTTTAAATTATTGCGCTCGTTATTCGGATTACTCATTCCGAATAGTGATACGACGTAATGGATAGCATTGAAGACCGGTGGTGAAGACCAGGTATTTGTGAAAACGATAGGATGACCTATCGATTGTCTCTGCACCGTTAGCTACGGTACGGAGATTTCCTTTGTGATGGGAAATTCAATCGGGATTGTGAATACCCGGATTGCAAGGCCCTCTTTGGAAGTGCCTTCGGTTCTGTTCGAACCCGAAACAGACTTGTATGGTTACGTGTCTGACATTACATTTTGAGATATAAAGCAGATTTCTTTCAAATACATTTCTGTTGGTGGCGGAGAATTTATTCTCTTAACTTAACACCCTTCTCTGAGACGTACGCGCTTAGAGGTTATGTAGTTGAAGGTTATCAGCGATATATTCCCAATTTGGTAATGTGGCATGCTGAGTGTTGTTGTGTGATGATTATTTATTGATCATTTGTTGATCAAAGCGTGGCTTTGTGAAAAAGCGTAGCTTTGTGGACGAGACTTCGTCAGACCTCACTCCCCGGAAATGGTCAAAATTGGAATATGCGGCAAGGTTATGAGGGTCGCGCCCTTTAGGGTATGTCATTTCCTTCTGGAAAGGGTGGTATCATGGTATGGAGCCTAGATACTTACTCATATTGACACACTATATTTATTACTGTATGATGTTGGTTATCGAGCGCTCGGATAAAGGTCCAAAGGGACCGGGGGATGACATATTCGTTTAGTAGTTATCTAGTTACAGAGGTAACCCGGCCTTGTGTTGGCAGAGATCTAACCGTAACTTTAGTTTCTCTGGACGTCCCGTCTGAGGCGATCCCATTGACAGTAGGAAGTTCCTTTGCCTGACCATTTGTTGGAAATCCAAAGAAACAATACGATCATTGTACGGTTTTAGTTGTAGAACCTATCATTCACTTATGGTGGCGCCCTACTGTTTGGATGGTAGCTATAGTAGGCATAAGTGCAGAATGCCTATGCTGACTAAGATTTATATTCTACTTTCGAAATTTTTTCTACACTATGCACTAGTAATAATATCAAATGTTTCTTTTTAATGCGTATCAAGCATCTTTGACTATCATAAGAAGAAATCTCCTCCAATTCTGCGTTTGCATTGTGTGTGTGGCGGGAGGTCTTATGGTAGTCTCATTTTCCAAAAGCATTGCGAATTGACTTTAAAATTATCCTTGTTGTTGTTGTTTTAAAAGATAATAACTGTTTTAAGTTCTCACACCAGTCCCATGACTGACCTGGAGTTTATTGTTCTCTTCCTAAACTCTGGGTGCCCACCAATTTCCACACGGGCAGTCTAGAGTTAGGTTAACAGGTCATTCTGGAATTCGGGAGTTGCTGTAGAGATCTGGAGGCAAGCCGAATGGCATGGCGTAGCATATTACTTGTATATGATATTATCTTTCCGTTGTAAATTTCACTTGTAGGGACATGTTTGTATAACTATCCATTGTTTAGTTATGTTGTATATTGTTGTTGTACACTCTGATGATATGATGTAATGTAATAACTGAGATAGTCCTTTGTTTTTTTAAAGATAGTCATTTATCTATTATATGTTGTTCCGTTGCGATATGTGAGATTCTGTTATTGTTTCTGTTCTGTTTCCTTATTTCTTCTATCTTTTTCTTCTACCTCTTCTTTTTAAACACTAAGGGTTCGGTTTTCCGGCATTCGATTATTCGGCATTTGATACAGTGGACGTATTGATGTCGATTCTCGGAAGTTGAAGAATCGGGTCTTTACACTGCTATCAAATCTTGGCCCAAATATGTAATCCTTATTAGTTTCAATGTTTTGGAAATATTTTCCCTACTTAACACCGAAGGATTTTAACTCTGGAAATATCTAAGGGAAACACGGGGATTATATGGTACTGTTACCATCAGTGGTGCTACGTATAAACTCGTTTCATTCTTCTAAGACAAATGATAAGGAGATCCGTCCACTTAAACGGTTAGGGGGTGATTCATGCTTTTATGTATTGTCTAATTATTTCCTAAAGAATGGGTATCGAGCATTTTGGGAATAATTGATTGTTTTTTGGAGCGCCCAAGAAGCGAAAGAGTGTACTCGTAAGAGATGACTCGGAACCATAACCAGTCCAAAACTATTTATGAATCTATAGATGAGTTTCGACATATATTGAGATATTGGAATTTATGTGTGATTCCGAGGCCCGTTGGGGTATTTGGATCCATGTGGGATTCCATGGTCTATTTTGACAGCGTTGCATGAGCTGGAATGCCAGACGTAGCCTCACCAACGGTAATAACTAAAACCAGAGATATGAGGCACAGCCAGTAGGTTTGGCAAACTCATAGGGTGTAGTCAACTATACCTAGACGTTACCTACAGTTGTTATGCATGCGTGGGACGATGCACTCGGTATTAGCAAGTCCGGTTATGTTTTTCCTAGGGTACATCACTAGGGATGTATGCTACTTTAGAAGGATATTTCTTATCCTTATGCAGGAGGACCATTCTCGAAGTACTGAGGGCACCTCCATAGAATCCTATACAATTAGCGAACGCGCCTTATCGGTTTTTGATTATATACCTTATATTGTTGTGATGGACACTCATGAGCATCACAACTACTTGATTATTATTATTTTCACCCTCAGACATTATTGTAATACCACTAGATTTTCTGATATAAATGTTTTGGTTATCGTAAGGTAAAAACCCGTCCATATTTATATACAGTGTGGTCTTCTGAGATACCTTTGATTTTAAAGGATTTTTCAAGTTATAATAAATAAAATTTCTTTTGATTTGATTTTCTTACACTGGTTTTACCAGACTGACTCGGGCTGTTTTCTATAATGCTCAGATCAGACCGATCATATTATAGATTTAGTTTGAGGCCTTGAAGCTTTAGGAGACCAGTTGGAGGCCCAGAGACATATTCATATACATGGTTATTTTTCTGTTGCATTCATTGTTGTATTTATCAGCAATTATGAGGACGGGTTGTTATAACTGTCCGAGCTGAAATAGGCTAGCATACTTTGATTGATATCTGCATATACTTATATTACATTTTATTTTTGTGTAAAGATTGGTTTTATATTATAGATCATTCGTTCCGCTATGAGATTCTGTATTGTTATTTTTCTTCTTATCTTCTTCCTTCTTTCGTACCCCAAACAATCTGTCTTTCCAGCACTTGGATATTTGGCACATGAATACCGTAATGTAGTGGTGTCGATTTCTAAAGGTCGAAAGGGTGGGTCATTATACGTGGTATCAAAGCTTAGGTTGAGTGAACATCTAGACCTTGGTTGGGTAAACTGGTTAGAGATGGGATTAGTAATATCCTTGAATGAATTTGAGTGTGTGTATATGAGAGCGCGCATTTGTTAGTGATATAAAAATATTTTGTATTGTGTTGTTTGATCAGTTGAGTGGTTTATGAATTCTAGTCGATGTGTTTGGCCAATGTAATCGATAGGAATCACTGAACACTTAAACAAGGCCAAATTAACATAATATTGTTTTAAGTTGGTAAATGAAATAATTTTACCTAGGAATATATTTTACATATATAAAAGAATAATTTTTCAAAAATTTAATAAAATTATTCTCGGTTGTGCTTTTTTGTTAGGAAATGATAGTATTTTATCATTATCATCTAGGATTTGTTTAGTCATTCTTGCCAAGTTCAAGCATTGACTATTGTTTATTGAACTATCTAGGATCTTCCTTTTTGAACCTAGGATGGGGTAGACAGAAAATTTAGGAACATTGAAGACGAATACACTATGAATTAAGTTTCACAATTTGACTATAAGGCATTCGTCGTCAATGCAGGGTTAAAATTTAATTTCAATAAAAGTAGTTTATTTTAAGAAAATATAAATATTTTAGATATGATTTTGTATAAAACTTGATTTTGTAAAATTAGGTTTTAATAAGTGTTGTTTTGTTAAAAAGGAAGCTAGAATATTTCTGAAATAAATATTTAAGAAATAATTTCCTTTAGAAGGGGTAATTTTATAAATAAAGGAATTTGAGGTAAATCCTGGTGCTTTTAGAAAATGGTTTTCAAAGTTTGAAGAAGGTAATATTGTTATTATTAGAAGATATTTTACAAATATAGGTATGTAAAAAAAGGAATTTTGTTATAGATTTGTTCGGGTAAAAATAGATTTTGATTAATTCCCAAAAGCATGATTTTGCATATAAAAGGAAAGATATGTATTATTATTTCAAATAATTTAGAGGAAAAGAAGTATTAAATTTACTTGAAAGAGTTTAAAATATAAATATTTTAGGAAACAGTGTCAATAGTTTACATAAAAACATTTTCAAGTGAAATACTTTTGAAAGAGAAAATTTTAAAGAAAATGTTGTTTTCTTTGGATTGGTTCAAGGAATTAGTCCCAATTTATTTTGTGGTGATCAGAATAATCTTTTAAGTGTCGATCGGATGTTTGCTTAGGCGAACGATATTGTGCACATAGTAAATTATTCCCTTTGTCATTGTACGGTTAGAACGAGTTTGAATCCGAACGAATCCAAAGCAAATTGGAATTAGATATTTCGTTGGAACTATGTATGTTATGGATTAAAACATATATTGTAAAAATTAAAAAAAAAATTGAAATAAAAATCTAGGTATTTGACTCTTAAATGTTTAAAATATAAGGATATCTTGATTTAAAATTAGCTAACTAATGAAATTTTAATTGGGTTAAATTTATTAAGAAGGTTTAACAAACTTTTTTTTATTAAACCATGTCATTTGATTTTAACATGTAGGAAGATAAGAATTACTTGATGTTATTGGCTGACTGATAAACATTTTTACCTCTGAATGTCTAAAGAAAAGTAGATTCTACGATAGAATTTGGATATCAGCATCCTACTTTTCTTAGCTACTTACCAGACCAAATGAGTAAAGAAGTTGTATTGGTCGACTCAATTTTAAGCTCAAAATTTATTTTGGACCTGCATTCGAATGGTTAAAAGCTAATAGAATAAAAAAATTTAAATGTTTTGTATATACCCTTAGCTGTAGGAGAGTATTATGCAAATTGATAAATTGCAATGATTTTATGAACAGGATTTCATAACTAAAGTTATGTCATTTTAAAATGTTGAATCTACATTGGAGTTTTATGAAATATAAATTTGAGAGAACTAAAAGAAATTGGGTTACTAAGAACCTTTAGATGAGTACATAGGTTGTACGTAGATCATTTCCCCTTCTCATATAGTTTTCGATCCAAGATTCGAGTATATGACTTGAGGTGTTTCATAATATTCCGAATAAGGATTTTTCATTCGATTTTTGACGGCAAACCCTTAGTGAGGGTTCTTAATATGTGTCACGGTCCAAATTCCAGCGTTCGAAAATCGACATCCATATTCCACTGTACTTAAATGCCGCAGATTCAAACGTTGAAATTCAAGTCATGCCAGAGCTTATAACACATCAAGTAAAACAACACAGCGGAAGAAAAGGAAATGAATATCATATACAACTCCAATGAATACAATATCCAATGATATACAACAATGATATCAAAATGATACAAGAATAACAGAGTCAATAAATAACAGCAGAAAATAGATAGCAAAAGAGATGACTCCAATGATCAAACTACAACAGTATCCCATCTCCAAATGCAAAGGCTCAAAACTCCAAAGATCTCCAATCCAATAAGCGAGAACCAACATCAAGTTGTACCAAGCTAGCAAGGTCAGTCGTCCCAACCAAATACTTCAATATCCAATATCTCCAAAGAATACCAAAGAGAAGGCTGAAAGCTACTGAATCGATATCTACTATCTGAAAAACCCAACTCTAGACTGCCGTGTGGAAAATAGCGGGCACCAAGAGTTTAGGAAGGGAACAATAAACTCCAGGTCAGTCATGGGACTGGTGTGAGCAAATGAAAACAGTTTTTCTATCAAAAAAAACAAACAAAAGAATTTAAAATTGAAATCCGCAATGCTTTTAAGAAAATGAAACTACCATAAGACCTCCCACCACACACCCAACGCAAATGCAGACTTGGAGGAGATTTCTTCTTATGATTGTCAAAAATGCTTGATACGCGAAATCCTTTGATATTATTACTATAAGTGCATAGTGGAAAACATTTTGAAAGTATAATATTAATCTTAGCCAGCATAGACATTTCGTAGTATGCCTACTATAGCTACCATCCAGACAGTGGGGCTCCACCATAAGTAGATGGCAGGTTATACAACTAAAACCGTACAAGGCATGTATTGTTTTGTTTGGATTTCCAACAAATGGTCGGGCAAAGGAACTTCCCTAATAAAATGGAACGCCTTTGGAGGGACGCCCCCGAGAACCTAACCGGATCTCTGCTAGACAACACCGGGTTACCTTTATAACTAGGTAACTACTGACACGAGCATGCCATTCCCCGGTCGTTTGCGACCTTTATCCGAGGTACCTCTCAACCAACAACCATAAAGCAATAAGTTTGCAGCAACCACAGAGTAAGTATCTGGGTTTCATACCATGATACCACTCATAATCCAGAAGGAAATGGACATAAACTCAGAGGGCGCTACCCTCAAATAACCTTGCTGCTACGATTCCTGTTTCGACCATAACCGAGTTGTGAGGTTCGACGAAGTCTCGTCCACAAAGCTACGCTTTTCACAAAATCCATGCTTTGATCAACAAATGATCAGCAGCACTTCGTATGCCACATTACCAAATTGGGAATGTATCACTAGTAACCATCAATTACATAACCTCTGAGGTCGTACGTCTCAGAGAAGGGTGTTAAGCTAAGAGAATAAATCTCCACCACGAAACAGAAATGTATTTCATAGAAACAAGTTTTACATCTCAAAGTGTAATGTCAGACACACATCCATACAAGTCTGTTCCGAGTTCGAACAAAACCGAAGGCACTTCCAAAGAAGCGCTTGCAATCCGAGAATCCACAAACCTGATCGGACTTCCCATCACTTAGGGAATCTCTATACCGTACCTACTCGATGCAGAGACAATCGATAGGTCATCCTATCGTTCTCGCAAATACCCGGTCTTCACCACCGGTCTTTAGATGCTATCCATAACATCGTATCACTATTCGAAATGGGTTATATGACACAAGGTCCTCTCCCGGCTAAACCGAATAATGAGCGCAATATTTAAAAACCATATGGATATGGGATTTCAGTTAAGTCGCAATTTTTAAAATCCAAAACTTTCCTTTCAAATGGTTTAAACCAATTACCATTTCAAATCTTTGAACAAAAAAGATTTATTCCACAAAGTTCACCCAGTTTCACAAAGATTCATTCACGGCTTTCAAAACCAATTCCTTTTCAAATTGGATTAACTTATCCAATTATTAATTCAAAACTCAATTCATAGCTTTCAAATCCATTTCCTAAGATTCATTCACAATTCTCATTTTAAATCTTTTATATAAAAGATACACCATTAAAATCTTCTTCAATTTCAAAATAGGGTTCAACTATCTTTCACAAAGATTCAATTATAGCTTTCGAAACCATTCAATTTCAAATTTGAATTCTTTTCATCATAATTTTGGAAATTCTTTCCTTATATAAAAACTATTATTATTTGAAACCACTTGTTTCTGTTTCGGAAACCCAATTATATTTGTATGAGTTGAGGCCTTTCAAATATGAACTTGGGTTAAATTTAAATTCTCAAAACCATACTTTTAAAATGGTTTAAAACCCATATAAATACCTTTTATAACTTGTATAATCTTTTCAAACAAAAATTTCCAAATCATTGAATTCAGTTTCAAATATTGAATTCAAACTCAAATAAATATTTCAGTTTTCAAACTAAATCAAGTTATTTAAAATAATTTTTATTTTCAGAACTCCTTTTCAAATACATTTCAAATTTAACCCAATTTCATTTCCAAAATCATTTGGATTCGAAATTCAAACTTTAAAACCATTTCAAAATATTAAATTCAAATATCTATGACTTAACCGATTTCCTCGTGAAATCCATATTTGTGTGTGTATGGTGTAGTCCAGGGGTTTTAACAAAATAGTGCATAACATCATCATCACAGATTCAATCATATCGATAAGCGGTATAATCCATAACGCTTATCTTTATTCACAGATTCATAGATAAAATAAATGATCAATCACAAAGATTCATTATTATTATTCGATGTGGGTTTCGGATAACCAACTGGAACCTGACTCCCTGTCGCATCGAAATTCAAGTGTCGTTCTACGGGTCAGGGTTTTTCATATTCATACAATAGTATATACATCACAAATATAGCAGCTCGGTACAAAGCATCACATAGCATCACATCACATATCAAATATGTCAATCCATCACATAGCATCAACATCAATCAAACATCTACAACTAAGATGAATAAATTGGGTGGTTTTTAAATTTATCAACCACATAATTACTTTCATTAGAAGTCTTAAATCAATGATTAATTATTATTAACTACAATTGATTTGGTCTTAATTACCTTTTTTAATTAATCATTTCTAAATCAATTATATAAGTTAATTAACCCTTAATTGTAATTAATTAAATCTTAATTACTTTTATTAATCAATTATTTCTTAATTAATTACTTCAATTAATAAACCCCTAATTATTAATTAAATCTTAATTATAATTGATTATCCTTAATTTATTAATTAATAGGTTTATTTCTTAATTTATTACAATAATTAATTACTCCTTAATAAATAATGATTTCTTAATCATTTTCAGTTAATTAACCTTTAATTGTCTTCTCTTAATTACTTTCACTAAGTAATTATCATTTTAATTTAAATCATTCATTAATTACTTGATTTTATTACCCTTGATTATTAATTAATTAATAACCGAAATTGTTAATTTATAAACTTAATTTTCCATTGTTTAACCACTAATTACTTAATTAATCAATTATTAATTCTTAATTAAATCACTTAATTAGTTAACTAATAATCATACATCGATGAACCTTAAGTAGTTAATTAAACTTCTTAATTACCAATTGATTAAACCCATAATTATTGATATTAACCTTTAATCACAAATTTATTTAAATCTTAAGTTATTTAATTACATCATTTAAATTAAATACTCTAAATTAGTTTATATAAGAATATTGATAAATCATAGTTCAATATACTTACCCTAATCACCTTCTTAATTCAAACATTATTGAAACTCCATTTCAAAATACTTAGAAATTTATTCGTTATTATAATATCATTTCCAAATCAATTTACAATTTAAAAAATATAGCTTTAACAGTTAACCCTTGAAACTTGTTTTAAAATCTTATTCAATAATTCTAATTCGGAAACTTATTTGATTTCTTAAAATTTGAATAAAAATTGCTTGAAAACTTTGTACACTTTTTATTGCCTTTAAATCTGGACAGAATTTACTTTGTAACTTTAAAACTTCTTGTCTTTTAAAGTGCCTGCATAATCATACAACTTCCCAAGCCAAGACTTTGTTTACCCGGGATACTTTTCGATTTCCCCAGTTAAGACTTCGAGTTATCTCCCCCCCTTTTTTCTTCGAGTCGCCATGCGTATTCCTTCGAGAACGAACCCCAACTACTATTATCTTCCCCAACTGCTATACTTTCCAGATGCACAGATTATGGCGCGTGCATGTGCACAAGGAGATGACGACGATTTGACCTCCACCGCGACCATCATCGGGTCGATTTCAACCCTGCCGATGACCCCCGTAACCCAGATTGAAGGTATCACCATCCAATCGAAATTCAACCCATTCGACCCAGACATGTAGCCATTCCCATCGGAAATCCCCCTTCGCCGGTGATCTCGACCATAAGAACCTCTGCTACTCCACCCAGAGACGCGTCACATCCCCACCTTTTGATCCCCCTTATGCAATGAAGTCTGATACCCTTCTGATGACGGGGCGATCAATTTCACGACGCTAACCGAAACATGGCTTAAACCGTATTTTAATTCAAATCTCAAACTATGGTGAATTTAAAAATCTCATTCCATTTTCCCAACAATTTATGATCACCCTAGTATCACCATGCAAAAATTCGATTTTCGAAATCTAGTCGATCATCAGGAAAGCTTCAAAGTGCAATTTCAGGTCAACTTCAAATTACACACTTGATCTAACCTTAAAAATTGTGATTTTTCTTTTAAAAATCATGAATCTAGGTAACAAAACAGATTACCAACCTGGAATCAAGAATTTTTTAAGTTGAAAATTTAATAAGTTTACAATTTCAACTATTTTCCTAAATTTCCAGATAGTTTTCGTTCCATCATGCTTAAATATATTTTTATTACTTAGTTTATGTAAAAAAACATTTTCTTTTTAGAAATTAAAGCCTAACACTAATTCGTTTGGGTGATATGGATTTTTTTTTACAACTTGTTTTAAGAACCTGTGGACAAAACAGGGGTAGACATACCTGTTATCAGTTATAAACCTAATCACACTCCTATATACATATACAAGTAGACACAATATTCAAGAAAATTCACATCATATCTTCCAACACAAATCCAAACATCAAGAAAAAAATCAAGGTTAAGAAGTTTGCTCACCTTCTGGCTGTACAGGAAGAAGCAGAGAGGAATTTTCTTATGAGCCTGAACTTTTTTTTTCTTTCCTTTAAATCTTGAATTTTTAGATATGTAAATTATAAATACAGATTCTCTATTTACTCTTTGTTGTTCTTAATTCATTCAATACAAAAGAAAAATTAAATTACATACAGGTTTGAAATTATATATATATATATATATATATAACAGAGGAATTCCTGCATTTGAAAACAGAAACAAATTTGCCTTGCCCTTAATTTGTTTCCCTGCAATTAATTGACATGGTTGTTTAAATCTTTGTTTTATTTTCTGATTACTAACATAAAATTCAAATCTTTTAAAAGAATTTTACTTAACTTAATCCATTCCAGAGATTCTTGCATTGGCAAAACTGAAGCTCCCCTCTTTTTTTTTTTTTTTTCCAAAACAAATCTGTAGGCTTGGCTTTTGTTCTTCCAAAGCTTGAAGGTTGTTTTCATGATTTTTAAGATGTTTTTGAATTCCTTTTTTCTTGCCTGAACTTGCATGTTTTCCAGGCTTGTACTGATTTGATTTCTGAGCTGATTCTTGCATCTTGAATCGGGTTGCAGTTGAACCAAGTATTGATTTGGGTTTGTTTTATTTTGAGCTGATTAACTGTTTCAGGTCTAAGAAGAAGCTTTTATTTTGAGTTTTATTTTCTGGTTTGTGTTTGACAAACTTTGGGTAGAAAAGAGAAAGATACATATGTGTATACTCTTTCTTATGCATGTTTATAAAATTTATTTAAAAGAAAAGTTTACTCTTTTGTATGTTATTTACATTTTAATTTAAAAGAAAATAAATTTAAATGCCACTTGTTGTTTTGTATTAACACTTGTCTTTGCATGATTTAAAACTCCTACACTTGTTAAAATGGGTACATTTTATGTTTAAATCCTTGAGTTAAATAATTTTATAAATTTTGTTTTCAAACCCTTGTGTTAATAAATTTACACTTTTGTATCTTATACTTTTATAACTTATCATATATTTATATTTATATCTATGCATTTTCTATAAATTGTACTTATCCAACTTATTAAAGAAAAAAATGATTTGAAAGTAAATTATATTTTAACTATAATCCTAGTTATATACATATATGTACATTAGATTTTATTCTTTAAATGGCTTTTAGAAATTTAAATTATTTGAATTTAAATCATAACTTCCAAATACATATTATATATATTAAAATTAGAAAACAATTTCTTATTATCTTTAAAATATAGTTTAAGTCCAATTTATTTTCTAAGATTTTTATTCTTGAATTTCAATCTCACAATTCAATTTAAAATAATTTTTTATGCAAATTTATGATTAAATTTGGAAAAATTCACATTTATTCAAAATTTGATTCCAAAAATTAAATTAATTGTCAAATTAAGCTTGTTCAAAATTCGGGAATGTTACAAATTCCCCCCTTAAGAAAATTTTGTCCTCGAAATTTGTAAGGGAGACAACAAAGAATGGATACATAAAGATAGAGAATCGACTCATAAATCAAGTCGATTATCTATTCTGCATTTAACTTACCAAATCATGATATCACTAATAATTGAGAATGAACTCATACAATACAAGACACTCGGGTCACCAGATCTACGAAATATACCGGGGTATTGATTAGTTCAAAGGATAACTAACCCCTCATAGAATATACCTGGACCCAAAAGAACAAATAAATGAATTTAATCCTCCATAATTCTCAAACACTGGGTATGGATTCCAAGCTCAAGTCGGAATACCCTAAAGAGTAGACAGATATATGAATACAATCAAAAACTTTTAGTTTAAACAACTAAAATATACCTATCAACCATAGCAAACAAAGCAAACAATTCATCCAAACAAATAATTCTGACCCGTCTGGAGTTTGTGTCCCATACAATATACCAAAGCTTCTTCCTGGAGCTGCCAGGAAGCAATCAAAGAATCGAAATTGAATGGTGATCAAAAGAGATTGATAGGAAAAGATTGTTTCTGTTGTTGTTACAAGGCACTGACCATATGAAGTGGTACTTCCCTGTCCCCTATCTCGTCCTCTTCTTGCACTCGTACTCACTAACAGTGGATAGTAAGAGAATTTACTGAGGCATTCGAACGGATATCTTAGGGATATACTCATTCTAGGGTATATTTCACCCTATCTCTAATGAGTTACTTAATGTGTTATATTCCTGAGCTAAAGTTTCAACCTTCAGCTCTTATACCAAAATGTCACGGTCCAAATTCCAGCGTTCGAAAATCAACATCCGTACTCCACTATACTTAAATGCCGTAGATTCAAACGTTGAAATTCAAGTCGTGCCAGAGCTTATAACACATCAAGTAAAACAACACAATGGAAGAAAAAGAAATGAATATCATATACAACTCCAGTGAATACAATATCCAATGATATACAACAATGATATCAAAATGATACAAAAATAACAGAGTCAATAAATAACCACGGAAAACAGATAGCAAAAGAGATAACTCCAATAATCAAACTACAACAGTATCCCATCTCCAAATGCAAAGGCTCAAAACTCCAAAGATCTCCAATCCAATAAGCGAGAACCAGCATCAAGTTGTACCAAGCTAAGCAAGGTTAGTCGTCCTAACCAAATACTTCAATATCCAAAATCTCCAAAGAATACCAAAGATAAGGCCGAAAGCTACTGAATCGATATCTACTATCTAGAAAACCCAACTGTGACGACCCGGAAATTTTAACAAATTAAAATGGGAATAATAAATCGATTTTAAATTATTTAAAAGTTAATTTTAATTTGAATTCAGGATATCAATATTTACTTGATAATTAAATCATTGAATTATATCGTTTAAATATTGATTTTAATAATTGAAGATTGGGTAAACCGCTGAATTTGGAGTTTAAGCCAGATAAAATAATTTGAAGGCTTATAAAATTTATAATAATGATACTGAATATAGTAAAGGTGTTAAAATCGAATTTGGAAGTGTTTTGTTCCGTTTTGAAAATATATCGTTTAAATTGATATTTAAAATAGCTTTCCGAGGCACAGTCTCAGAATTCGACGAAACCAGTTCCATTGGATCCGTAATAGTTAGTTATTATCGGATTTCAATTTTCGTAGCAATCATAGTTGTCGTTTGACCCTGGCAGCTCGAAACGCTTAGATTTATTTTAATCGATTTAATTTAAAATCGATCGTTTAATTCCATAACTTGCACGTACGTTCAAGTTAGCCTCTGAAACATGTTCCATTGTGTTCGGCACGCGGGTAAAACCTTATAATAGCCTAGCGGCACGCCGCGATGGTGGTTCGAAGTTTCGAGCGGGGTAAAGTGAGATATTTATAATTAAATATTTTAATCGGTTAAATCAAAACCTTAGCTTGCCCTATACGACACCGTTCCCACTTATAACCCTCATACCCGTTCCCCTCTTTATTATGAACGGCAGATCGAACTCAAATCTCTAAAAAAAAAAATATGGCCGAAGCCGTTTAACAGAAAAAAATGAAATGAAAATCAAATTAATGGCTGAAGCTCTCGTTCAAGCTTCTACGACCTGGATTGATTTTGACTTCATACGCAAGAGGAGAGGCGCGGTGGAGGCGACGAGGTGATTATGGGATGTCGCGGCTATCGGCATTGACTGGGTCGAGTAATGTGGGGTTCGCGTGTCAGAGGGCGGCGGCGGCGACTCAAAATTGGGAATTTGAACTAGGGTTTGGGCTAGGATTCATCGAAGTGGCAGAGTCGCCGTAGTTTTGGGGCTGCGTGTGTGGTAGGGAGTCGGCAGTAAGGTATATTCTTTGTTGAGCTTAGCATTTGATTTAATTTAGTTTCAAAGTAAAATATAAGAATACTATATGTATGTGTGTAACAGTAGGTTATTTTTCTTTTAAATTTTAGATTTATGTAGTGTGTATTTATATGAAAATGAACGGAAATCGTTTAGATTTGGGATATAGAAAATTTAAACGAAATATTAGATTTTAATAATCTATGTAGATATCTTTTACAAATATATACATACATATTTCATTTACTAGCTTATTTTTTTTAAAATAGCGTATGTTGGAGAAATTAGTTTAAATATAATTTAATGGTTAAAAATGAAATCAGTGGTTAATTAAATTATCAAATGAAAATTTAAATGGCTCAATAGACTCGAATATTAATAAAGCATCTAATGTTTTACAAGGTCAATGGTCGTGAAGAACAAGTCATGAAGGAAATGGGCCGCAAATTGACGAAGGTGAGTAAATCTCACTAAGTTGGATTATTATTTAAAATTTAAGTGGTTAGATTAAAATAATTAGTTGAGCGCTTAAATTGATTGGATGTGCTTTGATGATGATGTGGATTTGGTTTTGATTGATTCTCGAGTCAATTGTGGATTGACTCGAAGTATATGGGGTTTTAAATTGTTTTAAACTTAAACCATAAATAAGAAAATGGTTTCCATTTTAGATTTAGAAAGGGCTTGATGTGTTGAGATCCATTAAATTAGTAGGAAATTTGAAATGAATAATTGATTGAGTTAATTAATTAATGATTTGGCTTAACTAATTTAATGGTGAAGTGTTTGAATTAATTGATTTAGTTTTTGTTAATTAATTAAGTGAAAGTAGTTTAGGATAATCATTGGATGGTTTAACAAGTAATTACTTCATGAAGTTAATAAAATAAATCAAGTACGATTAATATGGTATTCAAACTAATGTAATTAATTTAGATTAAGATAAATTAAAATATAATTGGAAATCAGTAATGCATATAATTAATGAAGTAATTAAAGATTTGTTTAATTGAGATTTCTACATTCATAATAAGTGACTTATGAGAAGAAAATCAATATAAGTAATTAGGAATTAGTGTAATAGATTATTGTTAATTAATTTGTGAAAAATTAAAGATTACTCATTGTTTTGGTAAGAATAATTAATATCGTGAATTTAATTAAAGAAAATTTCTTGGATGGAATAGAAAGATAATTAATCCAGGGTTGTTAATTAAGATGAATGGAGATGAAAGAAAAGATTGATAAATTAATTGTTTGGAACTAATTAATAAACGAACCTAAACGATTGAGGATTGAAAATAAATTAGAATCAACTGAGTTGATTTGTTTGTGATTGAGCTTTGCTTATGGATGATAGATTTGTATTGGTTGATTTGAATAAGTTAATATCTCTGGTATGAAATGTTGCGTATTTCATTTGGATAGCTTGGGTTAGGATGACATGGGACTCGAAGAGGCTGGAATCGGGTATTGGGAAGATAACCGACACCACTTCGAATTTCTTATAAATTGATATGAGAAATTGATAGGTTTGGATGAATGGATTAAAATGAATTGGATTATTTAATCAAAACTTTAGCACATAGAATTCTTATTTTGAAAATAAGTTATGACTATGACAAGTGTGACTTTGTAAATTTATATGTGAAATCAAGGGCTGGAGATTTTATCCGAGCTTGATATTTAGGGTTGATATGTGAAATAAGAGTTGTCTATAGCAAATTGTGAATTGGATAAATTGACATATGTTACCCCGGGATTATATAAGTTGATTTATTTAGTATTCCACGTTAGTTGGGTTTACTCACGCTGGTATCCAGCCTGACCCGCGTGTTACTGTGGACGTAATGCTCGGGTCAGACCGCGTATTACAGATTTTCAGGTAGGTACGTTCTGGAGCTCAGGAGGCGAGCTGGATGGCAGTATCGTATAGAGTATATCCGCTGTATTTATACTATTGTTAATCTGAGACAGAATAATTGTAAATATTCAGTGACTGTATATATGTAAAACTCTGATGTATATAATTGTAATCGACTGATATAGAATTCTTTTGTAAGCTATTATTATTTATTATTATATTTTATCCGCTGTGATTGTGAGATGTTTGGTGTTTTTGTTATTCTTCTTCTATCTCTTTCTTCTTTTTCATAACTATCTGGAATTTTCGGCTTAGAAAATTTCGGGTCGTTACATTTGGTATCAGAGCCGAAAGGTTAAGCGAGAACCTTGACTCTGGTGGTAATTACTAATTTAATAGAGTCTGTAGTACTCTAGAATGAGTTGAGTGTGTACATATATATATGAGCGCGTACTTGTTATTTTCTTATCTAAAGATTTTAAATGATTTTATATAAAAATGTATTTTAATATATTAAGTAGTATTCCCTTCTAATGAATATTAAGGTGGATGGTTGTTAAATTATTGAAACTAAGATAAGAAGTAATATAAAATACAACTAAATTGAAAACTTATAACCAAAGTTGAAGAATAAATTTATATAACAAAATGGAATTTGAAATATAGGTTGTAAATGTAATTTATAAATTGAAATAAACTTCATAAATAAATGAGATTATCATTTGAAATAGAATTCCAGAGAATATTTGAAAATAAAGTAAGATGAAAATTCCAGAGTAATGTTTAAATAAAAATTGGATGGATTGGAAATTTGAAATTTTTGGGAAAATTTAAAATTCCTTTGGATTTGAAAGTGGTTTCCAAAGGTTTTGGAGAAATAATAGCATTATTTCAAAAATAATTTTTTGTTGAATTTGAAATCTGGGAGATTTGAAATCAAAAATATTTGGAAGTGTTTTTAGAGAGATAAAAGCATTGAACTCTTTTGGTCACTGGAAAGTAACGTCGGTGATGATTGCAGCATTATCGATGTTCATTTTCGAGTTTCTAGAAGAGAAATTGCTACCAAATTGTTTTAAATTGGAATTGTTTGTGAACTGGGTTTGGTTTTGAAGTTCAAAGGGATAAATGAATTTGCCAAAGAATTTTGTATATAGTTGAATTCTAAGGTGATATTGAAATTTTGGAAATTTGTTTAAACTCTGGAACCTTGATTAAATGTTTATGGAATAATAAAAATATATCGACTAAATAAAATGTATAATTCTGAGTTAAAAGCAAAATGTGAATGTAATTGATTATAAATGGAAGTTGTAAAATTGAAATTATAATTAAAATTGTACAAGTTTAAAGACTAAATGGAATTTGATTTGAAGTTAGAACTAAATTGAGAATCAATTCAACTTGAATTGGGATTAAATCAATTTCAATGGAAATTGAAGTTAGAATTGAATCGATTTAAACGGTAGTGGGAATTTAAATTGAATTGTTGGGGAAGTGAACAGTTTTGACTCTGAACTATTTTAATTTAATTGTTTTGATGTAAACTTATTTTTCCAAGCTCTTAAATATATACCACTTTTCTTTCTTAAAGCCTAATTATTTTATACTTGTTTACAATTATTTTTGGAACTATTTAACCAATTTTTAATTGCTTAATATCCTCATTACTATCTCGCAACTATGCTATAAATTAATTACTATTTTACAAGTATTTTGCAATTATCTAAGATTTCTATAACTATTTAACTATTTTTCAATTATTTTACAATTAGTTAACTATTTTATAGCTATTTTGCAAACAAATAATTATTTTTCAACTACTTATCTATTTTTGAAATTTTCAAGCTATTTTCCAAATATAAACTGGTCGGAGTTCAAACTGTTATTGATTTAAATACCCAACTGAGATAAGAATTGAAGTGGTAATCCAAATGGGGATTAAGGCAATTGTGAATAAATGAGTGGAAATTTAAGTGAATGTGAATGGAAAAGAAATTGATTTTGAAAAGAGTAATCAAATTTGAATATTTGATTTTGAATTAACAAAGTTATATATCTTTGTTATATAAGATGAATATTTCCTTGTTGAATCTATTGCCGGAAGATAAGGATTTTTGAAGGTGTTTGAAGTATAAAAGGAATTTTATACAAGTTTGAAATGATCCAAAGTTTTAAAAATTATATATATCTGTATATATATATATATATAAAGGATCTTATGAGGATTTTGGAAAAGGTTTTGAGAACCTTTGGACTTGGAAAAGCTTTTGATTTTTGGGTAAAATCAATATTGGAATTTGAAAAGCCTAGTTTGAGAATTATCGATTTTGGAATAATCGATTTTGTGTAAAGGAGCTTTGTATGATATCATACTAGGTGTATGATTTGAAGATACTGTATGTGTATAGTATAAAATATTTTGATGATGGCTCTGGTGAAAAAGGCGCTTCCTAAATGGACTTCTTAGGAGTGCCATTGGGTGGTGCTGCCTTGAACCCCAAGGGGGGTTCTAAAGTTGATCCTGTGAGGAGTCCGAACAAAACTAGTTCCTGAGGATTATGAGTAGTGTATACCATAGCGAAAGTCGTGTGTGCCGCTGAGAGCCAACGGTCTGCATTTGATTTATTATCGGTAGACTGCGACCTATGGTATAACATAGTGAAAGTCGTGTGTGCCGCTGAGAGCCAACAGTCTACGTTTGATTTTATATCGGCAGACTGTGATCTATGTAGGAGTGGAGAAGTTTCATTTCATCAGCGAAAATCAGAGGCCGCGGAGAGCCTGCAGTTACATGGACTTTTGCTGTGACGGCAACGTAACCCTGGATGTAACTGTGATCTGTTGTGTGGGATCCATGGCGTAATCAAGAGGCCGCGGAGAGCCTGCAGTTACATGGACTTTTGCTGCGACGGCAACGTAACCCTGGAATGTAACTGTGACCATGGATGGGGGTGATGATTTCCAGAGCATCCTCAGCAAAGATATTTCCTCTATTTTTCAAAAAAAAAAAAATGTTTTCTACATTTCAATAAAATTATTTTCCAAGTATTTTCACTTGGTGTTGAAAACGAGTTTACCAAGTACTTATAGATTTTCAGTTCTACGCCTGATCAACGTATGACTGAATTTCTGTGAGAACGAGGATGGTCTGGTTGAGACATCGAGTTATAAAGGGGATTTTTATAAAGAGTTATTTTAATAGTATGATGTGAATTTAAAAGAATTTCTAAAATTTTTAAATAAAGATATTGGAATTTTGGAAAATAAGAAACCCAAACTGGAATTATAAAATAAAATTTAAAACTCGGGAAATTTAAGAAGTGATTCTTTGTCATTAAAATCGAATATTAATTTAGAAGTTGAAAGTAAGCTAATTGGCTAAATAAATATTTGATTGAATATGTTAGTAAAATTAACTTTGGTAAATAAATGGATTGTAAATGAATAATGGAGTTTGGAAATGAATTAGAATTGTAAATAGAATTCGAGTTAGATTTGATAATGAATTAAATAAGAGGAGATGTTATAAAATAAAAATCAAATAGAGATGGATTGAAAAGAAAAGTGATGGGTTGAATTGCAAATAAAATGCAAGTGATTTGAATAATATTTAACGTAATTTGCAAGTAAATTTGATATAATGGAAGTGTTGTCGAATGAAATGGAAGTGGATTATAATAGAAATGGTTTGGGTTGCAAACAAAACCCAGGTGAGTGGAGATAATTGAGAATGGCCTTGTATTAATAAAATAAATTCGATAATAAATTAAGTGGGTAAATTAAGAAGTTAAAATGGGTTGATTGAGTTAAATAATAAATGGATGAAGCCTGATTAATAAAAAATTAAATCAAAGTTGTGATTTGAATTGGATTATCAGACTGAACTTAAATTCGGTGGCATATTAATTTGAAGTATAAATGAGTTAAGTATGTGTTGCATATTATATTGATAAATTAAGAAAGTAAACTAAAATTAAAATTTAAGTGGAGGGGCTAATTGAATTTAAATGAATTTGATTAAATGAGAGTCAAATAAAGGTAAACTTAAGTTTGATGTTGGAATAAATTAAAGTAAATTAATTTAAGCTTAAAATTTTGGAAACTTGACTTCGAATAAGGATGAAAGCCCATTAATTAAAGCTTGGATTGAGTTAATTTGGGAATGGCTAGTAGTATACAAGAATGGAATGTGGAGAATTAAATAAATGGGTGTGAATAAATTAAAATGGATTGGAATTAAATAAAATTGAGTTGGAATCAATTTTAATTGGTTATAAAACTTAAGTAATTACTGATTCACATGGATATTATCAAATTGCGTAGAAATGATTGTCGTTTAAGGTAAACGAGATTTAATTAAATTCTATGAATTAGTGAAAGCAAATATAATTGATTTTTGAATCAATTGTTATGAATACGAGTTTGTTTTGCTTAAAAATGAATTGAGTGCAAGCAATTGCATTGTAAACCCTTAAATTAAATGAAATGGCATATGAATTGGTTGAAAGCAATTGAATCAGCTTTAAGATTATATAAATCTCTTATGGAAAGGTTTTGGTGCTTGTTGCTTATGATATACATGTGTTTAGCTATTGAAAGTAAGTGAAAAGATAATAAAATTTTAATATATGGCACTTACATATTTAAATTGAGTAAGTACAGGTACCGGGGAGCTGTTTGGTTGATTTGGATTGCGCTAATTACTAATATAAATAAGCTGCTTGCTTAAAATGCTAAATAAGGTACGCCTACACAATAAAAATAGGAAATATGAACTGTTTTTGTTTTTCTGACCGGGTGGGTCGATGTATACATATTTATATCTCTTGTCAAATTGCAAAAGCTCCTCCGTACAAAGGAGACTCTGCCAAAATTTTCTGAGAATTTTGGGAGTTAGAAAATTTTTGGAAAATTTTATTAACGACAAAACAATTTCAAATTTGAAATCAAAGTAAATTAGTAAATGAAACTAATATGAATCAGTTATAAATGGAAAATAAAATTTAATATTCATAATTGAAGACAAATTGAATTCGCATGGAAGAGGGCAACTAATTCGTATAGAGGTATATGTGAAAACTTCTTTAAGGAAAGTATAAATGATTTGTAAGTTACAATTGAATATTGTTTCTAAACAAGATATGCAGGTATTAAAGGGAAAAGGGAATTGGATTTGATTCCAAAAGATAAATGTGAATTGCCCGACAAAGAGGTACGTATTTAAATTTCTGGATGAAATTGGATTGGGTTTTTGATGTAGCCACTTGGCTTTGGTTTTCTTTTCGATTTGGGAGCCCATAGAGGCCTTTTGTAGTAGTACCCAGCTAGCCGCGCAAAGGAGACGCTGGCAAAATTTTCCGGGAATTTAGGGAGTTAGAAATTTTTTGATAATTCAAATTTAGTTTTAAAATTGAAATTTAAATGATTGAGAAGAGGGTATTGTTTGATACTATAGAAGGTTTTGGGAAGTTGGCTAAGGTGATAGTGGGTCTTTAATAAAAGATAGTTGGTTGGATGTTGAGCTGTGAGATTTGGGAATTATAAACGGGTATCGGACCATTCTTCCTATCTAGTAATTTCGGGGACGAAATTCTTTTAAGGGGGGAAGAATGTGACGACCCGGAAATTTTAACAAATTAAAATGGGAATAATTAATCAATTTTAAATTATTTAAAAGATAATTTTAATTTGAATTCAGGATATCAATATTTACTTGATAATTAAATCATTGAATTATATCGTTTAAATATTGATTTCAATAATTGAAGATTGGGTAAACCGCTGAATTTGGAGTTTAAGCCAGATAAAATAGTTTGAAGGCTTATAAAATTTATAATAATGATACTGAATATAGTAAAGGTGTTAAAATCGAATGTGGAAGTGTTTTGTTCCGTTTTGAAAATATATCGTTTAAATTGATATTTAAAATAGCCTTCCGAGGCACAGTCTCAGAATTCGACGAAACCAGTTCCATTGGATCCGTAATAGTTAGTTATTATCGGATTTCAATTTTCGTAGTAATCAGAGTTGTCGTTTGACCCTGGTAGCTCGAAACGCTTAGATTTATTTTAATTGATTTAATTTAAAATCGATCGTTTAATTCCATAACTTGCACGTACGTTCAAGTTAGCCTCCGAAACATGTACCATTGTGTTCGGAACGCGGGTAAAACCTTATAATAGCCTAGCGGCACGCCGTGATGGTGGTTCGAAGTTTCGAGCGGGGTAAAGTGAGATATTTATAATTAAATATTTTAATCGGTTAAATCAAAACCTTAGCTTGCTCTATATGACACCGTTCCCACTTATAACCCTCATACCCGTTCCCCTCTTTATTATGAACGGCAGATCGAACTCAAATCTCTAAAAAAAATGGCTGAAGCCGTTTAACAGAAAAAAAAAATGAAATGAAAATCAAATTAATGGCCGAAGCTCTCGTTCAAGCTTCTACGACCTGGATTGATTTCGATTTCATACGCAAGAGGAGAGGCGCGATGGAGGCGACGAGGTGATTATGGGATGTCGCGGCTATCGGCATTGACTGGGTCGAGTAATGTGGGGTTCGCGTGTCAGAAGGCGGCGGCGGCGACTCAAAATTGGGAATTGATCTAGGGTTTGGGCTAGGGTTCATCGAAGAGGCAGAGTCGCCGTAGTTTTGGGGCCGCGTGTGTGGTAGGGAGTCGGCAGTAAGGTATATTCTTTGTTGAAGCTTAGCATTTGATTTAATTTAGTTTCAAAGTAAAATATAAGAATACTATATGTATGTGTGTAACAGTAGGTTATTTTTCTTTTAAATTTTAGATTTATGTAGTGTGTATTTATATGAAAATGAACGGAAATCGTTTAGATTTGGGATATAGAAAATTTAAACGAAATATTAGATTTTAATAATCTATGTAGATATTTTTTACAAATATATACATACATATTTCATTTACTAGCTTATTTTTTTAAAATAGCGTATGTTGGAGAAATTAGTTTAAATATAATTTAATGGTTTAAAATGAAATCAGTGGTTAATTAAATTATCAAATGAAAATTTAAATGGCTCAACAGACTCGAATATTAATAAAGCATCTAATGTTTTACAAGGTCAATGGTCGTGAAGAACAAGTCATGAAGGAAATTGGCCGCAAATTGACGAAGGTGAGTAAATCTCACTAAGTTGGATTATTATTTAAAATTTAAGTGGTTAGATTAAAATAATTAGTTGAGCGCTTAAATTGATTGTATGTGCTTTGATGATGTGTGGATTTGGTTTTGATTGATTCTCGAGTCAATTGTGGATTGACTCGAAGTATATGGGGTTTTAAATTGTTTTAAACTTAAACCATAAATAAGAAAATGGTTTCCATTTTAGATTTAGAAAGGGCTTGATGTGTTGAGATCCATTAAATTAGTAGGAAATTTAAAATGAATAATTGATTGAGTTAATTAATTAATGATTTGGCTTAACTAATTTAATGGTGAAGTGTTTGAATTAATTGATTTAGTTTATTAATTAAGTGAAAGTAGTTCAGAATAATCATTGGATGGTTTAACAAGTAATTACTTCATGAAGTTAATAAAATAAATCAAGTACGATTAATATGGTATTCAAACTAATGTAATTAATTTAGATTAAGATAAATTAAAATATAATTGGAAATCAGTAATGCATATAATTAATGAAGTAATTAAAGATTTGTTTAATTGAGATTTCTACATTCATAATAAGTGACTTATGAGAAGAAAATCAATATAAGTAATTAGGAATTAGTGTAATAGATTATTGTTAATTAATTTGTGAAAAATTAAAGATTACTCATTGTTTTGGTAAGAATAATTAATATCGTGAATTTAATTAAAGAAAATTTCTTGGATGGAATAGAAAGATAATTAATCCAGGGTTGTTAATTAAGATGAATGGAGATGAAAGAAAAGATTGATAAATTAATTGTTTGGAACTAATTAATAAAAGAACCTAAACGATTGAGGATTGAAAATAAATTAGAATCAACTGAGTTGATTTGTTTGTGATTGAGCTTTGCTTATGGATGATAGATTTGTATCGGTTGATTTGAATAAGTTAATATCTTTGGTATGAAATGTTGCGTATTTCATTTGGATAGCTTGGGTTAGGATGACATGGGACTCGAAGAGGCTGGAATCGGGTATTGGGAAGATAACCGACACCACTTCGAATTTCTTATAAATTGATATGAGAAATTGATAGGTTTGGATGATGGATTAAAATGAATTGGATTATTTAATCAAAACTTTAGCACATAGAATTCTTATTTTGAAAATAAGTTATGACTATGACAAGTGTGACTTCGTAAATTTATATGTGAAATCAAGGGCTGGAGATTTTATCCGAGCTTGATATTTAGGGTTGATATGTGAAATAAGAGTTGTCTATAGCAAATTGTGAATTGGATAAATTGACATATGTTACCTCGGGATTATATAAGTTGATTTATTTAGTATTCCACGTTAGTTGGGTTTACTCACGCCGGTATCCAGCCTGACCCGCATGTTACTGTGGATGTAATGCTCGGGTCAGACCGAGTATTACAGATTTTCAGGTAGGTACGTTCTGGAGCTCAGGAGGCGAGCTGGATGGCAGTATCGTATAGAGTATATCCGCTGTATTTATACTATTGTTAATCTGAGACAGAATAATTGTAAATATTCAGTGACTGTATATATGTAAAACTCTGATGTATATAATTGTAATCGACTGATATAGAATTCTTTTGTAAGCTATTATTATTTATTATTATATTTTATCCGCTGCGATTGTGAGATGTTTGGTGTTTTTGTTCTTCTTCTTCTATCTCTTTCTACTTTTTCATAACTATTTGGAATTTTCGGCTTAGAAAATTTCGGGTCGTTACACCAACTCTAGACTGCCCGTGTGGAAAATAGTGGGCACCCAGAGTTTAGGAAGGGAACAATAAACTCCAGCTCAGTCATGGGACTGGTGCGAACAAACAAAAACATTTTTTATCTAAAAAACAAACAAAAGAATTTAAAATTGAAATCCGTAATGCTTTTAAGAAAATGAAACTATCATAAGACCTCCCACCACACACACAATGCAAACGCAGACTTGGAGGAGATTTCTTCTGATGATAGTCAAAAATGTTTGATACGCGAAATCCTTTGATATTATTACTATAAGTGCATAGTGGAAAACATTTCGAAAGTATAATATTAATCTTAGCCAGCATAGACATTGTGTACTATGCCTACTATAGCTACCATCCAAACAGTGGGGCACCACCATAAGTTGATGGCAGGTTATACAACTAAAATAGTACAAGACGCGTATTGTTTTGTTTGGGTTTCCAACAAATGGTCGGGCAAAGGAACTTCCCGAATGAAATGGAACGCCTTTGGAGGGAATCCCCCGAGAACGTAACCGGTTCTCTGCTAGACAAGGTCGGGTTACCTTTGTAACTAGGTAACTACTGACACGAGCATGCCATTCCCCGGTCGTTTGCGACCTTTGTCCGAGGTACCTCTCAACCAACAACCACAAAGCAATAAGTTTACAGCAACCACAAAGTAAGTATCTGGGCTCCATACCATGATACCAGTCATAATCCAGAAGGAAATGAACATACCCTCAGAGGGCACTACCCTCAAATAACCTTGCTGCTACGATTCCTGTTTCGACCATAACCGGGCTGTGAGGTTCAACGAAGTCTCGTCCATAAAGCTACGATTTTCACCAAATTCATGCTTTGATCAACAAATGATCAGCAGCACTTCGTATGCCACATTACCAAATTGGGAATGTATCACTGGTAACCATCAATTACATAACCTTTGAGCTCGTATGTCTCAGAGAAGGGTGTTAAGCTAAGAGAATAAATCTCCACCACCAAACAGAAATGTATTTGATAGAAACCGGTTTTACATCTCAAAGTGTAATGTTAGACACACATCCATACAAGTCTGTTCCGGGTTCGAACAGAACCGAAGGCACTTCTAAAAAGCCCTTGCAATTCGAGAATCCACAAACCCGATCGAACTTCCCATCACTTAGGGAATCTCTATACCGTAGCAACTCGGTGTAGAAACAATCGATAGGTCATCCTATCGTTCTCGCAAATACCCGGTCTTCAAATGATATCCATAACGTCGTATCACTATTCGGAATGGGTTATATGACACAAGGTCCTCTCCCGGCTAAACCGAATAATGAGCGCAATATTTAAAAACCATATGGATATGGGATTTCAGTTAAGTCGCAACTTTTAAAATCCAAAACTTTCCTTTCAAATGGTTTAAACCAATTACCATTTCAAATATTTAAACAAAAAATATTTATTCCACAAAGTTCACCCAGTTTCACAAAGATTCATTCACGGCTTTCAAAACCATTTCATTTTTAAATTGGATTAACTTATCCAATTATTAATTCAAAACTCAATCCATAGCTTTCAAACCCATTTCCAAAGATTCACTCACAATTCTCATTTTAAATCTTTTATATAAAAGATACACCATTAAAATCTTCTTCAATTTCAAAATAGGGTTCAACTACCTTTCAGAAAGATTCAATTATAGCTTTCAAAACCATTCAATTTCAAATTTGAATTCTTTTCATCATAATTTTGGAAATTCTTTCCTTATATAAAATCTATTATTATTTGAAACCACTTGTTTCTGTTTCGGAAACCTAATTATATTTGTATGAGTTAAGGCCTTTCAAATATAAACTTGGGTTAAGTTCAAATTCTCAAAACCATACTTTTAAAATGGTTTAAAAACCCATATAAATACCTTTTACAACTTGTATAATCTTTTTAAACCAAGATTTCCAAATCATTGAATTCAGTTTCAAATATTGAATTCAAACTCAAATAAATATTTGAGTTTTCAAACTAAATCAAGTTATTTAAAATAACTTTTATCTTCAGAACACCTTTTCAAATACTTTTCAAATTTAACCCAATTTCATTTCCAAAATCATATGGATTCAAAATTCAAACTTTAAAACCATTTCAAAAAATTAAATTCAAATATCAGTGACTTAACCGATTTCCTCGTTAAATCCATATTTGTGCGTGTATGGTGTAGTCCAGGGGTTTTAACATAATAGTGCACAACATCATCATTACATATTCAATCATATCGATAAGCGGTATAATCCATAACGGTTATCTTTATTCACAGATTCATAGATAAAATAAATGATCAATCACAAAGATTCATCATTATTATTCAACGTGGGTTTCGGATAACCAACTGGAACCCGACTCCCTGTCGCATCGAAATTCAAGTGTCGTTCTATGGGTCAAGGGGTTTTCATATTCATGCAATAGTATATACATCACAAATATAGCAGCTCTGTACAAAGCATCACATCGCATCACATCACATATCAAATATGTCAATCCATCACATAGCATTCAACATCAATCAAACATCTACAACTAAGATGAATAAATTGGGTGGTCTTTAAATTTATCAACCACATAATTACTTTCAATAGAAGTCTTAAATCAATGATTAATTATTATTAACTACAATTGATTTAGTCTTAATTACCTTTGTTAATTAATCATTTCTATATCAATTATCTAAGTTAATTAACCCTTAACTGTAATTAATTAAATCTTAATTACTTTTATTAATCAATTATTTCTTAATTAATTACTTTAATTAATAAACCCCTAATTATTAACTAAATCTTAATTATAATTGATTATCCTTAATTTATTAATCAATAGGTTTATTTCTTAATTTATCACAATAATTAATTACTCCTTAATAAATAATGATTTCTTAATCATTTTCAGTTATATTACCTTTAATTAACTTCTCTTAATTACTTTCACTAAGTAATTATCATTTTAATTTAAATCATTCTTTAATTACTTGATTTTATTACCCTTGATTATTAATTAATTAATATCCGAAATTGTTAATTTATAAACTTAATTTTCCATTATTTAACCACTAATTACTTAATTAATCAACTCTTAATTCTTAATTAAATTACTTAATTAGTTAACTACTAATCATACATCGATGAACCTTAAGTAGTTAATTAAACTTCTTAATTACCAATTGATTAAACCCATAATTATTGATATTAATCTTTAATCACAAATTTATTTAAATCTTAAGTTATTTAATTACATCATTTAAATTAAATACTAGAAATTAGTTTATACAAGAATATTGATAAATCATAGTTCAATATACTTACCCTAATCACCTTCTTAATTCAAACATTATTAAAACTCCATTTGAAAATACTTAGAAATTTATTCTTTATTATCATATCATTTCGAAATCAATTTACAATTTGAAAAAATATAGCTTTAACCTTGAAACTTGTTTTAAAATCTTATTGAATAATTCTAATTCGGAAACTTATTCGATTTCTTAAAATTTGAACAAAAAATGCTTGAAAACTTTGTACACTTTTTATTGCCTTTAAATCTGGACAGAATTTACTTTGTAACTTTAAAACTCCTTGTCATTTAAAGTGCCTGCATAGTCATACAACTTTCCGAACCAAGACTTTGTTTACCCGAGCTACTTTTCGATTTCCCCAGATAAGACTTTGAGTTATCTCCCCCCTTTTTTTCTTCGAGTCGCCATGTGTATTCCTTCGAGAACGAACCCCAGCTACTATTATCTTCCCCAACTGCTATACTTTCCAGATGCACAGATTATGGCGCGTGCATGTGCACAAGGAGATGGCGAGGATATAACCTCCACCGCTACCATCATTAGGTCGATTTCAACCCTACCGATGACCCCCGTAACCCAGATTGAAGGTATCACCATCCAATCGAAATTCTACCCATTCGACCCAGACATGTAGCCACTCCCATCGGAAATCCCCCTTCGCCAGTGACCTCGACCGTAAGAACCTCTGCTACTCCACCCAGAGACGCGTCACATCCCCACCTTTTGATCCCCCCTCGTGCGATGAAGTCCGATACCCTTCTGATGACGCGGCGATCAATTTCACAATGCTAACCGAAACATGGCTTAAACCCTAGTTTAATTCAAATCTCAAATTATGGTGAATTTAAAAATCTTCTTGCATTTTTCCAACAATCTATGATCACCCTAGTATCACCATCCAAAAATTCGATTTTCGAAATCTAGCCGATCATCGGGAAAGCTTCAAAGTGCAATTTTAGGTCAACTTCAAATTACACACTTGATCTAACCTTAAAAATTGTGATTTTCCTTTTAAAAATCATGAATCTAGGTAACAAAACAGATTAACAGATTACCAACCTGGAATCAAGAATTTTTTTAAGTTGAAAATTTAATAAGTTTACAATTTCAACTATTTTCCTAAATTTCCAGATAGTTTTCATTCCATCATGCTTAAAAATATTATTATTACTTATTTTATGTATAAAAAAAATTCTTTTTAGAAACTAAAGCCTAACACTAATTCGTTTGGGTGATATGGATTTTTTTACAACTTGTTTTAAGAACCTGTAGACGGAACAGGGGTAGATATACATGTTATCAGTTATAAACCTAATCACACTCCTATATACATATACAAGTAGACACATTATTCAAGCAAATTCACATCATATCTTCCAACACAAATCCAAACATCAAGAAAAAAATCAAGGTTAAGAAGTTTGCTCACCTTTTGGTTGTACAGGAAGAAGCAGAGAGGAATTTTCTTTTGAGCCTGAACTTTTTTTTCTTTCCTTTAAATCTTGAAGTTTTAGATATGTAAATTATAAATACAGATTCTCTATTTACTCTTTGTTGTTCTTAATTCATTCAATACAAAAGAAAAATTAAATTACTTACAGGTTTGAAATTTTATATATATATATATATATATATATATATATATATATATATATATATATATATATAACAGAGGAATTCCTGCATTTGAAAACAGAAACAAATTTGCCTTGCCCTTAATTTGTTTCCCTGCAATTAATTGACAAGGTTGTTTAAATCTTTGTTTTATTTTCTGATTACTAACATAAAATTCAAATCTTTTAAAAGAATTTTAGTTAACTTAATCCATTCCAGAGATTTTTGCATTGGCAAAACTGAAGCTCCCCTCTTTCTTTCTTTTTTTTCCAAAACAAATCTGCAGGCTTTGCTTTTGTTCTTCCAAAGCTTGGAGATTGTTTTCATGATTTTTAAGACGTTTTTAAATTCCTTTTTGCTTGCCTGAACTTGCATGTTTTCCAGGCTTGTACTGATTTTATTTCTGAGCTGATTCTTGCATCTTGAATCAGGTTGCAGTTGAACCAAGTATTGATTTGGGTTGTTTTATTTTGAGCTGATTAACTGTTTCAGGTCTGAGAAGAAGCATTTATTTTGAATTTTATTTTTTGGTTTGTGTTTGACAAACTTTGAGTAGAAAAGAGAAAGATACATATGTGTATACTCTTTCTTATGCATGTTTATAAAATTTATTCAAAAGAAAAATTTACTCTTTTGTATGTTATTTACATTTTAATTTAAAAGAAAATAAATTTAAATGCCACTTGTTGTTTTGTATTAACACTTGTCTTTGCATGATTTAAAACTCCTACACTTGTTAAAATGGGTACCTATTATGTTTAAATCCTTAAGTTAAATAATTTTATAAATTTTGTTTTCAAACCCTTGTGTTAATAAATTTACACTTTTGTATCTTATACTTTTATAACTTATCATATATTTATGTTTATATCCATGCATTTTCTATAAATTGTACTTACCCAACTTATTAAAGAAAAAAAAATGGTTTGAAAGTAAATTATATTATAAATATAACCCTAGTTATATACATATATGTACATTAGAACTTATTCTTTAAATGGCTTTTAGAAATTTAAATTATATTGAATTTAAATCATAACTTCCAAAATACATATTATATATATTAAAATTAGAAAACAATTTATTATTATCTTTAAAATATAGTTTTAAGTCCAATTTATTTTCTAAGATTTTTATTCTTGAATTTCAATCTCACAATTCAATTTAAAATAAAAAATAATTATACAAATATCTGATTAAATTTGGAAAAATTCACATTTATTCAAAATTTGATTCCAAAAATTAAATTAATTGTCAAATTAAGCTTATTCAAAATTCGAGAATGTTACAATATGGAACCAAATATTTTCTTTCGTAATTTATGGCTATGTAAGGAGAACATAGGTGTAACGACCCTGAAATTCAGACCCAGTTTAAAATTTTAAAATCGCTTATTTAATGTAGAAATTCGAATTTTCACAAACAATTTCCGTTGCTATCCAAACTTCACATTTGGAATGCGTCTAGATAGACATAGGCGTGTGCCAAATTTCGTTGAAAAATATTGAAGTAAATTTCACTCGTCGCATTTATATATTAGTTAAATTCTATGCGTAAATTTTCTATAGTCCGAACTCAAATATTTTTCACATTTTTGAATAAGAAAAATATTTTGAATATGACGGCGCATTCCGTTTCGCCAAATTTCGTTTTATTTGTTAGTTAAATTGTCACTCGAGCAACCGGCTAAATAAGATTTATCACTTCGCAAACAATGTCAAACCATAAATATTTTATACCGTTGTGTCCGCCTCGTCGCGCTGACCAAAACGGTATATTTGTTTGTGTAAATCGCAGTTCGGCGCTGCGAACTATAAATTTTACGGATTACAAACCGGTCCGTTACGCAGCACAAAACGGTACCCATTCTCTCCAACGTTCAGAATTCCAGGAGCCTTTGACTATTCAGCTGCCTTGGAAAACCAATAGCCAGTTCGATTACCAAGAAAATAAATTTGAGGCTTTTGATCTCCTACACTATTCAGTATATACTGATTTTAGTTCATTTCCATTCGTTCACCTTAAACAAAGACTCTCTGGTACGTATCCTCTTCTACTTTCCCTTCATCATTTTATTTTGTTGTTCCTTCCAGAGAAAAAAATCAAACCCACCTTCTCCCCATTTTATTTTTGTTGTTTCTCCCTCCTAAAGTATCAAACGCATCTCCTCCATGCATGTGCATCGCCTCACCCCACTTGGCCACGTCACCCAGCCACCGCGCCCACTGCCTCCGCCACCGTTCCTCTCCGCCCAACCACGCCAGTCCACCAACCCCTACCAGCCTCCACCGCACAGCCAACAGCCCGCACCCATCCACGCGCCTACAGGCCAGACCACACCACGTGCCCAGGCCCACCCGCTTTGCCCAGGCCTACCCACTCTGCCAGTGCCTACCTCCACGTCGACTGCTCCTCCACGTGGCAACGCCCAGACCGCTGCCACCCACTGCCTACAGCCCACATCCCCTTCTCCGTGCCCAGACCACCCTACCCGCATCCACTTCCCACGTGTGCCGCCACCCCATTTCGCCAGACCCCCATGCGCCACTGTCACTCCGCCCGACCACCGCTGCGCCACCGCGTCCCCAGCCCTCGCCCAGACCACCCACTGCCCAGTCAGCAGCACACGCATGCCATCACCCGCTACCACCAACAGACCCCGAAGCCACTCGTCCTCCATCACAGTAGAGCAACACACCATCAACAAACGCCACCGCCCATCGCATCACGTGCCGCAGCCCTCCATCATCTCTTCCCTACTGTTCACCTTCCACATTTTTTAGTTTAAGCATTGATTTTGATACATATATATTTATATGAAACCGTATATATATATATATATATAGCAATATACAACTTTGAGAAATCTAGTTGCTCACATACAGTGATTTACTATGTTTGTTTCAGCTACTGCTCCGGAGAATTAGGCTTACATTCAGCTTGGCGAGTTTTTCTTGCTTCGTTACTTCGTTTGTGTTTGCTTTGTGTTGTGCTTGTTCGTGCCTCTTATCTATTCGTCTTCGTGCTCCGTCGTCTTCTCTAACCACGCAAGGTGAATATTTTATGCACGACTCAATCTATTATGCAATGATAATTAAGGGATAAATTGTTGTTATTATAAATTTGGATGCTGAATTATTGATTGTTAAAAATTGTTGAATTAAACTGTAAATAGTATATATATAAGTTAAGTTTAATATTGCTAGAATTTAAAATTTCTAAATTGATGCCATGTATTGTTTAAAGGTTTAAATGTGATAAACTGTGATTTAATGTTGAATTATGGTTAATAGTTGCGACACTAAATTTGCTATGTAATTTGGTCGTTAATATAAGCGATAAGTAATATGAAGGTGAATTTGATAGGATAGTCAAACAATTTAAAATGGATTAAATATATTGAATTTACCCCTTTAAATGTTAATTAAATCGACGCGTAGAATAGCGTTAACTTCACTTTGAACTATTGAATGTATGTAGACACCAAGTGACATCAAAATGGAATAATCTTTAATTCGCATGAAATGATAGTGCGGATTCTAGAAAATGATTATATAAATTTGCATAAACAACAATGTAAATTAATATGATTATTTCGGGATTATTTAAATAAATTGTTGAATTGATGTGTATGGCTGCGATTGCTTGTTTATTCACTTTGACACCATCCCTTTTATAACACTGCAAGTTCCCTTGTTATTCTTTATTTCATATTGAATAATATTAGGTTGAATTGATAAAAATATTTAGACAACTTGGCCTAGGATAGAAAATAAAAATAAGAAACCCGATTGGTCAACAAAACCATTTTCGAAATTGAAATATATTTAAATTTAAGGAATGAACTTAACAATTTGTTTGGAAAGTTAATAACAAAGTTAAGGGATTTAAGTTGAAATAAATTAATGAATTTAAATTGAAACGGATTAATAAACTTACCCAATTGAATAAAATGAATTGAAAATTTAATTGAAATAAGATTCAGGAGCAAGTAAGTTTTTGAATTTAATAATTTAAAGATTTAAAGATTTGTTAGCTTTAGTTTTGAACTCAGGTTTTAATTAAATAGATTTGAAACTTGTTATAAATTAAATTGAGATTTATAAATTTGACTTAAGCGAAATATAAACTAGCTAGAGTTTTATAGATTTAATTTAGTGATAATTTAATGATTTTAAAATTTAATGAGTAAATAGATCAGGACATGGTGAACAAAATATGGATTGTGTTGATTATAACTCGAAAACAACTTATTTGTGATATATGGAACTAAATAAATGAGATGGATTTCTTTAAAATAGAAATTTAATTGAATTAGTAAACGAATCAAATGAAACTTTGATAAAAAAGGGAATCTAGTTAATGGAATTAATTTAATCCAATTTAGGATTATTTTAACATAACGATGAACAGAAATTATGAGTTGAAACGAATAGAAATTTGATTTAATGATTCGAATTAAATTTACCATTAAATTGAATTCATTAATTTTGAACTAAACTTAATAAGAGAAATTTGGATCTTAATAAATTGAACTTGAATACTTAATTATTTTGTTAACTCGAACATTTGAACTAAAATTGTATTTGAAATTATGTCTTCAAAATCTGAAATAAATCGAATCGTAAAATGTCAAAACTTTGGAAGTCAAACTTGCAACTTGACTTCTGGACTTTGATTTGTTTAAACTTAAATTTAACCGACCATCGGGTAGCAAATACGTAGTTATTAAAGAGACCGGGATCGGATATGGACATACTCTCTGTCGATACCGAAAACCACTTTAATAACTATTATACGCAAAGTGTTGATCCAGAATGAAGTGGATGGTTTGATGAACGCATTGACTGAAGAAAGAGAACGATATTGGATGACCCCTAACATGACTAAAACAGGAGCCGCGCCGGGCCATTGAGGTTCGCTACCTATAGCGGACACACTTCTTCGATACCATATCTATTACTTTGTGATTTGATTTGGGTGCACCCCTTGATTTAGGAGTGTTGTTTCGCGGTGTTGAGATAGTAGCTACTATGCTCAACATCAGTCTAGATCACGCAACTACTAGTATCCTAGTTGGTATCGCCTCATGTACCTTGTCATACTGATTACCCTATTCGCGACCACTACATTTTGATTTGTACCTTGAGTATACGGATTGCCCTCTGGTGACTTCCGGTTTTAGAGAAACTACGGTCTTGTATATGCTTTTGGGAATATAAAATGTGTTAAGGGGAATTATGGTAACGCCTTAACGCTATTTTCATATTCTATTTTACTGATTAGACATTACCTACATGTCGTATTCTATTGTATATATAGATAGTTTATCGGATCCTTAGAAATGTTATTTTATTCATCTTTGAGTATAGACTTTATTTCCTGCACTTGATTACCCTGTATAAGATTTGAGTCCTGACTCGAGTGTTTCTTTTTGTATATGCTCGGGTCAGTCTGAAGCTATCCAGTTTGCTGATCAAGGTTGGTTGAAGATGCTGAAGACTTAGCATTTATCTTTATCAGTCTATTTTGATGTCCGTGTCTGTTGGACATTTATGTATTTCCTTTCAGTCACCTTTTGTTTAGACATTGTTGTACTATATGTAGTAGCTTCATGAACTGCTATTATGATGATGTATTTCCGCTGCATTATTCTGTGACTGTTCTGTGACTGTGATGTTGTATTGATTCTCATTTACATTTATGTATTTATAATCCCATAATGATTCGTGTTTTGTATCATTTAAGTTGACATGTGAGGATTATTGTCAATTTAAATGGTCCAAATATACGGGTTGTTACAATAGGTTTCTAATTAAGAAGCCTGATCATAGTCCGCACAAGAAAATTGGAAAGCGATGATAGTTTGGAAGTGGAGTTATGAATTCGAGTAGTGATAGAATCAAATTTAGTATATGAATGATCTATGAACATCATGCGGGCTTATGAATAATGCTAGATGTTCATGCGATGAAAAATCAGGGAAGAAATTCTTTTAAAGAGGGGAGAGTGTAACGATCCAGAATTTTATCACTTTCATTTTTGGAATATTTAATTAGTTTTAAATATTCGATTCAGGATTTTATCTAAAATATAATAAAATCTTGAATCAAATAATTATTCGATTTTCGATAATGTATCTTTAATTTAATTTGTAGGATTTTTCCATAATTTTCAATTTGGAAAATAAATAAATTTCTGTTTGTCATATTTTGTGGCAAACGTTGAAAATTTTAAAAACTTCACAGAACTTGATAACTTGTCTATTTTATTCTTATTTTTTGATCATGTCAAGTTTCTGTACGCAATTGTATCTTATTTATCTATCATTCGTGGCTCGTACATGAATGCAATATTGTGTAGCGGACACTTAAACACAACCAAAAAAAAGTCAAAACATTTGTGTAGCGGAGCCTCCGATCGCCGGAGATGTTCTAACGAGGAGGAGTAGGGTTTTGTGGACTGTGCATAATGAGCTCATTTACCCCATTGTTGACGTGGGTAAGGTGCATTGGGTAGGACATGGTGTTGCTTAAGGTGTGTGGGGGTGAGGTGGTCTTGTCGGGGTGATGGCATTAGCTACACGTGGCTATGGCGGCGAGTCGAGCTCAGTTTTGTGCCGCATTCAACTTGGAGCATTTTTGAATGGGGGCAAGCATGGTCAGTTTTGGCTAGGCGACATTAAAAGGGGCCATGGTGGTGTGACCGAGGCAAGGGAGGCTAGGTGAGCTCATTTGTGGGTCTAGATGTCGATCGAAGAAGGGTGGTGCTCATACACGTGCACGATGCTCGTACATGTGCACGGTGCACGTACTTGTATGTGTGCTTTGATTTTGAAATGAAGGATTTGGGGATTTTGATGATGGAGTGCTGAAGCTTTGGGAAGGTGTGGGTTTGGACAAGAGGCTAGTAGGTTGGTCCTTGCACGTTGATGGATGAGAAATAATTTATTTAACTTGTTTAAAGTTATTTTAAATAATTTACGTTTTATCAAGGGAACCTTACTGGCTTAAAGAGTTTATTAAATAATTATTTTAAGTATGGGAAGAGTTTTATAAATGATTTTGGATATTTATAAAAGAATTTATAAACGAGTTTTAAAGATCTGAAAAGGAGAAGTTTTATAAATGGGGTTTTGAGATTTATAAATAATGTTTTATAAATAGATTGGAGATTTATAAAGAACTTTATAAATAAATTGGGAGATATTATGAAATAAAGAGATTTGGAAAGAAATGGTTGATTTTCATGGCGTAGGTAGGGATTACCTACATTTTACTATCGATTCGGTGGGATAGCGATGTAACCATTGAGTAAACTGCGATCCATGTTTGATACTGAACGGTGCTTTCCATATCTATTTTTATACGTTTTCAAGTATTTTTGAAAGAAATGATTTGTGAATATACTTATTTCGATGAGATAAGTATATAAACATTTTGATAAATATACTGAAAGAGATTTTAATTAATGGAAATTTAATTAAATGAGGCTCGGTGATTCCCATGGGAAATGTAATCTTTGTTTTGAATGATTGTTTATTTGATAGTTAAATAACCGACTATCAAATCTTGACCTATACGCAATCCTTCTCAATTTTGGTGGTATAGAAATATTCCCTACTTAACATCGAAGGATTTTAACTCTGCAAATATCTAAGGGAAACACAGAGATTATATAGTACAGTTATCATCAGTGGTGCTACGTATAAACTTATTTTGTTCTTCTAGAAAAAATGATAAGGAGATCCATCCACTCAAACGGTTAGGGGGTGATTCCCGCTCTGATGTATTGTTTGATTATTTTCTAAAGAACCAGTATTGACTATTGAGCATTTCGAAAACTGGTGATTGGTTTGTGGAGCACCTGGGAAGCGGAAGAGTGTACTCGTAAGAGATGACTCGGAACCGTAACCACTCCAAGACCATTTACGGATCTACGAAGGAGTTTCGAGATACATTAAGATGTTCGAATTTTTGTTCGATTTCGAGGTCCGTTAGCGTATTGGAATCCATATGGGATTCCATGACTTGTTTTGATGGCAGTGCGTGAGTTGTAATGTCGGACGTAGCCTCACCAGCGATAATGACTAAAACCAGAGATAGAAGTCATGACCAGTAGGGTTGGCAAACCCATAGGGTGTAGTCGGCTCCACCTAAATGTTACATGTAGTTTTTATGCATGCATGGAGCGATGCACCCGGTCTTAGCAAGACCAGCTATGTTTTTCCTATGGTACATCATTAGGGATGTATGCTGCTTTGGAAGGATATCTTTGATCCTTGTGCAGGAGAACTGTTCATGAAGTACTGAGGGAACCTCCATGGAATCCTATTCAATTAACAAATTCGCTTTATCGGTTTTTGATTATATACCCAATATTGTTTTGATGTACACTCACGAGCATCAAAACTACTTGATTATCATTATTTTCACCCTTAGACATTATTATAATATCACTAAATTTCCTAATATAAATGTTGTGGTTATTGTAGGATAAAAATCCATCTGTGTTTATGTGCGGCATGGTCATACGAGATAACTTTGATTTTAAAGGATTTTTCAAGTTGTAATAAATAAATTTTCTTGTGATTTGAGTTTCTCTTGCTGTTTTTACCAGACTGACCAAGGCATTGTTTTCCTATAATGATTATAGATTTAATTGGAGGCTTTGGAGCTTTAGAAGACAAGCTGGTGGCCCAGAGATGTATTTATGCATGGTATTTTTCTATTGCATTCATTGTCGTATTTACCAGTAGCTGTGAGGAAAGGTTGTTATAACTATCCGAGCTGAAATAGGTTAGTATAGTCTGATTGATGTCTGAATATACTTATATTACAATTTTTTTATTTAAAGATTGGTTTTATATTATAGATCGTTCGTTCCGCTGTGAAATTCCATGTTATTATTTTTCTCGTCTTCTTCCTCCTTTCATTCCCCAACAATCTGTCTTTTCGGCACTTTGATATTCGGCATATGAATATCGTGGATTTATTAGTGTCGATTTCTAAGGGTCGAAAGGGTGTATCATTACACGTCTAAGCTTCCACTAATGTTAGTAATTAACGTTTAATTAGTTTTATTACTATAATTACATATATGATTATTTTCGATTCAAACACCAAACTTTAATAACTTTTCCATTTGAAATTCGATTGGAAAAAAATATATATCAAAGTTGATCAGAAAATCACCATGAACAACATGGTGTAAGTTTCGTAGCCAAATTCCGACGTTTATGAAAAATTCTATTTTCGACGTTATGATGTACTAATTAATTTCTTTTTAAATTAGGTGCCATAAAAATTATGGGGTGTAACATTCTCTCATCCTTAAAAGAATTTTGTCTCCAAAATTCCTCAAGCATTGAACAATGTAACATAACGCACGACCATTCTAAACTAACAAATCAATCAATGTTCAACCAATTTTACAACCAATCATGTATAAGTGCATAGAATGTCATAATATATATGATATGTATGTAGAATGATTCTAATCGACGCCTCCTATATGAATTCATTCCTTTAAAATATTTTTGAAAATATGGTGCAAGCAACCTAAATATACTAGCAGTTCTATATGTATGCAAATTTCGAAAATCAAAATATTTTTTCCGCATCCAAATTTTTCTACACTTCAACGAATAGAAGTATAGTTCAACCAATTTTTCATCCAATTCATACCATCTAAAATCCTAGCATGTTGTTGCTAACATCCAAGTTTTGGAAAAATTTAGTTTTCAAAACCTATATTCTTATGTCGGAAGAGGGTCCAAATGGAAAGTTCCGTATTTCCATCTTTCTCTTATGTTCCCTTTTCCAGTGTACTTAAGAACCTCCTCTTTTTCCTCCAATTCTCTTTTAATTTTTCAAAGTACAATCCGCATAAGTAAATTTTATTTTAAATCTTTAAAATTTATGTCACGATCCAAATTTAGCGTTCGAAAATCGACACCCGTACTCCACTCGTACTTGACTGCCGCAGATCCAAACGTCAAAATTTGACTCGTGCTGGAGCTTATAACACATTAAGTACAACAACACAGCGGAAGAAAATGAATAAAACATTTGATACAATATCCAGATACAATGATGATACAATAGAATGATACAATAGATATCAATACTATCAGAGATACAAGAAATAGCAGCGGAACAGAATATCTTCAATAGAATACATCTCCAAAATGCAACTGCAAACTATCTCCCAACTAAAGATAACTCGAACAACCATCAAGTTGCACCAAGCTAAGCAAGGTCAGCTGTGAAAGCTGAAGAAGATCCCAAAGACTGAAAGCTACCAAAACAAAGACTTCAAAGGCTATTGAATCTACACCTATTACTTGATTATCTGAAAAACAAAACTCTAGACTGCCCGTATGGAAAATCGTAGGCACCCAGAGTTTAGGAAGGGAATAATAAACTCCAGGTCAGTCATGAGACTGATATGAGCAAACGAAAACAGTTTATCTTTAAAACAACAACAAAAGAATTTAAAAGTTGAAAATCGCAATGCTTTTTAGAAAATGAAACTACCATAAGGCCTCTCGGCACACACACAATGCAATCGCATACATGGGAGAGATTTCTCCTTATGATAGTCAAAAATGCTTACTACGCAAAAAATCTTTTTGATATTATTATCAGTGCATAGCGGAAAAACCTTTCGAAAGTATAATATTAATCTTAGCCAGCATAGGTACCATTATATTATGCCTGCTATAGCTACCGTTTTAAATGGCAGGTTCTACAACTAAAACCGTACATGGCACGTATTGTTTTGTTTGGATTTTCCAACAAATGGTCAGGCTAAGGAACTTTCTATTGCCACATGGGAACACCTCTGGAGGGACGCCCCGAGAACCTACCCAGATCTCTGCCAACACAAGGCCGGTTACCCCCTACTCGGGAAGTAAAACCTAAGATATGCCACCACCGGTCCTTTGGGACCTTTATACAAGGATCCTCCACACCAACAACATCACACGGTAATAAATATACTACAGTTCCCACATGAGTAAGTATCTGGGCTCCATACCATGATACTACCATTGTCCAGAAGGAATGGTCACACCCTAAGGGAGCTACCCCTGAAACCTTGCCGCACCTTTCCTGTTTCGACCATTACCGATTTGTGAGGCTCGATGAGGTCTCGTCCACAAAGCTACGCTTTTTCACAAAGCCATGCTTTGATCAACAAATGATCATCTTCACACAGCAGCACTTAGCATGCCACACTACCAAATTGGGAATATATCGCTGATAACCTTCAACTACATAACCTCTGGGCTCGTACGTCTCAGAGAAGGGTGTTAAGCTAAGAGAATAAATTCTCCGCCACTAACAGATATGTATTCGAAAGAAATCTGCTTTATATCTCAAAGTGTAGTGTCAGACATACATCCATACAAGTCTGTTCCGGGTTCGAACAAAACCGAAGGCACTTCCGAAGAAGCCCTTGCAAATCCAGATAATTCCTAATCACGTTCGGACTTCATATCACATATGGAGATCTCTATACCGGGGATCAGCCGGTGCAGAGACAATCGACGAGTTATCCTTCCGTTTCCGAAAATATCCGGTCTTCACCACCGGTATTTGAATGCTATCCATATCGTCGTATCATTATTCGGAATGGGTTATATGACACAAGGTCATCTCCCGGCTAAACCGAATAATGAGCACAATATTTAAAAACATATGGATATTGGATTACAGTTAAGTCACAACCCAAAATCTTTCTTCAAATGGCTTAAATAAATTACCATTGCAAATCTTTAAACAAAAAGATTTATTTCACAAAGTTCACCCAGTTTCACAAAGATCCATTCATAGATTTTCGAATCAATTTCCATTTCAATTGAATTAACCCATTAAATCTTTAAATCAATATTTATTTATAGCTTTCAAACCCGTTTCCAAAGATTTATAACTTGGAAGACTATTTTCATTTTAGACTTGAAATCCTTTTAACACAAATTGGAAGTTCATTTGTTATGTGAAAGCTTTTATTATTTGAAAACAAATAGTTTTCATTTCAGAAAAATCCGATTTCATTTATACAAGTTAAAATCTTTGGGTTAAATCCAAATTCCCAAAACGACACTTTAAATTGGTTTAAAACCCATACAAACTTGTATAACCTTTTTAAATCATAAATAGGATTTAATTTCAAAATTTTGAATTCAAATTTAAATCAAAATCCAAAACTAAATCAAGTTATTCAAAAATAACTTTTATCTTGAAATTCCGTTTTAAAAGCCTTTCACTTTAAACCCAATCCATTTCCAAAACCATTTAGATTAAAGATTCAATTTTAAAACAATTTCAAAACTCTGTGACTTAACCAATTTCCACGTGCAATCCATATTTCTGTGTGTATAAGTGTGGTCCAGGGGTTTTATCCAATAAAAGTGCAACATCATCAATCAGCACATTTTCAAATACAACAATATATTTTATAAGCGGTATAAACTATAACGCTTATCTTTTATTCACAGATCACAGATATATACATATATACCACAGAAATAAATTACTATGTCACAGAAATAAATTACATTAAACACAGCTCAAATCAAAACAGAGCACCACAATCAGGGATATCGACAATTCAATCATCCAATAGAATCCAAACATCCATAAGTAAGATCAATTAATTGTCTGATTAATTCAAATCAGATTAATTACTTATCAATTGCTAATCCTGGTTAATTAACATTAATAAATTACAAATCATTTTGATTAATTATTCTTTAATCATTTATTAACTAACCATTAATAATTAATAAATTATCCTATAACTAATCAATCTTTAATTTAAATAATTAACCTTTAATTATTTAACACATCTTTTAATTAATTATCTTTAATTAATTAATTAAAGTAATTAATCCTTAATTAATTATCTTAATTAACTACTAATTATAAATTTATTAACTTTGATTATCTAATTAACAATTCTTAATTTCAAATTAGTTAAACACTTGATTATTAATTAACCAATCTTTAATTACAACAAGTAATTAATTCTTAATTAATTTCACAAATTAATTAGCCTTCACTCATCGCATTAAATAATCCTTTAATTAATAAATAAAATTAATTATCCTGAATTAATTCCATTAATTAATCATTTGATAATCCCTAATTATGACCTTTCATTAACTATATTCATTAACCAATACTTTAATTACTTCTCTAAGTAATTAACTTTAATTAATCATTTATACTTACAAATTAATCAATTCTTAATTGCAAATTAATTGATTTCTAATTTCATAATTAATTTCTAAATCTTACCTAAATTAGTCTTTAATTGCCTGATAAATTAATTCCTAATCATTAATTAATAGTCTAAAATCATCTAATTAATGATTCTTAATTATAAATTAATTTATCCTTAATTTACTAATTAAACCTTTAATAACTTAATTAATTCAAATCATAAATTAATTAACTTATTAATCTAACCATTTAATTACCTTAAAATTTTAATGAATTACAAATCATTAATTAACTTTAAGATAAAACGTCCTTTTCAATAATGATATCATTTTCAAATCAAATTTGAAAACATTTTAACTTTCAAACTCTATTTTAAATTAAAGATTTGAAATAACTACTAATTTAACTTTAACAAATTAAACCAAGTTAAAACTCTTTTAATATCAAATGTTAAAGAACAATTATCATATAAAGAAATTTATATGAGTTTTTAAACCAAATTCATTTTAAATTCAAAAAATTTAAATATACTTTAACCCTTTATAGTTGTTTAAATATTTAAATTTTACAAAACTTTCTTTAATTTCAAATTAGGATACAAAAATAGATTTGAATCCCTATTTCACATTCTAATTTTAAACTTTGTGAAAAATCGGATTTCAGAATTTAAATTCTGTTTGAACTCAACATACAGGTTTTATTAAAAACCTGTAACAAAAGCAAACTACCTGAGCAACCCAAAATTCGCTTCAAGTCCAAAAAAAAATTGCTTCGAGAAAAACACAGAAATTACTCGAGAAACTCGAGTCTTCCCACCTCTTCAAACCAGCGTACAGCAGAAATCAAAAATGCACGGGGCACATGCACCATGCTCTGGTTAACTCCGGCCATCCCTGATGGCTTCATCACGTCGACAACCATCACCGCACCCATCCACGATCATCAGATCGTCACCATGACCCCGAAATCGAAGAAGAGCCCTCAAACCAAAACCTGGAACAGGTAACAGAAACCACCACTAAAACCTGTCAACGCCTCATCCTCGAAGCTCCGATCACCGGAAACTCTACAACTTCGGCCATGCCCTCGTCAACCCACCAACTTCCATCACCCAAAGCCTCGTTGCACTCGATCCACTGAGGAAGTCGAACCAAAACAAAACTCAAAGCAGATAAAAACTAGGGTTTTAAACTTAATCGAATCATTTTCGTCGCCACATCGATCGTGAACCACCTCCACCATTTTTCCCTGCTACTCCAATCACTCATCCACCTCCAAGAAGAAACACGACCCCCCAATCCATCGAGATCATGAAAAATCGACAAGAAATCAAATTCCAGTCAAACCCAAAATTCACATTTAATACTTCACTTAAAATTGTGATTTTGATTTCAAAAATCATAACTTCGCAAGCTATTCAAGTTATGTATTTGAATCAGAGAATTGTATCAATTGGTTTTAACATATTTATAAAAAAATTTATTGTTATTTCTATTTCTATTAAATTTTCTTTTTAAATACGCTTAAAAATATTTTTAAGATGTAAATCATGATCGTACAAACAAGTTTTGTTTAGATTTCAAAGCTTAATATAGATTGGAGATGAAAAGTTATGATTTTGTTTAGATTGAAGATGAAGTTTTGAACCCTGTGTCAGTAACAGAAGTAAAGATCCCCGTTTCCAGTCATGCACACATCTACTCACCCACATTAATACATATACATTTGCTAATGTGTACATAATCAGACAATATCTTTAATCACTATCATCACAGAACAAAAAGAAATCAAGGAACTGGTTTACGAATTAGGATTTGCTCACCATGAATGAAGACAGAGGACGGGCTTTCAAAACTGGAACTTGTATTTTCATTTTAAATCTGCATCTTTGATTTGGTTTAGTTTATTTGATCTGCTACTTGCTTTGCTTCATGAATATTTTTTTCTTAACCTTAACTTGATATTTAATTTGATCTTCATCTCCAGGTTTTGAAATCTTCCCAGTTTTGAAGACTTTAAATTGCTTTTGTTTTTGAATTCTATTTTCTGGTTTTCTCTGATTTCATTTTGGAAACTGAAAATTTGCTAAGTTATGATTAACGAACTGAAATAGGTGCATATATATAAAGAGAAACAGTTTGTACAAGTAGGTGTTTTCTAGTGCAAGCTTCTTCTTTGGGTCGGATTTTTTTTCTTCCTAGCCTACTTCTTTGACCAAGCAGATTTTTGTGGAGGCTGAAGTGATTTTTTATTTTTGAACAATTCGAATGGACTTGTTCTTGTGCTGAGAAGATATGGTATTAAATGCATTTGCTCCCATTTCTGTTTACAGCAAATCCATTTGAGTATTTGTTTTGTACATAGATATTTATTTTTGCCTTGCATATCAAAATTTTCAGCAAACATTCTTACCTGCTTTGCTTTGCTTAACATAATATTGTTTGGTTTTGCTTTGCTTTAGTATTTATATTTTATTTTTACTAACTATACTTAGTTCAAGTATAGAATATAAAAAGAATGGATATTAATCTCTTCTTACATCTTATTTTACACTTTTTATAATTTTTTAAAGAAAATGAATAAAAACACAATTTGTACATTTAATAAATAATCATACACATTATTTTCTCAAAATATAACCTTTAAAATCCAATTCATTTTAAATTTCCAAATCAAAATTTTATTCATAATCCAATTCATTTTAAAATATTTATTTTGAGTTTCAAATACAAATTTCTAAAATAAATAAGAATATATATCTTATTAATTTGAAAAGTTCAAATAAATCCATAATTTAACCTAAAAATTAAATTTAATTACAAATTTAAATTCGTCTTTAAACCGGGATCATTACAATTTAAAATAGAATTATTTAAAAACCAGTTTAGTTCACCTACTGACAAGGTATAGAGGAAACGAATCCACAGCTAAAACATCTTTTTCCCTTGTTTCTAACTGTATTTTTGTTTACTGTCACTTCTGCTGCATAGTAAGACCTATACTAGCTAACCTGTCAACTATTCCCCCATGTCAAGTAATGGCATTTCGAAAGTTAAAAAATTTCTTTTTATCTACAAAAAAATAGGTTTATATTATCTTTTTTTTAAATATTGGTAAAAAATGATTTTAAAAGTTCTTTCTTTACAAAATTTTCAAAAAAAATTCACAAAGGTAATTTTATTTTCCAAAGTATACATACAAACATATATATATATATATATATATATATATATATATATATATATTTCAAAATAAATTAAACCACACTTCATAAAATCCAAGTTTAGTCAATAGCCTAACATCCACAATGGACTTCATCTATTTACGTCGTAAGTTTTAAATTATTAAAACATTTCCTTTTATTTATAACTACAGCCAGCATACAAGTTCATTTGTAAGTATTAGTTTTCAAGGTATAGGGACATTGACCCGTAGCTTTGCGATAACTTTTCCCATGTCCTTCCCTTTCCAAAATTTACTTTCTAAAATTTCCTACTTTTTAGGACTTAAATTTTAATTTTTCATTTTAGTAGCTAGTTAACCAAATTTCCTTAATTTATTCCGTACTTTCAACCAATTGCTACTTTCTTTTCTTTTGCATTAGTTAAGTGTCTTTCCTGAAATTTCCTTGTCTTAATGTTTTCCTAGTAATATTGCGGTCCATATAGAAAAACATAAAAGGAATATTTCCATAAATATCATATGCATTTTAATAAAACAAAGCAACTAATGCTTACAACCAAAACTAAAGGAAACAACTACTAAAAACTACCCTTCAACATCAACTAAGACTGACGATACTGTGGCCCTATCACTTCTTATTTAAATTGAATGGACCTTCCTAACATGTCATCCTTCTCCAAACCACATATCTTAACTTTACTTTGTGGGATCTGATGAATAAGATCTATCCATTACATCTAATACCATACCTAATTGTAGAACAAATTATGCATTCCCACACTATAGTGGGTAAGAAATACAACTGTGCACATTTAGAATAACTCGTTGGCAATTTAACTTAGCGGAATAACTTTTCCACCCTCTTTCTGGCCTTCCTTAACTTTGAGTATACCAACGTTCACTATGTGTGTTTGTCATCTATTACCCTCTGTTACCATCTTCTTTTATTCCAAATCTTTTGATGGTATTCTCAAATCTTGGTATTTTCTTCCTTTATTCTTGATCTTTCCTACGAACATACCCTAGGACTTGTAGAAATGTACTGTAATACTATTTATCATTCCTTTATGAGTTCTTCTTATGGCTTGCATACATGTCTAACAAAACATTCCTAGGTTCTAGTCTGTATTCTTTACATTCTATGGGAATTCCTTATTGCTACTCTAAGAGTAGTCATCGCTATCTTCTTCATAGTCTTACCTTTTACCCGTCTTACCTAGATAGTCATTCCTATCTACTCCATATTTCAAATTTTGGTTTGGTCTTCATCAATTTTTCAAAAATGAAAAATTAAATATTTCAAATTATTTAATCCTTAAACTTTTATCTTTAAAGGACATCTTGGAACTTTTTAGCAAATTCAAAAATAACTTAATGTCTTAACTTTTAAAATTATAATTAATTTTTTAAAAGTTACTTTTCTTTTAAAGAGCTTTTTAACTTTTTACTTCTTAAAAATTAGGATTTTTAACATAAACCATTTATTATTTTTCTTTTTAAAACTCAACTATTACACCAAATGTAACAGCCCGATATTTTCAACCATGCGCATCCAAACATGCCGGAATTGAATTGCTCAAAATATCAAGTTGTAAATTTATATTTGGCAAAACTCAGCATATACAGTAAATAAACAAATCACAGAATCACAGACATAGAGTAATATAATAATAACGCAGCAGAAATAAGAGAATAGTAGTTCATGAAGCTACTATATATATAATAGGGTCAAATAAGATACAACAGAAGTCTCGAATATAATAGACAATTACAATAGCAGAATATATCACTAGAATCAGTTCAATATCTGAAAAAGGGATAGATAGCTGGATCTCCAAGCGAAGCTCCAACTCCAAAGGTGAGTCTCGAAAGCTGAACAACTCAGTCTGACCCGAGCATAAAGCAAAACACAAAACACTCTAGTCAGGTTTAACATTTTTATATCAATAAATCCAACTCAAGTGAAATAACAACCGAAATACAAGTAACTCAAAGGATTTTTGGGATAACCATCCTCTAAGGATCCGTTAAACTATCAACTATGTAGTAATATATGCTATTATAATAATGTCTAAAGTAAAGTATAAGATATTTATAAATAGCGTTAAGGTGTTACCCATATCCCTCTTAACACATTTATATATTCCCATAGTCTATACAGTACCGTAATCTCCCCCGTACTGGGCATCGTCAAAGGGCGCTCCATAGGTATGGTACAAAACAAAATCGTATAAGGTGCACTAGGGTAGGTGACATGGCACAACTAGGCAATGCCAGGGTAGATATACCAATTGCACTTTCGGACCGGTGGTAATGCATAGCCGCAGCTACCGCCCACCTCGAGCCACACTCCCAAAAATCAAAGGTGCACCTAATCAATCACAAAGTAATAGAGTGGTATCGAAGGAGTGTGTCCGATCAGAGGAGCTACCTCATTAGCCCGTCGATTACTCCTGTTTTAGCCACCTTACGCTAAATCATGAGAGTCGGGTCCACATACATACCTTAATAGAACGTCGTCACCATCCTACTTTGTTCTGGAATCTCCACCGCGTTCACAGTTGCTAAAGTAGTTTTCGGAGTTGGCAGAGAGTATAACAACTTCCGATCCCGGTCTCTTTAACAACCAAACATTACTATTACACCGCGGTCATTTCAAAATAGTTTATACTTCAAAACCAAAATATCATTGCCATTTCAAAACCAAACACGATATCATTTCATGGAAAGAGAATGGCAGGGGAAAGGAGAATGGCATGCTACAGGGAAATGAATATGTGTAATATTTTCGATAGTGTCAGAAACGAAAGAAAAAGGAAAAGACCAAGCATAATAAGTTTAAATCTACAGGAAAAGCAATAGCCACGTCTACTGAATTAAGCAAAAATAAAAGCTAAGTGGCCATTCAGTTTTATACCGTGGATAGTGAATAAACAAAGAATTCAAAAGGGTTAAAATGGTACCGATACAATTAATCGGTTCACCGATTTTTGTCGTGTCCCAAACTCTGAAACACACGAATGAATATATTGCGGAGATCATCACAACGAGATGATCAAAACGATATACAGATATCAGTAGTATGATCACCTAATCAAAAGTCGATATCTGGTACCGAAAATGCTGCTAATATGTCAAAAATAAGATAAACAGAGCAATAGAAGTCCAAATTTGGAAAAACGAAATATGACGTCTCCCTCAAAGGATGATTTACAAATTCCTATAGAAAAGTATTCAGGTTTGGAAAATATTTTTATTATCATCAACTTTAACTGATTTAAATTGAAATAGAATTACACAATAAAAATAAACTTCCATATCATCTCATGAAAATTTACCATTTCCTATGCTTTAAATAGACATACTCCAATTATTAATTTTTTTATTTCCAAATTTTAAATTTCACTTAAAATGCAATAAATTAAATAAATAAAACCATTAAAATTTACGGGTCGTTACACTCTCCCCCACTCAAAACTTTTCATCCCCGAAAAGGAAGGAGGTAGGAGAATAGAAACAACTAGAAAGGGAAATAGATTGAAAATAAAATAAAACAATTAACTAAAAACTATATAAAATTCAATTTAACCAAATTAATATTCAATAATTGATTTTTAAATTCAAGGCATTTCATTGAGTTGATTTAATTTCAACTTATAAATATTTGATACCATAAAGGTTTCTTTCAAAGCAGAATTTTCTTTTATTTGTCTTATTTACTATCCAATCAACTTATTATTCTATTTACCTCTATTAACATTTTTATAATTAAAATTTAGGTGTATAACACTTATCATAACCACTCAAATTTTGTTTATAAATTTTTTTTCATCATCTTTCATTGTAAATTATTTAATTACATATTCAACTTCTGAATGATTTAGGCAAGTTATATTGGAATGAAATTGAGTAATTTACAAGTAAAGATTTCTAATTCAATTTATTTCGAGTTTAAATATCTATTAAAAAAATTTAGCTTTATTTATAATTGAAACCATCCTTTAATAAAAATTTAAGCATTAAATTTTCGATTTTACTTCAAATAATTTAAAGATAAATTTCTATAATATATATCAAATCAAATCTATAATCATATACTTATATATATATATAATATATTTTATAAATCAAGTCATTCTTAAGAAGTTCAAATCAAATTCACTTTCCAAAACAAAAGAGTAGCAAAGCTACTGAATGGTCTCTCCATTTCGAAACTCGAAAATGAATGTTGATGATGCGGTCGCCATCACCGAAATTATTTTCCAGCGACAAAATAGGGGAGCACTGATTTTAAACATTTAAAATTCTTTGAAAATAGTTTCTATTCGAAAATACTTTAAATAATATAAGTTTTAGAACTTTAAAACCAAAGTTCGGAATTATCGGAAATTAAATTCTCGAATTCAAAATTTAAATTCAATTAAGATGCGGAAATAAGAGAATAGTAGTTCATGAAGCTACTATATATATATAAAGGGTCAAATAAGATGCAACAGAAGTCTCGAATACGATAGGCAAATACAAGAACAGAATACATCACAAGAATTAGTTGAATATCTGAAAACTGAATAGATAGCTGGATCTCCAAGCGAAGCTCCAACTCCAAAGGTGAGCCTCGAAAGCTGAACCACTCAGTCTGACCCGTGCGTAAAGCAAAACAGAAAACACTCGAGTCAGCATTAACATTCTTAAGTCAATAAATGCAACTTAAGTGAAATAAGTACTGAAATCCAACTATGTAGTAATATACGCTATTATAATAATGTCTAAAGTAAAGTATAATATATTTAAAAATAGCGTTAAGGCGTTACCTATATCCCTCTTAACACATTTTATATATTCTCACTCTATACAGTACCGTAATCTCCCATGTACTAGGCGTCGTCAGAGGGCACTCCATAGGTATGGTACAAAACAAAATCGTATAAGGCGCGCAAGGGTAGGTGACATGGCACAACTAGGCAATGCTATGGTAGATATACCAATTGCACTTCTGGACCGGTGGTAACGCATAGCCGATGCTACCGCCCACCTCGAGCCACACTCCCAAAAATCAAAGGTGCACCCAATCAATCACAAAGTAATAGAGTGGTATCGAAGGAGTGTGTCTGACTAGAGGAGCTACCTCATTAGCCTATCGATTGCTCCTGTTTTAGCCACCTTATGCAAACTCACGGAAGTCGAGTCCACGTACATGCCTCAATAGAACGTTGTCACCATCCTACTTCATTCTGGAATCTCCACCACGTTCACAGTTGTTAAAGTGGTTTTTGGAGTTGGCAGAGAGTGTAACAACTTCCGATGCCGGTCTCTTTAACAACCAAACGTTATTATTACACCGCGGTCATTTCGAAATAGTTTATACTTCAAAACCAAAATATCATTGCCATTTCTAAACCAAACATGATATCATTTCAAAAATGATAGAACTTTCAAAGTTAAAACATTTTCGAAACCAAACACTTGAAAATATAACATTTCAAAACATAATACTTTGAAATTCATAGCTTCGAAACCATAACTTTCACCACTTAAATAGTTTAGATATTCAAATAGTATATATAATATAATAGTTTTAAATTTAAAATTACTTTATAAAATAATTTCCTCAACTCCACAAAATGATTCAAATCAACTTGAATCCAAAAATTCAATTTTGAATCAAATCTTAATTCATAAATTTCAACTCAATTCAGTTTCCAATAAACCATTTCAATTTATATCGATTTCAAATAAAGATTTGAACCTTAAATAAATCATTTTAATTTCCATATATTTCAAAGCTTTAAATATTCCTCAATTTCAAAACTAAATTTGATAACTTAATATATACCTTAATTTAACTTCATTATTATTCAGTTTTTGAAATATTTACTTAACAAATCCAATATCTTTTAAATAAACCCCAAATTCCAAATCACTAAATATTCCTTCAATTAATTTAAATATTCATTTTAAATCATCTTAAAACAAAATCAAGTTATAAAATCATATCTTTTAAAATTTCAAATTCCATAAGTTTCAAATCGATTAATTAAATAAATTCTTAATTAAATACAATTTCAAATCAATTTCAAATCTTTCTTCTTAATCTTAACTTATTAAATCATTATAAACTCTATATTAAAATATAATTTAAATAAATACTTAACCATATTATATTTTAATAAAATCAAACTTTATTATTAAACTTATCTTATATTAAACAGATTTATACATAGCTTCAAATCAAGAATTTAAATATATATAAAATAATATCTGAAATCAATATTTATATGAAACTATATATTTCTTCCAAAACCACATAAATCATTTCAAAATATTTTTATATATAGACCACGGTGTCTGCATGTGACGCCCCACCTCTATACCCACGCTAGCCAAGAACATTACGGTGAATGCTGTCAACTAGCACGGAGAATAAGGCAGTTGAGGAGCGACCATCCGTGTAATTGCTTTGCGCGAGCATCGATATGTCGGATAGTATAACATGCATTTCTTTATCAAGAGGGAAATCCGACCTACCGACACAAACTTTAAAGCTACTACACAGTGGCTATAATATCTTCGGAAACAAATATAGAAATAAACATAACATAAATCAGTCACAGACAATTCATATCACAAAAGAGGAAGAATATATGAATATATAACTAACACATGAAAGTGTATATCAGAGTAGTGACCAAAAAGATCCATAATAATACAAAAGAATAGCAACACGTGCTATACAAAAGAATACAACTATGAGTCTATATCTCAAGTGTATACAACAAAAAACTACTAATCTAAGTAGTTAGCCAAAAGTCAGAGGAATCAATCCCAAGTGAGAAGTCAAGCTGAAGCACCTGTAACATCTCGGTCTGACACGAGTATTATTTAATAAGAAAATAATAAACGGATCAGTCTAACTATAAATATCAGATGAAACGATATAGAGTAAGAGATATGACTAAACACATAATAATCACAATGCCAAGCTGTGATATATATAAGTAATTGAAAATCAACAAGAGATTAATCAATATCACAAAATCTACACAAGAATCAAAGAAATGTCATACTCCTTATTTCGTTCACCAAATCATAAATATTGACGATTATATCAATGTCAATCAGAAAAGTCAATGACACACAAATTCACCAATGCACAAATATTGATAAAACTTATCAATGGAAATCATGAAAATTGGTGAAACACAAATTCTAGAAATCATCTCAAGAAATCCAGAAATCACAAAAAGGGGGGAGGCCTATCACAAACGGGAGCATAAAACTCACCAACACGTGTATCACAAACGGAACGCTAATTCCATGGTTGCTAACCGTCATAAATTGAGCCGAAGCTCCACAAACGGCCCGAAGACCATGGGTTGCTACCCCACCAATTTGAGTCAAAACTCCACAAAACGGGGTTTAGTCTCCCTCGCAGACAAAGAGACATCGCACATTGCTAGTCTAAATCACAAAGATGATCATCATGATCAACGAGAAGTATCAATTACACTAAGCTAGTAAATATATGAGTTTAGCTTCATGTCCCATAACCACTAGCTTAACTTAAATATTTACGAACAAACTGTAGATCTCCACTATAAAATTGTCACAAGAGATTCAATCGAACAAGTCCAAGAATTAACCGACGAAGTAAACGCAAGCGTTTCATACCACTCGTTTTACTAAGTCGTTTAATTAGATTTCTCATACGAGTGAGGTAAAGGTTTGTATATACTAATAGATTGGAAAACGGTTTAAGAAACGAGCTTTGTACTAAAATAGTGTTGAAATCATTTGAAGAAAGAGTTTTGATATTTACTACTAGCATAGAAACCTTTATATTTTTAAAGTGACAAATCACGGAGAAGATTATAGGAACAATCAATCACTAAAATTCACATACGAAGATGTGAATAAAAATCCAATGAAACCGATAAAGAATCCATCGAAATGGATATTCAAAAATCCCTAAAAAGGAGTCATCAAAGTCATAATAAATGATAACAACAAATAGGAAACAACACGAATCGATTAAAGTTGGAAATTCAAGCAACTAGGCGAAATAGGAAAAATTGCATCAGGTCGGTTGGCCGGCTACAGAGGTCGGTCGACCGGACTCTTTTAAGAAAATTCCTCAGGAAGCAGGTCAGTCGACCGAGACCTGCAGCATGCCGACCGAACCAGAAACAGAGAAGTGCAATTGCACTTTAGTAGCAGGTCGGTCGACCGGCCCAGGGGTTCGGTCGGCCGAACCTGATGTTCTGCAATCTGAAACTCATTTAATTGATGTGCAAACTCCACCAATTCGCAACCAAAGGAGCACGAACGATAGGGAATTATGCCCAACGGCTACCCGATCCTGTTGGCTCCTCGATGCATCACCAAAAATGCATTTGAACATCAAAGCTGTGATTTTTAAGGATTTGGCTTTCAAAACACCAAAATTAGAATATTCACAAAACCAATCCAAATCCATATCAATTGCACAAGAATAAGTGTTAGGAATTCATACCTAATAATCGAAGATAAATATAAGCATAGATGTGAGATAAAAATCTCACCTTTGAACCCAAACGATTGAAGAAGAAGCTTGAAAGCAAAGAAGAATCAACCACTCTTCAAATCCAACTCAAGAAGCTTGATTCTAAGCTAAAAGAGAAACATTTTCCAAATTAGGTTTAGGAATTTTCTGAAATCAAAGAGAGAAAGAGTTGGAGAAGAAGAAGAGAAGCTTACCAATGGGTTCTTCTATTAGTTTGGAGCTAGAGCTTGATTTACAAAAAGGAAACTAGGGTTTTGGAGTTTTAATTTCTCATCTCCCCACCAATAATGCTTTAGAACTGAAAAGAGGATAAAGTGAGAGTGAATGGGGAGGAGTGGTTCAGTTTTGAGTATAAGTCAAACATAGGGCTGAACCCAAACCCAAACCTAAAGTGAAAATGGTCAAATTTTTGAGTAGCTCCAAATATATCAAAGTTTATACTCAAAAAGGTTGCGAATGTCATTTTAAACTCAATGGGAGTGGTCCCGAGTCCTAATTCGACCGTATGAAAAAAAGTAGCTTTTCGGACTAAATTCCGAGTATCGATAAAATATTTAAATAAAATATTTAAATATAAAAATCGACAAATATGCGGGTTGTTACAGACTCCCTTCTTAAAGAAATTACGTCCTTGAAATATTTAAGAAGAAGATATATAGTAACAACCATAAAAGCATATTCAACACAAAAGAAATTTGAAATAAAAGGTTCACCTTAAAGAGCAGGGGAAAGTAAGTCCGGATGTGATCGCTCGATGAACTCTCTAGACTCCCAAGAACAATCCTTAGGATTTGAAGACCACTGAACTTTCACAAGCGGAACATTCTTATTTCGAAGTCGTTTGACTTCCGAAGCAATGATACGAATAGGATGTTGCTCATAAGTTAAATTAGGCGAAACTTCAATCTCTTCCACAACACTGGGCTCAAGAATAGAATCGGAATCACGAAGACATTTCCGAAGTTGAGAAACGTGAAACACGTCATGCATGGCAGAAAACTGAGCCGGTAATGATAGGCGATAAGCCATGGAACCAATACGTTCAGTGATAGGGAATGGCCCAATATATCGAGGCGCTAACTTTCCCGATCGACTGAAACGTACAACACCTTTCATAGGTGAAACACGAATGAACACAAGATCTCCCACAGAAAATTCTAACTTCGTTCTTCGATTATCGGCATAGGATTTTTGTCTGCTCTGGGCTTCTTTCATCCTATGTCGAATAAGTTCAATCTTTTCTGTGGAATCACGAATAAAATCTGGACCTAAAACCAGGTTCTCACCGGCCTCAAGCCAACAAGAAGGAGATCGGCATGGCCTTCCATAGAGTGCCTCGAAAGGTGCCATACCAATACTAGATTGGAAGCTATTATTATAAGAAAATTCAACAAGTGAAATATGATTTTCCCAACTTCCACCAAAATCAACAACACACGCACGAAGAAGATCTTCAAGAGTTTGATTCACACGCTCGGTTTGTCCATCGGACTGGGGATGATAAGCGGTGCTAAAATTAAACTTCGTTCCTAAAGCTTTTTGAAGACTCTTCCAAAATCCACTAGTAAACAATGGATCACGATCACTAACAATAGAAGTAGGAACTCCATGCAATTTAACAATTTCTTTAATAAAAAATTTGGCCAAAAGAGGTACGGTCCGATTGGACCGAATGGGAATAAAATGGGCGGATTTAGTAAGCCTATCAACTATAACCCATAAGCTATCATGACCCGAACTAGAACGGGGAAGGCCGTCTATAAAATCCATGGAAATTTGACCCCACTTCCAAATTGGAATTTCTAAAGGTTGCAATAACCCACCGGATCTTTGATGTTCGGCCTTAATGAGTTGGCAAGTCATGCAACACTTAACAAAGTTAGCAATATCAGATTTCATTCCCTCCCAATAATAAAGTCTCTTCATATCCGCGTACATTTTACTACTACCGGGATGAATGGTAAATTTATAATGATGTGAATCTTCTAAAATATCCTTACGAAGATCACTAATATTTGGCACGATAAGTCTACCAAATTTCCGAATGCCGCCACGAGAATCGATATTAAAGTCTTTCAAACCTTCAATATCAATTTTATCCTTAATATTTTGGCCAAGAAGAGCCAATTCGGGATCTAGCCTTTGAGCTTCAAGAATGCGGTCTAAAAGAGAAGGATGTGCCTCAAGGCTACATAAAACAAGAGATGAGCATAAATCGGAAACACGGTCTCGAATTTCGCAAGTGGATAAAATTTCGAGATCGTTCCATTCGGATATCATCATAGAAACAACATCTTGTTGTTTACGGCTAAGAGCATCGGCGACACGATTACCCTTACCGGGGGTATAAAGAATATCAAGATCATAAGGAGCAAGGAACTCGAGCCATCGTTGTTGACTCAAATTAAGTTCCTTTTGAGAGAATAAATACTTCAAAGACTTATGATCGGTATAAAGAATAAATTTCTCTCCCAAAAGATAATGACGCCAAATCCGAAGAGCAAAAACAATAGCCGCGAGCTCTAAATCATGAGTGGCATATCTAGTCTCAGCAGGCTTCAATTGCCTAGAAGCATAAGCAATAACATGTTCTCTTTGCATAAGAACGGCACCCAAACCAACGCGACTAGCATCGGCATAAACAACGAAACCTTGATTCCCCTCGGGAATAACAAGAATAGGAGCATCAGAAAGAAGTTCTTTTAATTTCTGAAAAGAAGTTTCACATTTGTCCGACCAAATGTATTTAACACCTTTCTTCGTTAAACTAGTGAGAGGCACGACAATCTTAGAAAAGTCTTTGATAAAACGGCGGTAATAACCTGCCAATCCAAGGAAACTATGAATCTCTGTCACACTCTCCGGTCTCTTCCAATCTTGAATCGCTTCAATCTTTGAAGGATCCACGGAAATTCCGGATTCGAAAATAATATGACCGAGAAACTTCACAGGAGATTTCCAAAAATGGTATTTAGAAAATTTTGATTTTAATTGATTACTCCTAAGAGTTTCCAACACAATCCGAAGATGTTTTTCATGCTCCTCCTCGGTTTTAGAATACACAAGAATATCATCAATAAAGATGAGAACAAACTGGTCGAGAAAATCTTTGAAAACTCGATTCATAAGGTCAACGAAATATGCTGGAGCATTCGTTAGACCAAATGGCATAACAAGCCATTCATGAGATCCATAACGAGTACGGAACGATGTCAAATGAATGCTATCCTCTGTAATACAAAGCTGATGAAATCCAGTAGCTAAGTCTAATTGTGAAAAGACTCTAGCACCACTAAGTTGATCGAATAGATCATCAATTCGAGGTAAAGGATATTTATTCTTGATAGTAAGATCATTAAGCTTGCGGTAGTCAACGCAGAGCCTAAGTGTACCATCGGATTTCTTCACGAAAATAGCCGAAGCTCCCCAAGGCGAGGAACTAGAGTGAATAAATTGCTTCGTCTCTAAATCGGATAATTGTTTCTGCATCTCCTCGTTTTCTTTATTAGACATACGATAAGGAGGGCGAGTGATAGGTTGAGCTCCAGGAATGAGATTAATTCTGAACTCAATTGCTCGCTTAGGGGGTAATCCTAAAACGGGCTCGAATACGTCGAAAAATTCACGAACGACGTGAATAAGAGAATCAATATCACCCTCATCATCATCATCGTCATCACGAGGGTTTAAAGAATATAAAGATGCAACTAAGCTGGAATCCGAATCTTTAAGATTAAGAGAAATCTGCTTAACAGATTGAGGATGTCGAAGATGAATAGTCTGCTCAGGACATAGGATATGAGCTTCATAACGGTTAAGCCAATCCATTCCCAAAATCATTCCAAAGCCTAAATTACGCATGACATGCAAATCGGCTAGGAAAGGAAAATCACACAAAATAATCTCCATATCTTTACAAAGCAAACTAAGAGTTGCGGATCGCCAACCGGATTCGCAATTCTCAAAGAAGTCATTAAAGCAACAACATCCAAAGAAAAAGTATCAACAAGTTCTTTCGATATAAAAGAATGGGACGCACCCGTATCAAAAAGAACTTGAATAGGATGATCACGAAATAAAATAATACCATCAAGAATAGAATGAGAAATACCTTGGCCACGAGATGTGTTGCCAGGGGCTTGAGCAACATTTAACTTTCCCTCCTTCCTGCCCTGAAGCTTGGGGAATGAAGATATAACATGGTCGGGACCTTTGCAGTAGCGACAAGAGAGGGACTTTAGGCACTTGTTCGCGTAATGGTCCTTCGAACCACAATTATAGCATTCCCCACGACCAAAGGAATAAGTCTTTGCCACAGGGGTTGCTTGCTTCCCTTTCTTATTGGGATAAGGGCCTTTGAATTTGTTTGGCCTCTTCTTGTTGTTGAAGTTTGGTTTGGAACCCACCACTTCAACATCATTCTCCCTATCCGCCTCTTCAAGACGAAGAGCGATATCAATGAGTTGGTCGAAAGAAACTTCTAATTTTAGAAGTAATGGCTTCTTGAGATTTTTGTTTAAGCCATAGACGAACCTCTGATTTTTCTTCAATGGGGTGTTGATATATTCAACCCTGTATTTGGAGAGAGATTCAAAAGACGCGACATAATCTGTCACGGAAGATTCACCTTGAACAAGGTCTATAAAACGGCGAGCCAAAGTCACCTTCTCAGCTTCTGGTACGAATTTTAACTCGAAGCGCTCTCGGAATTTCTCCCAGGTGAGATCCGCTTCATTAATCTCAGAAATAAGAAGTTCGTACCAGTCCAATGCTCTTTCTTGGAGCATACTAGAAGCCACCTGAACTCGGTGAAGATCAATGAGGTTCATGCGAGAAAAGATTCGATCGCATGTCCTTAACCAAGCCTGGACTTCAATAATAGTTTCAGAACCTTTAAATGGCTTCCCACCCAAATTAGTGTAGTCGTTGCACAGGCGTGCAAATCCAGATTTAGGGTGAGTAGGTTCCGGATTAGAACCAGCTGCTTGAGCATTCGTAACAAGGTCAAGAAGTTGCTAGGTAGTCATAAAAACTCCATCTCGGGGAGTAGCACTAGATTGACCGGCGCTGGGACGGCCAGGTCTAACCATTTCTCTTCCCTTAGAAAGAAATAAAGAAGAAGAAAAAAGTTATTCACAAAATGAATATCAAGCAATCTTGATAGATAAAACAAGGAATCATAAAGGAAATAGGATGAATCGGTACGAAGACTCGAATTAAACCCTAAGGCACGACTCCTAAGAAGGACATAGGACGATGATCCTTGTCAAATTATTCTACATTGTTCCGAAGTTTGGCTCCGATACCAAGCTGTGACGCCCCACCTCTATACCCACGCTAGCAAAGAACATTACGGTGAATGCTGTCAACTAGCACGGAGAATAAGGCTGTTGAGGAGCGACCATCCGTGTAATTGCTTTGCGTGAGCATCGATATGTCGGATAGTATAACATGCATTTCTTTATCAAGAGGGAAATCCGACCTACCGACACAAACTTTAAAGCTACTACACAGTGGCTATAATATCTTCGGAAACAAATATAGAAAAAAACATAACATAAATCAGTCACAGACAATTCATATCACAAAGGCGGAAGAAGATATGAATATATAACTAACACATGAAAATGTATATCAGAGTAGTGGTCAAAAAGATCCACAATAATACAAAAGAATAGCAACACGTGCTATACAAAAGAATACAACTATGAGTCTATATCTCAAGTGTATACAACAAAAAACTACTAATCTAAGTAGTTAGCCAAAAGTCAGAGGAATCAATCCCCAATGAGAAGTCAAGCTGAAGCACCTGTAACATCTCGGTCTGACCCGAGTATTATTCAATAAGAAAATAATAAACGGATCAGTCTAACTATAAATATCAGATGAAACGATATAGAGTAAGCGATATGACTAAACACATAATAATCACAATGCCAAGCTGTGATATATATAAGTAATTGAAAATCAACAAGAGATTAATCAATATCACAAAATCTACACAAGAATCAAAGAAATGTCATACTCCTTATTTCGTTCACCAAACCATAAATATTGACGATTAAAGCAATGTCAATCACAAAAGTCAATGACACACAAATTCACCAATGCACAAATATTGATAAAACTTATCAATGGAAATCACAAAAATTGGTGAAACACAAATTCTAGAAATCATCTCAAGAAATCCAGAAATCACAAAAAGGAGGGAGGCCTATCACAAACGGGAGCATAAAACTCACCAACACGTGTATCACAAACGGAACGCTAATTCCATGGTTGCTAACCATCACAAATTGAGCCGAAGCTCCAAAAACGGCCCGAAGACCATGGGTTGCTACCCCACCAATTTGAGTCGAAACTCCACAAAACGGGGTTTAGTCTCCCTCGCAGACAAAGAGACATCGCACATTGCTGGTCTAAATCACAAAGATGATCGTCATGATCAACGAGAAGTGTCAATTACACTAAGCTAGTAAATATATGAGTTTAGCTTCATGTCCCATAACCACTAGCTTAACTTAAATATTTACGAACAAACTGTAGATCTCCACTATAAAATTGTCATAAGAGATTCAATCGAACAAGTCCAAGAATTAACCGACGAAGTAAACGCAAGCGTTTCATACCACTCGTTTTACTAAGTCGTTTAATTAGATTTCTCATACGAGTGAGGTAAAGGTTTGTATATACTAATAGATTGGAAAATGGTTTAAGAAACGAGCTTTGTACTAAAATAGTGTTGAAATCATTTGAAGAAAGAGTTTTGATATTTACTACTAGTATAGAAACCTTTATATTTTTAAAGTGACAAATCATGGAGAAGATTGTAGGAACAATCAATCACTAAAATTCACATACGAAGATGTGAATAAAAATCCAACGAAACCGATAAAGAATCCATCGAAATGGATATTCAAAAATCCCTAAAAAGGAGTCATCAAAGTCATAATAAATGATAACAACAAATAGGAAACAACACGAATCGATTAAAGTTGGAAATTCAAGCAACTAGGCGAAATAAGAAAAATTGCATCAGGTCGGCCGGCTACAGAGCTCGGTCGACCGGACCCTGTTTCAGAAAATTTCTTGGGAAGCAGGTCGGTCGACCGAACCAGAAACAGAGAAGTGCAATTGCACTTTAGTAGCAGGTTGGTCGACCGGCCCAGAGGTTCGGTCGGCCGAACCTGATGTTCTGCAATCTGAAACCCATTTAATTGATGTACAAACTCCACCAATTCGCAACCGAACGAGCACGGACGATAGGGAATTATGCCCAATGGCTACCCGATCCTATTGGCTCCTCGATGCATCACCAAAAACGCATTTGAACATCAAAGCTATGATTTTTAAGGATTTGGCTTTCAAAACACCAAAATTAGAATATTCACAAAACCAATCCAAATCCATATCAATTGCACAAGAATAAGTGTTAGGAATTCATACCTAACAATCGAAGATAAATATAAGCATAGATGTGAGATAAAAATCTCACCTTTGAACCCAAACGATTGAAGAAGAAGCTTGAAAGCAAAGAAGAATCAACCACTCTTCAAATCCAACTCAAGAAGCTTGATTCTAAGCTAAAAGAGAAACATTTCCCAAATTAGGTTTAGGAATTTTCTGAAATCAAAGAGAGAAAGAGTTGGAGAAGAAGAAGAGAAGCTTACCAATGGGTTCTTCTATTAGTTTGGAGCTAGAACTTGATTTGCAAAAAGGAAACTAGGGTTTTGGAGTTTTAACTTCTCATCTCTCCCACCATTGATGCTTTAGAACTGAAAAGAGGAGAAAGTGAGAGTGAATGGGGAGGAGTGGTTCAGTTTTGAGTATAAGTCAAACATAGGGTCAACCCAAACCCAAACCCAAAGTGAAAATGGTCAAATTTTTGACTAGCTCCAAATATATCAAAGTTTATACTCAAAAAGGTTGCAAATGTCATTTTAAACTCAATGGGAGTGGTCTCGAGTCCTAATTCGACCGTATGCAAAAGGTAGCTTTGCAGACTAAATTCCAAGTATCGATAAAATATTTAAATATAAAAATCGACAAATATGCGGGTTGTTACACTGCATATAGTTTTCTATCCTATGATCAATTGGTATAATTATTTATCATTTCAATCCATAATTTAAATATAAATACAGGTATATATCATTTCAACCCGCAATCCCAAATTTAATTCAAAAGAAAATCGCTTGGGTTCATCATTTCAACCCATAACAATTTTCTACTATTCTAAAGTCCATTCGGCTATGTATCATTTCAATCCATAGTGAATTTTATACTAATAGGGAACTTGCGAAGTAATAACAGATATGATAATAATATAACATGCATATATCATCAATAAAAACAACAGATAATGGTGTCAGATGTCACAGGTGAACAGATACAGATAACAACATATATATAGCAATGTAAATAACTAACAACAGCATATTTCAATTGTTGTTTTAATTGAAATCAAATTTAATAAATATAAGAACGTTAATCATGAGTGATTGCTCGCCTTTCGAGGCTAGGTATGAACAAGAATGAGATAAATCACGAATCTAAGGACAAATCCCAAAACAGAGCTAGATTGGCACGAATTGGACGAAGAAGGCTAAAATCAAGAATTAACGAACTGAATCAGAATCAGTTTGAAATATATACAGAATATTTGTTATTTTATTAAAATCAATATTAAATTTAAAACAAAAACATATGAAATCAAAATACATATACATACGCACATATATATCTCAAAACCAAATTCACTTTATTTTATAGTATATACAAACAACAAGTTTTGTACAGTCTCAGCATATAAATAGCTTTATATAAAATAATACATATACAACATAAAACAATAACAGGCAAAGCTTACTTAAATATTTGCAAAAGCTAATATAAACTTATACAATCAGAAAATTATATATATATATATATATATATATATATATATATATATATATACTGCAACCCTATAACCAATATATATAAAATACTTAAAATAGTTGTACCGAAGCAATAAGTTTATATACGAACGGTATAAAACAATATTCATATAAAATATAACTTTATATAAATATACATGCAAAATCATGTTAGAACAGATATATGCAGATGATGTTCGTAACAAGTATATAAATCAGCCTATAATATATGTAAGTATAGCAGTCCCAACCTCATATATATAACTAACAAATATTTGATAAATATAACAAACCTATGTGATAAAGATATCTACATTTATAACTTATATAACGTATAATATAAAAGACTGTTCTACAGTAAATGTTACATGTAACTTATATAATATATAAATCGAACCATATATATAGAAACATACTTACATATCAACAGACTAATAGCTTTCAAATCTTATATAAAGCTACATATATGTACTATAATATATAAACAACCAAAACAAAATTCTATAATATATCTACATATTTATATAATATACTAACCGAAAGAAACGAAACACTCTTCCTCTATTTATTACAAATATATTACACGTAACTAGTTCCATACATAAGCTATACTTAGACAATATCATTTTTGAAACCAATATATATATATATACACACATAGTTGTAACAACCCGCCTTTCATTCCACAGAAAGACGCATCATTAAGAAGAAAGAAAGGGATAGAAAAAGAGAAAAGATAGAAAAGAAAGAACTAACAACATCAGAATCTCATAACGGAACGAATAAATTATATTATATCACATAAGATATTACATAGTAACAGACACATCGGAGTTATACAACTTTTACAACACAAACTAGACAGTTATAAACATTTGTCCAATTATTACAACTCAAGTACATCTCAGAAATACAGATACAACACTAGCACAGCGGAACCACTATATATCTACAACCGTCGAAGCCTTCTGCCCCATATCTCCACTAGAATTCGTCAAAGCTAACCTGAATCCCTTGGCTACTCGTAAAAATTTGAGTACCCAAGAGTTTAATAAAACAGAAAATAAACTGGTCTGGTGTGAGTAAACGGGTTAAAGTTGTTTAACTTTGAAAATCCTTTGAAACAAAAGGTATCTCGTCAGACTTCCCACACATAAACACGAAAAAGTTTTTACCTTACGATAACCAAAACATTTGATAGGAAATCCAATTATACTATAATAGGGTCTAGGGTTTTCAAGTAAATAGAAAATAGCCGAAATTGTTACATTCATTAAATTCCAACTACTAGCCACAAAGTGGGTTATACAGACAAAACCATAAAGGGCACGTAGGAGGAATGGGTTTCCATCAATGGCAGGGATACTGGGGTACCGCCCGTCACAGTACGTGACCTAGATCATCGTAGTGGGGATCCATCCTAAATCCCCTGCAACACAAGGTCGAAACCATCCCTTACTAGATAGTCTTGAACAAGACAACCTCGCAGTTATTCATGACCAATTTCCCATACAGTCGAATAAAAGGAACTTCTAGACATGGGAAAATCTCGTCCTACTTGGGCGCGACTCACTTAGCCTTGCTGCACCTCCCATGTTTTAGCCATTTCCGATTAAGGAGGCTTGAGGCTACGATTACCTTCATAGAACATATCTATCTTAGAATGCTCATCGTCCACCTGACGGTGTTCTGAAAGCATTCAATCCATACAAGTTCATTCCGGGTTCGAACGAAACCGAATGCACTATCTCATTACACTTACTGTGGAATCACCCTTAGAGTTAACGACAATAGCCCTTGCACTCTGAATCTTCATCTCGAATCTGAAAGTACTTCCCCCGTTAAAACTCGTATTGGAATCACCTTCAGAGTTTTAACGATGAATAGTCCTTACACCTCGAGTCTTCACTTTTTCCCTTGAGATTCACGACCTAACGTTTAATTTGGATCGATGTGGTTTTCAGAATTCCAAATTTTGAAATCCGATCCGGGTCTTATCGAAATCCAAAACGCCATCTTAATGTCCAAGTGGTTTAAGTTTGAACAATTTAATTCAATTTAAAATATTGAATTCACACAGCGTCATTCATAGATAAACATCATACATTTATCATAGCTATAACAATTATCATACCACAGAACATCAAAGATTATTCAAACTATAGGTATCAACCTAATTCAGACATTCTATTTAAACAATCGGCCACAAACAGGAAATATTAACCCTTATTATAATTAATTTAATCACCTATCCTTGATTAAATCAATCATTAATTAATTACAACCATTTAATTAATTAATCATCCTTTAATTACCTCATTACCCAATCAATTAATCGTTAGTTACAGATTAATTATCCTTTAATTATACTCTTGATTAATCATCCTTGATTAATTCCTTAATTACATTATGTAATTAGCCTTTAAATTAATTACACAAATTAGTTATTCTTTAATTATTTATATTAATTAACATTAATTACTTTTATTTATTAATTAACTTTAATTAATTACATTAATCCTTAATTAATTACATTAATTAATTATACAATAATCACTTCATTGATTAATTATCTTATAATTAATCACATTTATTAAACAATTACACAATTAATTATTCATTAATTATATTAATTAATCATCACTAGTTACTTACATTAATTAATTATTCTTTTAATTTGATTTAATAATTAACTTTTAATCAATCACATTCATTAATCAACCTTGATTAATCACATTCAGTAATTAATTATTCCTAATTACTTACATTAATTAATTAATAAATCCTTTAATTAATTACACTGAGTAATTAACACTTATCTACTTCCATTAAGTAATTATTCTTTAATTACTTTCCATCAAGTAATTACCCATTAATTAATTACATTTAGTAATTATCCATTAATTATTTCACTAAGTAACTACAGTTCATTAATTACATTAAGTAATTATACTTGACCCATCATTAAGTAATTCTCTTTAATTAGTTAAACTTAATTAATTAACTAAAATTAACCACATTAACTTAATTAATTATATTGAGTAATTAATTACTTAATTACTTCATTAATTAATTACCCATAATAATCCTCTTAATATTCAGTAATTAGCCTCTAATTTCATTCATTACTAGATTATTCCTTAATTAATCTTTGATTACTTAGATTAATCAATTTTAAATTAAGTAATCAACTACTCTAAATTAATTACATAAATTAATTTATCTTAATTTAATTTCTTAAATTAATCATCTTAGTTAATTAAGTAATTATACTTAAATTACTTTTGTTAACAAAAACTTGATTAAATTAAGATAGCCCATATTACATTAAATCTTATTTATCATTTGAATTTAGTTAAAAGCTTGAAAATTTGTGTATACAAAATCATTATCCTTTGATTATTAAAGTTAAATACCTTTTATTTAAATCATACTTACATTTCAACAATTACATTTTAGTTGAATACATTTATGAACTAATTTCAAAATTAGTTTAATGTAATATTTATATAAGCCAAAACTATTTTAAAAACAAAAGTTTAAACTTGAAAATCCATACTATTTAAAAAAAACTTAAATTTGTTTAAAACATCATTCTCTAAATTCAAACATTCGAACACCTTTAAAACTGGTTAAAAATTTGTTTTAAAATTTTAGTTTTCTTTAAATTTTGAAATCCATTTTAGTTTGAAAACAGGACACGATTTAGATCCTGGTAATAAAAAACGGCTCAAGCCAACACAGCAAAAACCCGAGATAATGACAACAATCCCTTGAGCACACTCACGTACAACCATGCAACTCACCTGCTTCGAGTTTGAACGCGAGAAAACACGAAAAAACCCCGAGCCAACTACCATCTTCTACAAACCCAAAATCTAAATGCATAGGTCTCACCTCGTGCACGTGCACTACGAAACTAATCGACGCCGACCATCACCGCGACGCTCTACAATTCGACCTTGACCCTACCGACCCTCTCGACCACTCAACTCGCCGATAACTCCATAGGAACAAAAATAAGCAGATGAACCAACAACGACCAGAAACTCGATCGAAGAAATCTCCTGCCGACGGCGAACACCACCACCAGACGACCTGCCACTTCGACCACGGTTGCATCTTGAACCACTGATCCCATTTCCCCCTACGTGATTCGACCTGATTCGCCATAGTCATCGCGATCACCTCAAATCCATCGCAAACTAAAACGGACTACAAACCCTACTTCGCCACTTCACGATCACCACGGCTACTGATAGCTTCATCCACCATTTTTCCAGAGACATCTAAGACCCCGGCCACCTCCATGCCGAAACTCGAGCTCCCACTCGTCGCCGGTGAACGTCAATTGACCGAAAACCCAAATTCGAACAACTCTCGAATTCACTTCAAATACTAAACTAAAAATCACTAATTTTACTTTAAAATTCATGATTCACTTATACGAATCATGTTCTATAATTCAGAGATGACATTATTGATATTGATTTTCAACTTAATTTTGATTTTACTGTAAATCTTAAATTTACAGAATATTTATCAAATATAAACACTTAAATTTATTTTTAAAAACAAGATTTCACTGTTACAATCCATTTCCTTTCAATGATCAAAGGCTAATAGTGATTAAATTTGGAAGATAGGAATTTTCTAATTGTTCTTGAACCAGAAATTCAACAGAGACCTATATTCTGGCATATACAGGCATTTTCCCAATACATAGCAACATTTCAAACCAGACTCGAGTTGAGCATTCATGCACACACATTTATATCATCATCATAGATATATTAGCACCCAACATTTTTACTTTTAAATGTTTACTCACCAGAACTAGAAGGAGCAGAGAACTCTATTATATTTGTTTCCAGTAACTTTGAATTTGAACTGGCATTGTTTTATTGATTTGAATGTTGCTGTTTGAGTTGAATATGCTTGTTGAATTTTTAAATTCTACTTGTTGAGTTGATATTACATGTTGGTGTTGAAACTTTGAAACTATAGTGCTGAAATTTGATTCACTTTTTGATTTGCCTGTTCTTGAATAGCTTTGAGTTTCTTTTGGGTTTTCTGTTTTATTTTTATTTTATTTTTTAAAGAAGAAGGAAACTGAAGAAGATTTTATCTGAAGAAAATAAACAGGCTTTCCCTTTAAAACATTAGTTTATGTAATTAAATTTTGAAAGGAACCTAAGTTGCCACTTGTTATCTTAAATTGTGAAATGCTTACAAGTGTGTTTTAATCAATCTTAGGTGAAAGACAAATATATTACTCATTAGTTACTAAGTTGACAAGTGTTTAGTTTATCATTTTAAATTAATTACTTATTTTTACAAATGATTTTAAATCTTTATTAAATATTTTCCTAAATACTTATGTTTTATATAAATTATGAAATGTATTTATCTTTATGTTTTATTTATTTATATTTAAAATACATTTTCCAAAGCTAAGTTTAAAAGAAAGAAAATTTAAAAGAAATGGTTATTAATTTAAATCTTATTTTAAAGTTTAAACTAAAAATATTGTGCTTAAACATAAATATATAAACTAAATTTATTTCAAGAACCAATCTTTAAAGGAAAACATATTAAACTTTTATGATAATAAAATATTTTAAGCTATTCTATTTTTAAGCAAGATAAATATTTCTTTAAGTGTTTTTGAAAATAAAAGATAAATTTTTAAATAGATTTTGAAATTTTTTTATATTAAATTCAATCAAAATCTTTTAAATCACAATATATTCATATATATATATATATTATAATTTGAAAACATTGTTATTAAATTTAAATTGAAACCAAACTTTCTTTTCACAATGTATATATATACACATTATAAATAGAATACTTTTTTATTTGCTTAGAAAGATTAATTTTTACCAATTAAATATTATTAACTATTGAAAAGAATAAAATTGCCAAATTAAATTATTATTATTAGTTTTGAAAAGATAAGTTCAGTAAAATTAGATTATTAAATCAATATTGCACATTTTAAAATAATTATAAATGGAAATTATTAAATAAATATTGCCCAAAATTCCGAGGCATCACATTCCTCCCCCTTAATAGAATTTCTTCCTTGAAATTTAAAAGCAAAGAAAACTTAATAATCCCACGCATATTAAAATTTTAAAACAGCAAGTAAATATTATCAGCCATATACTAGCAACCATAGTAACCAGTTCAAACAAATAAATCTAACTATTGGACAAAATTCTGGATAGAACTTCTAATATTATCTGGAGTTTCCCAGGTACAAACACCGGGATACTCGCTTTGTAGAATCTAAAATAGCTATACCACTCTGATCCTGATCTCCCATATATTTAGATCTACAATCTGAACAGGATACCGGACCACAGACAAGTCCTGTTCAACTTTCAAATCTCCTTGATCTGCTGGTTCTAAAACCAGTGATGGATCAAATACGTACTCCCTCAGAGATACGTGAAACACATTACGAATCCCAGCCATCTGAATTGGAAATTCAATCCTGTAGATCAAACACTTATCCTTATGAGCATGTAGAAAGATCCCATACACTTCTGAGCTAGCTTCCAGTCTTACTCAGTCTTATTGCTCTTACGATCGAAGAAAACTTACCCAAAATTAAATTTTCTACTTTGTATTCCGAATTCCTTTGTCTCTTATCCACAAAATTCTCCTGCCAATCCTAGGTTGCCTTCAACCTTCTTGATCAACCCAATCTTCGCAGATGCCTCATGAAACTAATCTGGACCAAGAACAAGATGGTCTCCTGATTCTACTCAACAAGATGGTTCTCTCAAGATCCATCGAAATCCAGAATACAAACTTACTTTACAAGCATCAGTAGACTTCGGACTTACTTCTCCAATCTGGAAAAACATAACAGGTGCACTAGACAACCAAGCCTTCAGATCCCGAACGAACTTCATATAAATCCTCAAATCCAAGACAAACAAAAACTTTTAAGGAGTCCAAGGTTGCTTCTATTCTGGAATAGCTGCCACCTTGCTACCGCTGCACAACTCTGATCTGAAGAAGATGAGAATGCTATTGATGAACACAAGCACAGACTTGATCAACTTATCCCGAAAACATTGTCCATCAAATTCTACAAAAGCTTAGTGGCCTATCCGATTCGGTCACAAACACCGCAGCAAAAATCCAGCCAGAAAACTAGATCCGATCAATCTTGAACTACTTAACCAGTCCTTATTCTAGGAGCCTTCTCTCTACTAAGCTGAACCACCGGCAATGCTCCAGGAACCAAGTCGATATAGAACTCAGTCTCCCAATGCGGATGCAAACCTTGACTTCTTCAAAGACATCCAGAAAATCTCAAACCGCGTTGATAGCTCCTACATCCTCTAGAGATGCCTCAATCCCAAACAAAGATTACTAAGAGAACTTCTGAACCATCGTAAGTCACTTTTGCGATTCTACCCAGTTCAGATTCCAAAGAAACCATTCTCCCTTCACAAATCAGAAAGCTTAAGCCTTACTAACCAACAGAAGAAACTGATAGTCCACCCTCAACCAAAAATATCATACCTTGCCGAGCTTCCAGAAGAAGTGGGCAAGCCTTCCCCATCTGCCCGGCATACTGACAGAAGAATCACAAAGACTCCTAAACCATCGAAGAAACGGACCACTCTACTGCTATCGAACTCCACCTCTAGGACACTGCTAAGACAAAATATGTTCCTGACAGCACACTCAACACCTCCGAGCTGCCACTGATGCTAAAGACTTCATTATCTAAAAGCTCCTCGAACTACAAAGCTATATCAACCAACTCTACAAAAGAGCTTTCAAGATGGGTAGATATCTCTCAAGAAACTCGGGCTTCAAACCATACACAAACACCTTGTCGAGCTGAGTTCCAAACTCCAATAAAGACAAATTCCCTGACTTAAGATCCAGAAGATTTCTAAACAGTCGAGTCTTCCTTGCATTAGGCATCAATTGTTCCTCCTATATCTTCTTAATCTTGCTCCAAAAAGAGCATCTTCATAACCATCCATGGTTACGCATCTACTCCTTTCTGAAGTCGCCATCACTAGCTTCTGCACATTTGACAGATTCAAATTCTAGAAAACCCGCTCATCAGCTCAACCAAGCTTACACTTCAATGATGGATTCTGATCTTTGAAAAAGACTTCCCTTCAAGATAGGAAAAATCCATACTTAATGCTGCCAAGCTAACTCAAGACGATATTAGGTCTACAATCTCGGCAGATACACCTCAAACCTGAAATATGGACCTCTACTATAGGTGGTGGCCATGCTATACACACCACTACTCCATCTACCTCTAGAATTTATGTTGGAAAACCTGGATAGATAACCCAACAGATTAGGTATATATATATATATATATATATATTACAAGTATGCTCTCTCAAGATAGAAATCACTCCAAAGCCTAGGTATTCACTCAACCTAGCGCTCTGATACCACAATGTAACGAACTGCCTTTCATTCCATAGAAAGACGCATCATTAAGAAGAAAGAAAGGGATAGAAAAAGAGAAAAGATAGAAAAGAAAGAACAAACAACATCAGATCTCAGAGCGGAACGAATAAATTATATTATATCACGTAAGATATTACACAGTATCATACACATCAGAGTTGTCAGCTCGTACAACACAAACTAGATAGTTATAAACAACTATCTAGTTATTACAACTCAAGTACATCTTAAAAATACAGATACACCATTAGCACGACGGAACCACTATATATCTACAACCGCCGAAGCTTCCTGCTCCATATCTCCACCAGAATTCGTCAAAGCTAACTTGAATCCCTAGGCTACTCGTAAAAATTTGAGTACCCAAGAGTTTAATAAAACAGAAAATAAACTCCAGGTCAGACATGGGTCTGGTGTGAGTAAACGGGTTAAAGTTGTTTAACTTTGAAAATCCTTTGAAACAAAAGGTATCTCGTAAGACTTCCTGCACATAAACACGGAAATTTTTTTACCTTACGATAACCAAACATTTGATAATAAATCCGGTTATATTATAATAGGGTCTAGGGTTTTCAAGTAAATAGAAAATAGCCAAAATAGTTACATTCATTAAATTTCAGCTACTAGCCACAAAGTGGGTTATACAATCAAAACCGTAAAGGGCACGTAGGAAGAATGGGTTTCAATCAATGGCAGGGCTACTGGGGTACTGCCGTCATAGTACGTGGCCTAGATCACTGTACCGAGGTTCCACCCTAAATCTCCTGCAACACAAGGCCGGAACCATACCTTACTGGGTAGTCCCGAACAAGACAACCCCGCAGTTGTTCATGACCAACTGCCCACATAGCCGAATAAAAGGAACTTCTAGACAGGGGAAAACCTTGTCCTACTTGGGCGCGACCCACTTAGCCTTGTTGAACCTCCCCTGTTTTAGCCATTCCCGGTTGATGAGGCTTGAGGCTACGATTACCTTCATAGAACACATCTATCTTAGAATACTCATCGTCCACCTGACGATGTTCTGAAAGCATTCAATCCATACAAATTCATTCCGGGTTCGAACGAAACCGAAGGCACTATCTCGTTATACTCGTTTTGGAATCACCCTCAGAGTTAACGACAATAGCCCTTGCATTCTGAATCTTCATCTCGAATCTGAAAGTACTTCCCCCGTTAAAACTCGTATTGAAATCACCCTCGGAGTTTTAAGGATGAATAGTCCTTACGCCTCGAGCCTTCACTTTTTCCCTTGAGATTCACGACCTAACGTTTAATTTAGATCGATGTGGTTTTCGGAATTCCAAATTTGGAAATCCGATCTCGGTCTCATCGAAATCAAAAACGCCATCTTAATGTCCAAGTGGTTTAAGTTTGAACAATTTAATTCAATTTAAAATATTGAATTCACATAGCATCATTCATAGATAAATATCACACATCTATCATAGCTATAACAATTATCATAGCACAGAACATCATAGATTATTCAAACTATAGGTCTCAACCAAATCCAGACATTCTATTTAAACAATCAGCCACAAACAAGAATCATTAACCCTTATTATAATTAATTTAATCCCCTACCCTGCTTAAATCAATTATTAATTAATTACAACCATTAATTAATTAATCATCCTTTAATTACCTCATTACCCACTTAATTAATCTTTAATTACAGATTAATTATCCTTTAATTATGCTCTTGATTAATCATCCTTGATTAATTCCTTAATTACATTAAGTAATTAGCCTTTTAATTAATTACACAAATTAATTATCCTTTAATTATTTATATTAATTAACATTAATTACTTTTATTAATTAATTAACTTTAATTAATTACATTAATCCTTAATTAATTACATTAATTAATTATACAATAGTCACTTAGTCGATTAATTATCTCATAATGAAATCACATTTATTAAACAATTACACAATTAATTATTCATTAATTACATTAATTAATGATCCATTAATTACTTACATTAATTAATTATTCTTTTAATTTCATTTAATAATTAACCTTTAATTAATCACATTCATTAATCAACCTTGGTTAATCACATTCGGTAATTAATTATTCTTAATTACTTACATTAATTAATTAACCTCTTAATTAATTAATTAATCCTTTAATTAATTACACTGAGCAACAAACACTTAATTACTTTCACTAAGTAATTATTCTTTAATTACTTTCCATCAAGCAATTACCCATTTATTAATTACATCTAGCAATTATCCATTGATTACTTCACTAAGTTATTACACTTCATTAATTACATTAAGTAATTATACTTGACCCATCATAAAGTAATTCTCTTTAATTAATTAAACTTAATTAATTAACTAAAATTAACCACATTAACTTAATTAATTACATTGAGTAATTAATTACTTTAATTACTTCATTAAGTAATTACCCTTAATAATCCTCTTAATATTCAGTAATTAACCTCTAATTTCATTCGTTACTAAATTATTCCTGAATTAATCTTTGATTACTTAGATTAATTAATTTTAAACTAAGTAATCAACTACTCTAAATTAATTACACAAATTACTTTATCTAAATTTAATTTCTTAAATTAATCATCTTAGTTAATTAAGTAATTATACTTAAATTACTTTTGTTAACAAAAACTTGATTAAATCAAGATAGCCCATATTACAATAAACCTTATTTATCATTTGAATTTAGTTAAAAGTTGAAAATTTGTATATACAAAATCATTATCCTTTAATTATTAAAGTTAAATACCTTTTACTTAAATCATATTTAAATTTCAACAATTACATTTTAGTTGAATACATTTATGAACTAATTTCAAAATTAGTTTAATGTAATATTTATATAAGCCAAAACTATTTTTAAAACAAAAGTTTAAACTTGAAAATCCATACTATTTTTTTAAAAAAAAACTTAAATTTGTTTAAAACAACATTCTCTAAATTCAAACATTCAAATAACTTTAAAACTGGTTAAAAAATTTGTTTTAGAATTTTAGTTTGCTTTAAATTTTGAAATCCATTTTAGTTTGAAAACAGGACACTTGAGCCAACGCAGCAAAAACCCGAGATAATAACAACAATCCCTCGAGCATACTCACGTACAACCATGCAACTCACCTGCTTCGACTCTGAACACGAAAAAACCCCAAGCCAACTATCTTCTTCCACAAATCCAAATAAATGCACAGGTCTGACCTCGTGCACGTGCACGACAGAACCGATAGACACCGACCATCACCACGACGGTCTACAAGTCGACCTTGACCCTACGGACCCTCTCGATCACTCGACTCAGCGATAACTCCATAGGAACAAAAACCAGCAGATGAACCCACAACGACCAAAAAATCGATCGAAGAAATCTTCTGCCGACGGTGAACGCCACCACCAGACGACCTGCCACTTCGACCACGGTTGCGTCTCGAACCATTGATCGAATTCTCCCCTACGCGATTCGAACCGATTCACCATAGTCATCACGATCACCTCAAATCCAGCGCAGACCAAAACGGACTACGAAACCTACTTTGCCACTTCACGATCACCACGGCCACTGATAGCTTCATCCACCATTTTTTCAGAGATACCAGACACCCTAGCCACCTCCATGCCAAAACCCGAGCTCCCACTGGTCGCCGATCAACGTTAATTGACCGAAAACCCAAATTCGAACAACACAACAGCAGTATTCAACACTTATACTTTAAACATATATTAAATAAATATTGCCTAAAATTCTGGGACATCACAACAGCAGTATTCAATACTTATACTTTTAAACATATGTGAACACCGAAATGTATATATGCTGCAAAAATAGAATTGATGCTTCTTCTTAAAAAATATATTATAAATAAATATATGTATAACATCATACTGTAAACCAAACATAACCAAAATTATTGCATTTCTTTTCAACCAAAATGAAAAAATCAATCAATACCACACGAAAACATATATATTGTATATAACAAAAGTATATGACTGCTAACAGTAAATAAATTTATATATACTTATATGTATAACACAAAATTAATATATTATACATCACAATAATATTAAACACTTACCTAGAAAATACCATAAAATAAGCATGAAGTGTCAAAGGCTGCGTGGGTGCTGAGGAGATGAAGGAGGCAACACGACTTAATGCGGCGGTGTGGTATATGGGTTTGGTGACAGCGGCTGAGCAAAATGAGAGGGGAAAGCTCCCTGCTAGACTGTGTGTTGTGGAAACACATGCTATTAGCGGCAGATCTGGGCATGGTGGACGACTTGGAGGAGGAGAAGAATGGTGGAGGGGTTGTGTTCGACGGATGGGTTGGAGGATGAAAGATTGAACACGTGAATTGAAGAGGGAAAGTTGTTTCCGTTAGCAAGCAGACATGAAAACTTTGTGTAAGTTACAGGGAAAGAGAATGGCAGGAGAAAGGAGAATGGCATGCTACAGGGAAATGAATATGTATAATATTTTCTATAGTGTCAGAAACGAAAGAAAAAGGAAAAGACCAAGCATAATAAAGTTTAAATCTACAAGGAAAAGCAATAGTCACGTCGACTCAATTAAGCAAAAATAAAAGCTAAGTGGCCATTCAGTTTTATACCGTGGATAGTGAATAAACAAAGAATTCAAAAGGGTCAAAATGGTACCGATACAATTAATCGGTTCACCGATTTTTGCCATGTCCCAAACTCTGAAACACACGAATGAATATATTACGGATATCAGCACAACGAGATGGTCAAAACGGTATACAGATATCAGTAGTATGATCATCCGATCAAAAGTTGATATCTGATACCGAAAATGCTGTTAATATGTCAAAAATAAGATAAAAAGAGCAATAAAAGTCCAAACTTGGAGAAACGAAATATGACGTCTCCCTCAAAAGATGATTTACAAATTTCTATAGAAAAATATTCAGATTTGGAAAATAAGTTTATTATCATCAACTTTAACTGATTTAAATTGAAATAGAATTACACAATAAAATTAAACTTCCATATCATCTGATGAAAATTTACCATTTCCTATGCTTTAAATAGACGTACTCCAATTATTATTATTTTTTAATTTCCAAATTTTAAATTTCACCCAAAATGCAATAAATTAAATAAATAAAACCATTAAAATTTACGGGTCGTTACACTCTCCCCCACTCAAAACTTTTCGTCCCTGAAAAGGAAGGAGGTAGAAGAATAGAAACAACTAGAAAGGGAAATAGATTGAAAAAAAAACAATTAACTGAAAACTATATAAATTTCAATTTAACCAAATTAATATTCAATAATTGATTTTTAAATTCAAGGCATTTCATTGAGTTGATTTAATTTCAACTTATTAATATTTGATACCATAAAGGTTTCTTTCAAAGGAGAATTTTCTTTTATTTGTCTTATTTACTATCCAATCAACTTATTATTCTATTTACCTCTATTAACATTTTTATAATTAAAATTTAGGTGTATAACATTTATCATAACCACTCAAATTTTGTTTATAAATTTTTTTTCATCATCTTTCATTGTAAATTATTTAATTACATATTCAACTTCTGAATGATTTAGGCAAAGTTATATTGGAATGAAATTGAGTAATTTACAAGTAAAGATTTCTAATTCAATTTATTTCGAGTTTAAATATCTATTAAATTTTTTTAGCTTTATTTATAATTGAAACCATCCTTTAATAAAAATTTAAGAATTAAATTTTCGATTTTACTTCAAATAATTTAAAGATAAATTTCTATAATATATATCAAATCAAATCTATAATCATATACTTATATATATATATATATATATATATATATATATATAATATTTTATAAATCAAGTCATTCTTAAGAAGTTCAAATCAAATTCACTTTCCAAAACAAAAGAGTAGCAAAGCTACTGAATGGTCTCTCCATTTCGAAACTCGAAAATGAATGTTGATGATGCGGTCGCCATCACCAAAATTATTTTCCAGCGACAAAAAAGGGGAGCACTGATTTTAAACATTTAAAATTCTTTGAAAATAGTTTCTATTCTAAAATACTTTAAATAATATAAATTTTAGAACTTTAAAACCAAAGTTTGGAATTATCAGAAATTAAATTCTCAAATTCAAAATTTAAATTCAATTAAGATGCGGAAATAAGAGAATAGTAGTTCATGAAGCTACTATATATATATAACAGGGTCAAATAAGATGCAACAAAAGTCTCGAATACGATAGGCAAATACAAGAACAGAATACATCACAAGAATTAGTTGAATATCTGAAAACTGGATAGATAGCTGGATCTCCAAGTGAAGCTCCAACTCCAAAGGTGAGCCTCGAAAGCTGAACCACTCAGTCTGACCCGAGCGTAAAGCAAAACAAAAAACACTCGAGTCAGCATTAACATTCTTATGTCAATAAATGCAACTTAAGTGAAATAACTACTGAAATCCAACTACGTAGTGATATACGCTATTATAATAATGTCTAAAGTAAAGTATAATATATTTAAAAATAGCGTTAAAGCGTTACCCATATCCCTCTTAACACATTTTATATATTCTCACTCTATACAGTACCGTAATCTCCCATGTACTAGGCGTCGTCAGAGGGCACTCCATAGGTATGGTACAAAACAAAATCGTATAAGGTGCGCAAGGGTAGGTGACATGGCACAACTAGGCAATGCTATGGTAGATATACCAACTGCACTTCTGGACCGGTGGTAACGCATAGCCGATGCTACCGCCCACCTCGAGCCACACTCCCAAAAATCAAAGTTGCACCCAATCAATCACAAAGTAATAGAGTGGTAACGAAGGAGTGTGTCCGACTAGAGGAGCTACCTCATTAGCCTATCGATTGCTCCTGTTTTAGCCACCTTATGCCAACTCATGGGAGTCGGGTCCACGTACATACCTCAATAGAACGTTGTCACCATCCTACTTCATTCTGGAATCTCCACCGCGTTCACAGTTGTTAAAGTGGTTTTTGGAGTTGGCAGAGAGTGTAACAACTTCCGATCCCGGTCTCTTTAACAACCAAACGTTATTATTACACCGCGGTCATTTCAAAATAGTTTATACTTCAAAACCAAAATATCATTGCCATTTCTAAACCAAACATGATATCATTTCAAAAATCATAGCACTTTCAAAGTTAAAACATTTTCGAAACCAAACACTTGAAAATATAACATTTCATAACATAATACTTTGAAATTCATAGCTTCGAAACCATAACTTTCACCACTTAAACAGTTTAGATATTCAAATGGTATATATAATAAAATATTTTTAAATTTAAAATAACTTTATAGAATAATTTTCTTAACCTCACAAATTGATTCAAATCAACTTAAATCCAAAAATTCAATTTAAATCAAATCTCAATTCATAAATTTCAACTCAATTCAGTTTTCAACAAAACCATTTCAATTTATATCGATTTCAAACACAGATTTGAACCTCAAATAAACCATTTCAATTTTCATATATTTCAAAGCTTTAAATATTCCAAAATTTCAAAACTAAATTTGATAACTTCTTATATACATTAATTTAACTTCATTATTATTCATTTTTTGAAATATTTACTTAACAAATCCAATATCTTTTAAATCAACCCAAAATTCCAAATCACTAAATATTCCTTCAATTAATTTAAACTTGAAATATTCATTTTAAATTATCTTAAACCAAAATCAAGTTATAAAATCATATCTTTTGAAATTTCAAGTTCCATAAGTTTCAAATCGATTAATTAAATAAATTCTTAATTAAATACAATTTCAAATCTATCTTCTCAACCTTAATTTATTAAATCATTATAAACTCTATATTAAAATATAATTTAAATAAATACTTAACCATATTATATTTTAATAAAGTCAAATTTTATTATTAAACTTATTTTATACTAAACAAATTTATACATAGCTTCAAATCAAGAATTTAACTATATATAAAATAATATCTGAAATCAATAGTTATATAAAACTATATATTTCTTTCCCAAACCATAGAAATCATTTCAAAATATTTTTATATATAGACCACGGTGTCTGTATATGTTTTTCTATCCTATGGTCAAGTGATACGGATATTTATCATTTCAATCCGTAATTTAAATATAAATACGGGTATATATCATTTCAACCTGCAATCCCAAATTTAATTCAAATGAAAATCGCTTGGGTTTATCATTTCAACCCATAACTATTTTCTTCTATTCTAGAATCCGTTCGAGTATGTATCATTTCAACCCATAGTGAATTCTATACTAACAGGGAATTTGCAGAGTGATAATAGATATGATAATAATATAATAGGCATATATCATTAATAAAAATAACAGATAATGGTGTCAGATGTCACAGGTGAATAGATACAGATAACAGCATATATATAGCAATGTAAATAACTAATGGCAGCATATTGCAATTGTTGTTTCAATTGAAATCAAATTTAATAAATATAAGAATGTTAATCGTCAATGATTGCTCACCTTTCGAGGCTAGAGATGAACAAGAATGAGATAAATCACGAATCCAAGCAGGAATCCCAAAACAGAGCTAGATTGGCACGAATTGGACGAACAACGCTAAAATCAAGAATTGATGAACTGAATCAGTTTGATATATATACAAAATATTTGTTATTTTATTAAAATCAATTTTAAATTTAAAACAAAAACATATAAAATCAATATATGCACAGATACACACACACACACACACACACACACACACATATATATCTCAAAACCAAATTTACTTTATTTTATAGTATATACAAACAACAAGTCTTGTACCGTCTCAGCATTTAAACAGCTTTGTATAAAATAATACATATACAACATAAAACAATAACAGACAAAGCTTACTTAAATATTTGCAAAAGCTAATATAAACTTATACAATCAGAAGATTATATATACACACACACACAACCCTATAACCAATATATATATATAATACTTAAAATAGCTATACCAAAGCAATAATTTTATATACAAACAGTATAAAACAAAATTCGTATAAAATATAACTTTATGTAGATATATACGGAAAATCATGTTAGAATAGTTATATGCAGATGACGTTTGTAACAAACATATAAATCAGCCTATAATATATGTAAGTACAGCAGTCCCAACCTTATATATATATAACTAACAAATATTTGATAAATATATATTACAAACCTATGTGATAAAGATATCAACATTTATAACTTATATAACTTATAATATATAAGACTGTTCCAAAGTAAATGTTATACGTAACTTATATAATATATAAATCGAACCATATATATAGAAACATACTTACATATCAACAGACTAACATAGCCTTTAAATCTTATATGAAGCTACATATATGTACAACAGTATAAAAACAACCAAAACAAAATTCTATAATATGTATACATATTTATATAATATACTAACCAAAAGAAACGAAACACTCTTCCTCTGTTTATTACAAATATATTACATGCATCTAGTTCCATACGTATGCTATACTTAAATATTATCATTTTTGAAACCAATATATATAAATATAGTAGTATTCAATACTTATACTTATAAACTTATATGAACATTGAAACATATATATGCTGCAAATATAAAATTGATGCTTCTTCTAAAAAAATATTATAAACAAATATATGTATAACATCATACTGTAAACCAAACATAACCAAAATATATTGCATTTCTTTTCAACCAAAATGTAAAAATCAATCAATACCACACGAAAACATATATATATATATATATATATATATATATATATAAAACAAAAGTATATAACTGCTAACAGTATATAAATAATATACTTATATATAACACAAAACCAATATATTATACATCACTATAATATTAAATACTTACCCAAAAGATACCAAAAAATAAGCCTGAAGCGTCGAAGGCTGCGTGGGTGTTGAGGAGATGAAGGAGGCGGTACGACTTGATGCTGCGGCGTGGGTATATGGGTTTGGTGACGGTGGCCGAGCAAAACGAGAGAGGAAAGGTCTCTGCCAGACTGTGAGTCATGGGAACACATGCTATTGGTGGCAGATCTGGACGTGGTAGGCGACTTGGAGGAGGAGAAGAATGGTGGAGGGGTTGTGTTCGGCAGATGGGTCGTGTAACGACCCAAAATTTTATTGATTTTATTTATCAAATTGATTGAAATTTTATGAGATTTTAAACAATAAAATTTGAAAATAATAATTTATTATTTGGAATACGTCTATTTAAACATAGCAACCGGTAATTTTCATATGATAATATTGAATTTATTTTCTGGTGTAATTTTATTTCAGTTTAAAATCAGTTAATAACAGTTGAATTTAAAAGTATTCCGAAACCTAAATATGTCAACATGAGAAAATTTATTTAGAACACTCTGAGTCAGACTGCGAAATTCGTTTCACGAAATGCGGACGTTTCTAGTTCCGTTTGAATTTTTCCGTACGGAATAGCAACGTATATCGGTACCTGATTATCGAATTTTGATAGGATGATATACCATTTTGATCGTCTCGTCGTGCTAATCTCCACGGTATATTCATTTGCTTGTTTCGGCGTCCAATGGACAACGGAATCTGTAAAACAATTCACCGCGTCGGTACGTTTCGAGCCTTTTGGTAGTTGTGTCCATTCCAATTTCAAACAGCTGTCACTATCTTTTATTTTAATATTTACTTGATCGGTTACTAAATTTAGCCATTGACATCATTTCGAAAATCAAAAGTATAAATTTGTATACGTTCGTATTTATTATTCTGCACAGTTTCATTTTCATTCTGATTCGTTTCTCTTATTCCAAATATAACACACTTTGCCAGCTCACGTTCGCCTATTCAAAAACTTTTTCTCTTCCCTTTTTCTTAAATATATTTGTTTTGTTGAGCTGTTCTTCTTCATTTTCATAAACCCATTTCTCCTCTTCTCTCAAAGATACCAACAGTCACCCTTCCTCCTTCTTCATGCAACCGTGCCTCCCTTTTACTTCCCTCCTCCTTTCTCCATCCTGCTTCCTTCCCCTTCCTTTGCAAACTTACTTAGCCTCTCCTCCTCACTGCCGCTACCTTGCAGCACAACTCCGAGCCAAACTTCCACCATAGCCTAGGTCGAGCATAGAAATCGCATACTCCATTGCTTCAAACTTTGCCATCTGATCCTTCCTATCGTGAGCCCAGCCTCATCACTCGACAACCACCAGCAGCAGCCGATCCTCCACCATGAACCGCATCAAACCCAAAACTGAACCATTTTCCCCTGCACTCGAGCACCCGCATGGAGCAATATACGTATGAATTTTGTTCTAAAATGTTATATTTTATTAGTATTGTTTAATATATAAGTATCTGCTTGTGAGTATTGTTTAGTATATAAGTATTGTTTTGAAACTCATTTTCAATTTATATTTTGATCCGGATCGGTCTGTATATATATATACCATTTTTTATAAGTTATCTATAATAAATATTGAGTTTTAAATAATTATAAATAATTATATATATAGTTTTAAATATGACAAGACTATTTATGTAGTCGCTTGAATCTGAAAAATGTTCTAAAGTGAACCTGTGCAATCTCTTACCAAAAAGTAAGTCAACATATGAGTTCTGTTTATAATGTATATAACGTTTATAAAATTTAAAGTCATTTCTTCCTGTCACATATTTATGGGATTATGACTGTTACATAAAGTTATTTATTCCTCCTCTATGGTAGTTCCTATTTATCTCGTATAAGTTAAGTTGTTCATTTATAAAGTTTATAATGTGTAGTTATACGTATATATTAAGTACTTGTATAAAATTTGTATGTAAATTTTCTTAATATGTATATTTATTGTATATAAAAGTCGTATCAGTTGCTGTTTGTACAGTGTTAGTATATATACTTTTAAGGTATTGTACGTAGACTGTTTATTATATATAGATATATGTATATATATATATATGTATATATATGTGTGTGTATATATATATGTATATGTGTGTGTATGTATGTATATTGATTTCTTTTAGATTTTAAAAATATAATATAAATGATGGTATAGATATGTATTTTTAAGAAATTATGATATGAAATATAACATGAAATGATTACACAAGTTTTATGTTGCCTGTTTGAATTTTTCAAAGATAAAGTATATGTTATATACATAGTTACAGTCATAGCCTATTGTAGTTTGTAGTTCTTACGTGTCAGTATATAAGTTTTACCAGGGAAGGTTATACATAAATATATACGTAGCTATGGATTTTTAAATATAAGTTTATCTACATTGTGTCTAACCTATTTGCTATAGGTAAATTTTATTATCTGTTTGGGAATATACACACACACTAGTTTATATAAGTTTAGTATAAAAGTTGTTGGTATATATTTTATATATAAAGTTGTTTAAAAGAGTATAAGTTATTGGTATATTATAATAAGGGGGAATTAATTTAAAGGACAAAAATTTCTATATTTTTTGCCTCAAGGACACGACCTCAATATTTTTGCCACAAGGACAAACATTCTTCTAAAATTTATTCACAAGGACAAACATTTTCCAAAATTATTCATAAGGACAACAAAACTGATACCGAGCTAAAAACTGATACCTAAAAACTGCTACCGATAACTACAAACTGATACCTAAAAACTGCTATCAATAACTAAAAACTGATACCTACAGAAAGTTGTCCTTCAGGATAAAATATTGAAGGTCTGTCCTTGAGGCTAGAAAGCTGTGAAATTTTGTCCTTGACAATAATTTCCTGTTATAATAAATTGTTTGTATTGATTTTTATAATATAAATTTGATAATTAGATCTTTCTTTAGATATACATTATTTTAAATATGAGTCTAAAATTTTATGTTAATTTTAGAAAATAGAAATATGGATATAATATTTATTTTGTTTTAGTTATATCTAGATGATTCTGATTCAATTCCATCAATTTCTATTTATCAGCCTCGTTTTTCGATCTTAGTTCAAATCTGGTCTTGTTATGATATCGTGCCTGGATTCGTATCTCATTTCATCGTCAAATATCTCTAGCCACGAAAGGTGAGCAATCACTCACGATTAACGTTCATATATTTTCTAAATTTAATTTAAATTGAAACGACAATTGAAATATGTTGCTATTAGTTAATTGAATTGTTTTATATGCTATTATTTGTATCTGTTCACATGTGGGATATTACACAATATTCTGTTGTTTATATTATATTGTTATTGATGATATATGTCTATTATATTATTATCATATCTGTTATCACTCTGTATGTTCCTTGTTAGTATAGATTTCATTATGGGTTGAAATGATACATACCCGAGCGGACTTGAGAATAGGTGAAAATCGTTAAGGATTGAAATGATAAACCCAAGCGATTTTCATTTAATTGAATTTGGGATTGCGGGCTGGAATGATATATATACCCGTATATATTAAATTGCGGATTGAAATGATAAATACCGTATTACTTGACCATAGGATGGAGAATTATACTGGCACCGTTGGTCTATATATAAATATTTTAAAAATGATTTCCATGGTTTTGAAAGGGAATATATATTGTTTATTTAATATTGAAATATTTTATATAAATATGTTTAAATATAAAGTAAACTAAATAATAAACTTAGATTTAATAAAGTTCGACTTAGTTAATATAATATGTTAAGTATTATATTTTAAACAGATTTTCAATGATTTGTATAAATTAAGGAAGATAAAGTTGAATTGATCGAAATTGTATTTAGTTAAGAAATTTACTTAATTTAATTGATTTGAAGCTATTGAATTTGAAACTTTAAAATATGATCTTATAACTTGATTTTATTTAAGTAATTTAATGGATATTTCACGTCTAAAGAAATCGAAGGTAATATATAGAAAAGGAAATTTAAGGTCATGTAAGTAATATTGAATTTGTTAAGTGAATATTTCAAAACTAAATAATAGTGAAGTCAAATTGGGAGACAAATGCAATTATCAAATTTAGTCGTTGAAATGTTGAATATTTAAAGCTTCGAAATATATTGACTTCGAATTACATTGAAATTTAAATGGTTTATTGTGGTTCAAATTTGTATTTGAAATCGATAAATTTGAATTTGTTTAGTCAGAAACTGAATCGAATGGAAATTGATAATAGGAAGGTCGAGTTGACTTTGAAGCGATTTGTGAAGTTTGAGGAAATTACAAATATTTCACTGTGTAAATTATTTAATATATATATACACACACTATTTTGGGAAATAGATATATTTGAAATGAAAATTATATTTTATTTTTGAAATATAAATTAATTTGAAATGACCATGGTGTCATAATGTATATTTCTACATTGCAGATGGTTCCACGGATCCTTAGAGAATGGTTATCCCAAACATCTTTTAAGTTAATTGTACTTCAGTTGATATTTCACTTGAGTTGGATTTATTGATACAAGAATGTTAATCCTGACTCGAGCGTTTTGTTTTTTGCTTTACGCTCGGGTCTGACTGAGTAATTCAGCATTTGAGGCTCAACTTTGGAGTTTGGAGCTTCGCTTGGAAATCCAACTATCGATTTAACTTTCATCTTTTCCAGTTGATTTGTTCAGAAAGGTCATTTGTTCGTACTAGAGACTCCACCTGTGTGACGACCCGGCTTTCTACTACCAGAAAGACGTATCATCATTAAGAAAGAAAGGGATGAGAAAATAGAAAAGATAGAGAAGAAAGAACAACAACCTCAGAATCTCACAGCGGAATGGAACAAAATATAATATATCACATAACTATTACATAATTTCATATATATCAGAGCTATACAGATCATACAACACATACTAGACAGTTATAAACTCCTGTCTAGTTAACACAAGTCAATATACAATACAGATAAACAGCTCAGAGATATCAACACAGCGGAACACCATATATATACATATATCTACAACGTAGAAGCCTCCTGCTACATTGCTCCTCCAGAATTCATCAAATCTAACCTGAATCCCTTGGCTATCCGTAAAAAAATTTGGGTACCCGAGAGTTTATGAAAACAAAAATAAACTCCGGGTCAGACATGGGTCTGGTATGAGTAAACGGTTTAAGGTTGTTTAACTTAAAACTTTTGAAAATAAAGGTATCACGTAAGACTCCCCACAAATAAATACGGGTAAGTTTTTACCTTATGCTAACCAAAACATTTCATAGGAAATCCAGTGATATTATAATAGTGTCTAGGGTTTTCAAGTAAATAGAAAATAGCCGAAATTGTTACATGATTAAATTCCAGCTACTAGCCACAAATGTGGGCAATACAAAACAAAATCGTAGGGTCTCGTAGGGAAAATGGATTTCCAACAATGGCAGGGCTACTGGGGTACCGCCCGTCACAGTACGGGGCCTAGATCACCGTACCGAGGATTACTCCCTTCATCCCCTGCAACACAAGGCCGGAACCATTCCTTACTGAACAGTCCCGAACAAGATAAACCCCGTGGTTGGCGCGACCAACCACCCACTAAGCCGAAATATATATATAAGGGACATCTAGACAGGGGAAATATCTTGTCCTGCTTGGGCATGACCCACCTAACCTTGCTGCATCTCCCCTGTTTTAGCCATTCCCGGTTGATGAGGCTTGAGGCTGCGTTTACCTTTATAGAATATATCTCTTAGAATGCTCATTGTCCGCCTAACGATGTGCTGAAAGCATTCAATCCATACAAGTTCGTTCCGGGTTCGAACGAAACCGAAGGCATTATCTCGTCACACTCATTTTGGAATCACCCTCAGAGTCAACGACGATAACCCTTGCATTCTGAATACATCATCTCGATCTTCTTTTCAGGATTCACGACCTAACGTTTAAATTGGATCGATGTGGTTTTCGGAGAATCAAATTGATTCTTCCGATCCCGGTCTCATCGAATCCAATCGCCATTTTAAGGGCCAAGTTGTCTAATTAACTTAAACAGTTTAAATAATTTAGATTCAACAATTGATTTAACATAGCATTTATCACAGATAAAACATAACAAGCATCATAGATATAACATAACATATCACAGAACATCACGGGATATCATCAATTTAAATATCACAAGCAGATATTCTACTCAACCATCCATAAACAATTACCCTTAAATCTTATTTGTAATTAATTCAATTTAGAATTAATTACCTGAGAGTTAATCTCTAAACTCTTTTAAATTAATCATTAATTAACAATTAATTTCCTATTTCATTTCAAGTCATCTAATTGATGATTTCTTAATTTATTATTAAGTCTTAATTTTATTTTACACTATTAATTAATTAATTCCTTAATCAAGTTACTTAACGTTAATTACCCTTTCCTCAATCATAAATCAATAACTTTAATTGTTATTTAATAAACTTAATTGCCCCTTTGTTAATTACTAATTTCTATATTAATCGTTATTAATTCCTAATTAAATCACTTGATTTATTAACTGTTACCCATTCATAAATCAACTTAAATAGTTGATTACAAATTCATTTATTAATTATCATCCATCACTAATTATAATCAAATTCATTATTCTTAATTACTTCCTGAAAATAATCAATTTATATTAATTTCTCAACTTAATTGACCTTTTAAAAGAACTCTTCTTAAGATTTGAAATCAATTTGTCTCTAATTACAAACTTGTATTAATAAAGTTTATACTTATCTTATGTTACTTACCTAATTTGAATAATTATGAGCTTAAAACACATTAAAGTATTAGCTAAAGTAATTAACTTGTATCTGAGTTTGGCTTAAACTGTTAGCTACTACCAAGTTTTACAGTATTTAAAATCAAATGAAAATTTGTAGGAAAACAATCCTACACAACTTCTATATCACTGCAAAATTGCAGTTTACCCCAACTCAAATCATCCCAGGTAAACCCGAGACCCTCCCTGCTTTATACTCGAGTCTAACTTCGAGTGCTCCCCGCAACTTCCCGAGTTTTCCCCCCTGAACAACTTCTTCCTCTTCCCTATCTTATTCTTCCAGAAATAAGTTTCAGTTTAAATGTAAACTAATATAGCAACAGGATCATCTCACGTACGCGAACCCGAAGTTTTTCTCATTCTCTCTCGTGCGCGACTCGAGCAGACTCCCTCACGTCACCTCAGATACGCCTCCCCCACTCCATCGCCACCGTGCACGTGCACAGTGGTTCTGCGCACCTCCGGCGGCCCTCGCCACCACCCACAAATCATGTTCCAACCCTTCTCCCGAAATCGAAACTCAGAAAATTCCCAATCAATCGAAATAAAAAATATGCCCATTTCTCGACAAAACATAAACTCACCTCTGACAATAAATGGTCTCGCCATCACCACAGAGTCCACCAGAGCCCCTCCACCCTTGGCCACACCACGACAACACAGCCTCTATCCCTCCCTAAAATCGTGAATCATTCGGTCAAGCGTAGAGGCCGTACGCGACCCTTTATTACAGAGAAAAACAACTTCCTGTAAAACCCTATTTTAACTTCATTCGATCAATTCATGCATTGAAGAAATTAATTAGCATTTTTCCTATATAAATACATCATCAAGCTAGTATTATACCAAATTTCAGTAATTAAAATTAATCGAATTATTGGATATTGACAAAAGTGTAACTTTTATACAAATTCAATCTGTTCCTTTAATGCTAAACTAGAAATCATCATTTCTAATTCATAAATCCTAACTTTGTATGTTAAACCAACATATGTGCTCAAATTTACAAATTAAGACATTCAAAATTTAGCTATTGATTTTTGTTTTTGTTTTTTTTAAAAAAAACTGCATAATCTGTTGTTATGGTCCACTGACAAGCTGTAATTCATCTTCAAGAGATGATTTATATTTAAACAACCTACCCAGTTAAAAATTCCAAACTTTGTATTCATATAAAGATGTATATGTAATATTTACTCAGAAATTGTAAAATATACAGGAGCATCTCAGAATCATGAATTACAGTAGATAGCAAACACTAGGATTAAATGAACAATTATCAAATTAAAACTTAGAAATAGTTAGTTTACTCACCAAAATCATGCCTGAACAAAGAATAACTTGATGTTGATTATCTGAAACCTGTAGTGTTTTGAAACTGCATATTTGAATTGGTTTTTGTTTGAATTCAATTTAAGTTTGCTCTCCTTTCCTGCTTTAGTTTTTCTCAAGTTTTTTATTATGTGTTTGTTGAACAAACTAAAAAAAGCAACTGCATATATATATAAGATAACAGTAGTATGAAAGAGGCATTATCAGGATAAGCTTTATTTGTTTTGACCAAATCTGACTTTGCATTAATTTACTGCAATATGACATTTCGGCTGAAACATTAATTTGTAGCCTGAAATGACAAAATGTACTCATCTTTAATGAATATGTCTTCAAATGTGTTAACATACAATTAATGTTCCCTGATTGTTTTTATGCCGAGATGGTAACAATTAACACTTTGGTTCCTAACTTAGCTTACATCATATAATTATGGTTGGCTGCTTTAAAGATATTTGCTTGAAGGTTGTACTTTTACAGATGAACATGGCTTGTATATGAAGCTACTCTTATTTTTATTTGGAAACAATATATTTCAGTTTGATGTTTTGCATGATAACCCCTTTGTTCATTTCTTCTAGTTTACATTTCCTAACTTGAATAATTACATACATACTTGTCAGGTCAATGTCTTGAGTATAAAGACATTTGTTTTGTATAGAAACCCTTTGTCTTATATTTACTATGTTGACTAATTTTATTTTATACTAGTGCTTATATTTTTAGCTTTATACATTCATTTGTATCCCTAATTTAGCTACCCATTATTAAATTATATACATGTGTTTTGTTTAATATATAATATTTATATTTATATTTATATTGAACTTTATTATCTATTTACAATTTCTATTTTCTATTTTAGTCATTAATATTTGAATTAAATTCATAAGTTATATTTACATTTGTTCTCATTTTTTTTTAATTCATTTGTATTATAGTATATAAGTTTGACTCATATTTTACATTCATATTTTATATTACTAGAATTAGATTTTAAATTTTCAAACATTATCAAGCATATGTATTCATTTAACAAATGCTAACAATGTTTAACATTTTAATTTAATGAGTTAAATTTTTATTAATAATATTGTTAAGAAACTTTTTTAGAATTTCAAACATTATTATCTATGTGTATTATTTCATACTAAATATAAATAATGTAGAGTATTTTAAGTAATTATATAAGATAGATCTTTATTATGAATATTATTGAAATACTTATTTCAATTTCCCAATTAATCTCCTTTTAAAATACAGTTTATATAAATAGATAGCAATAATCCAAAATCCCATTCATTTTAATATGATCAAACTACTTTTCATTTAATTAAACCAAACATATATTAAAATAAACGGGGTCAAAATCCAGGGTCGTTACATTCCTCCCCCCTTAAAAGAATTTCGTCTCCGAAATTTAAAACCAAGATAATTTTAAAAACTGTTTTGCCAATCATTCAAACATAAATATCATTTATGTATTAACAACAACCAAATCGTCAATCTTAACTAACAACTCTAGTTATCTGAACACAAATCCGGATAACTTTCCCAAAAATTATCGAGAGTTGTCTCTCGATGATCAATAATCCGATCTCAATTCCTGACCACAGTTAAATTTGGTTCAACTTCCAAATTCCTGAATTACTGGTTAACAACAATTAATGAATTATAAGAACATTTCTAAGATGGGATACATGGAATACATAATGAATTCCAGATATCTACTCTGGCAATTCAATTCTGAGATCTACAGTATTAACTCATCCAAATTGTATTGACTTGTTTTACAGAATTTCAATTTCTATTCAATCAAGCATGTACGATGTACATATACTATTCGTACGCAATATCAAATCCGATCGCTCGCTCGATCTCACAATCTCGCTTCCGAACTAGTATCGTCCACCCGACTTCCTAGTACAGACTCAGAACTGGTTTCTTGATCAGAAACTGTCATTCTCCTTGCATAGTCACAACTATGATAGAGAATTTCCAGAATCAATCAAAATCCAAATCCATGGTTGGTCGTCGAAAATCGAGTGAAAAATCCTAACTCGGATCGATATAATTATCTCGAAATTCTGTGCTCGAATCTAGATCAAACTGTTATGCGAATGAAAAATATACGTACATTCTACGTATTAATATTCTTTGATTATCACCATATCAATTTCTTTTATTCACATTATTTTAGATTTCTATCTACTAGGAATAATTTTTACCAATATCAAATTTTACTTAAGAATTTTACTATTCATTTTTTTTAAGCTTAATATAAGCATTATATTTCCCTTATATTATTACTCTACCACCATAGCCTTTATATCCTCTTATATCAACTTATTTATTTTTGAATTTCTAATTTCATGTGAATTTAAATTTTCTTTTACTCTGAATATTGAACTTTTATTGACTATCTCCATTTATAACTGATTCCTATTATTATTTTAAATTAATTTCATTCACTAATTTATTTTAAATTTCCAACTTGAAATTATTTTGTTGCTAAATATATTTTTTTTATATAGTTTTCAAAATCTGAAAAGCTTTGACATATTCTCCATTACATATTTCCATAAGCACAAATATAAGGTTCCAATCCTCATCATAATTAATTTCAATCAATTCTCAAACCATTCCCTTTTAATCAAAAGGAATTTACAACTTTCTTGCTTATATAATCCATTTAAGCAATACAAACTCATATTTAAAATCATCCTATTTTGCTTCCAATAATTCATAGAATTTATCTAATTCTCATTTACTTCAAACAACCCATTTCCATATGCAATTCAACAATATTATTGTGAATAGATGATCACCTAAGCTTTATAACAAATTTTAAATTGATTCCAATTCAATTTACACTTGATTCCATCCCAATTAAATTATTCACAATCCTATCATTGCATTTTCTTTCATTACAAAAGTTTGATTTCCAAACCATTTTATTAAACTCGACCACCAATGTTTTAAATAATCATTTCACAATTTACTTAAGTCATTATTTACTTTAAACTGTTTCACCTAACAACTTAGATTTATTCTATTTCACCAATTTCCATTCAAATCTTTGATTCAATTTTCCTTTAATCAAATCCCAATTATTTATTGACTAGTTTATTCTTTTATCCCTTTTTAAATTTTTAATTTACATTAACAATTCATTATTGAACTTATTCATAATAAGGTTATTCAATTTATACTTGAATTAGATTTGTTTACAACTCACACTATTTCTATTTAAATCCAATTCTATACTTTGGTTTACATTTACTCATTTACATAAGAATTTTTATTCCATTCAATTTTATAACTCGATTGAATTCATTCAAACTCAGTTTTATTTCAACTCAACTTCAGTTAAAATTTAGCTACTTACAAATCTTTAAATTTATTTCTCAATATATGAGCTCAAAACTTATTTATCTATTTAGCAGCTTATATTACTCATTTGACTCATTTCATCTTATAATCACAATTTCAGATTATTTATATATAGCACTTACTGTCTTAAGGTATAAATTTCCACCTCACAATTACAAACATTTTACCTTCCAATTTTGTATCCAATTAAATTTATTTTGAACTTCAATTCCATTTACTTATCTCAGTTTAAGTTCAAATATATTTTCTTCACCTTCATTTACTTAAATTAAATTTTAACTCCTGGATTAAAATTCCCGATTTCTTCTTATTAATATCAACTTCACTTTATAAGTTCGATAGTTGATCTATTCAAACCTCTCACATTATTACTTAGAATTCTTAGAATTCAATTGCCCGGTTTTCATTTTCAAAACCATTTTAAAATGATAACTACATATACCTACTTGGTATATCAAATCAAATTTCCAACTTCCAAACACTTGTTTTCATCAAAACAAATTTTCTCTTGAAATTTTTAAAACAACTTGTATACCCAACAACTCCAAATATCATGTCCAATTATCCTGGTAGCAATCCATCACTTTAGAAACTCGAAAATGAATACTGATGTTGTGGCCATCACCGTCAGGATTATTTCCCAGTGACTGAAGTGAGTTCAGTGCTTCCTTACTTCCACAATTTCTTCCCAAAACAATTCCATTCAACCATATTTTCCAAAACAATATTACATTGTTGCCTTCAAATCTTTGGAAAAAACATTTCAAACATTCCCAAGATTTTAAATTCCCAAATTCCTTTGTTTAAATTCATTTAAACACCTTTCAAATTTCCGGGACTTAAATTCTGGTTTAATCAAATTTTAGTTATATTCCTTTTTATTTAAAATCATTCTTAAATAATTTTATTTGGTTATAAACCACTCACACTTAAAATTTATTTGATTGTACTATTAACAATCAAACATCCAAGTATACATAGTTATTTCAGAAAAATATTTATTTTATATCAAAATATAATTTTGGGTAAAATTATTTCATTTACCCTACCTTTAAAAACAATACTGTGTCGATCTATCTTGTTTAAGAGTTTAGAAATCCCTATCGATGAAATGGCGTCCCACACATCGACCAGAATCCATAAACACTCAACAGATAAATCAACACAATATAAAAACAATTTTATATTCACTAACAAGTACGCGCTCATATCTATTAATAATCTCAAACTCATTTTAGAGTCCTATAAACTCTATTCTATGAGTAATTTCCTACCAGAGCCAAGGTTATCACCAACCTATGCTCTGATACCAACTGTGACAACCCGGCTTTCTACTACCAGAAAGACGTATCATCATTAAGAAAGAAAGGGATGAGAAAATAGAAAAGATAGAGAAGAAAGGACAACAACCTCAGAATCTCACAGCGGAATGGAACAAAATATAATATATCACATAACTATTACATAATTTCATATATATCAGAGCTATACAGATCATACAACACATACTAGACAGTTATAAACTCCTGTCTAGTTAACACAAGTCAATATACAATACAGATAAACAGTCAGAGATATCAACACAGCGGAACACCATATATATACATATATCTACAACGTAGAAGCCTCCTGCTCCATTGCTCCTCCAGAATTCGTCAAATCTAACCTGAATCCCTTGGCTACCCGTAAAAAAATTTGGGTACCCGAGAGTTTATGAAAACAAAAATAAACTCCGGGTCAGACATGGGTCTGGTATGAGTAAACGGATTAAGGTTGTTTAACTTTGAAAAAAAACTTTTGAAAATAAAGGTATCACGTAAGACTCCCCACAAATAAATACGGGTAAGTTTTTACCTTACGCTAACCAAAACATTTCATAGGAAATCCAGTGATATTATAATAGTGTCTAGGGTTTTCAAGTAAATAGAAAATAGCCGAAATTGTTACATGATTAAATTCCAGCTACTAGCCACAAAAGTGGGAAATACAAAACAAAATCGTAGGGTCTCGTAGGGAAAATGGATTTCCAACAATGGCAGGGCTACTGGGGTACCGCCCGTCACAGTACGGGGCCTAGATCACCGTACCGAGGATTACTCCCTTCATCCCCTGCAACACAAGGCCGGAACCATTCCTTACTGAACAGTCCCGAACAAGATAAACCCCGTGGTTGGCGCGACCAACCACCCACTAAGCCGAAATATATATATAAAGGACATCTAGACAGGGGAAATATCTTGTCCTGCTTGGGCATGACCCACCTAACCTTGCTGCATCTCCCCTGTTTTAGCCATTCCCGGTTGATGAGGCTTGAGGCTGCGTTTACCTTTATATAACATATCTCTTAGAATGCTCATCGTCCGCCTGACGATGTGCTGAAAGCATTCAATCCATACAAGTTCGTTCCGGGTTCGAACGAAACCGAAGGCATTATCTCGTCACACTCATTTTGGAATCACCCTCAGAGTCAACGACGATAACCCTTGCATTCTGAATACATCATCTCGATCTTCTTTTCAGGATTTACGACCTAACGTTTAAATTGGATCGATGTGGTTTTCGGAGAATCAAATTGATTCTTCCGATCGCGGTCTCATCGAATCCAATCGCCATTTTAAGGGCCAAGTTATCTAATTAACTTAAACAGTTTAAATAATTTAGATTCAACAATTGATTTAACATAGCATTTATCACAGATAAAACATAACAAGCATCATAGATATAACATAACCTATCACAGAACATCACGGGATATCATCAATTTAAATATCACAAGCAGATATTCTACTCAACCATCCATAAACAATTACCCTTAAATCTTATTTGTAATTAATTCAATTTAGAATTAATTACCTGAGAGTTAATCTCTTAACTCTTTTAAATTAATCATTAATTAACAATTAATTTCCTATTTCATTTCAAGTCATCTAATTGATGATTTCTTAATTTATTATTAAGTCTTAATTTTATTTTACACTATTAATTAATTACTTCCTTAATCAAGTTACTTAATGTTAATTACCCTTTCCTCAATCATAAATCAATAACTTTAATTGTTATTTAATAAACTTAATTGCCCATTTGTTAATTACTCATTTCTATATTAATCGTTATTAATTCTTAATTAAATCACTTGATTTATTAACTGTTACCCATTCATAAATCAACTTAAATAGTTGATTACAAATTCATTTATTAATTATCATCCATCACTAATTATAATCAAATTCATTATTCTTAATTACTTCCTGAAAATAATCAATTTATATTAATTTCTCAACTTAATTGACCTTTTAAAAGAACTCTTCTTAAGATTTGAAATCAATTTGTCTCTAATTACAAACTTGTATTAATAAAGTTTATACTTATCTTATGTTACTTACCTAATTTGAATAATTATGAGCTTAAAACACATTAAAGTATTAGCTAAAGTAATTAACTTGTATCTGAGTTTGGCTTAAACTGTTAGCTACTACCAAGTTTTACAGTATTTAAAATCAAATGAAAATTTGTAGGAAAACAATCCTACACAACTTCTATATCACTGCAAAACTGCAGTTTACCCCAACTCAAATCATCCCAGGTAAACCCGAGACCCTCCCTGCTTTATACTCGAGTCTAACTTCGAGTGCTCCCCGCAACTTCCCGAGTTTTCCCCCCGAACAACTTCTTCCTCTTCCCTATCTTATTCTTCCAGAAATAAGTTTCAGTTTAAATGTAAACTAATTTAGCAACAGGATCGTCTCACGTACGCGGACCCGAAGTTTTTCTCATTCTCTCTCGTGCGCGTCTCGAGCAGACTCCCTCACGTCACCTCAGATACGCCTCCCCCACTCCATCGCCACTGTGCACGTGCACGGTGGTTCTACGCACCTCCGGCGGCCCTCGCCACCACCCACAAATCACGTTCCAACCCCTCTCCCGAAATCGAAACTCAGAAAATTCCCAATCAATCGAAATAAAAAATATGCCCATTTCTCGACAAAACATAAACTCACCTCTGACAATAAATGGTCTCGCCATCACTACAGAGACCACCAGAGCCCCTCCACCCTTGGCCACACCACGACAACACAGCCCTCTATCCCTCCCTAAAATCGTGAATCACTCGGTCAAGCGTAGAGGCCGTACGCGACCCTTTATTACAGAGAAAAACAACTTCCTGTAAAACCCTATTTTAACTTCATTCGATCAATTCATGCATTGAAGAAATTAATTAGCATTTTTCCTATATAAATACATCATCAAGCTAGTATTATACCAAATTTCAGTAATTAAAATTAATCGAATTATTGGATATTGACAAAAGTGTAACTTTTATACAAATTCAATCTGTTCCTTTAATGCTAAACTAGAAATCATCATTTCTATTTCATAAATCCTAACTTTGTATGTTAAACCAACATATGTGCTCAAATTTACAAATTAAGACATTCAAAATTTAGCTATTGATTTTTGTTTTTGTTTTTTTTTAAAAAAACTGCATAATCTGTTGTTATGGTCCACTGACAAGCTGTAATTCATCTTCAAGAGATGATTTATATTTAAACAACCTACCCAGTTAAAAATTCCAAACTTTGTATTCATATAAAGATGTATGTGTAATATTTACTCAGAAATTGTAAAATATACAGGAGCATCTCAGAATCATGAATTACAGTAGATAGCAAACACTAGGATTAAATGAACAATTATCAAATTAAAACTTAGAAATAGTTAGTTTACTCACCTAAATCATGCCTGAACAAAGAATAACTTGATGTTGATTATCTGAAACCTATAGTGTTTTGAAACTGCATATTTGAATTGGTTTTTGTTTGAATTCAATTTAAGTTTTCTCTCCTTTCCTGCTTTAGTTTTTCTCAAGTTTTTGATTATGTGTTTGTTGAACAAACTAAAAAAAGCAACTGCATATATATATATATATATATATATATATAAGATAACAGTAGTATGAAAGAGGCATTATCAGGATAAGCTTTATTTGTTTTGACCAAATCTGACTTGCATTAATTTACTGCAATATGACATTTCGGCTGAAACATTAATTTGTAACCTGAAATGACAAAATGTACTCATCTTTAATGAATATGTCTTCAAATGTGTTAACATACAATTAATGTTCCCTGATTGTTTTTATGCCGAGATGGTAACAATTAACACTTTGGTTCCTAACTTAGCTTACATCATATAATTATGGTTGGCTGCTTTAAAGATATTTTCTTGAAGGTTGTACTTTTACAGATGAACATGGCTTGTATATGAAGCTACTCTTATTTTTATTTGGAAACAATATATTTCAGTTTGATGTTTTGCATGATAACCCCTTTGTTCATTTCTTCTAATTTACATTTCCTAACTTGAATAATTACATACATACTTGTCAGGTCAATGTCTTGAGTATAAAGACATTTGTTTTGTATAGAAACCCTTTGTCTTATATTTACTATGTTGACTAATTTTATTTTATACTAGTGCTTATATTTTTAGCTTTATACATTCTTTTGTATCCCTAATTTAGCTACCCATTATTAAATTATATACATGTGTTTTGTTTAATATATAATATTTATATTTATATTTATTTTGAACTTTATCATCTATTTACAATTTCTATTTTCTATTTTAGTCATTAATATTTGAATTAAATTCATAAGTTATATTTACATTTGTTCTCTTTTTTTTTTAATTCATTTGTATTATAGTATATAAGTTTGACTCATATTTTACATTCATATTTTATATGACTAGAATTAGATTTTAAAATTTCAAACATTATCAAGCATATGTATTCATTTAACAAATGTTAACAATGTATAACATTTTAATTTAATGAGTTAAATTTTTATTAATAATATTGTTAAGAAACTTATTTTAGAATTTCAAACATTATTATCTATGTGTATTATTTCATACTAATTATAAATAATGTAGAGTATTTTAAGTAATTATATAAGATAGATCTTTATTATGAATATTATTGAAATACTTATTTCAATTTCCCAATTAATCTCCTTTTAAAATACAGTTTATATAAATAGATAGCAATAATCCAAAATCCCATTCATTTTAATATGATCAAACTACTTTTCATTTAATTAAACCAAACATATATTTAAATAAACGGGGTCAAAATCCAGGGTCGTTACAACCTGTATTTGAGATATTCTGCTGTATTTTATTTCTAACTTTGATGTTTTTATAGTAGCTTCATGAACTACTATTTATCTATTCCGCTGCGTTATTATTGAAATACTATGTGTCTGTGCTTCAGTGGTTTATTTATTTACTGTACATGTTGAGTTTTTTCAAATTTAAATTAACAATCTGATATTTTGAGCAACTCAAGTCCGGCATATGCGGATGCGAATGGTTGAAAATTTTGGGTTGTTACAGTCGGTAACAGGGTCAGGTTCTAGGCAAACTTAGCATATATAGTAAATTTATTTAAGGGAAACACTTCCATTCGAGCCTATCTTCGAATTAGTATTCTAATTGATTATAGTTCCTCTAATTTGAAACCTCTATCTATCTTTGTTCTGAAATTTGTTCTTACCTCTCCCAATTTATATTCTTATATAAGTATACCCATCTTCTATTTGAATTTTAATTATCTCACCTTCGTTCGAGTCCTTTCCCTTTGTTTTGAAACTCCCTTTGATTAAGTTTCACCTTACATTTTGAACTTCTGTCTTGTTTGATTTTGGACCCATTGAATGATAGGAAACTATTTTGTGAATGGCAAAATCGAAAGAGCAGAAAGCAGCCCGTCGAGCACTGGCCCGTAAGGAATGGGAGGAAGCAATCGAGGAGCAAGAGAGGCTATGGAGAGAAAGGGCAGAACCTGGTCCTTATGAACATGACTTTTGTTATCGGTGTCAGGAAAAGGGACATTATGTAGCCATGTGCGGAAAGAGGGATATAGGAAAGAAGACGGAGGGCAAGCGCTTTCGATCCGAGATTTTCTATTTTAAGTGTCGTAGAAGGGCCACTTTCCAAGTCATTGCCTGAAGGTGAATAAGGTGAATTCGACGCTCATTACATCTATCGACCAGTTAACCACTTGCTACCACTATAGGCAGACTGGACATATAGCCAGAGATTGTTCTGAGAGGCAACGCGGAAGGCAAGTTGTGTTGCGACCTGCTCGAGCTTCTACCTTCCCAAAGTTCATTAGGGAAGATGGGAGACTAGTGTACTCATGCAAGAAATGTAATAGTTGGGGACACCTTGATGTGGAGTGTATTGGACCCGTTGAAGCACCACCCGGCAGAATTAATACCGATGCATTGTTCTTGTAGAAGTAAGGATCGATTGAATCTGTTTGTTACCAATCGCATATGTTAAGTTGTATTAAGTGAGCTCTATCTTATCCTTTGCCTAGTAGAAGTCGATGTATGGAACTTAAGATATATTATTATGCTTTAGCATTTCGCTTGACGAGAATTTGTGATTTTCCACTAATGAAAGAAACTCCTTTAAATTGATATAGGTTAATATACCTTAAAATCTTGGTTAGGATTCTCATTGAGTAGGATCCTTTGAATTTGACTTCGACCTTTATATCGTTCCGTGATTCATTCTAGAATCATCCTTTGAAAAATCGTGTTTGGTTGTTTTTTAGAAATTGTTTTATATATCGAAATTATTATTTTGATAAGTATGATTATATTCTATATATAAAAGTGGAAATGTTCTCGAAAGGATTTGAAATTTTGAAAATTATATAAGAATTGATTTATATAAAAATGATTTATAACTGAAGGGTTTTAATTTGAAATTCGAGAGATTGAATTCCGGTATTTTGGAAATGTTTTTTAGGATTTTGAAATATATAATAATACGATTTGAAAGTATTTTCTGAATAAGAAATATTTCAAATGACTTCAAATGAGTTCCAATGATTTCAAAGAAATTTTGAAGAAGTTTTCAAGAAAATATAAGTCCAGAACTCACTTATGTCGCTAGAGAATAATTTCGGTGATGAGTGCACGCATCATTGACATTGATTTTCGAGTTTCAGGGTGGGGGAGAGGCCACTTTAGTTACTTTGCTACGCGAGTGATTTTGCGAAACCAATTTTGATTTCAAATTTTGAAGTAGGATTTGATATTCGAAATATATATGTGTATACATTTGAAACGATTTGAAGTGAGCCTGATGTTCAGTCCTCGAGTTTCGAATTTAACACTATCTATTGAAATCGATTTATAGATTTGTTGCTGATTTCCAACTCTTGGTTGCAAATTTTATTTCTCCGACTATTTTCAATGTTCGAACACTTCCAAATCGAGGTTTAATTTTCAAAGCTGAGAAATTTCGAAAGGTATGAATTATTTGATAAAGTATATAAGTTTAGTTTTGTATGTTTAAAGTATGAAGTAATATGATTTAAATAAGTTTGAAATAGTTTTGTTAAGTAAATGAGTGAGACTATTTTGAATTATACTAATATGAAATTTAGTTTTGAAATGTTTGGAATAAAATTTAGCTTTAAATAATTTGTAAAGGGTAAATTGGATCTTTCAAATAGAAATAAATAGTTTAAAGGTGGTAAAAGGGATGGTTATAAACTTGATAATCATTTTTGGATATAATTGATTTTGAGAAAAATATTTGGTTTCGAAAATAAATTGGAATTTAAAACCAAGTATTTATATGATGATTTCTGAAATAAATTTGTTTGACTTAAATTATGTTGATTTGGAAACTAGGATTATTCTCCAAGCCTATTATTTGGAAACTTTGAAACTGAAGGTATTTAGTTTGGAGAAATAATTTGGTGAAATCGTATATGATTTTTAAACTAAACTGATATTGAAACAAATTGAAATTGAGAACCTTAATTTACTAAATACTTTGATTTGGGAGTTATCGAACTTATATAAAATTGATTTGTATAAGTATGAAGTTGATGTGAAAACTATTGATTTGGAAATGTACTCAATTTGAAAGGCGAAATCTTATGTAATCGAAGTCTATATAAGTGTGAGTTGATATACTATTGATTTTGGAAAGTATTCGATTTGAAAATGAAATCTTATATATAATGGACTTTATATAAGTATGATATTTGAAATTGATTTGAAAAGGTACTATATGATACATATTTTCGAAGTAAAGATATGGAAAGTGTCTTCTGCTTGATATCCGCTTTGTGGCCACATTGTGGATTCTTTCTATCGATATTTTCTCTCTGATTTTGGTTTGCCGGATGTGATACTCAAGTGTCCTTCCATGGCGTTATCCATGGCCGTTTTGTTTGGTACGTAATCTGCAAGGCAAAGATTGCTTAAAGGGTACGGATGTTTCCTGGGGGATCCAGGCGTAACCATTGTGTATCCGCGGTCTACCCGTTTTGTTTTCGTGGCGTAATCCGCAAGGCAGAGATTGCTTAAAGGGTACAGATGTTTCCTGGGGGATCCAGGCGTAACCATTGTGTATCCTACGGTCCACGGTTTTGGTTATCATGGCGAAATTCGCAAGGCAGTGATTGCTTAAAGGTACGGATGTTTCCTGGGGGATCCAGGCGTAACCATTGTGTATCTGCGATCCATGATTCGGTTGATTTGTTTGGATTGTACTTTCCATATTGGTTTTGAAGGTTTTTCAAGTATTTTCACTAGGTGTTGAAACATGTCTACAAAGTACTTCAAGAATTCTAGCTTTGCGCTTGATCAACATATGACCAGAGTCTGCAAAAACGAGGATAAACTTGTTGAAACATCGAGTTATGAAAGTATTTTCGAAAGAAAAATAGGTTTCGATATAAAAGTATTTTATTATAAAAGTATTTTATTATAAAGATATTTATTATAAAAGTATTTCCAATAAAGAAATTTTGTATTAATATTTGAAATTGAAATTTTATGGTTTAAATTAACTATTCGTGCCCGATGCTATTCTTTTGAATCTACCTTTCTGTTCAGCTTTATTTATTTACCTATATTCTGTTTTTCGGAATCTACCTTCTTTTCCTTTTTGAATATATCCTTTTAAAATATTGTTTATTTATATACTGCATGGTTTAATAGAAAAATATTAGTGTTATAAATATTTTAGAAGTATTAGTTAAATAAAAACATATTTAAAGTAAATAATTATTGATTTATTAATAATATCTGAAAAGTATTTTTAGATAAAATTAATAAATTTATGAATTATGGATTTAATGTTTCAATAACCTCTTTGTAAATATAATTAATAATGGAAATAATTGTTTTCAAAGAGTTTTCATATATTTATAAAGGTGTTATTTAAACATATAAATGGAAATATTTGATTTGCAAAGTTTATAAATGACTATTTATGGATATATTAAATGGGTTTAACCAAATTATTGAATACTAATTAACGTAAATTGAAATTTATATAGTTTTAAAATTTATTGTTGTCTTTCAATCTATTTTTCTTTTTGGTTGTTCTATTCTCCTACCTCCTTTCTTTTCGAGGACGAAAAGTTGTGAGTGGGGGAGAATGTAACGACCAAAAATTTTAGTGATTTTATTTATTAAATTAATTGAAATTTTATGAGATTTTAAAAATAAAATTTGAAAATAAAAATTTATTATTTGGAATACGTCTATTTAATCATAGCAACCGGTAAATTTTGCCTGATAATATTGAAGTTTATTTTCTGGTGTAATTTTACTAAAATCAGTTAATAACAGTTGAATTTAAAAGTATTCCGAAACCTAAATATGTCAGCATGAGAAAATTTATTTAGAACACTCTGAATTAGACTATGAAATTCGTTTCGCGAAATTCGAACGTTTCTAGCTCCGTTTGGATTTTTCCGTACGGAATAGCAATGTATATCGGTACCGGTTATCGACTTTTGATAGGATGATCGTACCACTGATATCTGTATACCGTTTTGATCGTCTCTTCATGCTGATCTCCATGGTATATTCATTTGCTTGTTTCGGCATCCAATGGACAACGGAATCTGTAAAACAGTTCACCGCATCGGTACGTTTCGAGCCTTTTGGTAGTTGTGTCCATTCCAATTTCAAACAGCTTCCACTAGATTTTGTTTTAATATTTATTTCATCGGTTACTAAATTTAGCCGTTGACATCGTTTCGAAAATCAAACGGCTAAATTTGTATACGTTCGTATTTACTATTTTGAAAGGTTTTATTTTTATTCAGATTCATTTCTCTTGTTCCAAATATAATGATACACTTCACCAGCTTACATTCGTCTGTTCAAAAACTTTTTCTCTTCTCTTTTTCTTAAATATATTTGTTTTGTTGAGCTGTTCTTCTTCATTTTCATAAACCCATTTCTCCTCTTTGCTCAAAGATACCAACAGTCACCCTCCCTCCTTCTTCACGCAACCGTGCCTCCCTTTTTCTTTCCTCCTCCTTTCTCCATCCTGCTTCCTTCCCCTTCCTTTGCAAACTTGCTCAGCCTCTCCTCCTCACTGCCGCTACCTTGTAGCACAACTCTGAGCCAAATTTCCACCATAGCCTAAGCCGAGAATAGAACCGCATACTCCATTGCTTCAAACTTCGCCATCTGACCCTTCATATCGCGAGCCCAGCCTCATCATTCGACCACCACCAGCAGCAGTCAATCCTCCACTGTGAACCGCATCAAACCTAAAGCCGAGCCTTTTTTCCCCTGCACTCGAGCACCCGCATGGAGCAATGTACGTATGAATATTGTTCTAAAAACTGTTTAATATATAAGTATTTGCTTTTAAGTATTATTCAATATATAAGTATTGTTTTGAAACTCCACTACAACAAAAAGGACTTTTTATAGCATGTAAAAACCGCTATAAAAACTTTCTATAGCGATTCTATAATCGCCATAGATCAACATGTTGTAAAAAGTCTGGTAGATACTATAGCGTGTCATACTTGCAATGGAAAACGTATTTTTCTTGCCATCTAAAATAGGCCATATTGGTGCAACTGCTTTTCTATAGCATTATGAAACGTGCTACAGAACTTTTTATGATGCATTTTAGTTGCTATAAATATGTCGACATGCTATATTATTATAGCATTTGAACGCGCTATGGAATCATCGTGTCAACCTTTTATGACACATTGAAATGCTATAGAAAATTCATTACTATCTATTATAGCACCATCTTATTGCTATGAAAACTATTTACTCTTTGCAAAATATTTTGTATTGCACTAACATGATGCTATAGTATAACAAAGCTGAACAATTTTTCTTTTTATTGCATAGTTAGAACGCTATAAAAAAAATTCTATTGCACATTTTTTGCTGCCATAACATTCAAAGCTTACAATTTTCAATTCTACTTATATGTTATAACTCAAAAAACCACATTCATCACATTAACATAAGTACCCAAATTGAGTCATAAGCCAAATCACAAAATATATATATCCATAATATTTCATACATGAAGAATTAAACTTAAATATTTGTGATAAAAATTAAACATAAGTACACAAATTGAGTGTAGCATACCAAAACGTTACATACTAAAAATATTTTAATGACCATCGATAAGCATGAACGATTTAAAGGAGAAAGAGTGCGACATCATGTATCAATCTCATAAGCATCATACAACACCTGTGAAGAAGAAACACAAACATACATATGTTAGTCAATATATACAAGTATGTATAAGTACAAAAGATGCACCGCCAAAGACTAAGTTACTGAAACTAGCATAACCCTTATGAACCTGTTATTGTGATCAATCTATACCCTAATATGGTACATAAAAATGAACTAAATCAGTCAATCTATACCCCTAATCATTTACACTCCACCTGTCAATGTCTTGCACTATGAACTAAAGCATTTTTCATTTGTTTTCTCCACCTCTGCCTAGCAATCTACGTCGATCGCCATCGCCTTCATCCACCCAGACCTCGCCCAGGCAGCCTTCATAAACCCAACAGAAACACATTATCCACTACATCAGCCGACCCTGCCTTATCTCCAATACGAATACCGAAATCCAGCACATTAACCTCTTCACCATCCCACTGCTGACTAATATCACTAACAAAATCACACTCAATAACCTTATCAAAAGACTGAACATCAGAATCCCAGTTAAGATTCCTGCTTTAATGCAAATCTATTCCCCCTTACACCTACGTACTAGAATTCATAATGCCTTCAAACCTAACAAAATCTAAAATCAAAAGGCAACAGACCTCTCTACCTTCTTGAATAATGAAAACAAAATCGGGATAAACATACTACGGAACCCCATATCTGACAAGATTTATCATCTCCTCGCCAAAGAGTTGATTACCCATAGACCGTTCCAAACCAGGAGCAACAAATAAAACATACTCGGTTATGAAACTTGGCAACATAACAGCCCAGATAATAACTTTGTGCATATAGGTGACACTCAAGTAGCCATAAACATCAGGAAATGTGCACGTAATAGAGACACAGTCCAATTCACCAACAGTGCCATTATGAAAAACCACGGTCTCATTATCGGCCTCACCTACCAACTCCTTATCCAAGCAATTAATCTCGATAGTATTATCAACTACAAATCCTACGAGTACCAATGTGCATGTTAGAAACATTGTTCTTGTGCACAATAATAGTATCCAGCTTCCAACACCCTCATCAGAAAAACCAGTAATACTATAATCAATATCACCCCTAACATCATCATTCAAACAACTTTTCAAGGCACTATAATCTAGCAATCAACGTCGATCGCCATCGCCTCCTTCCGCCTCGCCTCTCGCCTACAGTTGTTCATTTTTTAAAAAAACCAAGCCTTCGATTCGCATGTAGCTTCCACTACCCTCCATCTCTACCCACATCACCTCTCACGCAACCATCCTACCCCTCTCTCCACCAACCCAGATCCAAGTCCACCCAGAATAGCCTCCAATTGCCGCCACCATCTTCCTCTGTTACCACAAACTGCCAAGTCCTAACTGAAACTATCACCACTACTGCACTACCACTCTCCACCTTCTGCTCCTCTACCGAAAGAGTTACCTACACACTACACTCCAACACATAGAACTGTACCACCTGGGTACACTACACTCCAACACACATAAAATCACACACACACTACACTGTCAAACAGATGAATTTTTTTAAAAAAATTTGAAGCATTTTGAAGCATTTTTTATAAAAAATGAATGTTATATGGACTATGATTCAACTGAGATTTTGAAGCATTTTGAAGGCTATGCTACAGTTTACCTGGACTATGAAATGACTGAATATAAAAAAATGCTTCAAAATTTCAGTATGAAATTACTAAAGTAACAAAACACATGAATTTTTTAATAAAAAATGGACTGATTGCTCAAAGTCAAGGATACAATGCAATGTGTAATACATGTAAAGTATATGAGCTAGAGTTAAAATGCAATGTGTAACAAATAATTACTGTAATTATAGTACACAATTTATCAGTGGGTAGATAGTATTCAACCAAATCAAAAAGGTCTCATATCTAAACAAAGCTTGAATTATACTTACTAGAAATCGATTCCATTATAACGTTTGCAGCAGGCCAAGCTATCGTAGTACCAAGTGCATCTTCAACGACTTCTAAATCGGACGTTGTTCTCCATAGACGTGCTTTTGGAATTATTACAAGATCTACCCAAACTTTAACTGCATTTTTTCCCAAAGGGACACAATGAACCATTGTGTTTTGATCGGTTGAAGACACGCGGCTTAACGCAACTATTTCTCTCTTTCCCGACCAATCAATCAACTTGCATTTACTTTTTTCCATAAAATTCGTACTGTATCAATTAAACAAAAGGTTATTTTAGTATGTGCCTCAATAATTTGTCCGATGAAAAATAATTGAATCACATATAAATAAGTTTGATACCTACCTGCTCGACAACTCAAACATTACTCGTATGATTATTTGATGATGCAGTGTTAATTGTTTCGATAACTACTTTCGATTCAGGCCATGCAACTTTGGTACCAATGGCTTCTCCAACTCGGGTCAATCCTTTAGTGGGCCTCCATAGAAAAGCATCTTCGATTTTTGGATTATCTATCCAAACTGCAATGGCAGCCGGACCAAAAGAAAGATCATTCACAAGTTCTTTTGGATCACTCGAATGCAGTCGTCCATCTGCAACTAATTCTTCACTCTCACTCCAATCGATTAATTTGCATTGATGATTTACACTGTTGCTTTTACTCTAACAAAAAACATATTATTCTTTTTGTACATTGAAAATAAAAAATTAATTAGTAAAAATATGAAAGATCACCCCATTATCAGCTTTTTCAAAGTTATCGAAGTTGCGCAAAACAACTCTAGTAGCCGGCCTTGCTACTATCTCACCAACAACGTCTCCAATGTGTGTCCAATAAAGTGAAGGTCTCCACAAGAAAGCATCCGATTTTCTCACAGTGTCTATTATAATTTTATTAGCATAAGAACCTAAAGGGATTTGTTGGACAAGCTCCTTTGGGTTACTTGGCACAACTCTTCCTTTCGCAACAATTTCGTCTGTCTCACTCCAATCCATTAAGTGACATGTGTCATATTGTTTACCATGTTTGTTCTATTATTAATCAAAAGCAAATTATATTAATAATGAAATTAAATGTCAAATATAATAATATTATACTAGTACTATAAATAACTTTTACCACTTGATGCACATTTGCTTCATCCAGGCTTTCTTTTCTCTGTCAAACAAAAAAAAGTACGTAAAAAAAATAGTAGGTAAAAAAACAGTAACGATATATAATTTCATGATATTAATTAAAGATAGTCCGATAAAGCATAACTAATGATATTAGCAAATATAACGAGATTTTAGTTCATGCCATCAGTCATCCTATGGTACTCTGTTTTCTATGCTTTCTCTGATCGCCAAGGAATCTCATGGATTCGTCTGCGAGATAGTTTTCTGCAATGCATCCTTCAGGTCATGCATGGTTCCTTACATAGTCTTTAAGTGTTTTCATATACCTTTCGAAGGGGTACATCCATCGAAAATGAACCGGTCCACATAATCGAGCTTCTTTACTAAGATGAATTGTTAAATGTATCATTATGTCGAAAAACGAAGGTGGAAAATATCTTTCAAGATCGCATAAAATTTTAACAATCTCATCATCCATTTGTTGCAACTTCTCTCTATCAAGAACACACTGGCATATTTTATTAAAAAATATACACAAATGAGTTATTGCTTTCCTTGGCTTTTTCGGGGGCAATCCTCTAATTCCAACCGATATCATTTGTTGCATTAAAACATGATAATCATGCGAATTCAATCCACTAACTGTGCAATCCTCAAACGACACACATCTTTTGAAATTTGAGTAGTAACCATCAGGTCCCTTAAAGTCATACAATCTGTTGCAAAAAAAAAATCAGAACAAGACAAAGTATATGGAGCCGGTGGAAGATATGTTCTCTTCCCATGAGGTTGTGCATATAGAGCATATCGAATTCCCCAATCCTCTAAATCCATTCTAGAACTAATACCATCTTTTGATTTGCTATCATGCAACATTGTGCTGAGTAAACTTTCGCCAACGTTTTTCTCAATATGCATCACATCTAAATTGTGGCGGAGTGGAAGTTCCTATAAACAACATTAATATGACAATTTAATATTATATAATTTTATAGTTAGATTATTACGAACAAAATAAATTTTGAACACTAACCCCCCAATATGGTAATTCAAAGAAAATTGATCTTTTTTTCCACCTTGATAGCTCTACTTTTGTAGGATCGGTTTTATCTTCTTCGTAGGCGGTGCATTTTCTTTTCTTTGTCTTCTTGCCTTTTTCTATTTCAACATTTTCAATTTTTCCAAAATCATTTGGAAAATCTCTCAAAATAACAGAAATATCTCTACCTATAAGAATTCTCAGTTTGTTACCTTCCTCCACTTTGTTATCAAACCAAGCCTTTTGTTTTCTTAATGGATCTAATAGAGGTAAGAATCTTTTGTGCCCCATATAGACATTTTTCCGACTATGATTTAGCCATCGATGATGAGTATTAACACCGCATAATGGACAACCTTTTTTGCCTTTTACACAACATCCAGCAAGATTTCCGTACGCTGGAAAGTCGTTTATAGTCCATTACGAAATTGCTTTTAAGTTAAAAAGTGTCTTGCTAAATGCATCATAAATCTCCACCTCGTTACTCCATACGTGCTGCAAATATTCTACCAAAGGAGCCAAATATATATATATATATATCAATATCATTCCCAGGTTGCTTTGGACCAGGGATCAATAATGTTAACATAATATTCTCTTTTTTCATACACAATATAGGTGGGAGATTATATGTCACAAGCATCACTGGCCAGCAACTATACTTGGAGCCCTTAATGTCAAATGGGTTGAAACCATCGGTAGCAAGACCAAGTCGAACGTTACGCGGATCGCTTGAAAATGATTTCCATTTACCATCCACCATGCTCCATGCTCCATGTCAAAGAATCCACAGGATGACGCATTTTATCATCATTGCTTTTATTACTAAAATGCCACCTTAGATCTTCTGCCATCTGTTGGGATCTAAACATTCTTTTGAATCTTGGAATAATCGGAAAATATCGCAATACTTTGGCCGGAATACCTTGCATTATCTCTTTCGTCCGCTCATTTGTCTTCCATCTCGAAGAACCACATTTCGGACATCTATCCAAATCTTTGTACTCTTTCCTGAAAAGACAACAATCATTCTTGCAGGCGTGAAACTTCTCAAATCCCATGTCAAATACTTTGAGAAACTTCTTTAATTCGTATAAAGTCTTCGGAAGGACATTATTTTTGGGTAATAACAATTGTTGCACACTTAGAAGCTTATCAAAACCAGTATCAGATAAACCAGTTTCACATTTAAGGTTATACAATGCAGTGATAACAAATAATTTCGTTTGATCTACACAATCAGGGTACAGTGGTGTTTCTGCATCTTCCAATTTTTTAAGGAAATCATCCGTTCGCTTTTGTGCATCGTCATTCTGCTTATCATCGGAGAAAAAAGTATGGTTGACAAAATCTTCATCTTCAAAGTGAATGGCTTGAAGTATTTCATATGTGTCATCCAACTTCACTTTTTTAGTTACATTTACCTGCTCACCATGACTATACCACATACTGCACTTGTATAAAGGATTCATTCCCCTTATAATCAGGTGCTCAACAATAATGTCATCATGATGACGACTAAGATTTCGACAATCTGAGCAAGGACACAAATTTTTTTTCCATATTTCCTGAATTTCTCTTTGTTGCATGCACAAAATTCCTTGCTCCTTGCTAGTACTCCTTACTAGTTCTACGGTAAAAATAAAATGTTTAACGACAAAAAAATCATTATTATAAATTCCAAGTTCAATTTTAAGCTAAAATTGTACTATTACCTCTGTAAATGCACCCAATCTTTTTCCATCGCCATATATAATATTGCAACAAGCAAATTTTTATAAAAAAACATGATAATTCAATACTCGTCGATATTTACAAGTATAAAATACTTAAGGGAATGCAAATACAAGCCCTGGACAAAGGGCTTTGATGCATTGGAAAAATTGATTTCCCTTTAAAAAATCTTTACAAAAATTAAATATTTACTTAACAAATACACTATGAGATCTAAGTATTACAGTGTATTCAACATTGTAATCAATTTGTATTACAGTGTTTCATTTGAAAAGGACCAGGTTGATTTCACATTCAACTATCAGGAATTAGGAATTAAACTATTAATTAATTTGTTATAGCTATATATTACAAATTGATTACAACGAATACAAGTTTAGCGACAAATAATCCAAAAGCACCAGGAATTATTTGAAATAAATATCTTGTGAGACAGCCACCTTTACAGCCACAACTAGACTGAAATCTTTGAAATAAATATCTTGTGAAACAGCCACAACTCAAAATAACCTTAAAAAGAAAATTGCATATTTTTAGTCAACAATCACCCATAACTGGACTGAAATCTTTGAAATCAATAATAAAATGTACTATAATTTATTACAATTTATAGTCCATAACTTAATATATTGCAAGGTGGCAAATCATCTAACTAACATTGGATTTCCTAACAAACTAATGTCGAATCAGTCAGCTTTTGGATCCTATATATTTGGTCGATAAACACAACAGTAAAAGACATCCAAATGCTTTGGATGTTAATATTTGGAACTATCAAGATGCATTTCTTATTCCAACAACCAAATACTATGAAAACAAAAATGGATCATCACATGCCAAGGCATTTTTTAAATGCTTAAGATGTCATCTAGTAAAAACATTAGCAAAAGTTTTTCTATATTTATTTTGTCTGAACAAAAATACTCTTTACATCATTAGCTTGTATACCACAACTTACCATAATCAATAGTGTTATTACCATAATCCTTCTTTTTGAAGTAATATTTTACTGTAAAATTTGGATTTGGCGAGTGTGATTACATATAAGACATGTTCACAAAATATGCTGCAGTGCAAACTTTGAACTGTAGTGTTATAAGCAACTTTAATGGAGTTCACCTGATCCATCTTTGCCCTCTTTTCTCATTCATACAGACCCAACTATACTCTAGATTCAACTCTAGATGCCAAAAGCAACTATTGATTCAGGTGAGAATCTTGCAAACAAGTCAACTTGGCAAGGAGAAAATTCAATCAAGACAATGAAAAACATAAACAAAGTGCTCAGAATAAGGGATCTTACTCAGCTGCTTCAGCTATTCCTAAAACTGAAGTTAGTGGACTAGCAATTGAATCTGAAACTGCTTCAGCAGTGCTAAGAACTGATGGTAGGTATCGTCGTTTAAATTCTGAAACCGAAAAAACAACATCACAACAAAAATCAGACGACATGCAGAATCAAAACATAGATACCACTTATGAAGACAATAACTTAAACATTCTAATTGATGATTTACCACATGATATAGAGGATGAAACTATAATACTTGCTGCTATTTACTTTTTAAACATAAATACATGCTACAGTAGACAAACCGGAAACATGTTATAACTAAGTTCAGGCTTTCTATTTCTTCTACTAGCTACTGAAATGAACTAACCATATTTATCTAGTTCTATTTTGATTAGCAGCATGTCTTGTTTTCGTACATTGTATTATGACCAAGCAACTCAACAGATCGCTCAAAACAAGTGAACAAGCCAACAAATGAATTCCCAAAACAAATCACACAGCAACTAAAACAACATGTAACCACGGTGCAGAGACACAGGTGCATAGGCAATTGACATGAACATATAAGGCATCACATGTATACAGTAATACAGGGTCAAGGAACTGAATCAATTAAAGATATGTAACAATATCTTGAATTCAAAATAAACACATAGTAGGGGTTAGTTTCAAGTTCATCAACGTTGCTGCCAATACACTCCAAAAAAAATGCAAAGTAAACACAATGAAGGTCGTATTTCAAGGTCCTCAATATTCAAATTACAAAGTAGACAGTCGAATTTTGAAATAAACCAACTCAACTAATTTATGCATAAATGTCCTTCATTGTTACTAATAATATAACATAAGAAGTTGCAAAATGACACAGCAAGAGCTTTGCCTTAGGTTCGTTAGTGTTCAAGTTCAGCTATGCAAGAACAAAACAGCAGTCAAATTCCATAATATCATATATACTTATCGTCAATATCCATCACATTGGATTTTAGATTTAAATTCAATTTAAATCCTATATTTTCTCTATTTTTAGGGATTAAATTTAAATAAACAATTAAACTTGAGTAAAATTCAAGTCTATATGTGCATATATAAGTTTTATAATCAAAAATGGATTGATATACTCAGTAATGATCAAATTATTGAAGCTATATATCGACTGAGAAAGGTGAAACTAAATTTACTACCAGAGATTAAATCCTTGCAAATAAGTATAGTATATGGAGCACTAAGATTATTGAAAGAAGATGTATTAAAAATGAAGACAAGATGAATTACACTCACTATAATTTATAATGTATATATTAGTTTCACTATAATTTTAAAGAGAGGTTATACTCACTTTAGTATGCCTAACAACAATTCAAATCAATCGGCTAATGTTCATAAATTCATATGATCTAGTTATACTCACTTACGAAAAAAATTCCTAGTAAAGTTGTTTATACACACACACTGAATCAAAAGAGGATGTTATATAACTGAATCAAAAGAGGATGTTATATTCACTTTTTAATTTTATATTTTATATACAAGTTCCTTCCAATAATGCACACTCTTATTTTTTTTTCAAAATATTTTAGGATACCTCCTTTCGGAATATAGCTTATATACTTGCTGCTATAATACTTGTTGGAATAGCAAGTATAGCAAGTATTAAAAAGTTGCATTGTGATATTAATGAGAGTTGATTTACATCAACATGTATAGGATGGATCTTTCTTCTAGTGATTCTTCCTCCAACTAAAATGTTACTGCATAATCAAATCTATATCCTAAAATGTAATATGCAGAACACATTCTCTCACTTTAATTCAAATTAATTAAAGTGTATATTTAGTTTAATTCTAAAATGTTATTTAATTTTCTATAAGTCATCAATTCAGTTTAATACAAACTCAAAACAGTTCACATACTCATGTAATACAAACTTATATAAACTAAAGAGATACCAGTGTCGCTTAATACAACAAATTCATGTAAAACAGGAGAAAGCCGATTTAAAATTTTGTATAATCATGCTTAGGTTCAAAAAATATACCGACACCCAAGTTCGCGAAGTTGAAATCTACTTCAGCTGCCTTGAAGAATCGCGCTTCAGCTTGGTTAACGAATTGCAAAGTTAAAACGAGCTTGGTTGACGAATCGTGAAGTTGAAATCATTTAGAATCGAGCCTTGATGAATTGTGAATACGCGCTTCAACTTTAAGCCATTATTTGCCAGCTATCTCTTAACGCCATTATTATTCAATCGGTGGGAATCACTTGGAATCGAGCCTTGAGGAAGAGAGGGTTGCGGAGCTTTCATATTAAAGAGGGATTCGTGTCATTGAAGAGAGCGAAGAGGAGAATCGTGAGTGAAGATGGAAGTGAACGAGAAAAAGGAAAATTGGATTTGGGCGGCATAGAAAAAAGATGGAGTGAAATGCAATTGGACCGCACAAAATTTCTTTCACGTGAATAATAATGGCATTAACGTTAATAACGATGGCGTTGAGACAAGTCATCCTCTACCCTATGTAACTACTAACTACTTAACCATAGCAAGTCAAGATCCCATGCAATCTTCAATTGCTATTAATATAACATTTTCTTGTAGTGCTCATTTCCAATTTATATTTTCTGAATCGGTCTGTACATGTATACCATTTTTTATAAGTTATCTATAATGAATGTTGAGTTTTAAATAATTATAAATAATTATATATATATAGTTTTAAATATGACAAGCCTATATATGTAGTCGTTTGAATCTGAAAAATGTTCTAAAGTGAACCTGTGCAAACTCTTACCAAAAGTAAGTCAGCATATGAGTTCAGTTTATAATGTATATAACGTTTATAAAATTTAAAGTCATTTCTTCCTGTCACATATTCATGGGATTATGACTGTTACATAAAGTTATTTATTCCTCCTCTATGGTAGTACCTATTTATCTCGTATAAGTTAAGTTGTTTATTTATAAAATTTATAATGTGTAGTTATACGTATATATTAAGTACTTATATAAAATTTATATGTAAGTTTTATTAAATATGTATATTTATTGTATATAAAAGTCATATCGGTTGTTGTTTATACAGTGTCAGTATATATACTTTTAAGGTATTGTACGTAGACTGTTTATTTTATATATATGTATGCATGCATGCATGTATGTATGTACATATGTATTGATTTCTTTCAGATTTTTAAAATATAATATATATGATGATATAGATATGTATTTTTAAGAAATTATGATATGAAATATAACATGAAATGATTACACAAGTTTTATATTGTCTGTTTGAATTTTTCAAAGATAAAGTATATGTTATATACATAGCTACAGTTATATCCTATTGTAGTTCTTGTGTGTCAGTATATAAGTTTTACCAGGGAAGGTTATACATAAATATATATGTAGCTATGGATTTTTAAATATAAATTTATCTACGTTGTGCCTAACCTGTTTGCCATAGGTAAATTTTATTATCTGTTTGGGAATATATATACTACTTTATATAAGTTTAGTATAAAAGTTATCGGTATATATTTTATATATAAAGTTGTTTAAAAGAGTATAAGTTATTGGTATATTATAATAAATTGTTTGTATTGACTTTTATAATATATATTTGATAATTAGATTTTTCTTTAAAAATATATATACACACATACACACACATTATTTCAAATATGAGTCTAAAATTTTATGTTAATTTTAAAAAATAGATATATGGATATAATATTTATTTTGTTTTAGTTATATCTAGATGATTCTGATTCATTTCCATCAATTTCTATTTATCGGCCACGTTTGTCGATTTGAGTTCAAATCTTGCCTTGTTATGATTTTGTGCCAGGATTCGTAACTCATTTCATCGTCAAATATCTCTAGCCTCGATAGATGAGCAATCACTCGCGATTAACGTTCTTATATTTACTAAATTTAATTTCAATTGAAACGACAATTGAGATATGCTGTTGTTAGTTAATTGAATTATTTTATATGTTATTATCTGTATCTGTTCACATGTGCGATATGACACCATATCCTGTTATTTATATTATATTGTTATTGATGATATATGCCTGTTATATTATTATCATATCCGTATGTTCCCTGTTAGTATAGATTTCACTATGGCTTGAAATGATACATACCCGAACGGACTTTAGAATAGGAGAAAAACGTTATGGGTTGAAATGATAAACCCAAGCGATTTTCATTTAATTGAATTTTGGATTGCGGGTTGAAATGATATATATACCCGTATATATTAAATTACGGATTAAAATGATAAATATCTGTATTACCTGACTATAGGATTATACTGGCACCGTTGATCTATATATAAATATTTTAAAAATGATTTCTATGGTTTTGAAAGAGAATATATATGGTTTATTTAATTTTGAAATATTTTATATAAATATGTTTAAATATAAAGTAGACTTAATAATAAACTTAAATTTAATAAAGTTCAACTTAATTAATATAATATGTTAAGTATTATATTTTAAATAAATTTTAAATGATTTGTATAAATTAAGGAAGATAAAGTTGAATTGATCGAAATTGTATTTAATTAAGAAATTTACTTAATTAAATTGATTTGAAGCTATTGAATTTGAAACTTTAAAATATGATCTTATAACTTGATTTTGATTTAAGTAATTTAATGGGTCTTTCACATCTAAAGAAATCGAAGGTAATATATAGAAAAGGTAATTTAAGGTCATATAAATAATAATGAATTTGTTAAGTGAATATTTCAAAACTAAATAATAGTGAAGTCAAATTGGGAGATAAATGCAATTGTCAAATTTAGTCTTTGAAATGTTGAATATTTAAAGCTACGAAATATATTGACTTTGAATTACATTGAAATTTAAATGGTTTATTGGTGGTTCAAATCTGTATTTGAAATCGATAAATTTGAATTTTTTTATTCAGAAACTGAATCGAATGGAAATTGATAATAGAAACGTCGAGTTGATTTTGAAGCGATTTGTGAAGTTTGAGGAAATTACAAATCTATACTGTGTAAATTATTTAATATATATATATATATATTTACTATTTTGGGAAATAGATGTATTTGAAACGAAAATGATATTTTGGTTTTGAAGTATAAATTAATTTGTAATGACCATGGTGTCATAATGTATATTTCTACATTGTAGATGGTTCCACGGATCCTTAGAGGATGGTTATCCCAAACATCCTTTATGTTAATTGTATTTCAGTTGATATTTCACTTGAGTTGGATTTATTGATACAAGAATGTTAATCCTGACTCGAGTGTTTTTTGTTTTGCTTTATGCTCGGGTCAGACTGAGCAATTCAGCATTTGTGGTTCAACTTTGGAGTTTGGAGCTTCGCTTGGAAATCCAACTATCGATTCAGCTTTCAGTTTTCCAGTTGATTTGTTTAGAGAGGTCATCTGTTCGTACTGGAGACTCCACCGTATTTGAGATATTCTGCTGTATTTTATTTCTAACTCTGATGTTTTTATAGTAGCTTCATGAACTACTATTTATCTATTCCGCTGCATTATTATTGTAATACTCTGTGTCTCTGATTCTGTGATTTATTTATTTACTGTATATGTTGAGTTTTGCTAAATTTAAATTAATAATCTGATATTTTGAGCAATTCAAGTGCGGCATATGTGGATGCAAATGGTTGAAATTTTGGGTCGTTACAGGTCGGAGGATGAAAGATCGAACACGTGAATTAAAGAGGGAAAGCTATTTCCATTAGCAAGAAGACGTGAAAACTTTGTGTTAATTACGGGGGAAAGAGAATGGCAGGGGAAAGGAGAATGGCATGCTACAGGGAAATGAATATGTATAATATTTTCTATAGTGTCAAAAACGAAAGAAAAAGGAAAAGGCCAAGCATAGTAAAGTTTGAACCCACAGGAAAAGCAATAGTCACGTCCACTAAATTAAGCAAAAACAAAAGCTAAGTGGACAAGCACCATTGTCCCAGTGGTTAAGTGATTTGGCTTTGGCGCGAGAGGTCACAAGTTCGAAACTTGCCTAGCGTGATTCGAACGTTTATTGACATGTGATATGTTGTCACAATGATTTGTTGTATATAAAGTACCATTTCAAAAAAAAAAGCTAAGTGGTCGTTTTTATACCGTGGATAGTGAATAGACAAAGAAGTCAAAAGGGTCAAACGGTACCGATATCGTTAATCGGTTCATCGATTTTTGTCGTGTCCCGAACTCCAAAATAGGCGAATGGATATAATGCTGAGATTAGCGCAACGAGATGATCAAAATGGCATACAAATATTAGTAGTACGATCATCCGATCAAAAGTCGATATCTGGTATCGAAAATGCTGCTAATATGTAAGAAATAAGATAAACGGAGCAATAGAAGTCCAAATTTGGAGAAACGAAATATGACAACTCCCTCAAAACATGATTTATAAATTTCTGTAGAAAAAATTCAGGTTTGGAAAATATTTCTATTATCATCAACTTTAACTGATTTAAATTGAAATAGTATTACACAGTAAAAGTAAATTTCCATATCATCTGATGAAAATTTACCATTTGCTATGCTTTAAATAGATGTATTCCAATTATTAAAAAAATTAATTTCCAAATTTAAAATTTAAAATTTCACCCAAAATGCAATAAATTAAATAAATAAAACCATTAAAATTTACAGATCATTACACCAAACCATTTCTTTTCAAAAATGCACTATATTGTGTTTCTAAACATCTTTTATAATTTTTAAATAATAGAAACTGGAGTAAATAATAACAACTCTCACTCGATCATTTTCTCATTACTCATACTTTCTTCACTTCCAATCCTTGGTGGAGTCTGTTACATCATGTGAGGGGGGCGTTTAAAAGATACTTGCAATAAATGCACACAACAATGAAAAATGTCCATTTTTCCTTTGTTTTTCCTTTAATTTCTTATGTTGCTTCTAATTATATTACTAACATTATTTTTTTAATATAATCTTCTAATGTTATTTCAAATCATTAACATTATTTTGTACAAATTCCTAACATTATTTCTTAATGTTACTACTATTTAATTTTCTTTACCTAAATTGCTCTTATTTAAATAGCTTATACTTATATAGTTCTACTCTCAGTTGACTATCTCCTTAATTGAACCATCGCAATACATTCGCCTACTGCTTTATTTTTGGGTTCTAATCTTATTTCCCCTTCTTTTTACACAACTTCAAACTTGTACCCCTTCTTATTATCCATCTCTAAAAAGAATTTTTCAACTTAAAAGTTTTTCATCTTTGAAAAATCAATGAGCAACATATGCTCTACTTTATTTTTCAAACCAAATAACTTCTTTTTATAAAAATCCATTTTAATGAAATCTTAGTTTTTAACAAATTTTAATTTCCACTAGAACTTTATATAAATAGAATGTAGGTATTCTGTTTTTCTGAAAATTTAACATTTATTTTCTCTTCAAAAGTAAGGTTTCTCTATTTCAAATAAACACTTACAAAATCGTTACATATATATCATTTATACATTTTTCTAACTTTTATATTAAAACCATTTCAATTATTATATTAAATTCTCTATAGGAATCGAATGCAAAGTGGATTTTTATCCGTCCCTTCTTTTGGACATTTCTCCTTTTCCACTTACTTTCTAAATTATCTCCTTTTTCCAAATATCAAAATCCAGTTATTATCTTGGAATGACTACTTTACAATTTCTTCGGGAACTCAATTGTTTTTGGATATCTACAACAAATTGATTCTTACTTTCCCCTTATTTGGCCTTCTGTACATCATCGGCATCATACGGGAATCTACAACTATTAGGCTATCGAGGGCCCAACTAGAGAGTCACATACTATCCAGCTTCAGGGACCTTCGATTAGCTGCATTCATTATTTACTTAAGTCAACACCTTCTCATATGACCCATTTCCCATGGAGTAGTCGAGGTAGGTCTATATCTTCAATTTCATCCATTTTTCCAAATCATAACTGTAACAATCTTGCTTTGGAGATTACCTTTCAATATTGAATTATAATGATAATTATAATTTAATATTGTGAATTAAATTAAATTTGGAGAAATTAAATTGTTTATTTGGAATAAACAATGAATTTTCGAATTTAAATTGAAATATTAAAGTTTCAAGCTTTATTTTATTTCGTTTAGGGTGATAATAAATGGAATATGATTTTATTTTAGTATAAATGAAATAATCATATTAATTACTGTCCATTTGCTTCTTTTAATAATTTTTAAAAGAAGTATGTAATTTTTTTAATGTGGCTTATTGAAATAATAGGTGGAAATTGGGTTAAAAATAAGTTTTGGCTGTAAATAATGTTTTGAAATGGCTTGAAATATTTTTCTAAGTGATAAAATAAATTTTGTGGAATTTTAGGAGTTAAAAACATGGTTTTATTCATTTATTTGAGTAAATAGTGCATTTTTGTTAAATAAAGGAATTTAATAATAAAAATATTTTAAAAATATAAATTAATCTTTTTATATGATATAAAATGTTTTAATTTTCATGTATACAAGTTTTCACATTTTTTTGTGTGTGTAAATATGAAGAAAATGAATTTTATTTGTGTGTATATGTAATATACACACATATTTTTGGTTAAGCATTGATTTTATCATTAAGCCTCCTTATTTTTCTTTTTATTTTGGGTCCAATTCAGCCCAATACCACATAGCCTGGTAAGAAGTGAGATAGAGAAGTGTTGTACGCTCATTTCACAACATCTTCTTCTTCCTCCAGCTGAAACAAAAGAAATTAAACCCCTCTTCACCAATTTCTCAAAAATCAAGCAATTCCTTCATTTCTATTCAACAAATTCAAGGCATTTTACACTCTAGTGATAAATAAAAGGTAAACAACTCCAAATTACTGCATTTCATCACTAAATTCTATTACAATAAATGGGTTTCTAATTTTTATTGTAAAATTTTGTTGCATGTCATTTTCTCTTCTTCTATAGGTTCATAAAGGCTCCAATCTTGCCAAAAGGCTTCAACTTTGCTGCAAAATCCAAGCTTTTGCATCTAATCAGCAAGGTGAGTTACAAAAATCACAAAAACTAGCTGACCCAAGCTCAAAATCATCAAAAATTTGCTTTGTAATTTGTTTTTACTTTCAATTTTTTTTCTGTGTCAAAATCTTCTTTGGTTGCCATTTTGAATGCTTGTAACTTTTGATTCCGGCAATGAAATGCTGTCGGATTTCTTGCATTTGGTAGCTTGCATGTTGAACTTCATTTCTGCAAATTTTGGTTGAAATATATTTTTGTTTGAATGTCCACAACGTTGCTGCAAAATTGACTCAGACACATATTTTTGCCTGTAGTTGTTTTGAATTGCAGCAAACATGGCCTGAGTCCATGTTTGAGGCCGCATAACTCATTCATTTATTACTGGAATTCAATGATTCTTTTTTTTTGAAAGATGAAGTTTTCTTGTATATGCGTACCAATTTTGAGCTCAATCCGATATCATTTGTTCCTCTGTTTTATGCCTGGAAGTTGAACCCAGGATGGTTTCAGGCCTGTACATTTTGGTTTTTGAACTGTTGCAAACATGGCCTGAGTCCATGTTTGAGGCATCATAACTCATTCGTTTCATATCGGATTTGAGTGTCTTTTTGCAGATTGAAGTAGGAGTGATGATTTACATTCCTATAAAATTTCATGACAATCTGGGTTGGTTTTCTATTTCTAAACTACTGTCGAAGTTGTACTCACAGCTTGCTGTAATTCACTATTTTAAACCTTGTTTTAGTCCGACTTTGTACTCACAGCTTGTATTCTTTTTGCAGATTCTTCATTTCAAATCGGATTTGAACAATTCTTTTTGCAGATCGAAGTAGAAGCATTAGTCTATGCTTCTACCAAATTTCACCAAGATCTGGGTCATTTTCCCCTTCGAACTCATCGTCGAAGTTGAATCTTTGCGCTGTTTTTACACAGCAGTTTACGGTGGTTTTAGTCCAACTTCGGAACGACGCAATTTCTTCGTTTCAAGCCATAATTGTGTGAATCTTTTTGCAGATTGGATTTGGAATGTTAAACAAAATTCCTACAAAATTTCATTTCATTTGGACTCTGTTTGCAGGTCCAAACCTGCTGTCGAACTTGCGTTCGCAGTGTGTTTTCAACGGTTTGTATACTTGGAATAATTTCCGTCATTTTTGATATTTTCCCGAATTCTTGAGTTTTTTCTCTCTAGATTTCATTCACGGGTTTTATAAAGCATTTTAAAGTGTTTTTCGAACAAATTGGCTTGTGAAATTATTATTAAGTGTTATTTTAAGTATTAAATTATTTACTCCATAATAGGAGAATTTCAAAGGCAATTTCCAAAGTGTTTTCAAACAATTTCAAAACTTGTTCCAAATTATTTTCTGAGTAAAATTACACTCTTTTGCACTTCGAATGAAGTGGGAAGGTAATTAAATGGTTGGGTAAAACACGTACTATGGAATACGTGCGTTTATCTTTCCAATTAATTCCGAATCTATTCGTTTGATCATTTTGACCTTCGGGTCTAGTTTACCGATGACATGAGGTAAACTTTATACTGCTTTGAGTGTGGAATTGACTAACGGTTAGTAAACTATTTAGCGCGAACGTGTGGTATGGGACACACGTTAACACTTTTCGAGTTCCTTTCTAAGAGTTTGTGACACATATTGCCAGTAAGTGGTGTCCAGTACTGGGCATCCGGACATTTGCCACTGCAGTTTGTTGCCTTTGGGTTTGTGCCTTCGGGTTTGTTGCCCTATAGTATCGCTTTTGGAGTTGGTCCATCGTCACCGCTCGAGAGATACTTGGGTTTGTAGCCTTCGGGTTTGTTGCCCTATAGTATCGCTTTTGGAGTTGGTCCTTCGTCACCGCTCGAGAGATACTTGGGCTTGTGGATCCTTGTTTATACAGTACTGAGCACGTGCATCTTTTGTTTCACTGATATTTATATTTCCCTAGAGTATCGCCTTTCGGAGTAGGTCTTTTGAACCACTCGATACATAGCGATTACCTTGTGGAAACTTGTGTTCCCTTTATTGGTATTTGTTATTTGCCTTTTTGGCTTGATTTGGGATATTCATATCCTTTGTTTATTTGAGTTGCCGATGATATAAGGCTTGTTACGATTCATCTTTTGTTAGATGATCGAATTATCTCTTTTAGATACTTTATGACCTTGCATGTTCATCATCATTTAGCTTATCTAACTGATTTATTTAGCTAGACTGATCCGTGTATTTTATACTCGGGTCAAACTGAGGTGTTTCAGGTTAGGTACATTTGGACTTAGCCTATTCTGCTTCCGCATGGACTATTCTGCTAGCTCCTTTTGTTATAGATTTTTGTGCAGTCCTTTTTGGTTGTAACTCTGATATGTATATTCTTTTGACTCGCCTGTATATTGTGGTTGCTACACCACTTAACATGTATTATTTTGTATACTCTGTGATGTATCTCTATATGTGTATTTGTATGTGATGATTTACTGTTCTATGATGTGTTTTACATTTGAGTTGTTATACTTTGTTCTGTTAGATCTTATAGCCATTATAGTTTTGTATTAAATATCTATTGTATATGTCGATCCACCTGAAAAAAAAATATGCTACATTTATCGACGTATTCAGTAGATAGTTAAGACAAGACTATAAATGGTCGCTCTTATCCAGTTCTATTCTCCGTATTAGCAGACGGTATTACCTTTTAATACTCTTTACTAATATGGGTCTCGGAGTAGGGCGTTACAATAATCAACTTATCCATCTTTTAAGAACATGATTACTGCTACTCTATAGTCAGACTTTATAGGATTTAGTATTTAACATATTTATATTTATAGGAAAAATACAAATACATTCAATCATCGCTAAATCGAAAACTCAAATCCACCAAAACACGTTCGGTATCCTACAAATAAACAAAAGTATATCAAAGCACTATGATATTAACTCACAATAGAGAGAAAATTATGATAAACATATAGTTACTGATCAAGTTGACACTTCCTATATCTAGTGTCCTTGTCGGTGCCAAGCATGCACTAGGAAACCTGTCCTTTCGCTGCTCCCACCTTGTACCGGTACCTATCCTTCTAAAGCTATCCTTTGGGTTGTAATAAGAAGGGGTTTGGAACAACAATCTGGTGATAGGTAAATTATACACTTTTTACATAACACTAGTTTATGTTAATTGTCTTTCATTACCTGTTATGTCTCTTAATTTTTTACTTAGTTGTCTCGACTCAACGTTCGTGTATGATACACCCCATCTACCAAAAGTTGACAATAACTTAGGTATATATAGATATATACATATATACATATATATACATACATATACGCACACATAAGTACCACAATATCCTTTTACGCCAAGATATTGTCCCCACTAATATCCATAATCTTTTTCTACTAGGCATCATCATCAATATCTAAACTTAATTGTCGCGTACAAAGTTGAACCTCCTGTTAGTGCATAGTAACAAATTCACCGTGATTTAGCCATAACTTATCTCGCTTTGCTTTGGGGATTTACTACTGGTCTGCTTTCTATTATGGATTCAGCTCCACGAATAATAGAGCACTTAGTTTTTCGGACTACCCCATTCATTTTTGAATGAACCCTTTTATGGATTAACTAGCCTTGCCCTAACAAACAAACATGGCAGGTAGCTAACGTGGCCTACCCTAGTAAGAGACGTAGCTCATTAGGTGTAACTCTGTCGTTCCCGTTTTGACCGCCCTTGACTGATGATGCACTCAAACTATGTAGCTCCTACTCCTAAATTGGTGCCAGACCTACTGACATAGCGTCAAGCTGCTCAACATCCTATTTAGATTTCCTAGCGCAATCAAGGCAATACCTTTCCCTTGTTCATTGAAGCAGACTCTATTGAGGATATTCCTTCACTCATACACAAGCGAATATATTCTCTATGGGTCCTACGGTTAGATATGTTCCGCATCAGTACAATATATACACAACTTCCAGTAGCCCTTTGCAGTGGGCATGCTTCGATTGTGTAACACTGCCGACCTCGCATTCCAACCCATTCTAATGACTATATCATTCTCATCCATATAAGTTATTTACATACCTATGTAATTCACACCCATCATAAACGCATACTTAAGCTACATATATATATATATATATATAACTACATCTTCATTCATTCTTGCTTATTTACTGTACATCTGCTGTTCACTGTCGACAACATTCCTTTACTTTTCTGTTTGTTGACTTCTTATTTAATAAAAAGTCATTTATCGCTTTTTTTAAAATACCTTTTCTCGTTGACTTTCCTTCTCATTTAACATTATCGGATGAATCACCTATTTCCTTTTTAATTAATATCTCTCTTTAATATTAAGATTTATTACTTCCATAACCATTTTGTAGTATCTTCTTTGTTTACCGTTTGTTTCGTACATCATTTTGAATTATATACCTTAGGTTTTCCATTTAAATCGTTGTTGTTATTCTAACTTACATAAATATAGATGTACTTAAAAAAAATTACCTTAATATATTGGAATTACTTCTTTTCTCAAAGAAAATTGTTAGCACTATAATTCTCTATAAATTACTTAAAAGAGCGCTTGTGTTATATGTGAAATAATAAGGAATTATCTTTTATTTTTCTATTGGAATAGATGGTAAAAAAATACGATAATTCCCTTATTTTGTACATCTCTTCCTTTTTGTTTACATTCTTTGTTATTTCAACCAATACACTTTTATTGTATTTTTAGATAATTTATAGAATTTCACATTATCACACAGTTCATTCCAATGTATAAAATATTGTTTAATCCCAATTTAATTTATAATCAATTCTAATTTATGTTCAACAATTTATGTAAACTAACTAAATCTAGTTACCTAATATGATTTCAATAACAGGTTACTTATAAATCTAGGTACTATTTATACCCCTAACTTCCAAAATCTCAAATGTATACAATATCTATCAAGTTTAGGGTTATCATAACATATAGGCATATTTTCCACAATTATTAAGCGCATGCAATTAAGAATCCAAATCATGGTTTATATTAATTCCTCGCATGATGAAATTAAATATCCAAATCATGATTTATATCTAGGCATAAATTAAATAGATCTACAACGATATAAATCCAATGTTATTACAAAACATGTAATTTTCCACTCACCATTTTAGCTTTCCAAAACTTCGAATCTAATCCCCATTTCTCTAAATCATGATTTATATCTAGGCATAAATGAAATAGATCTACAATGATAAAAATCCTATATTTGGTGATTTGATTTGACCCTATGATTCCCTCAATCATCTTCTATAATTCTCCACCTGTATATACGCTAAACTATATCTATCTCTAAAAATTAAAGATTTGGAGGAGAAAATAAAATGGAATAGCTCCCACGTCGCTCCATAAATATGAGTTTAGAAGTGAGGGTCAAGGTCTATATTTGTAGGGGTTTAAATCTATGTCAGCCATTAGATCTAAATAAATAAAATCTGGGCCATTTGGCTAATATTTACTATCGATTTTAATAAGACATAAGTGGACCGCTCTCCCCTTATGGTCGACCGCTACTGGTCAAATACTAGGGATTTTGAGTCAACCCGCGACTTGTTTTAAGCGTTAATTATTTATGTTGTTTATTTACTCGATTCCTTGTTTCATTTCTTCAATTCATTTCCATTTTTCATTTGATCTGATATCACTTATTTCCCGCTTTATACATTTCCTGAGATTTATTTTTAATGTTAACATTTTTTAACATCTAAGCTTTCATTAACATAGTAATTAATGTTAGTAATTAACATTTAATATTGTTTATTACTATAATTACATATATAATTATTTTCGATTCCAAAACTATAAACATTAATAAATTTACCGTTTGAACTCCGATCGAAATTTTTTACATATGAAATTTGATCAGAAAATTGCTACGAACACACTAGTGCATGTTTCGTAACCAAATTATGATGTTTATAAAAAATATTTTTGGTATTATTATTTATTTCTTTTTAAATTAATTGGCATAAAAATTACGGGATGTTACAATATGGCAGTGAGATCATTAATATTTTGATGAAGAGGAACGAGAAGTTTATCAAGGGCTTGAAGCAAGGTCTTGATCATAAGGTAATGGCTTATTTAGCATCTCCTTTTGATTTTGTCATTGACCTAGCTAGAAGGTATGATGAGATGTACTATGCACGGAGGAGAGGGGAGATAAGACCCAAAGTAGAGCATAAGAAGAAGTTTACTCCATATCCCAAAGGCAGAAGAGAGTGCCAAAAGGGAAGGGTGAAGAGGTTGCTATTGTAGAAGTGGTCTGCTACAACTGCGGATAGAAGGGGCAATATGCTTTGAAGTCCCCCATGCTTAAGTGTCTTGGGAGAATGAAGTGCTATAAGTGTGATAAGATGGGACATCTGAAGAAGGAATGCCCAGAGCTTAAAGCACAGGTTTATGCATTGGATGGACCATAGGAAGGACCATCTACCGAGGAAAGAAGAAAGGGGAAATTCTTGGAAGGTATGGCTTTGATATTTTAGTTAAAGTACAATTTGATACTAGATACACTTATTTATAGTTAAAGATTTGGTTGATGACTTGGGTTAGAAGTAATCTCTTTAGTCACTTCCACACGTGTAGCAAATCCGATAGGAGGGTATGCCACTCTCGGATTGAGATGCACTGATCTAGATATTGAGTTAGGTGGTAAAAAGTTTTCTTATGATCCCTACGTGCTTAACTTCACAGGCTTCAGAGTTATTTTGGGGATGGATTAGTTAGGGAAGTATAGCGCAAAAGTGCACTGCATTGAGAATATAATTACTCTAAGTCATTCGAGTCATAATGATAGAGTGTATGTGGTCCTGGTGGAATGTAGGGAAGGGCACAGAGGTGTTTTATTGCTTTAGCTTTGAAAGAAAAAGATCTTGGAGCAGTACGCATAGTGACCGAATTCTGAGATGTGTGAACCGGTTTTGAGGTTGCCACCCCTGAGCTAGAGTTTCGTATAGATTTGCTGTAAGGGACCGAACCATTTGGTTGACCCCCTAGTAGGATGCCTCCAAAGGAGATGGAGGAGTTGAAGAAGAAGTTCATAGAATTAGAAGGCAATAGTTTTATAAGGCCCAGTAGTTCACCTTGGGGAGCACTAGCAGTATTTGTGAAGAAGTCCGATGGGTCATCATGGTAGTGCATGGGCTATCGGAAGCTGAACGAAAGAATGGTGAAGAATAGATATCTTTTGCCGAGAATTGATGAACTTTTCGATCGGTTGAATGGAGCTAAGGTGTTTTTGTAGTTATACTTGGCTACATGGTTCCATCAATGAAGAATTACGGGGGAAACCATTCCTTTGACTGCATTCAGAATGAGGTATGGGTCGTATGAGTGGCTAGTAATGCCATCTGGACTAACCAATGCACCTGCGTACTTTGTAGACTTGATGAACAAAATCTTCCGAGATAAGTTGGATAGATATGTGATGGTGTTCATAGATGACACCTTAGCATACTCAAAAGATGAGGAGGAACGTGTAGTTCACCTAAAGCTTGCGCTAAAGATGTTGAGACAAATAAGTTAAAGGAAAAAAATTTCTAAGTGTCATTTTTAGAGAAGGGAAATGAAGTTCCTAGGCCACATAATTTGGTAAGAAGGGTTAGCACAAGATCCTCCGAAGGTTGATACAGTAAACGGGTGAAGGAGACCTGAGATTGTGACAAAGGTGCAAAGTTTTTTGGGATTGGTTGGTTACTACAAGAGATTCATTAAGGACTTCTCTCAAGTATCTATGCTAATAACGAGACTGACTAAGAAGAATGAGCAGTTTGTTTGGATGTAGGGGTGTGAGAAGGCATTCCATTAATTGAAGTATGCCCATTGCTCCGTCGATTAGGATAGACCCGAAACCCACTAACATTTGACAAAAGAAGAGAAGATAAAGAAGAGGAAAAATAATATGTCGGGTGAGTGGGGGTGTATATATAATAAAATATATTTTTTATTTGATTTCTCAAATAAATCGCCACTTATTTTGAGCTCGTTCGATCATACAGCACATCGGATCTTCATGAAATTCGTCAGTGCCCATCACCTTATTTTTCCAGTACTGATGGTATAAATTCTTCGCTATCCAACGCAGAACTCCAGAATAATAATTTCACACATTTCGAGGTCATTTTGGCTATCAGATCGTCCGATTCCAAAAATTCTTCAACCTATCGCATCTCATAATGAATTCCTCACCTGTAAACACAAGTTATCAATCGATATCCCACTGGACTCGACTATGTATGTATTTTTGTAAAATATATATGACAATAGGTAAATCGTAAAAATACCATGATTCTAAATATAGTGAAAATTTTACATATTTGCAACGTCGATCCGGACTCAACAGAAGCAGTCTCGAATTTAATTCGCTTGTATGCAAAAGGATAGATTTTTAACTATTCTACATTTAAATTAATGATGTAAATTCATGTCCATAAAAATGCAAGTTGTTACATTAGTGGTGTAACAATTTAGATGAATTTATCGCTTATACATTTTTTGGTAAAATCCAATTTCAGTATTATAAATGATACCTGGTGATAGCATTAATTTACAGCAATTTTCTTCGTCAAAATTATATCACTTTAGGACTTATGGAATTTGGTTTTAGTCAAAATTCTGGTATCATCTACATTCAACTTGGTTAATCCAAACATAAAGTCTTTGGTTTAATAAGAATTTATTATTAACGGAACTGCTCTTGATAGAAACTTTGACTTTGAGTCGACTATAGTTGTCAGTGATATTAACCTCATATAATTAAGGAGACGGGTTATCTACTGAAGAATGTTTCGGTTCCAATGCTCCAACTCATACCCAGCTATAGTTGTTCCATGGATACTGCATTATGATTTAACTATAATAAAAGTGGAGTGTTTACATTGAAGTTCTACAGTATTCTCCAATCGAAAGAACTACACAATATCGTGACTTCGAGATTTTCTATTTGATCTTAGTTATTTAACCAATAGAAAACTCTCGAGTTGTCCAATAAATATTAGTACTTAAACCCTTGATGACCCCAACGGCTATGAGTAATATATTGCTCGACATTTGGTGAGCGAGATATACTTCAGTCTCAATGGATGTATCGATATCATGTCTCAAAATATCTTGACGAAGAGTATTTAAAACAATATGTTATTTTTAATGTGATAAATTTCTCATAATTACAATACATTATAATTATTATCATATTTCATATCATTAGAAAAAATTCTATTAAACGTACTAAAATTAAATTATTAATTAATATAACATGGTATGACAAGCATTTAATCAGAAGAAAAACATCTTTTACTTCGAACGAGATTTTATTACAGGGTTAATAATTTACAATAAATCGTAGAATTGCTCATATGGGATACCTCTTCCTATCAAATTGAATGTTCTAACTCTCGTTTATTTGGATGTTTAGGAGGCAATTATATATGTCTATATATGTATGTATGTGTGCGTCTATATATATATAACTTAGTATGCATTCCAGCTATTGGAACCTCGAGTAGGCCTATGTTAGGATGGAAGGAAGATTGTGTACACCTTTATAATCCATTATTAACACATACTCTATACACTTCATTTTTACAAACCTAAGTGATGATTCTTTACTCAATGTTACAAATATTTACGGACGTCATTCAAAAGTAGATAGGAGGATTCTTTGGAGTAAATGTCTTTATTTTAAGCTCTGGCTTATTGTCCTTAGGTCGTGGAGGAAGATTTTAACATAACTACATATTTAGAGGAGTGTTCTCCAATAGAGGGTGACTTCCCTGTGGAAGAATTTTATCAATTTATTATTATGGTGATTTACTGGAATTACCATTAATTGATAGGAAATTCACCTTGCCAAATTCTAGAGAAGTCCCATCAATGGCTCTCTTGTATTACTTATTTTATAAGGGAAGAAATTGGACATAAATATCACATTCCTAAGGTTAGTAGATTTCCATATATGCACTCGGATCACTTTCCTATTGTTCTTTCTTATGGTAATCATCTCATTATTCAAAAAATATTTAGGTTTGAAAAGATATGGCTTTTAAGAACAATTTTACAGGTCTATTAACTAACAAATGGCTCGCTACAAGTGGTTACAATTTCAAATATCATGGACATGTAAAAAAATTTGTCTCCAAATTAAGACATTTATGAATTTTTCTAAAAATTGAAATAAAGAGGTGTTAGGAAATATAAAGGCAAAAAAAGAAAAATTACTTTCTGAAATGTTAAATTTAAACAATGGCAAAGAATATATAACTCTAAATATATCTGGAAAAAGCATTCTAATCTCAAAAAGGGATTAAATAAAATGTTAACACAAGAGAAAATTATTAGAAACAAATGCTCAAACTTTAGTGGATGGACGATGGGAATAAGATTACAATTTTTTTTGTAAGGTTGCTAATAGGAGAAAACGTTGTGACATGGTAAACTCTATAGTTTAAATAGTGTTAAAATCAAAGAACAAATTGAACATAATAATATTCTCATTAACTACTATAAAGTAATTTTCGAAAGTGGTAAAAATCATCAAATTAAATCAAAATAGAATGATATATATCCTTAATATACTAATATTGATTTAACTAATTTGGATAATCAATTCTCTAAGGAAGGGATTTTAAAGGCCATCATAGACATGCGTAGCTACAAATCTCTTGGCCTAGTTGGTTTTCATATTATTTTTTATGCAAAATTTTGGAACATTTTAAAATTAGATCTAACAAAAGTATTTAATGGGTTTTATAATGGCAACTTAGAACTCGGTAGATTTAACTTTGTTAACGTCCTATTACACAAAAAAGGTAGGGGCGAATGAGCTCAAAGACTTTAGGTTTATCTCTTTGTTATACTATTCTTATAAAATTATATCAAAGGTTCTTGATAATATGTTAAGTACAAAAATGGATAAACTAATTTATTTAGCCCAACTTGCTTTCTTCAGAGGTAGAAACACCACCGATGGAGTTGTAGTGGTTCAAGAATACATTAACACTGGCTTAAAAATAATACCACATGCAATGTGTTAAAGCTAGACATTGCAAAAGCTTTCAGTTCATTTAAATGGATTTTTTTCAATAACTTGTTGCTTATAATGGGATGTAGTGAGAGGTGGGTCAATTGGATAACCACTATGCTCAAAACCGGTATTTTAATATTATGGTTAACGGAATCTTGGTTCAATCCCAACGGGACTTTAAGCAAGGTCATCCTACGTCGCCTTTATTATTCAACCTAGAAGCCGATGTATTTACTATAATAATAAAGCTTTCTATTCACAACCGAGTCTTAAGAATTGTTGGTAATGATATGGCATGTAATGAATTATTAGTACTTTAATTTGTCGGCAATGCCATCTTGTGTGGTTCTCACTTATCACATCACGTTGCTGCTCTTAAATTGGTTTTTTTACAACTTTGAACTCATTTCTAGGTTAAAAATGAACTTCGAAAAAAGCTCGGTAATGGTTCTGAATGATTTTGAAAAGGTGGAAAATTTGGTAGCAAATACTCTTAAATGTAGAGTTTGTAATTCCCTATCGAATACTTCGATTTTTTAATTAGTCCTTCAAAACTTAAACGTGATGACAAATTAGTGATAATAGGTAAAGTTAACATAAAATTTTCTTTTTGAAATGAAAAATGCCTTTCTAGGGCAGGTAGGTAATTCTAATAAATTATGTTTTATCATTGCGACATATTTATTGGATGTCTTTTTACATATCTTCTAAATGGGTAGTTGATAAAATTGGCAAAATTAAAAGGAATTTCATTTGAAATGGGGGAAACTTGAGTAGAAGCATAAATTTCTTGCGAAACCGGAACGTGGTATGAAAATCAAAAGGGGAGGTTGATTTAGACATAATAAACCTTTATAACCTGAATATTTCACTATTAGGTAAATGGTTACAGAGAATTAATGATAATAACATAAACCTTATTTGGAAAGAAATAATATTGAACCAGTTTTATGGTGGAACCTATAATTTACATTATAGCTGTGACGACCCGGAATTTTTAACAATTGAAATTGGAATATTTAATTGATTGTAACTATTTAAAGAGTTAATTTTACCTTGAATTTCAAACGTTAATATTTACTTGATAATTAAATCATTGAATTATATAGTTTAAATATTAAATTTAGTAATTAAATTGGGTAAGTTGTTGAATCTGAGATTCTAAGCCTGTTTAAAATAATTTGAAGGCTTATTAAATTTATAATGATAATACTGGAGATAATAGAATGGTTGAAATTTAATATAAATGTGATTTGTTCCGTTTTAACAATATACCGTTTAAATCGATATTTAAAAAAAAAATAGCCTTCCGAGGGACAGTCTCGGAATTTGACGAAACTAGTTCCATTGGATCCTTAATAGTTAGTTATTATCGGATTTCAATTTTCGTAGCGTTTGGAGTTACCGTTTGTCCGAACGGATGAGTAACGTGTTGAAGTTAAAATCGGAAAATTTATATAAGATAATAAAAAGTTAAATATAAATTACCAAAGATATTTTTTAACTGTACAAGATATTTTTGTAAGTCCCAATCGTACGCAGGAAGCCATTTCCAAGCTATATACATCTTTGTCTTCCTCAAGCTTCCTAATGGTAATCGAACTCGAAAAAAAAAATGGCCGATACCTCGGTAAATTTCCATCGTCTTGTATGATAAACGAAAACACATAAAGGGCCAAACCCCTCTTCTTCTAAATCAAAATCAAGCTCCCCGTTCTCTCTCTTCGAACGATTTCCAGTTCTCGTTAAAAAAAAATGGACGCCCCTCTCTCTTGTTCGACAGCAACGATGAGCAATCGAATCATCACGAAATCAAAAAAAAGGGCGGAAAAGAAAAGAAGAGAAACTTGAATCCATTTTCACCTCTCTTCAGCTAACTGGAATTTGAGCTCGAGTTCGATCGAGCCGTGAACTCGCGAGTGAGGAATGCTGACATTCGAGGATTTTACTCGCGTTCGATTTGGGGAGATTCGCGAGGTCGATTCGTGGAGGGGCAGTTGGGTGGCGGTCACGTTTTCACCTAGGGTTCAGTCACGAACATCTTCGCGTGGTCGAGCGGCTCCTGATGGGGATGCGATCTCGAGTAGGAGTGGCGGCTCGCGGATCTTGGTCGGGATCTGGTCGCATAATGGGGAGGCTGCTGCGAGTTTTCTTTAGAGGTAATCATAGATTATTTCTTCCAATTAATTTTTATTTTCAATAATACAAGTATGAATAATAAATGTGTAGCTGAAAAAAATTAGCAGTTAATTTTATTTTAAGATATTTACAGAAAGTTATTTTTAAAATTTAATTTTTAGATAAATTAAAATTTAGTTTAAATTAGATTAAATTTATCAAAGAAAATATTATTCAAATTATTAGATAGATTAAAATCAATAAATAGTAATGGATTATCTGATTATCCCAGATATTGATAAGTTATGTAATATTTATACAAGGTCTAAAATGGGGAGATAATGGTGGAGATGGAATTGGATCGCCAAACAAAAATTTAAAGGTGAGTAAATCTCACTCAGCTGTATTTTATATAAATTTTAATGGTTAATTTAAATAACTGTTGAATGATTGAGTTGATTTGTTATGCACTGTGAAATAATGATCTGGTAGCTTGGTTTTGGTTGATTCGTGAGTTGGTTGTTGTTTGACTCGAGGCATTCGGGTTTTGAATAGTTTTGAACTCAAATTTAATTAATTTAGAAATTAAAGAGTTGAATTAATTAATTTATTAAGCTTTAACTTAATGGATTGAGTGTAAGTAATTCAGAAAAATATATTTATTGGATGGTTTGTTAAGTAATTACTAAATGCAATTAATAATATATAATCAATTTGTATAATCATTCAAGAGATTAATTCAGATGATTAACTAAGGAGAAATTGATTTATTAAATGAAGGAAATAAATGGATAGCTAATTATAGGTTGAGTTAAATTAAGAGTTGTTAATGTTGTGGTTTAATTGATGTAATTAATTTGGATTAGGATAAACTGAAATATAATTGGAAATCATTAATTTATATAATTAATAAAGTAATTAAAGATTTGATTAATTGAGATTAATCAATTCATATTAAGTGACTTATGAGAAGTCAGTTAATATAAGTAATTAAGAAGTAACGTAATTGATTACAGTAAATTAATTTGGGAAGTAATTAAAGATTACTCATTGCTTTGGTAAAAGTAACTAATATCGTGAAATTAATTAAAGAGAATTACTCGAATGGAATTGGAAGGTAATTAATCCAGGGTTGTTAATTAAGATGAATGGGTATAGAGGAGTTGACTAATTAATTGATTTGGGGTTAATTAATAATCTAAGTGAATGTGGTTAGAAAATTCAATTAGAATCAATTGAATTAATTTGTATGTGATTAAGCATTGCTTATGGATGATTGAATGGTATGGGATGCTTTGAATGAGTTGATATCTCTGATATGAAATGTGTGTATTTCATTTGGAAAATTTGGGTTTAGGATAACTTGAGATCCGAGGAGACCGGGATCGGGTATTAGGAAATACCCGGAACCACTTCGGATTTAAAATAAATTGATGTGTGAATCAATAGACTGAGATGAAATGATTTAAGTGAATTGGATTATTTTATCTAAGTTTGGTACTTAGAAAATTTATATATGAAATAAGTGTTGTCTATAGTAAATTGTGAAATGGGATAAATTGATATAAGTTACCCGGGTTTTATATAAGTTGTTTCCTTTGGTATTCCATGTTAGATGGGTTTACTCACGCTGGTTTCCAGCCTGACCCGGGTGTTACTTTGATGTAATGCTCGGGTCAGACCGAGTATTATAGATTTTCAGGTAGGTACGTACTGGAGCTCAGGAGGCGAGATGGATGGCAATATCGTATAGAGTATATCCGCTGTATTTATACTATTGTTAATCTGAGACAGAATAATTGTAAATATTCAGTGACTGTATATATGTAAAACTCTGATGTATATAATTGTAATTGACAGATATAATAATCTTTGTAAACTGTTATTGTTATTATTTATTATTATATTTTATCCGCTGCGAATGTGAGTTGTTGATATTTCTGTTCTTCTTCTTCTATCTCTTTCTTCTTTTTCATAACTATCTGGAATTTTCGGGTGTGAAAATTTCGGGTCGTTACAATAGCTCAATAACTAATACTAACAATACGTCTCACTTTTTGAAGTCGACACTGAAAAATCACAACATCATTAATCTAGTGATTATCAGCATTTTCACTCAAGCAATAATAGGTCCTTCAGGCACGGTTGTTGGAATTCAGCCATTCCCCTTAGAGTTGAACACAGGGAGTTACTTGAAATTAGTATGTTTAAAATTCTCTAATTTTAGATGTTTTTAGGTTGGATACTAGCTTTCTTTGGGATCTTAACTTCAGTATTTCCTTAAAGGGTCTACTTTAACTTAATTCATTTTCATTTTTCTTGGCAAAATTTGAACACTGTAGCATAATGAAAATGATATTGAAATTTGGTGTTGAGATGGTAGTAAAAGCAATTTATCAACCTAGTTTTATAAACTTATAAACTTTTCAAAAACCAAAACAAATATATTTAAATATATATGGAAAGTAAATGCCCCCAATCCCTAGGCCAAACTAAACATGTGGCTAATCATGCACAGGAAACTTAATACGATCAAACGGTTAAAGGGAACAAACTCATTTATAGATAAAACATGTGTCTGAGTTTTTTACAAATTGGAATATGAAACCGTCAACCACTTGTATTATGACTGTTCCTTCACTAATCATATCCTTTTGAACATTCTAAGCATCCTTACTTTATCGTGGCTAATAAGGATTTTGTGAATTCTGCTAGAATCATTTTAGATTTTACTTTGGTAGCAGTCATGTAACACCCCATATTTTTATAACATTATTTAGAATAATTAATTGGGTAAATTAAATAAATAATGTGGAGATTAATAAGTTGATAATTGATTAGCGACGGGTAGCCGTGCCATGTTAATGTGCAAACTAAAATGAAATAACCTAAGCTAATGTGTTAGGATACGAGAAGGGTAATATGGGAAATAGGTGGAGCGTATACCCTAAACCCTTAGGAGATAGAATGCTCGCGTTCATTTCATTTTACTACTAAAAATACTAAGGCCGGCCACCATTATCATTCTCAAAAAGAAGAATAAAGCTAGAATTCAAGGAAAGGGAAACAATCAACCAAATCAACATCAAATCTCACATCTATAATCCCAAAGCTAAGGTGAATAATTACAACATCCTAATTTCTTTTAGTTTTCGATTTTAAGATTAGACCCGAAATGATTTTGCAAGTATATGCCATGTCTCGATGATTAAAATTATATATGCGTGTGTATATCCATGCCTATGGGCATGCATTTAATCACAATCTGGAACAATTCAATAATGTGTTGCATAGCATTGCCACATAGCATATAAAGTACCGATGCAGCAAATCATTCATTAATAACAAAACAATAACCATAGACGAATTATTATAAACCTAGTTTAGGTTGCATAATTGTCATTGCAACATATTACAATAGCCATCCAAATTCCAAAATAGACAAAAAATGGAAGAAAAAACAAAGCGAAGAGACCTGTTGATTTTATTAATAGTAAATATGAAGAAAGAAACAAACTAAATCGTCTATTCTATGAAGATCGAATGACATGGAAATTATGATAAAATAAGTTTAACATAATATAGCTAATGACACTTGGTTAAAAAGACATAGTGATGCATCATTGAAGAAAAAATGACATTGCACTTATACAAAAATTAAGATAATAAGAGTACAGAATAGCAGTAAACAAATATGCATTCCGCATAGAATCAATCATAAAAGAGAAATCAACTATTAACCAAAGGTCTAAATATAGAGAAAAGGTGAATAAAAAAGTACACATCATGCATAGAAACACTCGGTTAAAAGTATAGATTGTGCAATGCCTACTCTTAGATTAACCCAAAATGACTTGTATTTGTACATCATGCAAGCATCCTTATTTCCTGCAATACACACACACGAAAGTCCATACTTGTAGCCACGAATAGACCTGCAATAAATGTTTACAAATTATAATTCCAAAGAATTTTTGTCAACCTACTTGGCTAAGTACAATTGAAAAAAATCCCTCTTGTCACAAATATAATTTAGTAAATAAATTATCCCAATAGTTTCTACGCCAAGACATATGAAGGAGGTTATCTCGACAGAGCCATGCAACATATTTGTGGATTTTATTACTTGGTAGTTCATACATAGTTGAATGTTCAAACCTAAACACATCAAACAGTGAAGGAATTTTTTTTTAATGCACAGAACTGAAAACAGTACATATCACAAAGCTACGATGATCTTTCACAAAGCTACGACAATCTTGGCGTTGAAGATGCTTGGATAGCTGCAATTAAATGCAGAAATGGTAACATCAAACCTCCTAACAATTTTTTTTGTGATGCTTGATGTTGTTTAGTCCATGGCATGTTGTGACTTCTTGCACCTCCTGATAAAAAATAAATTAAGAATAAATTTAGTTTTAGATATACCAATATGTTATATGTTATTAAGATGACTACTGCAATTCTAAAGTTGGCATAGAAGGTACCGATATGTTTTAGTTATTTTTCTTGAAGTCGAAAATGTGTGGGTTATTTATTTCTTAGTTGTTGGGCCTGAAATTAAACACTGCTCAACCCCCGTTAATTTCAGAAATATGTCCTACAGATAAACAACATGTAATACGAAGTTAGAATTGCCAAGAAGTATATAGTTTGTATTTAATTAAACATGTTGTTTTACAATGCATTTCCTGCAAACATTCTAGTTATTAAATTTATAAACTAAGTTTCAACCATTTTTTATTGTTGTGTGTATGTGCATAATTACTCTTTACAGAGCACGGATTCATTTTAATAGTAAATATGGCTTTGTAAATGGTTTAACAAACTAATAAAAGAAGAGAAGATATTAAACTAACCATTTTGGAGATTGCAATCATTCCGTCGGCATGCCGACCTTCAACTTCCTTATCAAAGGCAATGACCGTTGCTAACATACTTGCATCTAATATTTGCAAGTTTAGACCATTAATGCACATAGGCAGAAGTTAAAGATGTAAGTGTAATATGATTTGCACATTCCAAACAGATGGACACTCTGCAAATAACATAGGATATATACAGAGCTCCAAGGATTCTTTGTATGTATCTTCAAAATAGTAGCAAAAGCTAAATACTTTTCCTCTCCATTCATTTTATGAATTAGTTTTTACTTAGCAATAGACGAAAGCAGGAAAAAATGTGACCTTGTGGCAGAAATATGTGCAAGTAAGTTTCAAAGTTATAAAAATTTGTGACAGTTATCATTTGATAGTTATAGCCAAAATCGTTGTTTGTTTACCACTTTGCATACCCTGCAGTTAGTATTCCTGATGGTTCTCGGTGGATTTGCAATTGTTGATTCTATAGTTTCGACTCAGTACATCCCTGCCCACCTTGGTTGTTATCAATCAAGTTAATTTTGGATGTTGATGATCCAGTAAATCTAAAAGAAAAGTTGTAGGATGGAAGATATCGCACGCAAAACACCACCCACATCTGTGAATAAGGAAGTTTAAATTCTAATGTACATGATCACAGATGACGTTTACTATGAATAGTTTATACCTGATAGCCGGGCCCTTTATGTAAGCTATTAGGGAGCACATTGTCCTCTACAATTCCAAATTTGTATCTCGATATTTATATCTGTAACCTTCGTAAATCCGAATATTGATATGTATGACTATCATCCATGACTCATTGATACCTTTGTACATACATTCTGAATCTTGTATATTGAATCTAGCGATGTCGTAAACTGCTTCTTCAGCAAAGGTGAAAATGAAAATGCTGGCAGAGATATAAGAATTTTTTCGATTTCTTGATTTATGGATTGTGTATATCCTCATCACATAGAATACTGCAATAAAATTCAGACAAATAGGAAACAAATCCAAATTTAGTTGTTATCATATCATAAGTTTATCGATTAATTTTCATCTTACCTTCATAAAAGACAGTTAGTTGATGATTTTTCTCTCCTCTATTGATGAATCTACCTGCAACCAAAATCAATAGCATGAAGAAAGAAGTGAGGGATCCAAATTAAATTTAGCGAATATTGTGCATGAAGATACCTATCGAAAGACCAACATCATGCATTCTCTGATTATCTAAAACCTATTTTAGTAACCATATGAGATCCAAATCATGCATAACTTACTTCAGTGGCCATATGAAATTTACCTATAAACTTTCACAGCACTAATTATTACATATACATATTATGTCATTTGTGTTTTTATGCGTTGCTTCAAATAAGTAAAAAAAGAAAAACAGTATGAATCAACTATTTGGGAGTATAAAAATAATAATGATATAAAGGTACTCAATGCAGTAAAAATTTAGAACACTTATGACTGCATTTACTTGCATTTCCAGCATACATAATTACACTAAATAAGTTTCTGCCTCTTCAAACAATCTTGGTAATTAATGTGTTACTCCAATCCCTTAATTACTAAATTGATACATCTTTAAATTCTCAATCGTTTTAGTACCAACTTATTAAATTTTGAGTAGGTCATCTCACACCTACAAATTTATTTCATATTATAGAAAATTCAGAAACTACATTGTATCAGCAACAAATGCAAAGTGCAAGTAGATTACATGTCTCCATCAAAGCTTTGGTCTACTATAAAACCTATCAACTTCATACATAATATTCTTAAAAATTATAAACAAATTAATGTCATTGAATAGTGGCCATATAAAACAAAATCAATGTTTAATTAGTGCTTAAGTTAAATCGTTGTTTATCATAGCAGTTAATAGGGAAGAAGAAAAATGAATTCTAAGTGTAAATATTGATATTGGATTAAGAATATTTATAAATCAATTTAAATATTACCAAATTAAATAGTAATAAGTGATTCACCACCAATCATACATGTATAAATTTAAATGCTACCAAATTGGACAAATTTTAATTATGCTCAAGTAAGAACATCGTGAACAAAACCATCAGAATCATTAATTAGTGTTCTCCACCGGTGAATAGTTGGTTGGAAAATTTTATGCTCAAATATATTGGATATCATTAATTAATTTTAATATGCTACTGTTGTTGCCCAGTAGACATTGGTTGGAAAATTTTATCCTCAAATAGATTGGATATCAAGGTCAACTAAATAAATTCCATTTTGAAACATATGTAACAAAACCGTTGAAATGTAGCCTAATAAAATCTCAAATTATACTAACTTGCTGTTACTTTAATCCAATTAAATGCATGCAATAACACTATGGCTTCAAAGAATAAAAGGCATAACTACCTACAATTTGTACTCAAGTCTAAAACCATAACCTATGCTTGACTTAATACCATGAAAAGCTGGATTTTCAGTGATTTTCAAGGCAGTCCACTACGTGATTTACAAATATACACACTTCACGTTACCTTCTGTATTGAAAAAAATCATGAGATAAACAATGGATTACAAAATTTGACTTAAAAACAACCGAATTTAAAGTCGAGAGTAAAATGATTGGGACTTTAACTTCTCAAGCCAATGTGAGTGCAATATGGTTAAACTGCTATGATTAATGGAGCAGAAATTAAATTTTAATCAAATAAACTTATCGTTAGAAAAAAAACATAATCTACTGAATTTTATCCCACTTGCTCCTTGATCATCAGAAATACAGAAAAAGAAAGAAAAAAAGGGGAAAAGAGGAAAAAAATGATAGGATTCTATCATTTATCATGGTAAGTTAGAAAAATTAAGCAAGGCGATGAAGATTTTTCGCAATTTCTACTATATAATCATTCGGGAGAATATAATAACAAATTTCATGAAAGAACATTGTAACATATCAATGATATAATAATATAGTATTAAGTGTGATGAGATCAAGGAAATGACTAATATATGCGATAAGAAGTAGACTAATATGAGAATCTACAAATACTATCTTTAACCATAGAAAACAAATTAAATAAGCATTATTAAAACAAATAAAGTACATGTGCTATCTCAAATAATATATCCTACTTCATCAATTTTCTTGAGAAATTTCAATGTTATGCATCACCGTTCTTTCATATTCTATATTAATAACCTTTTACCACTTCTGCTAATGAAGCAAAAATGATACAACAACTTATTTTCAATGCAATAAACTACCGAGTATGTGTTTATAGACAATCTGCTTTGATGTATTAAACTGCTCGTAACAACTTATCTAATCCCAAGTTCAAGATGTTGGTCTGCAATGATCAACACTTATGGAGTTATTTTTGCTATCCCCGAGCTTATACAAGGAGGACTTTTCTCTGATTCTGGTACTTTTTTATGTTTACTGAGTTAATATTATATAGCAATTAATACTCTTAAGGGTTTAATCTTCAATGTTAAATTAAAAGCAGTACTCAACATTGATATTGAAAAGTAACACAGAGTAATTAAACTCCAAGCTACAAAAAAAGACTAATACAAATGTGGTTGCAGAATCAAGTTGCAGAAGATTCAAATCTAATGGTGATGTAAATTCAGCCGAAGGGGTTACCTTAAGATTTTCAAAGAACTACGATGCACGACCAATGATCATCGGAAAAAGAAGGAAGCTTAAAGGATCTGATACACAACATGATTTTGGAAACTAACTGCAGAAGATTTGATGTGAAAGTAGCGATCAACGTTTAAGGTTTGGAATGGTGGGGCGAGCATCATCGAGATGAGGCAAGCATCATCGAGATGAGGCGAGCGTCGTCGAAGGTGAGGTGAGAGTCGCTGTGGTCATGCTAGGGTTGTCGTAGATGAGGTGAGCGTCACTGGTTTAATTTGGGAAATATAGGATTAGGTTTTAGGATTTTGACAAAGGAGGTTGGATTTGATAACCGAACATGTCTTCTTAAGAACGGTCGAAGTATGGTGGGACTAAGGGTATTTTGGATAATTCAAAACGACACGGTTGATTTCAATTTATGGAATTATCATTATTAGTAGTAAAGTTGCTGTAGATGGATTACATATGTTCATGTTAGTTTTAGATATCTTTGAAATGAATACCCTATTTATTGACATCCAAATGCCTTGAAAATTAAGTATAGGTCAGAAATGATATTTTAGAGATGGGTTTTGATTTTCATAATCTTTTGAATTAACATGGATTTATATCAATTTTCTAGTGAAGGAAATTATTTATTGGGTTATAAATTATTTTCGCCTAAAATAATAATTATTTGGGGTTGAAATTTATATATGTTAGGCAAAATATTGAAATAGATTTTTTAGGATTTTTCCAAATTTTTCCTAAGTGTTTTGATGAATATATAAAATTATTTAAGGTATGGGACTTAAATGTTTTATATATTTAATTAATGAAAGGTGCATTTTGTTAAATAAAATGATTATTTAAGTTTAAAAATACTGGCAGCGCATTTCTGAAAAGTAATTGTTAACCGATGAAATTTTGACAAATAAAGGCAGGTTAGTTGAAAAGATTTGCTTTTTAAATTAAAGCAAAGAAATCGCATTTTTTTACATGTTTCAGCCTTTACGGCAATAAACCTTCTGGCCCAGACCTTTCGACATGGTCAAGAGGTTCGAAGATTTCGACAATGTCAAACCAGTACATATGATATCAAGCTACTTGGAACGTAATAAATTAGAAAGAGTTGAAGGCTTCTAAGTCGAAGGGTTGATGGCCAAAGAGGTTGGGGTATGTTTTTTTTGTAAACCAAAAGCTTTCACCTCCTTTGCATTCGAATAAGAGCTTTCAAATTAGTTGCTTTCGACCAGGTCAAATGTTTAAAGTAAGGGTTTTAAATCTTTCGACATAGTCGAAAGGTTACTACTGTTTTAGCACTATTCTATTTTGTAAACTTTCGACACGTTAGAAGGGTTACTGCCGCTTTATAAATGTTTTGTTCTGAACCTTTCGACAAAAACGAAAGGTTTACTTGTTTTAAAAACTAGTCGCTTCTCCATGCTTTCGAAAGGAAGATTTCGACTTAGGTGATTTACCCTTGTTTTATAAATGAAATTATAACATAAAGCTTTCGAAATTATTGTTTTATAGTATACGTTTAAAGCTTTCGAAGCAGAGCTTTCAACAAATTCGAAAGGTTGCTTCCAATGATTTCGAAAGTTTTGGTTCAATGGTTTTGAAAGGTTTATTGAATGATTTCGAAAGGTTTTAGTTGAATGGTTTTGAAAGGTTTAGTTCAATGGCTTTGAAAGGTTTATTGAATGGTTTCAAAAGGTTTTTGTTGAATGATTTCGAAAGGTTTAAATTCAATAGTTTCGAAAGCTTTTGGTGAATGACTTCAAAAGGTTTAAGTGAATGATTTCGAAAGGTTTGATGATTGACTTTGAAAGGTTTAAGTGAACGATTTCGAAAGGTTTGATGATTGACCTCGAAAAGTTTAAGTGAATGATTTAGAAAAGTTTGACGATTGACTTCGAAAGGTTCAAGTGAATGATTTCGAAAGGTTTGACGATTGACTTCGAAAGGTTTTAGTGAATGATTTCGAAAGGTTTGAGATAGAAGGTTTTCCAAAGTTCTTCTAAGGCAATTTTTAAAGTGATTTTAAAGAAGGATGTCTAAAGTTTTATTGTTTTTGAAAGGTTTGATTTCGAAAGGTTTGAAGTTTGATTTTGAAAGAGATGATTTCAAAAGTATAGAAAGAGGTTCTTTCAAATGGTTAAATGTTTTCATCAACTAAAGTTTGAGTAAAGAGTGTGTGTGTGTGTGTGTGTATAACATGGTGATATGATTTCGAGCAAAGTATAAAGAATATATACTTTTCCTTATTTAAATTTGATTTAATGGTTTTAAATCACTTTAAAAATGTTTTCAAGGAAAATTTATGGGAGGGGATCCTTAAGTGAAAATGACTCAGATATTAGAATCCCAAATGGGACTAGTATGGGGTCGCGCCCTATATGTTAGCTAATAACCCTAGCTAATTGTTGTCCTAAATTCCAGTGTGTAGGGCTTTGTCACAAGTAGACTAAAATTACGGTTATACACCGAAAGGAATATATGTTTGTATACAGATAGGTTGTTGGTGAGCCTGAAAAACCTTTAGGATTGGAAAGACCTAGGAGATGATTAAGTTAGAGACAGACCATCCAGATGTTAAGTATTTAACAGATAGTTAAGGACAGACCGTCCAGATGGGAAACGATTAACAGATAGTTAAGGATAGATAATCCAGAAAAAGAATATCTAATAGTTGTTAGGTTAATTTTTCTTATATGGTTTGGTACGCTCGTGTCAGCCAAAGGTTAAAAGTTATCCAAACAAAACTTGTGTGTTTGAATAGATAGTTCATTATTACCTAATATTTATGTATGGTTACATAATGATTGCTTTACAGTATTTTAACCATTGTGGATGCAGGAGCACGGTATATGGTTTTATGAAAGGTTTTGCAGAGATATGTTTTAAAAGTGTGTTAGTAAGGGGAAACCCGTTCTACTAAGCGGCATGGTCTCACTTAACATAATTGTTCCGGGATGTATAATATTATTCATACCAGGCTTTATGTCTGGCTCGAAGTTTATATTTTCCTATTAAACTCTTAAGTGCTTAAAATTAATTTGAGTAGCCTGAGTTGTTAATGTTCTTTTTTAGGTTAAGTAGGATAACAAATAAGGCTACCAGAGGCATGCAAAAGGCAAACGGTTAGCTATTTAAGAGTTGTAGTTTTATGTTTTTTGTATTTCCGTTGTGTTTGTATTAAGTCTGTTATGTTTATATGACTCTGATCATCCAAGGGGGTATCTTCATATACCACTTTTGGCGTATTTTGTATTAAGTATATGTTATTTGTGCTTGGGAACGTATTGGGATTATGTAAGTTGAATATGGAACATCTGTTTTAAATGTAATGAAGTAAAAAGTTGTTTTGGAATCTGTGTTTTGTTTCACATTAAAGTGCTTCTGATATTATGGATACCATAAACATAGTCGTATTTAGTCGTTGGACGCTAATAATAGATGACTGCAGCATCTGTAGTGCTTAGTTTTGGGCCTCTAGATAGAGGATGTTACAGCTTGGTGTCAGAGCATGGTTTATGAAATACTTTAACTAAAAATAATTTTTGAAAACATAATCCTTATAAATTAGAGTTAAGATCGGGGTATGGGATAACGTTATATAACGTACTTGTATTTTCTATGTATATAAGTATACGCTATCTATCTAGACTCCTATCTTAGTTAGGTTATTTATCTATATCTCATGAGGTTTGAATACAGATATGGAGGAAAGAAGAGGCAGAGTAAATCTGGAAGGAGGTAGCACCACCACTAAAGGAAATACCCGATAAAATACTATGAGAGGTCCCGATCGGGTACAAGTTGAAATTGTTGGTGCAGGAGTTCCCCAAATAGACATAGGAGTAATATATCAGTTCTTTGTAAACATGATGCAAGCTGGAACAGCAGCCAGAGTTATCGGAGGTAATGCTACTGGAGGTAGAGCTCAGGATATTTCGATGGTCAATGAGTATGCTAACTTGAGTAGGGATTACATCTGGCTTGGAGGACAACCATTTATTGGTACTGAAGATGCGATCGAGGTGGAAAATTGGTTGCTGCATTGCTAGAGAATTTTTGCAAAATTAGGATTGATTGATGCTTAGAAGAGGAGATTGGCTTCGAGGCAGCTGCAAGGAGCTCCTCTATTCTGGTGGAATACGGTTACTGCTGGAATTGATGAGGAAACCATAACTTGGAAGGAATTTAGGAGAAGTTTTTTAGAAAGATTTATGTCTGTAATGGCGCAGTCGGCAATGGTGAGGAAGTTTGTAGAGTCGGAACAAGGAGATATGTCTGTCTTGGAGTATGCGAGGAAGTTTGACGAGTTGGCCCAATACGGGTATGCTTTTGTAGACACTGTGATCCGGAAGAATGAAAATTTTATAAGAGACTTGAGGCCAGTGTTGATAAGTGCCACTTTGTCGCATTTGAGAGAACCTAGTGATGTAGTGGTTGAAACGGCAGTAAGGCAAGAAGAAGCGTTGGCTTGCTTGAGGAGGAAGATGAAGGAGGCCCAAATGGGATAGGAAAAGAAAAGGAAGTTTTTCGAGAAAAAGAATGCTAAAAAAGAGGGATCATAGAAGAAAGGAAAAGCTTAAGTGGTTTGCTACAAAGGCGAAAAGAAGGGACGCTATGATAATGAGTGTCGAACCGATAAAGGATGAACCGGTAAAGGAAAAGGAAAAGAGGCTGGTGGAAAGAAGAATGTTAGACGCTTTAATTGTGATCGGATCGGTCGTTACAAGAACAAGTGCCCAGAGCCTGCAGGAGAAGGAAGGGGGAAAGTTTATGCTTTGGAGCCCACAACCTCAATGTCGGTTGTGCAGGACAAAGGGAAGGCTATTTTGGGAGGCTCGTTGCAAATTCACGGTATGTGTGTTAACGTTCTATTTGATACTGGAGCGTCTCATTCTTTTATTTCTCGATGTTTGGTAGATAGGCTTAACCTAGAACCCTCATACTTAGTTACTTTCTTAAGGGTTGGAAATCTGATAGGAGGGTATGCAACACTTGAGGTGAGGTGTGACCATTTAGAATTTGATTTACCAGGCCATATTTTTATTGCTGTTTGCATGTGTTTGACTTTGTGGGATTTGGGATTATCCTTGGGATGGATTGGTTAAGTAAATATGATGCTAGGATATTTTCAATGATAGTAAAATAACACTTAGTCTCTTGGATTGTAGTGATCAGATAGTTGATACCATAGAGAACCCTAGTTGTGAAGTGAATGCTTTATTAGGTATTAAGGAGTTGGAGGATTAGTTGCATCAAGTCTTTGTAGTTAGAGAATTTGTTGATAAATATGAGCCGGTAGTTGGACTACCACCGAAACAAGCCATAGAGTTTCGGATTGATTTGGTACCTAAAGCAGAGCCGGTGAGTAAGCCGCAGAGCAGGATGACACCCACTGAGATGAGAGAGTTGAAGGTGCTGTTGGTGAATTTGGAAGGCAAAAGTTTTATCCGACCAAGTAGTTTACCATAGGGGGCTGACGTAGTGTTTGTAAAGAAGCCGGACGGATCATTGAGGTTATGTATCGATTATCGTAAGTTGAATGAGAAGACAATAAAGAACCAATATCCACTGCCGAGAATTGACGATTTGTTCGATCAGTTAAGTGGAGCCAAGGTATTCTCTCGGCTGGATTTGGTGATGGAATTTCATCAGCTTAGATTGGCAGAGGAAGTATTCCTTTGATGGAATTTCGGACAACGTATGGATCGTACGAATTTTTAGTTATGTCGTTCGGACTAACTAATGCACTGGCATTCTTTGTGGATCTGATGAATAGAATTTTCCGAGATCACTTGGATATATTTGTGTTGTTCTTCATAGATGATATTTTGATACACTCTAAGGATGTGAAGGAGCATGAAGGTCATCTTAGAGTTGTGCTCGAAACATTGAGGAAGAGCATCAGTTGAAGGCAAAATTTTCGAAGTGTCATTTTTGAAAGAAGGAAGTGAAGTTCTTTGGTCATGCCGTCTTAGAGAAAGGGTTGTATGTAGATCCAACTTAGATTGAGGCAGTAAAATAATTGGAAAAGACCCGAGACGGTGACCGAGATTAAGGGTTTTCTTGGATTGGTTGGATATTGTCGGAGGTTTATAAAGGATTTTTCGCAAAGAGCTGCATCGATGACTAAGCTCATGTGAAAAGATGTGAAGTTCGTATGAACTGATAAGTGTGAGAAAGCATTCTAGAGCTTGGAACATTATTGACCCATGCACCGATATTAGAGGTCCAAAGGGGAATGAAGATTTACTTGTTTATACTAATGTGTGTGGAACTGGATATGGAGCTGTGTTGATGCACAAAGGTAAAGTGATTGCTTATGCTTCTAGACAGCTCAGACCACATGAAGTTAGGTGTCCAACGCATGACTTGGAGTTGGCTACCGTTATATTTGCTTTGAAGGTGTGGAAACATTATCTTTCGGGAGAGCGATTTGAGCTTTATACTGATCATAAGTCATTGAAGTACTTGTTCTATCAGAAGGAGCTGAACATGAGATAGCAGAGATGGTTGGGGTTTATTGTTGCTTATGATTTTTGAATTGAGCACACACCCGGAAAAGGAAACAAGGTGGTGGATAAACTCAGCCGGAAACATCAGAATGCGGTATTGGCTATGATAGCAGAATGGAAAGATTTAGAAGTTGTTTGTACCAAAATTAGGCACAACACTCTTCGGACGTATTTGAAGATAGAATATAAATGAAAATTAAAGTTAATCTGACAAACATGCCAAAAACAGACAAACAAAAGTATAAGAACACAGAGATTTAGAGTGTTTTCGGCGTTGTAGCCTACGTCCAATATAAAAAGTTTATGGTATTATTGAAAATTCTCGCTGGTTACAATTGATTACAACCGTGCACTCAAGACACAATGGAGATTTTGGCAGAGTATCAGCATAGAAGAGTCCAGAATCCCTTTCTGAAGGCCTGGGACAGCTATTTATAGATGTAGCCAGAAAATATCTGGCTCAAATTTCAGCAGACTCCTTCTCTCACGTGGGTGGGCCTACCAGTCGATCCGAGGTTGGTTGGGATCGATCATGATCGATATGCACTCATTTCTTATCGCTCCAAAACACAACCATTTGGACCATGATCGATCATGGACATTATTGAGGTGGTACGCAAGCTCCTATGAAAATTTGGTGGCATTTGGACTTATAGGTTTTTGGTTATGACTGATCCAATTTTTCATTTTCGAAGTATTTTGGAGCTTGTACCGATATAATTCATATCGATTGTTTCGTGTCACTTCTAGTTCGCATCGATCTAGTGACATGGAACTATATTTTAGGATCGATCCACTTGTCATGTCGAGTGACCGAGTCTTCCACTTGAATGTGCTCTCTTCATATCGATCCAGTGCCACTCCATTCGTACTGATACCATCAACTTCATTTCGTATCGATAGAAGATGTTACTTCGTATCGATCATTCGATGACTCATTCGTATCGATTGTTGGTCGAACTATGCAGATAGAATCGACACAAAGTAGCTTTAGTTCATGGATACGAAACGTAGTAAATGCGATGGATACGAAATGAAGAAGCAAGGCAGATATGAAGTAGTGCAGGCGTGATGGATATGAACCGATAGCCGCTTGATGGATACGAAGGAGGTTTTCTGAAGAGGTGGATACGAACTTGTATGGATACGAATGATGTTGATTTCCTAGACCTTAATCGATCAATATTTTGTGCATACGAACTTCGATTGACCTGAAATTTGAAACGTTGGCTTCCGTAGCTTTTCTTTTCGTATCGCGTCGATTGTAGATCAATCAGGACTCGGAAAAAATTTAACAGTATCCACAGTCGACCTATGTGTAACCGATCTTCGAGGACGATCAGTCTTTGGTTTCTAGTCAATTTCTTGGTGTTACGGCATTGCCAAAAGGTGGGATAACATTTTCACCCCAAATTACGTCTTGTGTGAACATGACGTGCTTTGAAAAGCTACGACCTTTGGTCTGAAAAAATCTATCTGATTCGATGAGTAGTCTCCTCTTCGTCAAAAGATATAACCTTTGATTGATTCCCAGTAATATAAATACTAAATTGTTGACTGCCAATGGTTGCACAGTGCATTTTCGTAACTAAGTGTCAAGTGTTAGCAATCTGTAGTTCATCGTTGTACTTATCACCAAGCGAGCATTCAATTCCTGTGAATTTTGAAAATTGAATGTTAGTTCATCATGCATGAACGAGTGTTAACCTGACTCCCATCAACGTTTGCAAGTTCACAAGTCGTCGTCAAGTTTTTTTATCGAGTTCCGTATCGATCCTCTCTTGGATCGATTTGAGGGGTTGAAATATTATCTTCGCATCGACGATGATCGATACGTATCGGTTAGCCTTTTAAAACATTTCCTATTGATAGATATGAATTTCTGTGGGCTTCAAAGCAGTGGATACGAATCTGTCTCCTCATATCGATAGATGCTTGATAAGTACAAACAATCCAAGCGGTCTTCATAGCACCGTTCATAATGAAGGATTGATGGATACGAATTGCTATGTCCAGGATCAATGGCTAATGGATACGAATAGGTCATTTCGTATCAATTGGAGGAGGAACTGTCTTTCACCGGTCAAAACAACTGGGAAACGAATCGACAATTGATTTGGGCCGAGCCGTATATAAAGGCTTTTGTACTTAAGAAATTCTTTCACTTGCTCATTTTTCCTTCAACCATTCGTATCGATTGCAAAGCCAAGAAAGCTGCTCTTGTTTGTGAATCAAATCGAACTCTAATTCCTCAAACTAATTGCCGAGATTAGGTACATTATCGACCAAACTTAATCATAAAACGATGAGATTCGAATCTTTCATGCCATTTCATTTGCATTCATGGTCGAGATTGGTGAAGAGGAGGCCAGAGATAGGCCAGAGCAAGGTCGAGGATGAAGGAGATGGCATCTAAGTGGTTTTAGAGAAGATGAAGTGTGGGGATACGAAGAAAATGCTTGTATCGATCTGGGATAAAGAGAGGAATCACATCGATATGGTCATAGCAAAACTTCATATTGAACGAACGAAGTGTTTCGTATTGGTTGGTGGTGGACTCTTCGTGTCGATCAATCAGTGGTGGCGTTCGTATCGATCCGGAGCAATCGATACGATATCCAATTTTCCACGATCGATACGAAGCAAGGATTTAGCATCTATATGAAACACTTTTGGGCAATGGATACGCAGTACCGTTCCATGATTGATACAAATCAATGCTTCCTATGACCGATACGAACCATGCTATTGGTGATTGATACGAAATGATTTTATAGTTGATCGATACGAAGTGCTTCCTCCTCGATCGGTACGAATGATCCATTTGAGGATCGATCCAAGCTTGAACTTGATGGAGACGAAACATAGCATGAACTCCAATGAGCTTCTGCCCTGCATAATTGGACTTAACTATTTCACTGCATATTTGACTGCCTTTTGAAGCTTGCCGATGGAACTATAACTTGACAAAAATTTGACGAACTTTAACATGGATTGGTCTCCGAAGTCTGATTGGCACGGTTGTGACGGTCAACGATGACGGTCACTCCAGTTGAATATCGAAGTCTTGTCATTCGAACATCTTTTAAGTTTCGTAGAATCTCTTAAGTAATATGTAGCATTGCATTGCACAACAGATTCACGCACTTCACACCAATGGAAACATGGGTTTATTGTCGTCTAACGATCATTTTTGCTAAGTTGAATGGCTATGGAACACTGGTTTATTGTTAGTCCTGCTCCTGATGAGCTACTAAGAGCAGTTTTCATCGTGCATCCGCAAGATTCTGTTCCCTCCAATATATTTGAAGACATGTTGGGCAGGATTTGTTCAAGGCGTGGATTGTCAAGGGATAATGTCTTATTGCCAGGGGCTGAAGATAGAGCACATACTCCCCCCGGAAGGATACACGACCTACAATAGATTTTCGTGGGTAGCTGGGACACTTCCTCTATTTAATCAATACATCGGAGAAGTGTTGTTCTATTTAAAGATCGCCCCATCGCAGCTGCACCCGAATGGTTATGCTTTGTTGAATAGCTTATTCATCGTCTTCATGGAGCATCTCTTTCGACCCCCAACTTTAGAATAAGTCAGATACTTGTTCAATATAAAAGGCCGAGAAGATAATCCTTTCTTCACTTTCTAAGAAGCAGTAAGGAACTCTCAAGTCGTGATCAAGGCCTGGACCAAGCTTAATTATTTTAAGACCAAATGGTTCTTCGTTAGGTGCCCACCGGGGTTCGCCAGACGATGGCTAGTCAGACGTAAGTGCTTCAACTTCTATGCCGATTAACTGGATAATAGTACTCGATTTTAGAGTTTTAACACTTCTTTTCTTTCACAGCTTCGATTCTGCTGCCCGAAGGGGCTCAGTTTAAGGAGATTGTAAGAGTTCTTCGAGAGGTGCCTACTGAGTGCAGAGAGATCATTGAGGTCCTTACTGATGAAAATATAAGGGCCATCGGGCTATTCGATAAAGGTCAAATGTGACGACCCGTCTTTCAATACCCAGATAGACGTATCATCAATAAGAAAAGAAAGAGATAGAAATAGAAAAGATAGAAAGAAAAGAATAACAATCATCAGAATCTCATAGCGGAAACGAACAAAGTATAATATTTCACATATCCATTACATAGTTTACATATCAGAGTACACAAAATAATACGACTTCATTACCTCTGACATTTAAAAGTCTACCAACCCATACAACCCAAAATACAACATCAAAAGTCACGACAGCGGATAGAGATAGATAAGTACGTCTGGACTCCAGCTCCAGCTCCAGCTTCCAAAACATTTGCTAATCCCAACCTAATCACTTGGCTACTCATAAAAATTTGAGTACCCAATAGTTTATGAAAAACAAAATAAACTCCGGGTCAGACATGGGTCTGGTGTGAGTAAATAAGTTAAAGTTGTTTAACTTTAAAATTATTTGAAAACAAAAGGTATCACGTAAGACTCTCCATAAATAAATACGGGTAAGTTTTTACCTTACGCTAACCAAAACATTTGATAGGAAATCCAGTGATATTATAATAGGGTCTAGGGTTTTCAAGTAAACTAGAAAATAGCAGAAATTGTTACATTTATTAAATTCCAGCTTACACAGGTATACAATCAAATCTGAGGGCGCTTATTGGATAATGAGTTTCCATCTATGGCAGGGCTACTGGGGTACCGCCCGCCACAGTACGGGGACTAGATCACTGTACCGAGGACCACTCCCGATCCCCTACAACACAAGGCCGGAACCATCCCTTAATGGGCAGTCCCGAACAAGACAACCCTGCAGTTGTGGCCAACAACTGCCCACATAGCCGAAATAATAAGGGACTTCTAGACAGGGGAAAATCTCGTCCTACTTGGGCATGACCCACTTAGCCTCATTGCACCTCCCTTGTTTTAGCCATTCCTGGTTGATGATGCTTGAGGCTACAATTACCTTTAGAGAACACATCTCTTAGAATGCTCATCGTCCACCTGATGATGTTCTGAAAGCATTCAATCCATACAAGTTCGTTCCGGGTTCGAACGAAACCGAAGGCATTATCTCGTTACACTCATTTTGGAATCACCCTCAGAGTTAACGACAATAACCCTTGCACTCTAAAACCTCCATCTCGATCTTCACTTTGAGATGTCACGACCTAACGTTTTATTTGGATCGATGTGGTTTTCGAAAAATCAAATTTGATTCCCGACCCCGGTCTCATCGAAATCCAAACGTGTCTTAAAGGTCAAGTTGTTTAAAAGATTTAAACAATTCAATTCAGTTTAAACATAGCATCCACGGAGTATTATCCACAGATAATAACCAATATCTATCACAGATATATACACAATATCTCATCATAGAATATCTCAGCTATCATCCAACAAATATCAACCAAATCCAGATATTCTATTCAAAACAATCATCCATAAGCAAGCACATTTCTAATTCATATTACAATTAATTTAATTAATTCAAATTAAATTAATTACTTAAGAATTAATCACTTTATCTTGCTTAACCAATCAATCAATTAATTAATCATTTCTTAATTAACCCCATTATCAATTAATTAATCTTTAATTAATTAATAATCCTTTAATTATAAATCAATTAATTATTCTAATTATCCATTTCTAAACTTGATTAAAAATTAATCATTCCTTAATTGGTCATTAATTAACCCTTAATCTACAATTAATTAATCTTAATTAATTACTTAATTAATTTATCTTATTTACTTAATTAATTATAATTAACTAACCTTATTTTTTTAATTAACTAAGTCTTGACCACCAAATAATTAACTATTAATCATAAATTAGTTAATGTTTAATTACTTTATTTATTAACCTTAATCAATTAATTAATTAATTCTTAATCACTAATTAATCACTAATCACTTAATTAATTAGTTACTAATCACTTATTAATTAATCTTTAATTATTTAATCAATTATTATTTTATTTAATTCTTAATTATCCATTTATTAATCTACAATTAATTAATTAAACTTAATAAATTAATTAATCTAAAATTATTAATTAATTTAACCTTAATTACTTTATTAATTAAAGTAAACTTTAATTCTAAAACTTAATTAATTTTCGAAACAAAACAATTTAATTAATTACTTAAAAATTATTACATAATTTAAAACATTCCAATTTGTTTTGAAGACTTAATTACATTTAAAAGTTAAATTAAATGAATATAAAAAAAATCATCTTAAACTTAACTATCAAATTATAAAATATTTTGAATTAAAAACAATATTTAACATTTCATAAAGTAGTTGAAATAAATTTTAAAGTTTAAACTTAAAACAAATTTGAAAACTTAAACAAGTTTGAAAGCTTCAACATCGCTTGCCTTTTTGTTTGACCCGACCAAAACTCAAGACAAACACAAAAACCAAACCCCTAATTTTCTCTTCATTCTCTTCTTTAGTTTATTTGAATACTAACCCCAAACAAAATACTGGAAAGAAACAACATGGAAACCCAGACACGAGCAATATTACCCCGAGCCCTACACGAGCCAAATACCAATCAACTCTTACGTTGCTTCGAGTCACCCAACCCCAACACTCACTGACACGATCGTTGACACGTGCACGTGCAAGTCGCACCGACGCCGTCGCCACCATCCATGACACCACGTGCAGACCCCACATCGACCATCGACACGTCTTCGGCCTTCAATCATCAATTACGCGAGCTAAATCAAAATTGAGACAGTCACACCATTTCTAGAACCAATCCCTCATCAGAAAATTCACCGTAACCCTCAACCTCGTTCATCATTCACCACACGACCTCGGTCACATCACCACAAAGCCTCGACGCAACTATACCCAAGAGCACTCGCGACTCGATCCACTCAAACATTCACAGTCACGAAATTTTCGAGCTCGACCAAACGCAGAACAAAAACCCTAGAATCTCAAATTCCAAACTCCCTGATGATTGATTAACACTTCCACTATTTTTCTCGGATTAATCCATCTCCATTACAACTTCAATCCCAAGCTCGACCCTTAGAAATTTCTCAATCTCCCAATTTTTCCCAGAGACCAATTTCTGGTCATCAGCCAAATACTTCTTCCATTCAAAATTTAAAATTCTGATTTTTATCTTAAAAACCATGTTATACAAAGTAGATTCAAGATGTAAAATTGATTCAACAAAATTCAATACATGATTTTATCATTTTATTAAAATTTTCACAGTATCACCCTGATACAGAAGATTCTCAACAAATTCTTTTTGAAAAAAATTTAAACCTTAATTCATGTTTAATAAACCTACTGCATTGAAGATTCAGACCTAACAATGATTTGTTAAGTAAAATTTGAAATTCTTGTTTAAATTTACTCTGTATCTTGAAATTATAGAGAAGCATCCAATAGATTGAACATGCACGGTTTTAAAACAATATAAATACCAAGATTTCATCTATATATTTATACATGCAAGACATTCACTAGCACAAAAATTTCACATGCACAAATTTACTTTACTCAAATTTTTTGATTAAAATTTACTCACCTGAATTATTGTTAAGCAGTGACCAAAATTGAATCTTGGAAAAAGAAATGACTACAGTTTTTCTTGATGATGTTGCTTCAATCTTTAATTAATCAGCACTTAATGGAAGAGCATTGAATTTTGCTTCCAGAAATTTGATTTCTTTTTTCTTTTTTCTTTACAGGAACTTGATTTTGTGGATTTTTGCTTTAAATTCTGTTTTGCAGATTTTCTGTAATTTGTATTGCAGTGTTTGAGATTTTGAAAAGAGGCTTGAATTTGATTAATTTTGATTAAAAGTGTGAGGATTTGAAGAATTTTCAGATTTTAAGATGAAGGAGTGATTTTTTTTCTTTGATTTACAAAATGAGGATGGAAAAAGATAAAGAAAGAATATGAAGTGGCTTTTTATAGAAATAGTTTTGTTTTATAAAAATTAACGAAGAAAAATAAATAAAATTATGACACTTGTCATTATACCTTGCTAACTTCTTAACACATGTTATAAGTGTGTTTTAAATTTTAACAAGTGTAATTTTCATGCAAAAAGGATTTTAAAATGTTTTTATTAATTAATTTTCTAAATTTAAATACATTTTCAATTCATATAAATCAATTCTTCTTAAAGAAATAAATATAAATCAAATTTTATATTCTAAATAAAATCATAGAAATACATCATTAAAATCAAAGTATAATATAAATAACTCTATTATGAAATTCAACTTAACAATTTAAATTCAAATTCAATTTCAAATTCAATTTAACAATCAAATTTGATATAAATAATATTTTAACAAATCCATTTCCCTTTTGTATACATAAATTTTAATTAAAATCAATATACATTTACAATCCATTCATTATTATTGTTTAAAATAAAAAAATTATCAATTTAAATTAATTAATTTAAAAAATTATCACATTTAAATTGGGTTTGAAATTTCGGAATATCACATTCCTCCCCCCTTAAAATAATTTCGTCCCTGAAATTTAAATAAAAGATAATCCAAAAAAATTCATTTTATTCAACGATTCAAGCATACATATCATCCATACATAAGAAATCAACAAACAAAACATCCAAACAACAATACATCCAATACAAACACCACTAGCTATCTGGACACATATCCGGATAAGCCTTCCTAAAACTATCCAGAGTCTCCCGGGTACAATCTCTGGGATCCTCCCTCCACTGGACTTTAACGAGCTTCACTATCTTGCTTCTGAGTTGCCTCCCGTCTTGATCAACAATTCGAACAGGATGTCTGACAACTGATAAGTCCGGCTCAACCTCCAAGTCTTCCTGCACAGCTGGTTCCACAATAAGAGATGGATGGTGCACATATTTACATAGATGAGATACGTGGAAAACATTGTGAATTCCAGCCATCCGGGCTGGCAATTCAATCCTGTATGCTACGGCACCAATCCTCTCGAGCACTCGGAACGGACCAATATATCTTGGGACGAGTTTCCCTGTCTTCCCAAATCTTACTGCTCCTTTAACAGGGGAAACTTTGACAAAGACTAAATCACCAATCTCGAACTCCAATTGTCTTCGTCTTTTATCTGCATATTTCTTTTGACGATCCTGAGCAGCTCTCATCCTTTTCTTCATAAGCTCAACTTTAGCAGATGCTTCACGGATCAGATTTAGTCCAAGCACAAGACGGTCTTTCGACTCTATCCAACAAGCTGGGGATCTACACGGTCTTCCATAAAGTGCTTCATAAGGAGCCATCTAGATACTTGCTTGGTAACTGTTATTATAAGAGAATTCCACTAGATGTAGATGGTCTTCCCATGTTCCACCAAAATCCAATACATAGGCTCTCAGCATATCTTCTAGAATTCGATTTAGCCTCTCCGTATGCCCATCTTTTTGGGGATGATATGCTCTACTCAATCTCAAACTTGTTCCCATAGCTGATTGCAAAGCCTCCCAGAATTTGCTGGTGAAGATAGGATCTCGATCACTTACAATACTGACTGGAACACCATGAAATCTGACTATCTCTTTCAAGAAGATTTCTTCCAGAGAAGCTGCAGTACGGGTTGCCTTAACTGGTATAAAATGGGCGCTTTTGGTTAGACGATCAACAATTACCCATATTCCTTCATTTCCCTTCTTAGTTCTAGGCAAACCGTCGATGAAGTCCATCGAAATCATCTCCCACTTTCACATTGGGATCTCCAAAGGTTGTAACAAACCGGTTGGCTTCTGCTGATCTCCTTTAACTTGCTGGCAGATAGCACAACTATTAACGAATCTAGCTACATCTCTCTTCATACTTGGCCACCAAAAAATCCTTCTCATATCCTTATACATCTTTGAGATTCCTGGATGGATATTTAATCTGGAGCGATGACTTTCTGACAACACCTCTTGTTTCAATCCATCCATATTCGGCACACATAGACGGCCATTAATTCTCAAAATTCCTTAATCGTCAATCTTGAAATCAGGATATTGTCCCACTTTGGTTCCTTGAATAATTTTTCTTAAAGTTTTATCCTCCATTTTCTTGTTTATGATTCTCTCCTGGAGAGACGGAACAACTTCCAAAAGAGAAAGAACTGCATTTCTGCTAAGTGCGTCAGCCACAGCGTTCGCCTTTCCCGGGGTATACGGAATATCCAAATCATATGATGCCAAGAACTCGACCCATCGCTGCTATCTTAGATTAAAATCTTTTTGAGAGAAAAGATATTTCAAGGGTTTGTGATCCATGAATAACTCAAACTTTTCTCCTAAAAGATTGTGCCTCCAGATCTTTAAAGCAAAAACAATGGCCAACAGCTCTAGGTCATGCGTAGCATAGTTCCTCTCATGTGGCTTCAATTGCCGACTCGCATACGCAATTACCCTACCATTTTGCATTAGCACAGCTCCCAAACCAATAATACAGGCATTAGTATACACTTCAAACTTGCTCTTCCTATCTGGAATAGCCAATACAGGAGCACTTGTCAATCTTGCCTTCAGATTCTGAAAAGCCTCCTCACATTCCGGTGTCCACTTGAATTTAGCTCCCTTCCTTGTCAGCTTTGTTAGGTGAGAAGAGATCTTGGAATAATCCCAAATAAACTTCCTGTAGTAACCGGCCAATCCCAGAAAACTGCGAACTTCTGTTGGTGTTAGAGGCTGCTTCCACTCTAAAATAGTCCCAAATTTAGCTGGATCTATAGAGATTCCCTCACCAGAAACAATATGGCTCAAAAATTTTACTTCCGATTTCCAAAAATGACATTTAGGGAACTTCGCCTTCAGCACATGCCTTCTCAGAGTTTCCAATACTATTCTCAAGTGCTTCTTGTGCTCTTCTTCCGACTTAGAATAAACCAAGATATCATCGATGAACACCAAAACAAACTCATTCAAAACATCTCTAAAGACTCGGTTCATCAGATCTACAAAGTAGGCAGGAGCTTTGGTTAACCCGAAAGGCATAACCAACCACTCATAAAAACAATTAGGTCCCCTAAATGAAGTTAAGGGAATCCTATCCTCAGCAACCCTTAACTGATGGAAGCCTGATGCTAGATCCAACTGAGAAAAGACTGAAGCTCCATGAAGCTGGTCGAAGAGATCATAAATACGAGGAAGATGATACTTATTCCGAATGGTCACTTTGTTCAATTCATGATAGTCTACACAGAACCTTAACGACCCATCCGACTTAGTGACAAATATTGCAGCAGAGCCCCAGCAAGAGAAACTGGGTCTAATCAAACCCTTCTTCAACAGATCTTGAGTTTGCTTCACTAGTTACTCCCTCTTCCTTGGAGCCATCCTCCTACTAGGTTGAATTACGGGTACTGCTTTAGGAACCAAATCTATGCGAAAGTCTATTTCTCGGTGCGGTGGCAAACACTTAACTTCCTCGAATACGTCTGAGAAATCCCGGACTACTTCAAAATCTACAACCTCCTCTTGAGAAGTCTCAACTCCATGTAAAAGACTACACAAGTGAATTCTAGAGTTATCACACATTACTCTGGCAATCCTACCCAGATCAGTTTCCAATGAAGTTGTTCTCTCATCATAATTTAAGACAGCCTTATATTTGTCAAGCCAATCCATTCCCAATATAAGGTCAAAACCCTTAAAATCCAATACATAAGGGTCACAGGAAAAACTATGGGATAGATAGGAGATTCTCAAATCCTCACATATCCTATCTAATTTGGTTACCCCTCCTATAGGATTAGATACACAGATGGGATTGTCTACGGTACTAGGGGTAAGAAAGAAATTCTCTACAGATTCCAGAGAAATAAAACTTAAAGAAGCACCAGAGTCAAACAAAACTTTAATATATTTGCCATCTAAAAGTAAGGTACCTTCCAAAACTCCTTTGCCCTTAGACGAGGTTGATGGTGCAACTTCAAAAGCAAATACTTTGTTCTGCTGGACTTTATGAAGGAGCGGGCAATCTTTAATCATATGTCCCGGTTGATGGCAGTTGAAGCAAAGAGACTTCTGAACTAAGGCTGAACCTGGTCCACTATAATGCCGTCGCTGTTGCTGAGACTCTCTTCTGGGACACTTATTTGCCAAGTGACCTTCTTGCTGATAAATATAACATTTGCGTGGTCTATTGTTGTTTCCAGACTTCTTCTTGTTTTGCTTCTTCCAATTAGGATTGAATTTTCTTTTATTAGGATTAGAAGAATTTCCTCCTAATGCAGCTACTCGCGCCTCAGATCTTTTGTTCATAAAGTCTTCATATCTTAGCGCCATGTCAATAAGCTCCACAAAAGACCCTTTCAGATGTGCTGTCATTCTTTCATGATACTCTGGCCTCAACCCTTGGACAAACATCTCGTTCTTTGCAAGAGGGGTGTCTATAAGTCCTGGACCACAGCAAGATTACTCGTTGAATTTAGTCTCGTGCTCAGCTATAGTCATGTTTCCTCGTTTTAGATTCAGAAAATCCTGATAAAGACGAGTTCTCCCTGCAGCAGGCATGAACTTCTCCTCAAACAACTCCTTAAACTCTTTCCAAGACATATCATCCTCCGAGACATTTGCAGTCACTGAATTCCACCAAACTGCGGCACCACCTTGTAATTGCCACGAAGCCGTTACTCTCTTCTGCTCATCTGATAATTTCATGCTCTTAAAGATTTTCTCACACGAGCGAAGCCATGCTTGGACCTCTATTATAGTTTCTGACCCATGAAATGGTCTTCCTCCAAGATTAACGAAGTCCTTGCATAACGCAGCAAAACTGACTGGAGACGGTACTGGATTAACAGCCTCATTATCAGTCTGTTCTCTCCTATTACTGGTTGATGCACTTCCTACAACCCTTCCCCTTCTGCCTCTTGAACTCATTCTGGCTACCTGAACAGGTAACCCAACCAATTTAGATAGGGATATAGTTATATAAGAAAATTACAAATACGCACTCTCAAGATAGATACTACTCCAGAGCCTAGGTGTTTCTCAGCCTATGCTCTGATACCAACTGTGACGACCCGTCTTTCAATACCTAGAAAGACGTATCATCAATAAGAAAAGAAAGAGATAGAAATAGAAAAGATAGAAAGAAAAGAACAACAATTATCAGAATCTCACAGCGGAAACGAACAAAATATAATATTTCACATATCCTTTACATAGTTTACATATCAGAGTACACAAAATAATACGACTTCGTTACATCTGACATTTAAAAGACTGCCAACCCATACAACCCAAAATACAACATCAAAAGTCACGACAGTGGATAGAGATAGATAAGTACGTCTTGACTCCAGCTCCAGCTTCCAAAACATTTGCTAATCCCAACCTAATCACTTGACTACTCATAAAAATTTGAGTACCCAAGAGTTTATGAAAAACAAAATGAACTCCGAGTCAGACATGGGCCTGGTGTGAGTAAATAAGTTAAAGTTGTTTAACTTTAAAATTATTTGAAAACAAAAGGTATCACGTAAGACTCCCCACAAATAAATACGGGTAAGTTTTTACCTTACGCTAACCAAAACATTTGATAGGAAATCCAGTGATATTATAATAGGGTCTAGAGTTTTCAAGTTAATTAGAAAATAGCTGAAATTGTTACATTTATTAAATTCCAGCATACATAGGTATACAATCAAATCCGAGGGCGCTTATTGGATAATGAGTTTCCATCAATGGCAGGCCTACTGGAGTACCGTCTGTCACAGTACAGGGCCAAGATCACCGTACCGAGGACCACTCCCAATCCCCTGCAACACAAGACCGGAACTATCTGTTACTGGACAGTCCCGGACAAGACAACCCCGCAGTTGTGGCCAACAACTGCCCACACAGCCGAAATAATAAGGGACTTCTAGACAGGGGAAAATCTCGTCCTACATGGGCATGACCCACTTAGCCTTGCTACACCTCCCCTGTTTTAGCCATTCCCGGTTGATGAGGCTTGAGGCTACGATTACCTTTAGAGAACACATCTCTTAAAATGCTCATCGTCCACCTGACGATGTTCCGAAAGCATTCAATCCATACAAGTTCATTCTGGGTTCGAACGAAATCGAAGGCATTATCTCGTTACACTCATTTTGGAATCACCCTCAGAGTTAACGACAATAACCCTTGCACTCTAAAAACTCCATCTCGATCTTCACTTTGAGATGTCACGACCTAACGTTTTATTTGGATCGATGTGGTTTCGAAAAGTCAAATTTGATTCCCGGTCTCATCGAAAACCAAACGTGTCTTAAAGGTCAAGTTGTTTAAAAGATTTGAACAATTTAATTCAGTTTAAACATAGCATCCACACAGTATTATCCACAGATAATAACCAATATCTATCACAGATATATACACAATATCTCATCGTAAAATATCTCAACTATCATCCAACAGATATCAACCAAATCTAGATATTCTATTCAAAACAATCATCCATAAGCAAGCACATTTCTAATTCATATTATAATTAATTTAACTAATTCAAATTAAATTAATTACTTAAGAATTAATCACTTTATTAATTAATCACTTCTTAATGTACCTCATTATCAATTAATTAATCTTTAATTAATTAATAATCCTTTAATTATTAATCAATTAATTATTCTAATTATCCATTTCTAAATTTGATTAAAAATTAATCATTCCTTAATTGGTTATTAATTAACACTTAATTTACAATTAATTAATCTTAATTAATTAATTAATTAATTTATCTTATTTACTTAATTAATTATAATTAACTAACCTTAATTTTTTAATTAATTAAGTCTTAACCACCAATTAATTAACTATTAATTATAAATTAATTAATGTTTAATTACTTTATTTATTAACCTTAATCAATCAATTAATTAATTCTTAATCACTAATTAATTAATCACTAATCACTTAATTAATTAGTAATCACTTATTAATTAATCTTTAATTATTTAATTAATTATCTATTAATTATTATTTAATTTAATTCTTAATTATCCATTTATTAATCCACAATTAATTAATTAAACCTTAATAAATAAATTAATCTAAAATTATTAATTGATTTAACCTTAATTACTTTATTAATTAAAGTAAACTTTAATTCTAAAACTTGATTAATTTTCAGAACAAAACAATTTAATTAATTACATAAAAATTATTACATAATTTAAAACATTCCAATTTGTTTTAAAGACTTAATGACATTTAAAAGTTAAATTAAATGAATATAAAAAAAATCACCTTAAACTTAACTATTAAATTATAAAATACTTTGAATTAAAAAAAATTATTTAACATTTCATAAAGTAGTTAAAATAAAATTTTAAAGTTTAAACTTAAAACAAATTTGAAAACTTAAACAAGTTTGAAAGCTTCAACATCACTTGCCTTTTTGTTTGACCCGACCAAAATTCAAGACAAATACAAAAACCAAACCTCTACTCTTCTCTTCCTTCTCTTCTTTAGTTTAAGTTAATACTAACCCCAAACAAAATACTGGAAAGAAACAACAGGGAAACCCAGACACGAGCAATATTACCCCGATCCTTACACGAGCCAAATACCAATCAACTCGGACGTTGCTTCGAGTCGCCCCATCCCCAACACTCACTGACACGATCGTTGACACGTGCATGTGCACGTCGCGCCTACGCCATCGCCACCATCCACGACACCACGCGCAGACCCTACATCGACCATCGACACGTCTCCGGCCTTCAATCATCAATTACGCGAGCTAAATCAAAATCGAGACAGTCACACCATTTCTGTAACCAATCCCTCATCAGAAAATTCACCGTAACCCTCAACCTCGTTCATCATTCACCACGCGACCTCGGTCACATCACCACAAAGCCTCGACGCAACTATACCCAAGAGCACTCGCGACTCGATCCAATCGAACATTCACAGTCACGAAATTTTCGAGCTCGACCAAACACAAAACAAAAACCCTAGAATCCCAAATTTCAAACTCCCTGATGATTGATTAACACTTACACTATTTTTCTCGGATTAATCCATCTCCATTACAACTTCAATCCCAAGCTCGACCCTTAGAAAATTTCTCAATCGCTCAATTTTGCCTAAAGACCAATTTCTGGTCATCCGCCAAATACTTCTTACATTCAAATTTTAAAATTCTGATTTTTATCTTAAAAATCATGTTATACAAAGTAGATTCAAGATGTAAAATTGATTCAACAAAATTCAATACATGATTTTATCATGTTATTAAAATTTTCACAGTATCACCCTAATACAGAAGATTCTCAACAAATTCTTTTTGAAAAAAAAAATTAAACCTTAATTCATGTTTAATAAACCTACTACATTGAAGATTCAAACTTAACAATGATTTGTTAAGTAAAATTTGAAATTCTTGTTTAAATTTACTCTGTATCTTAAAATTACAGAGAAGCATCCAACAGATTGAACATGAAAAGTTTTGTAACAATATAAATACCAAGATTTCATCTATATATTTATACATGTAAGACATTCACTAGCTCAAAAATTTCACATGCACAAATTTACTTTACTTAAATTTTCTGATAAAATTTACTCGCCTGAATTATTGTTAAGCAGAGGCCAAAATTGAATTCTGGAAAAAGAAATGACTGCAGTTTTTCTTGATGATGTTGCTTCAATCTTTAATTAATCAGCACTTAATGGAAGAGCTTTGAATTTTGCTTCTAGAAATTTGATTTTTTTTTCTTTTTTCTTTACAGGAACTTGATTTTGCATATTTTTGCTTTGAATTCTGTTTTGCAGATTTTCTGTAATTTGTATTGCAGTTTTTGAGATTTTGAAAAGAGGCTTGAGTTTGATTAATTTTGATTAAAAGTATGAGGATTTGAAGAATTTTCAGATTTTAAGATGAAGGAGTGATTTTTTTTCTTTGATTTACAAAATGAGGATGGAAAAAAATAGAGAAAGAATATGAAGTGGCTTTTTATAGAAATAGTTTTGTTTTATAAAAATTAAAGAAAAAAAATAAAAATAAAAATTATGACACTCGTCATTACCTTGCTAACTTCTTAACACATGTTATAAGTGTGTTTTAAATTTTAACAAGTGTAATTTTCATGCAAAAAGGATTTTAAAACGTTTTTATTAATTAATTTTCTAAATTTAAATACATTTTTAATTCATATAAATCAATTCTTCTTAAAGAAATAAATATAAATCAAATTTTATATTCTAAATAAAATCATAGAAATACATCTTTAAAATCAAAGTATAATATAAATAACTCTATTTTGAAATTCAACTTAACAATTTAGATTCAAATTAAATTTCAAATTCAATTTAACAATCAAATTTGATATAAATACAATTTTAACAAATCCATTTCCCTTTTGTATACATAAATTTTAATTAAATCAATATACATTTACAATCCATTCATTATTATTGTTTAAAATAACAAATTTATCAATTTAAATTAATTTATTTAAAAAGATTATCACATTTAACTTGGGTTTGAAATTCTAGAATATCACATCAAATCATTGGGCTTGAAGGATTTCTCTGGATAGCTCCAGCAAGGCAAGTCAGAAGAAGAGTTCTTGGATGATCACCGAGCAAGGTGATGATGAGAATATGCCTGTTGGAGACGGGCCCGCACCCGAGCCCTCGCAAGGCCATCGACATTCAAAGAGGCTAAGGAAAGGCAAGGCTACCGCTCATAAATCCCGTAAATCCATGAGACTTAAATCTATTTTCATGCCTTTACAAATAGCGGATGTTGTAATTTAAGAGGCTCCCACTTTAAAAATAGAGAGTTCTTTCAAGGGACTAGCAGATATTCCCATTCCGGATGATGTGTCTTTTTGTCAAGATACCGGATCAGAGGGGCTTCAAAGTGCCTTAGATTTAGAAAAGCCAAACCCTATGAGTACAGCTGCTACAATTGATTGGTTGGGAGGTTTACACATGCATGCACATACTTCACAACACCACACAACTAATATTCAGTCTCTGGAGATAACTAACTCTGTTTCTCTTTTCACTTTACTAATACAATGTCAAAGAAAGGACCTATGCTCAGTGGCCTTCGCGTCGCGCGTCAATCTTCTAGCTTATATCGAGAGTCCTACAGGAACTAGTCCGATTACGATCGTCGTTACTCTAGTTAAGATAGGGATCGCTATGACAGGGAAAGAGATAAGGGGAGAGAGAGGCGAGATAGGCACCGCTTCCGATTGCGCTCTCCTCCATCTAGTGTTCCCTTGCCACCCTCCAGTTCTGGAACACATACTGCTGATACTTCGCGCTGGCCAGTGCCTCCACAAATTTCAAGGCCTGACGAGCAGTACCACACAACTGGGGTGGATCCCTCTGTCGTCACTACATCAATGGCTATAGAGCTCACAGGGGAGGGAGCCTCCCGAATTGCTCAGTTGAAAAAGGAATTTCCTAACATCTGCTTTGACGACTTCCACTTCCCTCTAAATTTGCAGCTAATTCCAAAAGGGGCAGAGAAAAATATGCACGACTATGTTTATCATGCCTTCAGCCAATATTGTGAATGGAAGAAAACTATAGAGAAAGCCTCGGATGTGGCATTCGATCGAGCAAAAACAATCGATCAGCTGCAAAAAAGTCTCGCCTAGAAAGATCGCATACTCCAATGCTCACTAATGAGAATGATACTCTAAGGAACTCAGAAACGGAGGCCGTGAAGAAAGTCGATGAGGCTAATAAGAAAATGGAGCAGATGAGGCAAGAGCACTTAAAACTGGTTGATGACATGGGCCACAAGAATGCCACCGTCACAACCGAGAGAGATAACGTGCTCAAGGAGCTTAATGAGCTTAAAGCGAAGTACACTGAGGTCGTCAAACAAAAGGAAGTCGCTAATAAGGCTGCTCAGAAAGCATGTGATCAGACTGTGAAGCTTAAGGGTGAGCGGGATGCGGCAGTTCTGAAGGTCCCAGAAGCTGAGGCTAGAATTGAAGCCGAAGTCGGAGCAGCGGAGCCCAGGTTAGAAGGCGATATGGAAGACCTTCTAATCACTTACAACGTCAATGTCTTGAAAACTGTAGCTTGAGCTGGCTTGTTGACTATCCGACTCATTTTCATAACGCCTGGCCCCGCTAGGTGGATGATGAGAAGGCTGAACACCACACTACATCCATTGATGAGTTTGACTTGGAGAATCGGGTGCTAACTGAAGATAAGAAGAGAGTTCTCCATGAGGCCACTGTTACATTTGAGAAAGAGAAACTCACCGCTCAGCATTTGGAGGTTGGAGAGGGTTCTGGTGTTGAGCATTATGATGCAAGTTCCAAAATACCCGTACTAACCCAGCTTGAGCCTATCTCTACAGTCGATCCTCCACCTATGCCTGCTTACTATCCTGATCAACCGCAACTGTCTTCGGCTCACTAGCACGTTTCTGAAGGAGTTCCGGCTCCACCCGTAAGCCAACCTAAGGAAGGTATTCTGAGCACTTCTCGAATTTATTCAAAGTTTGGAGTATTATCAAAAGAAGTCACTAATATTTTTTCTTATCTCCATTCAATTGTAGGAGCTGCACCAACCGTGCCCCCTGCAACCCAAGAGCAGCATCAAGAGCAAGAGACCATTATAAAGGAGGCGACAACCACTACAGCTGCCACTTCGAACGGGGAAGTTCATGAGAGTGCTTTTATTTTCAATTAACAAATGGTGGAAGAACTCCTCATTCCTTAGAGAAATCCACTTGCTGACTCGCCATTTGTCATGGGCAAAAGTGGGTTTATAGCCAGCTTTTCAGCCCCAACTGCCAACGTCACTCAAGCCGCTCACGATGAGGCGATAACGACAAAGATCGTTGCCGGGATGGCAAGTGCCATGCTGGGTAGCAGTATTGGAGGTAGTATGGCAGGTCCTGGTTCGGCCCCTTTATATATGTTCTCTCCGGGCGGTACAATCATCGTCATAGGTGTACCCCCTGTGTCTTCTTATATAGAAAGTGCCCATATTCCTCCGACCACTCAATCTTGTAGGACCGATTTCACCCTAGAGGGGGTGAATAGGATGATACTATTAGTTATAAAAATTATTGCGGAAGTTCGTATAAAATAATTTCAACTCGGATATAGCAAAGTAATAGCATCATAAATAATAGCAGAATAATAAAAGCAGAAAATATAACACACAGATTTACCCAGCTTCGGCAAAACTCTGCCTACGTGCTGCCCTCGAGGTTTCTACTAGAAATTAAGTAATCAGATGCTTACATACGTAAACTCGCAACACCCTCTATCGACTAACCTAACTCTACGCTCAAAACCCTGCTATAACTCAGCCATTGAGTTGCAAATTCTCAAACTACACCACCGTAATTCGTCCCCTAGTCACATGACGAGAAATTACAAGAGTTTAATAGTAAATTGCAAACAAAAACAATTTAAAATACAAAATCCTAATTTTTTAACTGAAGACCAAGATAATAAAAGTCCTCCCAAATTAAAATATTAAGATAAACAATTTATCCACTTTTTCTTCTAATCCTTCGGCCCGACTTCTTTGTGAGTAATTGTAGGATCTAGATTAACCCTAGAGGGGGGGCGAATAGGGTTATAGCAAATTTTCTCGAGTTAAACGCAAAAGCAAACTACAGAGAAATAAATATGCTGAAAAGTAAATCACACACAAAATTTACCCATCTTCGGCAACCCCTGCCTACTGCTACATTCCCATATTTCTATTAGGATTAAATAGTCTCCCGCTTACAAACACTCTAACAGACTCGCACACCCTGCTACCGCCTATAGAGTTTTGCAAACTTGCACACCCTGCTCACTGAACTAATCCTAACTAGACAATCTGACACTATCTAAAACCTAGGTGGTGATTTACCAAGATTTGAACTTTAAAAGAAAAATTAAAACAAACTTAAAAACAGTTTAAAACTAAAACCTTATTTGAAATAAAATAAACTAAAGCCCCCTTTATAAAACAAAGCCGGCCCAATTCTTTAGCCCGTTCCTTTTTCTTTTGGCTTGTGAAAAAAATGGCGGCCGATCCTCTATCAACAGAAATTAGGGTTTTCTGAATATTCGATTCTCTGGTTTGTGTTGCACTTGCTCGCGGCTTCTCTGATGATCGGTGGCTTGCTTTACTTGAGGTTGTTCGCAGCTTCTCCTCTGTTGATCGTTTTGGGAAATTGGGGCTTGGTTGCTTCGAAACGATCGAATCTGATTTGCAAATTCTGGTATGTTATTTGTTGCTTTCTGGATTGATTGCTTGAATTCGATTGTTCTTTTTTTGCACCCCAATGCCTATAATGATTTTGGGGTTGTATTTATATGAATTCCGAGACCCTTGAGTTTGTTCGTATTCATTTACGTGACTTCATCACTTTCCTAATTCTTGCTCTCTGTGACTTGATGCGCACAGCTTTGTTTTTGAAGCGTTCGATTTTCCCTTGGTTGATACGGCAAAAACTTTCCTCTTTCTGATTTTTGACTTTTTCAAAAATACGCATTTGAATTTTATACTGCGTTGATTATTTTGCGTCTGCATTGTTATTCTTCGACTTGTTTACTTCTTGATTGCCACGGCTTCGGCCACCTTTGTGTTCATCCCTGTGAGCTTCGTGAATTTCTCTGACTTGACTCCAGTATGCTTCCTTGCTTGACTTGATGCCTTGAATTTGAGACGTTTGATTACCACTGTCTTTGACTTGGTTACACTGCTATGTACTTGTCAGTCTTGTACATTTGTTGTTTGCATTGAGCATTTTGTATGCTTGCAATTTTGGTTTTACACTGCTTCATCATGCTGCATACTCAGCTGTTGAGTTGCTTTATTATATCACTTGATATTTGTGGTATTTGCTGTTATATCACTTCGAGTTGCATACTTCTTGCAGTCTATTTGATCACTGTAGTTGCATTCCATTTTGCATACTGGGTTGTATTGAGCTCGACATTTTCATCATTATGGTGGCTGACCATCTTATCTCTGTTTCACTGGGCTTGATATCATGATGTACATGTGAGTTGTACTCTCTGTTTTGATTTGCATTGCATCACTGTGTCTTGATAGTCAAGTTGCACACTTGCTTGTTAACTACTGCTTCAACTTGTCACTTGATCTGTTTCATTTGAGTTGTAGCTTGAAAACTTGGAGTCTTTGTGCTTCATGGACTTGGTTCGACATTTCAGTTTTGATTCACTGTTGAGTTGTAATGTGTACTTGTGGTCTTCATTTGAGTTTGTTGTTGTATTCATGTGTGCTTTGTATCATTCTTGCAGTCTTCATTTTTGCTGTTATGTTGGTAGCAATCTTGTACAACTTGTATTTGCATTTGGTCTGCACTTGCATACTCACTTTGGTTTCATGATGTATTTGCTATTGCAGTCTCTTGTGGTTTCAAATTAATTCCATATTCATTGACTTTCTGTTGCAAGTGCTTCATGATGATTGCATTATATTGTGATATTGTGATCTTGAGATGTTTCACTCAGGTCTGCATTATCATCACTGCAAAATTTTGCTCTTTGATCTGGTCACTCTGGTTGTCATGCACTATGATATTTTGTAGCCTGGACTGGTGCACATTGTTTGCTGTGACACTTGTTCTGGTTTGAGCTTTTGTTGTTGCAGTATTCATTTGTGTTGTTGTCTGGACATTTGCCTGAGTCTTGATGTAGCTGGACTTGTTGTTGTATTCATGTACACTACTGTCTTTGGTCATTGATGTTCTTGTTCAAAACTGCTGTTACTTGAAACTGTTTTGTCAATGTCTATTGTTGTCATATCTTGTCTGGTTCATCTTCATGTTCTGTAGTCATTTATGCATTGATGCTATCCATTGTTGATTTTTGAAATTTCACTTGAGTTGAATCCAGTTTCAAACCTCGGGTTTGACCTTGTGCTCGTGTCTTGATTTTAAATATATTGCACATGAGTTGAACCCGGCTTTTCATTTGGGTTTGACCTGTGCTCACCTGTTCCTGTAGCATTATCAAGTGTATATCGATGTGCACGGCCTTGTGGCATGTACAGTGATATACTGTGCATGTCACATTGTTCGTGTATGATGAATTCAAATGTGGATGATGACGAACTACCCAAATAACTGAGGCAAATCATATTCTCAAAAATCATATTTCATTTTATATTGCAAAAATATTTCTTTTTCAATTTTACTGCGTTAGTGAATATTTTTGCAGATTGCTCAGATGCTGGATTCTAACTGGAATGAAGTTGAAGATAAACTACGAGTGTGAGTGATATGTAGTGAGGAATTTATGTAAATTGAATTGTGATGTAATTAGAATCAAAATTGTATATGTATAGTGAGAGCTTGAATTTGTACTATTCAAAATTGTAATAAACATTTGTTTGAATAAAATTTCTGTTTGAATTCAAATTCTGTGTAATTTATTTTATTCAACAAATATTTATTTATCTATGAAAAATAAAATAGTACATTGACAAATACATTTAAACGAATGTATATATGTTTATTATCATCAAACAAAAATCATATAAGCGCATATTCAACAATCTCCCCCTTTTGATGATAACAAACATATATTTAAGATTTTGAATGTGTTTAATGTATTTGATCAATGATATACTCTAATTGCTCTCCCTATTTAAATGCTTCCTCTCTACATGATGCTCCCCCTACATATATGCATACAAATAGAGATATACAAATGAGCCTAGATGCAAATGGAAAAATTATTTGACCTTTGCTTGATTTCATTTGACAAAATCTTAACTTTTCTCTCCCCCTTTTGTTATTAGCAAAAGAATAATAGTGTCAGAGAAAATAGAGATAAAGTGATCGATATTAATCCAACATTAAAAATCAATTTGAATACAAATATTAAACTTCAATAAAAATCAAACAAAAATCATAACTACCCATGTTAGGCGCATATTCTACTTTTAGAAATAATGGAAATGATGTCATCATATAAAACCACACAGTTGTATCTGTTTGTGGTACATTTATATCAGGAATTTGAATATCTACTAATCATGCATAACCGTTAGGACTTTTAAATGAGATTAGTAGTATTCCAATTTACTTTTAAAAATGAATTCAAGCATCTTCTAATCACGCATAACCGTAAGGACTTTTAAATGGGATTAGAATCAACTTGTTTATTTATTAAATCAATTTTGATATGCGTTCCATACATGCATAACCGTAAGGACTTTTAAATGAGCATGGAAGCACATAACAAATTCCAAGTAATTCACCCATGCATAACCGTGAGGACTTTTAAATGAGAGTGAATACTTTGGATTTTATTTTGTTTTATAAAATGAAAAACGAATGATTCATGTTTAAAGTACCACATATCGACAAACTATATTGAAATTTTGATGAGCGATGGTTGATAGAAATATGATAGACATAGAAATGGTTATGGAATCTTTACCCAACAAAAAGTTTTATAAATTTTGTTTGAATTTCTAAAGAAATTTTTCTAAAATATACTGTCTTGAGTAATGTATGAAAAATATCAACACTCATCACTTTTTTCCAATCACTATTTATCTTTTCGACAATTATTAGGGAGTTAGACTAGTTAAAATTGTCATTTAAATCAAATTCAAAAGTAATTATGAAATCGATTTTTCACAATGACTAATCTGAAAAAATGATTAAAATTGATTTCCTCGAGGGGGTTATATGAGAAAATTTTCTGCTATTTGAAAATTATTTGAAATGAAAAATATGCAGATATTTTCTTTGAAAAACGATGCAGTTACTAAATGTCTCAAAAATCACATTCAACTAGTAATTTTTCTATCAACTAGATTACCAGAGTAATCTACATCTGAATTTCTTTTTCACTCGAAAATTATCATTAATTGAATTTGATCGACCAAACCATGAAGTGTGCATCAAAAATTTCAAACTCGATTTTAACAACAATTTAAATGACATTGTTTGAATTTGAATTGAAGCCATGTAAATAATCAGTAACTGCGAATATAGAGTTAGCCGCATTATAACCTAATGTATTATCATCCAATAAATATAATTGGCCAACTGTGTTGAATAAGTCAGAATCATCATCTATTCATCATCTCATTATTGGCTGATTTAATTCAGAATACGGTGCAGATTATCACATTTAATATATCGTTCAAAACATACCATTACCTGTTTTACCTTTACAATATTTTTTCGTTGTTGTCTATTGTAATTCTGTCACCTTTATACTAGGCTAAGGAACTTTGCTTTGTTTCTCGGTGTGCTTTTGGAACAGCCAGAATCCAAGTAGCACTATTGTTGTTCCTTAGCCTGCCACCACACCTACACGGAAAAAGATTTATGTGACCTATTTGTTTTTATAGGTCCATGGTTGTTAGTGGCAGAATATTTTGAAAAATAATTTTGTGGAGACCCAAAACTATTTATAATTGCTCCCTTCGGCACCCAAATTTGTTTTACTTTGAGAGATTTTATATTTGTGCCTTTTGGAACCCAAATTGGTATAGTTTTCACATGTTTGGGTCCATACCAACAATTATTGTGATTGTGTCCATATTTTCTACAAATTGTGCACATTGAATTTTCTTGATTAATCTTGTTTTCAACAATTTTAGGTTGATTATATCCAATCCCTTTTCTATCCGTGTTAACAGTTTGCTTTCCTAATAGCATATTCAACGATTTTTCACTTTTTGAAAATTTATCTAAAGTCGTTGACAATTGTTGGACTTGTGTTTTGAGAGATTCATTTTCGTTTAACAATTGTGTGCACTTTTTAATAGAATTCTCTCTCCTAGTATTTTCACTCTCTTTCAAAATCAGAATTTCATTTTCAAGTGATTTTATATTGATTTCTGATTTTTTTATTTCGTTTTCAAATGTTGGACACTTATCACACTTAGGGATCCTACTTTGATAGGTTTTAACTAATTGGTCAAGTTTTTCATTTAATTCTATCAAAGTAACTTTTTGTGATTCAAGTTTAGCATATTTCTCCTTAAGTCGTTCAAAACAGCCATTTATTTCGTGGAAATAAATAAGTAACTCAGAGTGAGTGAGTTTTGATACCTTGCTTGGCTCATCATCGTCGCTATCAGTTATATTTCCATGAAGGCACATATCTGCTTTCTCACTCTTACTGCTAGAACTTTGATTATCTTTATTACTTGTATTCCACGTGGCTGTAGTATTTTTCCGTTTTGCTTTCTTTTCAAAATCTCGTTGAAATCGGAGATAATTGGGCTTGATATCACCGGGTTTGTTGCAAATGATCTCGTGTTCTTCTGAGTTGTCTAGTGCCTTGATTATTCTGCTTTTAAATTTTTGATTTAGAGCCGGATTTCCATATTTGTGGTTCCACCTTTTGAATTTCTTCATTTTTAACGCCAGCTCAGCTGCTCCATTATCATCATCCTCATTACAACTGCTTTTTACAAATCCTGTTAAGCACATTTCTTCAACTGAGTTGGTTGTGGACGATTTCTCATTGCTGTTGACTTTTGCACCATATATTGCATCGAAAGTATTCCAGATTTCCTGTACATTTTCACAATGAGAAATTCTATTAAATTCAGTCTTATCAAGAGCACAGATCAAAGCATTCATGGCTTTAGCATTTGTACTTTTAATTTCTTATCGTTAGCATCCCACTTATCCTTAGGTTTAGGAATCTCAGTATCACCAACAGTTATAGTGGGAGATTTATAGCCAGTTTCAATGATGTCCCAAGCATCATAATCAACAGAACTAAAATAAATACGCATCCTAACTTTCCAATAAGCATAATCATTCCCATTAAACATGGGTGGCCTAGCAATAGATTGCCCCTCCGAGAAAGCATTATTTGGTGGATTCATGACTCTAGAGTTAAAGAAAAATACCATGCTCTGATACCACTTGTAGGATCTAAATTAACCCTAGAGGGGGGGTGAATAGGGTTATAGCAAATTTTCTCGAGCTAAACGCAAAAACAAACTGCAGAGAAATAAATATGCTAAAAAGTAAATCACACACAAAATTTACCCAGCTTCGACAACCCCTCCCTACTGCTGCATTCCCAGATTTCTATCAGGATTAAACAGTCACCCGCTTACAAACACTCTAACAGACTCGCACACCCTGCTACCGCCTATAGAGTTTTGCAAACTCGCATACCCTGCTCACTGAACTAATCCTAACTAGACAATCTGACACTACCTAAAACCTAGGTGGTGATTTACCAAGATTTGAACTTTAAAAGAAAAATTGAAACAAACTTAAAAACAGTTTAAAACTAAAACCCTATTTGAAATAAAATAAACTAAAGCCCCCTTTATAAAACAAAGCCGACCCAATTGTTTAGCCCGTTCCTTTTTCTTTTGGCTTGTGAAAAAAATGGTGGCCGATCCTCTTTCTACAGAAATTAGGGTTTTCTGAAAATTCGATTCTCTGGTTTGTGTTGCACTTGCTCGCAGCTTCTCTGATGATCGGTGGCTTGCTTTACTTGAGGTTGTTCGCAGCTGCTTCTCTGTTGATCGTTTTGTGAAATTAGGGCTTGGTTGCTTCGAAACGATCGAATCTGATTTGCAAATTCTGGTATGTTATTTGTTGCTTTCTGGATTGATTGCTTGAATTTGATTGTTCTTTTTTTGCACCCCAATGCCTATGATGATTTTAGGGTTGTATTTATATGAATTCCGAGACGCTTGAATTTGTTCGTATTCATTTACGTGACTTCATCACTTTCCTAATTCTTGCTCTCTTTGACTTGATCCGCACGGCTTTGTTTTTGAAGCGTTCGATTTTCCCTTGGTTGATACGGCAAAAACTTTCCTCTTTTGATTTTTTATTTTTTCAATAATACGCATTTGAATTTTATACTGCGTTGATTATTTTGCGTTTGCATTGTTATTCTTCGACTTGTTTACTTCTTGATTGCCACGGCTTCGGCCACCTTTGTGTTCATCCCTGTGAGCTTCGTGAATTTCTCTGACTTGACTCCAGTATGCTTCCTGGCTTGACTTGATGCCTTGAATTTGAGACGTTTGATTACCACTGTCTTTGACTTGGTTACACTGCTATGTACTTGTCAGTCTTGTACATTTGTTGTTTGCATTGAGCATTTTGTATGCTTGCAATTTTGGTTTTACACTGCTTCATCATGTTGCATACTCTGCTGTTGAGTTGCTTTATTATATCACTTGATATTTGTGGTATTTGCTATTATATCACTTCGAGTTGCATACTTCTTGCAGTCTATTTGACCACTGTAGTTGCATTCCATTTTGCATACTGGGTTGTATTGAGCTCGACATTTTCATCATTGTGGTGGCTGACCATCTTATCTCTGTTTCACTGGGCTTGATATCATGGTGTACATGTGAGTTGTTCTCTCTGTTTTTATTTTCATTGCATCACTGTGTCTTGATAGTCAAGTTGGACACTTGCTTGTTAACTACTGCTTCAACTTGTCACTTGATCTGTTTCATTTGAGTTGTAGGTTGAAGGCTTGGAGTCTTTGTGCTACATGGACTTGGTTCGACATTTCAGTTTTGATTCACTGTTGAGTTGTAATGTGTACTTGTGGTCTTCATTTGAGTTTGTTGTTGCATTCATGTCTGCTTTGTATCATTCTTGCAGTCTTCATTTTTGCTGTTATGTTGGTGGCAATCTTGTACAACTTGTATTTGCATTTGGTCTACACTTGCATACTCACTTTGGTTTCATGATGTATTGGCTGTTGCAGTCTCTTGTGGTTTCAATTTAGTTCCATTTTCATTGACTTTCTGTTGCAAGTGCTTCATGATGATTGCATTATATTGTGATATTGTGATCTTGAGATGTTTCACTCAGGTCTGCATTATCATCACTGCAAAAAAATTCTCTTTGATCCGGTCACTCTGGTTGTCATGCACTATGATATTTTGTAGCCTGGACTGGTGCACATTGTTTGTTGTGACACTTGTTCTGGTTTGAGCTTTTGTTGTTGCAGTATTCATTTGTGTTGTTGTCTGGACATTTGCCTGAGTCTTGATGTAGCTGGACTTGTTGTTGTATTCATGTACACTACTGTCTTTGGTTATTGATGTTCTTGTTCAAAACTGTTGTTACTTGAAACTGTTTTGTCAATGTCTATTGTTGTCATATCTTTTCTGGTTCATCTTGATGTTCTGTAGTCATTTATGCATTGATGCTATCCATTGTTGATTTTTGAAATTTCACTTGAGTTGAATCCAGTTTCAAACCTCGGGTTTGACCTTGTGCTCGTGTCTTGATTTTAAATATATTGCACGTGAGTTGAACCCGGCTTTTCATTTGGGTTTGACCTGTGCTCACCTGTCCATGTAGCATTATCAAGTGTATATCGATGTGCACGGCCTCGTGGCATGTACAGTGATATACTGTGCATGTCACATTGTTCGTGTATGATGAATTCAAATGTGAATGATGACGAACAACCCAAATAACTGAGGAAAATCATATTTTCAAAAATCATATTTCATTTTATATTGCAAAAATATTTCTTTTTCAATTTTACTGCGTTAGTAAATATTTTTGCAGATTGCTCAGATGCTGGATTCTAACTGGAATGAAGTTGAAGATAAACTACGAGTGTGAGTGATATGTAGTGAGGAATTTATGTAAATTGAATTGTGATGTAATTAGAATCAAAATTGTATATATATAGTGAGAGCTTGAATTTGTACTATTCAAAATTGTAATAAATATTTGTTTGGATAAAATTTCTGTTTGAATTCAAATTCTGTGTAATTTATTTTATTCAACAAATATTTATTTGCCTATGAGAAATAAAATAGCACATTAACAAATACATTTAAACGAATGTATATATGTTTATTTTCATCAAATAAAAATAATATAAGCGCATATTCAACAGTAATGGTTGCTTTGTCTTCGTTCGTTCCTTTTCTAGATTTAGGGTTTTTCTTTGTTGAAGCTGCCGACTTTAGTTGGTTGATCGAATATGTGATTTCGCTTTCCTTGCTCTGTTGATTGACCGTCTCCTTGTAGCTAGCTTCAGCTGCTTCGATCTAGTTCGATTTTACTGGTATGTTATTCCTTTTTCTTTTCTAGTTGATATGCTTGAACTCGATCTTGATTCGAGTTAAATGATTATTCTTTGTTGCTTGAACTCGAATGGTTTCATAAGCCGATGATGTTACAGTTTAAATAGGAATCTAATTCCTATATTTTCGTTCAAATATACTGATTTGAACTCGTCAAATAATTTAGCATTGGCCATTGATCTTCGTTTGGGTGCTTGAGATTATTACTAACTTGTTCCTATTCGTATATTATGTTTGCTTGTCACAGCTTGATTTTGATTTGATTCCTTGGCCACCACGATATTAAAAATTGTGATTATCTGGAAGTTTTGGTTTTTTTGGTGCTTTGAATTTATGTTGACATGTTCAACTTGCACCCTGCTGTTACATGACTTGATAAATTCAGATTAAACTCGGTCTTGACTTTGATTCCTTTCTTTGTGCTTGTTGACTGTGATAATCTTTGACTTTGGCACTGACTTGTTCAATTTGAAACTCCTACGACATTTGATCATCTGTCTTTGTTCGGCTATTGAACTACTTATGCCAGTTTCATGAATTTCTAATCACTTCGACTTTGAGTTGCTCTGACAAGTTGAATCATTGACTGTTGTCGTGGTTGACTTTGGCCACTTTGATTTGTGAAACTATTTACTTCCGGCATTTAATTCCTTCCCTGATGATTTGATTTAGTTGAACCTACATGCTATGTTTGCATTGCTCCGTATATTCATGTAGTCTGGTGGCTTCAAACTTCTTTGATCACATTCCATCCTATCACTTGCTCTTACTCCGTTCACTTCGAGTTATTTGTGTATGTACATGGTATTGTTGTTTCACTATTTTGCTTGAATCTGTGTTGCATGTATTTTGTCCTTGTTAGCATATAATCTAGTTGCCTCGAGTAAATATACACATATATGATGTTGTACTCGATTTTGATTGCCTTTGAGTTTTGGTAGTACTTGAGTCTTGTTTATGTCTTCACTGTGTACATTTGTTTGTACTTTGTAAGACTGCATATATATTTCCTTTGGGTTCTGGTTGCTTTGCATATTGAACCGGTGCATGCTTTGTACTTGTAGTCCTCACTGCAACCACATTGTCATTGTATGTTATGTTTGATGTATGGTCTGCACTTCCACATTGCTATGGTGTATTGTGTTGTCTGGTCTTCGACATTTCATTCGACTGCACAGTGCACTTTGTTGGTTGTCATTTTGAACTGATGCACTGCTTCCATGTTGTCTCGAATACACGTATTTTGTTACTGCATTTGCTTGTATACTTCACTTGTGCACTAGTCCTTTGATTCATTTATTTCCAGTTCTGGTATGTGCATTTGTGTGCATTGTCAACTGTTTTATTCACTTGACCTTCATCTTGATTTTTGGAATTGCACCTATGTTGAATCCAGCTAGTAGCTCGGGTTTGACCTTGTGCTCATGTCATGACTTTATATTTATTTCACTTGAGTTGAACCCGGCTTTTAATTTGGGTTTGACATTGTGCTCACCTGTCCCTGTACTTTTATCAAGCGTATATCGATGTGCATTGCCTTGTGGCATGTACAGTGATACACTGTGCATGTCACAAATTATTCGTGTTTGATGAACTCAAATTTAAATGGTGACAAACAACCCAAATAACTGAGGTAAATAATATTTTCAAAATTACATTTTATTTTACACTAAAAAAATATTTTATTTTCAATTTTACTACGTCAATGTATATTTTTTCGGATTTCTCAAATGCTAGATTCAATCTGGAATAGAGTTGAAGATAATTATGAGTAAACAAGTGATATGTAGTGAGGTAAAATGTATAGTGAAAGATATGATTGAAATTGTAATTGAAAATTGTATATATATTGAGAGCTTAAACTTGCACTATTCAAAATTGTAATAAATATTTGTTTGAATAAAATATCTGTTTGAATTTAAATACTGTGTTATTTATTTTATTCAGCAAATATTTATTTAATTATGTAAAAAATAAAATAATACATTAAAAAATACATTTAAATGAATATATAACGTTTGTTATCATCAAACAAAAATCATATACTCGCATATTCAACAATTCTGAAAGTATTCACATTCCCATGAGTTCGAAGGAGGAGACTACTATACTTCCCCCGGTTGAGGACCAACCGGGTAAAGGCAAGAGTTCGAAAAGGCACTACAATGGTTGCTCCAGTGGATCGACGCCGAAAGGGAAGAAGAAGACGAAGAAACATAAGGAATAGGCATGTCTCTTTGTGTCCCTTTTTGATAGATAGGTAGGAATTCCTCTTTTGCTTTCTATAGGCCATGTATAGATGCGGGTTCGGCCCCTGCTAATAGGAATTTTTGGAATAAGCTTTTTTGTACTTATTTTGTTTCCAAAGAATAGATGAAATAAAATCTCGTTTTGCTTTTTGGCATAACTCTGAGTTTATTCACTTAAGAATTTTTTCACTTGAATTTCTATTCAATATACTCGTGAAGCTTTAATCTCTGGATCAGACTTGTGTTCGGTTGTTAAGTCCCCGAGTCATAGCTTCGAGCCGTAACCAAACGTCAAGTTGAGTCCTAATGTTGTACTGTCTTGAACAGTAGCTGGTGATGGAGTTATGCTCCCAGTCCTGGGGATGGATTTAAGTGGTCGGATGATAGTTGCTTTCCGTTTTTGACACTTTTAATTTTACTCGATCGGAACTAAGTTATTGTGAAATGAGTTCAAGTGGTTAGATCACACTCACTCATTTATCGACAATCACATCCACACTTCGAGGATCGAACTTGTGTGTGGGTGATCGATCACGCTTGCTTGATGTTTAAAATTGCATCCATGCTCCAAGGACTTAAGTTTTTTATGGGCGGTTGGTTACACCCATTTTAATAGTCGGAATTATGTCTGCACTTTGGGGACTTTGGTTGATCTATGGGCAGTCCGTCACTCCCAACTTGTGTTTATACTCCAGTGCGTGCTCTGGGGACTTAAAGTTGTCTCGCTGGGTGGTCGGTTCACGCTCGATTGATGTTTATACTCCAGCTCACGCTTTGGGGACTTAGAGTTAGTCGATGGGTGGTCAGTCACACCCATTTTAATTTTTATACTTCGGTTCGCACTCTAGGAATCTAGAGTTAGTTAACGGATGGTTGACCATATTGTTTTACGTTTTGAGATCTCATTCACACTTTGGGAATGAGAAATTGATCAGGATCATGGATGGTCGAGTCACATCCACCCTGAGTAAACAAGCGAAGTTGTAATGGACGAATCCATCCTCCTCGAGCTTGTAAATATCGAAGGCGAAGTCATTGGATGGACGGATTCATCCTCCTCGGGTTTAGGTGGTACATGGGCGAAGTCGTGGGTGGAAGGAGCCACCATCCTCGAGCCCATGTTTCGAATTTTAAGTTTATGCTCCAACTCACACTCTGGAAACCAGAGTTAGTTAGAGGATTGTCATGTATCAATCCTTTTTGGCTTTGGTGTAGCTGTTTGCCCCTGAGCCTGGGGTTTCACTTAGCGAGTGACCGGTCGTATCATAGTCACTCCCTATTTGAATAAATTGCGCCATAGGATGAAACTTAGCTCTTTGTGCATCATGATGGTCGCATAATGCATTTCAAGAATCACTACTCTGGCTCGAAGAGATTGCATTTTATTGCTGAAATAAGAAAGTATGGCAAAGTTAGTTGCCTTATTACAAGTTTGAATTTCAAAATGCATAAACAAATTTCAAATGAAAAGCAGATTAAATGAATGAATAAAGCTTTTTATGTGTAGTAGCGACGAAGACTCTCGTTGTTCCAAGCTCTCGACAAAGTAAGACCGTCAACAGTTGATAATTTGAATATGCAATCTCCGAGTCTTCGTTCAATAACATACGGTCCTTCCCACGTTGGCTTCATGTGCGAAGAGACCAGATAGAGTCTTTTGAGTACGAAATCGTCAAGTTCAAAGGTTCTATATCAGTCCTTAGCATTGTATAATCGGGCGACTCGACTTTGGTGTGTGGCTGCCCTCATATCAGCCTCTTCACACTTCTCATCCAATAAGTCCAGAGATTCAGCAAGTAAGATGGCTTTTTTCTTTGGATCATAATATGTCACGGTGAGAAGGTATTTCCAATTCAACTGGAATGACAACTTCTGAACCTAAGAAATTTGAAAATGGAGTGTGGTCGGTCGTGGATTTGTGGCTAGTTTGATATGCCTATAGGGCCATGGGAAGCTCATCGACCCATTTGCCTCCGACCTTCTTCGGTTGTTTCTTCAAAATGGACTTAATAACTTGTAAACAGCTTCAACCTATAAATTCGCTTGAGGGCAAGAACCTGCTGAGAACTTCTTTAGAATATGGAAACATTGATAGAAATTCTTGAACTCGACACTATTGAATTGGGTACTGTTGTCAGAGATAATCATATGTGGGAGGCCAAAACGACAAATGATGTTGCGGACAACAAAGTTGATTGCTTGCTTTGTCGTGATAGTGGCAAGGGGCTCGGCTTCCACCCATTTGGTAAAGTAGTTAACTACAACGATGGCGTACTTCGCACCACCTTTAGCCAGAGGTAGAGAACCAACTATATCGATGCCCCATACGGCAAACGGCCATGGACTGACCATTTGAGAAATTTTAGTAGGTGGGGCTCTTAGAATTCGAGCATGTTTTTGAACTTGTCACATTTCTTGGCATAATTTGATGCGTCTCGATTCGCAGTCAGCCAATAATATCTGTATCGGAGTATCTTCTTAGCAAGGGCATTCCCCCCACTATGATCACCACACTCTTCCTCGTGCACGTCATGTAACACTCATTTTTTTTCATCGTTGGCGATACACCGGAGTAAAGGAATGGAGTATCCTCTTATGTAAATGACTCCATTCTAGATAATGAATCGTGAATCTTTTCGGAGAACCTGTCTTCTCTAACTTTTGCGCTCGAACAAAGCTCCATGCTCAAGATAATTTCTAAAAGGCGTCATCCATGACTCCTTCTCGGGTGTGGCTTCATGCACCCAGTTTGTCTCTATCTGATGATACTTGGAGAGGTAAGTGTCTCAACAGGGACGAGTCCCATCTGTTATGCTTCACCGGTGCTGGCCAGTATTGCCAAAGAATCGGCTTTTTGATTGTGCTCTTGAGGTATGCAATAGGTGGCATAATAATTGAACTAATTTAGTACTTCCTGGACCCGAGCGATAAGCAGCCAACCTCCGGTCTCTAGCTTGGTATTCTTCCCGAACTTGGCATACGACCAGTTGCGAGTCACAGCAATAATTCTTAAATCTCTGGTGGGTCTGAGTCCCGCGAGTAAAGCTTCGACTCGACCTCATTATTAGTCGCATGAAAATCAAACTTCAAAGCATAACATACGGATCGACCTTCTGGGGTTTTGAGTACAACTACAGTGCCTGAGCATCGGTCGTTTGATGCACCATCTGTGTATAACTTCCATATGCATTTGGGAGATTCATTAGTTTCGGGTACGTCCTCTGCTATAGTAAATTCAGCGATGAAGTCCGTCAGAACTTGTCCTTGGACTCGTCTCGGTGTATAAGCAATATCGAACTAAATCAACTCGATGTTCCACTTAAGCAACCTACTAGATGTCTTAGGCCGCGTGAGGACCTGTCGTAACGGCTGGTCGGTGTAGACTGTGATCGGACGGGCCTGGAAATATGGACGGAGTTTTCACGAGGCAATGACGAGGCAGTAAGCTAGCTTTTCCAACTTCGGATAGCTTCTCTCTATTATCCCACCTTTTTGGCAAGGCCGCGACACCAAGAACTTGATTGGAAACCGAGGATAGTTCATCTTGGAGATCGTTAATACACAAGTCTACTTTGGATATTGGTAAATTTTGTCCGAGTCCAAATTGATTTACAATTGATATGACAGGACCAGAAAACCTATAAAAGCCGATGCTTCGAATTTCAAGTCAATCGGAGTTGGTATGCTCGAGATATGATCGATGCAACTCAAGTAAACAAGCTGTTCGTGTCCATCAAAAATCCATGATCGAGTCAGTTCGAATCCATCCATGAACGCGCTGTTTACATTCATCGTGTTCATATCGATCAGAGAGACTTTGCCTCGTATCCATCATGTTCGTATCGATCCAACGAGGCCTTATTCGTATCCATCGAATTATCGGCTGTTCGTATCGATCAACCCACGCGTGTCCATCTGTTCGTATCCATCACATTATCCATTGTTCGTATCCATCAAGTTGGAATAACTTCGATCGATACGAACAAGACAACACAATCGATACGAATAGTTCAACTTAGATCGATACGAATAATACCACGGCACTCGATATGACCAGAGTAGCTTCGATCGATTCGAACAAGAACAAGTAAGATCGATTTGAACAAGGCACGTGTATAGGGAAGATTCGGTCGATTCAGCATGATCTTCTGATCAATCCTAAAATTAAGCGCCACGACAACTTGCAAGCACGTGCTTAATATCGATTCGAACTGATCGATACGAAAAGGATCGATTCGAACGAGACAGCCGACATAAAACCTAAACTTGCATCGATCATAATTCACAATCTACAAGTCCAAATGCTATGAAATTTTCATATGAGCTTACGTATAACCTAAAGAATGTTCATGCCAAATTTCAACTCGATTGGGCCAAATTTTGATCAATATGAAATTAGTTCATATCGATCATGGACCGAGTGTAAAATACATGGGATCAATCGTGTGGTCCCGCCCACATGCCAGAAGAGGTCTCCTGAAACCTGAGCGAGATATTTGCAGCCTACACCTATAAATAGCATCCCAAAGCCTATAGAAAAAGGGCTTTTGATTCTGCGACGTCCAAACTCTACCAAAATCACCATTGTACTCAAACTTCACTGCTTTACTCGAAAATTACTACTGTAATCCACTATAACCAGCGAGCAAAGTCAATAAAAGATTATCTTTTGAAGTGGATGTAGGCCGGAGATAGCTGAACAACTATACATCTTGTGTCTTTGTCTACCTCTTTCTGTTTTAGGTTTGTTATTATTCATTGTTATCCCCTACATTATTTAGATCTGTAATATGTAATCATATATTGCTGACCTGTGTTCATACACTGGTGCTTTCACGATATTTTGGGTTCGTGGCCAATTTTGGCGTAAACACTTTGGTGCTTTCACTGAGAGTTGAACTCAGGGATCTACCACTTGGATATTGGATTTGAAGGCTTAAGGATTCGGATCTGAAAAGTTATGACAAGGCAATTAAGTAGAAGATAGAGAGCAGAAAGGAGCCAACAAGGAGGAAGTCAAGAGGCCTCTTTGGGAGATGGAGAAGGACAAGCTTCGATCTATATCACTAGGGACGAGATGGAGGCTATGATGAATTCAATGCACGAAAGATTGTTGAAGAGCCAACAAGAAATAATGCAGACCTTCTATGAGCAGATAAGAGGAGTCGGAGCATAGAATCTTGGGTCGGCTATAGTTGCTACAAATATAGGATAAGGAGCTAGAGTAACGGAGACCAATGGAGGTCAAATCCAAGACCAGAACGAAGAGCATGAAGGCAATCAACAGGGACCTGGGGGCAGAGCCTCGGGATCTGACATTGGAAGATCCATAGATGGAGTTCAGCAAGATAGAGCCAATGTGAATGAGCCACATGAAGAATTATACCCTTCTGGACATGGGGGACAAGATGGAAACATGCTAAGGAGACAATCCCTGGATGGAGACGAACGAATGGCTGGATTAGTGCGATGGATTATGAGGGGAGGATTGCCGACCGGAGGCTTAGAGGAAGTTAGTCGGAGTGCGTTCACTCCGAATATCAAAAATGCAAGGAATCCTCCAAAATTCAAGTACCCACGCTGGAAGCTTGTGATGGAAAATAAGACCCGACCATGCATATTACCAGATATATCAAGCATATGGAAGTGCTAGGGGTATCCAAGGAAGTGATGGCATGATGTTTCCCTCTGTATTTGACAGATTTGACTATGCATTGGTTCAGGCAGCTAGCGAATGGATTAATTAGAACATGGGGCGAGCTCGTGGAACGCTTCATGAGGCAGTTTAGGGTCCATGTGACGCGACCCAAGAGTGTGATGACCTTAGCATCGATGAAACCGAGGGTCGGAGAGTCCATAAGAGATTTTCTAATGCAACTGTGGCTTCAGTAGATCATCCAAATCCATCGATGATTTTGATGGAGGCGGTAGCAGGAGTTGCAGAAGGTATAGAATTTAAGGATTCTTTAACAAGAGATCCACCATAAGATCTTGGAGAATTCTATCATGAAGCTGAAATATTCATTCGGCTAGAGGATTCACGCGCCGAGAGGCAGGAAACAAATGTTGTGCAAGGCAAAGGAACCTCCAAAGAACAATCTGGAACACACAAAGGAAAGCAGAAGCAAGATGACAGATACGATATTCCTGACAAATGGAAGAAATTCAAAGAACTCAGATTCAAACAATATGCTGACTTGACGACAAACCTAGAACGGATTTACACGGAGACTCTGGGGCAGCTCCCCTATCGGAAACCACTTAGGAGAGATCCCATAGAACGGGAATGTAGAAGTGGAAAGTGCTGCCGATTCCATGAGCTGGAAGGGCATACTACCAATGAGTGTCGTCATTTGAAGGATGAGGTGGAAGAGCATGTCAGAAGTGGTAGATTGCCACAATACGTGAGAGATTGGATAGTAGCCGTAGGACCTGAGCAACTACCGCCTGCACCCAACAGAACTAATCTTGGATCAGCATCACGACTCGTCATCAATTGATCATGATGGCAAGGACCAAGTTCAGGACTTGAACTTTGGTCGATTACATAAATTTCTTAGATTTTATTTCAAAATAAAATAGCATTCCACTTATACATATAAGGGAACTAGAGAAATCCTCAGGCATGCTCTGAGATGGTATTAGATGTCTCTTCCCAGAGAGGCAATATTTAACTTTTCCTTTGTTTGCGACTGAACATTTGGAATTTGAATTTAATAAATGAGCTTGAATTTCATTAAATAAACCTTTGACTGAAAATTTAAAGGATGAATATTAAAAGTCAATTTGAAATTGATCTTTTTATGACCTTACTCGAAGAGACGGGGTCTAGAGTGTAAGAAGTGAGTTGCTTCGCCGGAGAGCGACAAGATCTACACACTTAATGTTGTTCCCCATTCACCGGAGAGTTATTGGATCGGGGTTCGATAAGAGCCTGGAGTGGCTGCAATTGGCCTAGGATTTAGACCATGACATCGCTTAATGTTTAGGGACACTGAACCGGAGTGCAGGGACTGCCACCGCTTCGCCAGAGAGCAATAGGATTGGCTCACTCGACGTTGTTTTCCCTTCACTGGAGAGTGACAGGATGGGATCCAGTAGGAGCATGGAGAGGCTATGGTCGGTCTAGAAGGACCAAGACATCAATATATGCCCTCGTTGGGTCCAGACTGTAAAGGATAGAAAGCAACACTGGAGCGCGACAGGATCTTTCTATTCGATCGTTATTTTTGGAATGGACTTAGCAAGGGTCTGAAGTGGTCTTCAATGATCCAGAGAGGGCATAAGATTTTATTACTGACTTCCACAAGCTAAAATTGATACTGATTCAGCTTCAAACAGCCACGAACTTGATTGAGGATACTATATCTATGGATCAGACATGGACTCACGACATTGGATGTGAAGCTATTCAAAACACGCCTTTTTTACCAAAAGACAAGTATTGGGGGGCAAATGTTATCCCACCTTTTGGTAAGGGCGTGACACCAAGAACTTGCCTGGAAATCGAGGATAGTTCATCCTAGAGATCGTTAATACACAAGTCTACTTTGGATATCGGCAAATTTTTTCTGAGTCCAGATTGATCTATAATTGATATGATAGGACCAGAAAAGCTATAAAAGCCAACATTCCGAATTCAAGTCAATCGGAGTTTGTATGCTCGAGATATGATCGATGCAACTCAAGTAAACAAGTCGTTCGTATCCATCAAAAATCCATGATCGAGTCGATATCTTCGAATTCATCCATGACCGCGTTGTTCGCATCCATCATATTTGTATCGATCAGAGAGACTTCGCCTCGTATCCATTGTGTTCGTATCGATCCAGCAAGGCCTTATTCGTATCCATCAAATTATCGGTTGTTCGTATCAATCAACCCACGTGCGTCCATATATTCGTATCCATCACATTATCCATTGTTCGTATCCATCAATTTGGAACAATTTTGATCGATATGAACAAGACAACACAATCGATATGAATAGTTCAACTTAGATTGATACGAACAAAACAACGGCACTCGATATGAACAGAGTAGCTTCGATCGATTCGAACAAGAACAAGTAAGATCTATTCGAACAAGGCATGTGCAAAGGGAAGACTCGATCGATTCGGCATGATCTTCGAATCGATCCTAAAATCAAGCGCCACGGCAACTTGCAAGCATGTACTCAATATCGATTCGAACTGATCGATACGAAGGGATTGATTCGAATGAGATAGCTGACATAAAACCCAAACTTGCACCGATCACAACTCATAATCTACAAGTCCAAATGTATAAAATTTTCACAGGAGCTTACGTACAACCTAAAGAATATTCATGCCAAATTTCGACTCGATTGGGCCAAATCTTGTTCGACACGAAATTAGTTCGTATCAATCACAGACCGAGTGTAAAACACATAGGATCGATCATGTGGGCCCGCCCACGTGCCAAAAGAGGTCTCCCGAGATCTGAGCGAGATATTTGCAGTCTACGCCTATAAATAGCATCCCAAAGCCTACATAAAAGGGGCTTTTGATTCTGCGATGCCCAGACTCTGTCAAAATCACCATTGTACTCAAATTTCACTGATTTACTCGAAAATTACTTCTATAATACACTATAACCAACGAGAAAAGTCAATAAACGATTATCATTTGAAGTGGATGTAGGCCGGAGATAGCTGAACCACTATACATCTTGTGTCTCTATCTACCTCTTTCCATTTTAGGTTTGTTATTCTTTATTTTTATCCTCTACATTAGTTAGATCTATAATCTGTAATCATATACTACTGATTTGTGTTCATACACTGGTGCTTTCACAATATTTGGGGTTCGTGACCAATTTTGGCGCAAACACTCTCTGCCTCGGCAATCGCTTACTTATGCAATAGACCGATCATTGTATTCGATCCTCATCTCGAATTAATGCGGCACTAATTGCATTTTCTAAAACTGCAAGATAGATGTATAGTCTCTCATGGTTAATTGGCTTTGACAAAATAGGTAGCATGCTAGATGTTGGACCAGTGCTCGAAAAGTGCCTTCGCACTTCTCAGTCGATTCAAAGTTCCACTTTCCTTTTCTGAGAAAATTAAGGAAGGGAATACACTTATCGGTGGATTTGCAGATGAATATGCTCAATGCTGCTACCTTTCCGTTGAGGCTTTGTACTTTCTTTATAGTTCTGTGAGTCTCGAGATTTCGGATCGTCCAGATCTTTTTAGGATTGTCTTCAATTCCTTGAGCGTTGACAATGAATCCAAGGAACTTTCCGTACACGACCCTAAAGTGACACTTTAATGGGTTGAGCTTCAATCGGTATTCTCGAAGGATGTTGAACATTGTTTCCAGATTTTGACATGATTGATGGAGAGTCATGAGTTTACAAGCATATCGTCCATGTACACCTCCATAGTTTTCCCGATCTGGTTGGCGAACATCCGGTTGATTAGCCATTGGTAAGTTTCTCCAGCGTTCTTGAGTCCGAACGGCATCACTTTATAGCAATAGAGTCCCAGATCGATGATAAAGCTGGTGTGCTACTAATCGGGTAGGTGCATCGGTATCTGATTGTAGCCGGAGTATGTATCCATGAACGATAAGTGCTCATGTCCGACCATTGAATCTACAAGCTAATCAATTCTGGAAAATGGAAAACTATCTTTAGGGCAAGCTTTATTCAAATCTGAGTATCCCATGCAATTTCTCCATTTTCTGTTAGGTTTCCTGGAAAGGACTAGATTGATACCCACTCCAGATATAATGCATTTCGAATAAACCCATTTGTCTTGAGTTTATCCACCTCTTCTTTTAGGGCGGCAGATCTCTCAAGATCCATACCATGCCTTTTCTGCTTGACCAAAACATGTCGCTGGTCAATATTCAATGTATGGCTCACGATGTTCGGTGAGATCCCACACATGTCTAAGTGAACCTAGGAAAACATGTCGAGGTTTTCTTGGAGAAATTCAACCAATTCCTTTCTCATCTGTTGGCTTAGCTGAGACCCAACCTTTATCATTCTGGTGTCGTCGTCGTCGATCGGAACATCGATCGTTGGCTCTACCATGGAAGCCTGACTGACTTTGACTTCCTCTTTATTATCATCATCTTATGGATCTATATCCTTTAGGAACTGGTTGTGGCGCTCGAGCTTAGTCCCAGGCGTTAGTTGTCAATTGTCAGTAAAATGGACGCAGAGAGATTCCTTTACGTCCTTGCCCTTCTCTTTCCATTACACCTCCCGCTGCTCAGTAACATAACAGGCGTGTCCAGCCGCCTGATCTCCCTAAAAACTCCAACCCCATTGTCAATGGAGAATTAAGAGTTAAACACCAAGAGGCAATAGCTGTCCTGAATTCATCCAGGACCGGTCGGCCTAAGAAAGCATTATACGGTGAATTGATATCCAATACAATGAATAGTAACATCCAGACTCTCCGACGATCTTCGATTCCCAACTCCACAGGTAATTCCACTATTTTGATGGGTACAGTTGCGCTTCCATTGAAACCATGTATGCGATACTGACATGGCTTCAAGTCCTTCGCTTCCATCTCCATCTGATCGTGCTCGCTTGAAAAGAATATTCACGGAGCTTCCACTGTCCACTAAGATCCTCTTCATCCAAGCAGGACCTATTTGAGCTGATATGACAAGTGGATCATTGGTGGAGGCTTCGACTCTATCGGCATCCCTATCTCAAGAAACGATGTCATTTATCATCGCCTTTTGTTGTTTAGTCGGAGCCCCATCGTCAAGATTACTACAACGTTCGAAGCTTTCATGCCTAACTGAGCAAGCATACGACTCCATTTTCTTCCAGCTCTGGTCAGCTGGATGAGGACCACCACTTACTATGCAAATAACCAACTTTCCACCGGTACGTGCAAGTTCCTCCAGTCTAGCCTGATTCTAAACTTGATTCTGGTTTGATGGGCCCGCATCTCCAGCCTGCGGTGCTTGAACAAATTGTTCCAACTTCCTACCTCGGATTAGCCTCTCAATAGTGTCCTATAAATGGCGACACTCATTGTTATTATGACCAAAGTATTCATGGAATCTATAGAATTTTCTACATTGAATCTGCTTTTCGGACGACTGCTACGGAGCGGGCTTCTTATATTGGCCGGTATTACAGGTATACAAGTATACGTTCTCCACAGAGGTATTCAAAGGAGTATAGGTGTCAAACATGGGAGTGCAGGGTCTTGGTCCACGATTCTGATCCCGCTTCTTACCCCGATCTCCATTTCCTTTCTGCTGATTCTGTTTATTCTGTATATTTAACTGCACTTTACCGAAACTCTCGCTGATTTGCTTCACAGCGACGATACATTTAATACCTTCCGCACTGGGCCCTGCATCACCTTCTTCATGGATTGTTTAGCATCTTCTCTTCTTAAGAACTGGGCGTTTCAAAGTAGAAAAGGTCCAGTAATGCGGGATGGAGGCGTTTTCCAGCCAACCAGTTGCCAAATTCGGAATCATGATCGATTCCTTTAGTCAGCACCATCAATATGGAATTATCATTAAGGTTACTAATCTCTACACAGGTGCCATGGAAACTTTCCACATAACGTCTGAGCGTCTCTTCCGGAGCCTGTGTGAAGCCGGATAAGGTGTTAACATCCTTAGGTTTTGTGACGTGTATACAAAATTGTTCGACGAATTTCGTAGCTAACTGATCAAAGCATGAAGTGGATCGGGGCGGTAGGCGAGTAAACCACATGGTTGTGATACCCTTGAGGGAGATAGAAAAGCTTCTACATTTGACCGCATCGTTAGCTCATGCAGCATTCATAAGTCATTCATACTTTAAGATGTGTTGGTTAGGGTCTAAACTCCGTTCATAAACAGGTAAAGTTGACATCCTGAATCGACGAGGTGGTTTAGCATAGAGGATGTCCTCAGTGAATGGTGTATGACTCCGGGAGATTTCTCAATCGTCATTGGTGAGGCTCTGACTTTCATGGATCATCTGACGGATCATGGTTCGAATGTCAGGCATTTGGACATTCTAGGCCATGGTGTGGTCGGGTTCCACAATACGAGGACAGTTCGGGCGTGGTCGACAATCCATACCTCACCTCATTGGTTCCATATTTTTGGGAATATAGGGTTTAGGAGCATGATTTTGTTGTCGAAGGGTCGGATCTGCTCGGTTTCGAAGGTCAACTTCCAAGTCTATGGCGGAGACAGCTGCATGGCTATCAGTAGAATGATAGGGAAGTGCCCCTCCTCAGGAGGAAGTCCAGCCTGGTGCCCTATAAAAGGACCAGCTCCAGCTTGTCCAAGATTCAGAGTGCGTTGATGCCCGGGGGCTTGGACGTAGCTTCCATCCAGCCGTGGATGAGTAGATCTGTGGTTGAAGTCAGAGGAAGCTAAGCATTTGGTGGATGAATAGGAAGCACGATCCCTTCTGGATCTCCTTTATATTTCCTTGTTCAGTCGGTTGGTTAGCTCCATGTTGGCATGGATCTACTGTGTGAACTACTGGCATCTCTGAGTTAGTTCCTACATCAGCATTTGAAATTTCTCCCCGGTGACAGGGCTTTGCAGATCTAACAGTCCAGCTGAGTTCTGACCTATAGCGGGTAGCTGCGTAGGGTACAGTCTATCTCGTCTTTCATGTTCTGCAGCAATTGAGGTGGTCTTATTAGTAACCAAGGTGAATGATGTAGCTCCTTCTTAGATTTGATGCAAACTAAATAGGATGGAAGAACTACTGAATATGATATCTGGATCTTCTCCTTAGATTCTTGCAATCCAATGACGGTAGTAGATCCAAAGAGCAGGAGAAAAATTGGTTTTCTCAGTGAAAGCACCAAAGTGTTTATGCCAAAATTAGGCATAACACTCTTTTGACTACTTGAAGAGATTAAAGTGAAGAACATAAATGAAAAATGAAGTTAATCTGACAAACACATCAAAAACAGACAAACAGAAGTATAAGAACACGGAGATTTAGAGTGGTTCGGCATTGTAGCCTACGTCCACTATAGAAAGTTTGATGTTTTATTGATACTTCTCACTGGATACAACTGATTACAACAGTAACTCAAGATACAATGGAGAATTTGGCAGAGTATCGGCGTAGAAGAGTCCAAAGTCCCTTTTCTGAAGGCCTGAGACTGCTATTTATAGGTGTAGGCTGAAAATATCTGGCTCAAATCTCGGAAGACTCCTTCACTCATGTGATGGGTCCACCAGATTGATTCGAGGTTGATTGGGATTGATCCATGATTGATACGCACTCATTTTGTATCGATCCAAAACACATCCATTTGGGCCAAGATCGATCATGGACATTCTTGAGGTGGTACGCAAGCTCATGTGAAAATTTAGTGGCATTTGTAGATTTTGAGTTATGACCGATCCAAATTTTCATTTTCAAAGTACTGCCAAGCTCATATTGATACAACTCGTATCGATTGTTTCGTATCGCTTTTAGTTCGCATCGGTCGGGTGACGTGGTGATATATTTTAAGATCGATCCAATTTTCATGCCGAGTGACCGAATCATCCACTTGAACATGTTCTCTTCGTATCGATCCCATGCTACTCCATTCATACAGATGCCCTCAATTTCATTTCGTATTGATAGAAGATGTTACTTTATATTGATCATTAGATGGCTCATTCGTATCGATTGTTGGCCGATCGATACGAACTATGTAAATGGAATCGACACGAAGTAACTTTAGTTGATGGATATGAAACGGAGTAAATGCGATGGATACCAAATGAAGAAGCAAGGTAGATATGAAGTAATGCAGGCGTGATGGATACGAACCAATGGTCGCTTGATGGATACAAAGGAGGTTTTCTAAAGGGATGGATATGAACTTGTATGGATACGAATGGTGTTGATTTCCTTGACCTTGATCGATCAATATTATGTGCATACAAACTCTGATTGACCTGAAATTTGAAATGTTGGCTTCCATAGCTTATCTTGTCGTACCACATTGATTGTAGCTTGATCAGGACTCGGGCAAAATTTACTGGTATCCATAGTCTATCTGTGTGTAACCGATCTTTGGGGATGATCTATCTTTGGTTTCCAATCAATTTCTTGGTGTCATGGCCTTACCAAAAGGCGGGATAATAGAAGCCCTATCAGCCTGTAGTATGCAGTTTATATCCGAGGTAGGTTTTAAGTGTAAGAAGTGCTATGTTGTCTTGTTTATAAGTTCGACCAGTAATGATTGAGAAGATAGTTTCTAAATAGGAGGATGATCCAATTTTGGCTGAACAGATCATAAGGTTGAGGGAAGGAACGGGGAGTGATGACCTAAAGGATTTTAGTCTTGCCAAAATGGGAGGTTGAGGAAGAAAGGAAGGTTCTGTGTTCCGAATGTAGGAGACATGAGGAAGGAAGTTTTAGATGAGTGTCATCGTTTGAAATTCACTATCCATCTAGGAGGAGCGAAGATGTATCAGGATATGAAGAGAAGTTTCTTTTGGGAAGGTATGAAATGGGACATTGGTTTGTGTATTGAGAAGTGCTTGAATTGCCAACAGGCAAAAGATGAACACCAAAAGCCTAGTGGATTGCATCAACTGTTAGAAGTTCCATTGTGGAAATGAGATTCCATCTCTATGGATTTTATTGATGGGTTGCCAAGGTCGAGAAGAGGAAATGAAAGCACATTGGTCATAGCAGATAGATTCACTAAGAGTGCCCATTTCATTCTAGTAAAGTCAGCTAGGACGGCACCTATTTTGGCGAAGATATTTATGAAGAATGTAGTTAGACTGCAAGGGATTCCTAGTAGTGTTTTCAGTGTTTGAATTTATTTTATTTTTGTAGTGTGTTTTGGAAAAGTCTATAGAAATCATTAGGAACCAAGCTCAACATGAGTACCACTTACCATCCATGGACTGATGGGAAAACGGAATGAGTTAACAAAGCTTTGGAGGATTTGTTAAGAGCTTGTGCATTGGATTGCGGGGGATCATGGGAAGACCATCTTCATCTAGTCGAGTTCTCGTATAACAATGGTTATCAGACTAGTATGAGGATGGCACCGTTTGAAGCTTTGTATGGAAGGGTATGCACGTCTCACATATGTTGATTAGAGATTGGGGACAGATTGGTTCTTGGTCCGAAGTTGGTGAAGAAAGCTGCAGAGAAGATTGAGTTTATCCGAGTAAGGATGAAGGAAGCTCATTCTAGGCAGAAGAGTTATGCTGATAGAAGAAGGAATGATTTGGAATTTTATATCGGAGACTATGTGTTCATTAAGGTTTCACCTATGAAAGGTGTGAGGAGATTCGGGAAGTCGGGGAAGTTGGCACCTAGATTTGTTGGGTATTGTTGAGAGTATTGAGAAACTCGCTTATAGAGTAGAGTTACCAAGTAATTTATCTGGAGTCCATGTTTTTATTCGATGTTTCTCATCTTAGAAAGTGTGTTAAAGACCCAAAGACTACCATAGCACCTACAATGTTAGAAGATTTAGCAATAGAATCGAATTTGACCATAGTTAGAAAACCAATTCAGATTTGGCTAGAGATGAGAAGAAGTTGAGGAACAAGACAGTCAAGTTAGTAAAGGTTTAGTGGAGTGACGATGTTGGAGACTGCACTTGGGAGACAGAGAGCAAGATTAGAGATTCTTACCCTGATTTGTTTGATAGTATGTTCTACTTTTGATTGTTTTGTTATGTACCTTATCGTAATTTCGAGGACGAAATTCTTTAAGGTGGAGAGTCTATAACACCCCATATTTTTATAACACTATTTGGAATAATTAATTGGGTAAATTAAATAGATAATGTGGAGATTAATAAGTTGATAATTGATTAGTTAAAGGTAGCCATGCCATGTTAATGTGCAAACTAAAATGAAATAAAATAAGCTAATGTGTTATAATATGAGAAGGGCAATATAGAAAATAGGTGGAGCTTATACCATAAACCCAAAGGAGATAGAATGCTCATGTTTATTTCATTTTACTCAAACTAAAATACTAAGGCTGATCACCATTATCATACTCAAGAATAAGATTAAAGCTAGGATTCAAGGGAAGGAAAACAATCAACTAATTCAACATCAAATCTCACATCTATAATCTCAAAGGTAAGGCGAATAATTACTACATCCCAATTTCTTTTAGTTTAATTTCCTTTAGTTTTCAGTTTTAAGATTAGACCCAAAATGATTATGCAAGTATATATCATGTCCCAATGATCAAAATTATACACACATACACACACACATATGTATGTATGTATGTTGTTAATGGATTATTAATGTTCATGTTAGTTTTATGATAAGTTTGACATGAAAACCCTATTTAACGACATCATAATGCCTTGAAAATTTTAAATATAGGGTCAGAAATGATATTTTAGAGAAGGGTTTCGATTTCTATAATTTTCTGAATTAATATGGATTTATATTAATTATCTAGTGAAGGAAATTGTTCATTGGGTTATAAATTATTTTCAGCTAAAATAATAATTAGTTGGGGTTAAAATTCTTATATGTTAGGCAACATATTAAAATATATTTTTTGGGATTTTCCAGATTTTTCCTAAGTTTTTTGATGCATATATAAAATTATTTATGGTATGAGACTTAAATGTTTTATATATTTAATTAAGGAGAAGGGGCATTTTGTCAAATAAAATGATTATTTAATTTCAAAAATAGTGGCAGCACAGTTTTGAGAAGTAATTGTTAACCAATGAGAGTTTGATAAACTAAGGCTGGTTAGCTGAAAAGATTTCCCTTTTAAATTAAAAACAAAGAAATCACATTATTTACATGTTTCAGCCTTTACGGCAATAAACCTTCCGGCCCAGACCTTCCGACAAAGTCGAGAGGTTCAAAGTTTTCGACAAGATTTAAACAATGCATATGGTATCAAGCTACTTGGTACGTAATGAATTAGGCAGATTCGAAGGGTTCTAAGTCGAAGGGTTGATGGCCAAAGAGGTTGGAGTATGTTTTTTTTTTGTAAACCAAAAGCTTTCTCCTGCTTTGCTTTCGAATAAGAGCTTTTGACTTGGTTGTTTTCGACCAGGTCAAATGTTTAAAGTTAGAGTTTTAAACCTTTGGACATAGTCGAAAGGTTACTGCTGTTTAAATATTATTCTGTTTTGAAACCTTTCGACAGAGTCGAAGGGTTACTGTCGTTTATAAATGTTTTGTTTTGAACCTTTCGACAAAGATGAAAGGTTTACTTGTTTTAAAAACTAGCCGCTTCTCCATGCTTTTAAAAGGAAGCTTTCAACTTAGGTGATTTACCCTTGTTTTATAATTGAAGTATAGCCCAAGGCTTTCGAAAGAGTTGTTTTAAAGGATATGTCTAAAGCTTTTGAAGCAGAGCTTTCGACAAAGTCGAAAGGTTGCTTCCAATGATTTCGAAAAGGTTTATTTCAATGGTTTTGAAAGGTCTATTGAATGGTTTCGAAAGATTTTAGTTGAAAATTTTTGAAAGGTTTAATTCAATGGTTTTGAACGGTTTATTCAATGGTTTCGAAAGGTTTAATGAATGGTTTTGAAAGCTTTAAGTTCAATAGTTTTGAAAGTTTTTAGTGAATGACTTCAAAAGGTTTAAGTGAATGATTTCGAAAGGTTTGATGATTGACTTCGAAAGGTTTTTCGAAAGGTTTGATGATTGACTTCGAAAGGTTTAAATGAATGGTTTCGAAAGGTTTTAGTGAATGACTTCGAAAGGTTTTAGTGAATGATCTTGAAAGGTTTGAGATGGAAGGTTTTCTAAAGTTTTTCCAAGGAAATGTTTTAAAGCGATTTTAAAGAAGGATGTTTAAAGTTTTATTGTTTTCGAAAGGTTTGATTTCGAAAGTTTTGAATTTTGATTTTGAAAGAGATGATTTCAAAAGTATTGAAAGAGGTTCTTTCAAATGGTTAAATGTTTTCATCAACTAAAGTTTGAGTAAAGAATATATATATAACATGGTGATATAATTTTGAGTAAAGTATAATATTATATACTTTTCCTTGTTTAAGTTTGATTTAATGGTTTTAAATCACTTTAGAAATGTTTTCTAGGAAAATTTATGGAAGGGGATCCTTAAGTGAAAATGACTCAAATATTAGAATACCAGACGGGACTAGTATGGGGTCGCGCCCTATACAATAGCTGATGGCCCCAGCTAATTATTGTCCTAAATTCCAGTGAGTAGATGTTTGTCACAGGTAGACTAAAATTATGGTTACACACCGAAAGGAATATATGTTTGTATACAGATAGGTTATTGGTGAGCATCGAGAAGACCTGGGAGATGATTAAGTTAGGGACAGACCGTCCAGAAGTGAAGTATTTAACAATAGATAAGGATAGACCATCCAGATGGGAAATGTTTAACCGATTGTTAAGGATATATAATAAAGAAGAAGAATATCTAAGAGGTGTTAGGTTAATTTTGATTATATTGTCTGGTAGGCTCGAGTCAGCCAAATGTCAAAAGTCATCCAAAAAAACTTGTGTGTCTGAACAGGTAGTTCATTATTACCTGATAGTTAGGTATGTTTACATAATGATTGCTTTACAATTTTTAATCATTGTGGATGCAGGAGCATAGTATATAGTTTTATGAAAGGTTTTGCAAAGATATGTATTGAAAGGATGTTAGCGAGGGGAAACCCATTCCGCTAAGCGGCGTGGTCTCACTTAACATGATTATTCCAGGATGTATAACATTATTCACACCGAGCTTTATGTCTGACTGAAGTTTATGTTTTTCCCTTAAACACTCGAGTGCTCAAAATTAATTCGAGTGGGCTGAAGGGTTAAGGTTATTTTTCAGGTTTAGTAGGATGACAAACAAGATTTAGTAGGCTGAGGGGCTAAGGTTCTTTCCCATTCACATAGCCGTATTTATTCGCCAGAAGCTAATACTATAGATGATTGCAGCATCTATAGCGCTTAGTTTTGGGCCTCTAGATAGGGATGTTACAAGTCATAGAACATTATTGGATATTATCTACATCATCATGAGCCGGTATTTGTGATATGAGTGAAATCAAAGAATATTTAACAATATCATTGCCATACCTTCAAATTAATCTACGTTATAGCTTTACATTGTTATAACTGGTTGAGTAACCCTAATTACAAATTGGCTACTAATGTTATTTCCAAAAGTTTTCTTAATAAAGTGTAATTATGTATTACTCTTTCAAGAGATGAATTTGTTTATAGGAACTGAAATGCTTACAATGCACTTACTACTTCACGCTTAAAGTTTAACAATGAGAGAGTTAGGAGTATGCCCTAGGGGAAATTCCATAATTTATTACAAATTATTAACTCTGTAATAAATTCTCGTTTGTGATAAAAGGAATTTTCTTTCTGTTATGTGCTTGTTATATTATTTAATTTAAGTATGTTTAACCAAAAATCCATAAATGGTATGTTTGTGATAGTAATTACAAAGGGTTATAATAATAAGTATTTTATCACATTATAATCAACACATCATTTCAAATATTCCTAGTCAAGATGTATCAAGGATGGATATTGATGCATCCATTGAGAATAGAGCACGCAACGCTCTCTAAATGTTGAATTATGTATTACTCATGACAGTTGAGGGCACCATGGGGTTACGTACTAATAGTTATTGGATAACTGTTGAATACTTACTTGATAGTTTTCTGTTGGTTAATATAACTATGGTTAATTAGAAAATATCAATGTAACAAATGTACACAATTTTCCTGACATGAGAATACCGTTAACCTTCAATATGAAAGCTCTGCTTTGATTATAGTCAAATCGTGGTAGCATGTCCATCGAATCACTATAGTTGAGTCGAGTAGAGATATTGGAAGAAAATACTATTGAAGAGAAGGTTTGTCTCCTCGATTATATGAGGTTAATATCATGGTCAACTGAAATTAACACAAAGTCAAAATCTCCGGCCAAACTAGTCCAGTTAATAATAATTGTTATTATTGAACAAATGAATTTTTATTTGGACTATAAAGTTGAATATGGATGACACTGGAATTTTGACCATTACTAAATTCCATAAGTCCTAATGTGATTATTTTAACGAAGAGAATGAGTAAATAATTATCACCGTCAGGTAATGTTTAATAAAATAAAATTGGATTTTACCAAAACCAAGTAAGCGATAAATTTGATCATAATGTCACATCATATGCTAAGTGACTTGTGAATATTATATTCGAATTGTTTGATATTAATCGCTGGTCGAATTTACACCTAAGAGTCATACAAACGAAACGTTGAATACTCTTACTACTACTCGATTTAATCAAATTATAATTTTTATAGATGATTAAACTAATTAATATCTATAAAATATTAATTATAAAATTTTATTTGATGTTTGTTGATTAATATTAAAATGTGTATATATAATAGTATAAATGCAGTGTCGATATACGATATCGAAATGCATATAAATTGGATTTGAATGTGTCAATTATTGATCAGGCTTGAAATGATTTTGAGGCCCATATGTGGCTTGATAGAGTGAGGCTATGATAAGGCAAGAGGGGCCTGCCATATGATTGCTAAGGATGGGTTAGATTTTGAATTAAAGAGAGGAGATTAGTTCAGAGAAAAATAAGGATCTAGATTTTTAGTTTGCTCCTAAGGATCTCCTTTAATTAAACCATTCTAACCCTCATTTTCCCGCTTAACTTTTTGCCTCTCCTCTACATCAGATTAGGCTGGCCAATCCCCTTTCCAATGTCTCAAATTTTCAAGATTTAAAAATCAAACAAAATTCAATTCGATTGTCGGTGGTAGCTGCGTTTGGAAGGTAGCAATTTCTAGATTCAGGATTCGATTCAAGGAGTGTACAGATTCAACATTGTAGGTGTATCAATTAGGCTTTGATGAAAGGTAATAATCTATTTTATACTATTTGTATATATTATTCATTATGTAATTATGTTGTCAATGCTTATATGCTCAACATCACGAATCTGCATATATAAGTGCTATCACCATTAGATGGATTATATGTATTTGTATGTAAAATAAATAAAAAAAAAATGCATGTACATCTTACTATATGCTTATGGCCAGAAATAAAAAAAGACAATCTTTTATTTTTGAATTTAAATATATATCAAATTGATTTTAATACACAGAAATAAAATAATACTATATGTATGTATACACACACACATATATATATATAATAAATGTAACGTATTTCATTATTTTAATATATGTATACATTGTATTCAGATTATAATAAAAAAATTAATTTTAAGATGTATATGTATAAGTATATGTATATGTATTTATAATTGAATTTAAATTCATGTAATTTACATGAAAAGTTAAATAATAATTTCTCAAAACCTGCAATATGATATATAATGATTTAAAAATTGTTTTTGGTTTTTTAATATATATTTTTATTTAATTATTTCCATATGGCCGAAAGCATTTTCTCACATATATATATATATATATATATATATATATATATTTAAATATTTTATTATATACATTTATGCGTTTTATTTATGTTTTATACAATTATATAAAACAATTTAAACACTATTTAATATATTAAAATATATATATATATATATATATATATTATGTATATGTCACTTTATAGTTTTGAAATATTTCATTCATATATATACACATAATATATATATATATTGACAGCACTTATGTATAAAGAGGGGTTAATATGTACATTGCGGTGTACATCCGAGCACTTATACATAGCATGTCAAACCATGTACACGCTATCATGTTGCATGTACAGACATATGTGTATATGATACGCTTATCATATAATATAATACAAACCTAATAATAAATAAACCTTATTTATAAAATAAAATAAAATCTGTTTCAAAAAAAAATTGATTTCATTTAAAAAAAAGGTAAGATCTAAATAAAATTAGACATCATAGACCTAATAAGATCCAAATGAAAGAATTTTTTGTTACCAATTTACTCCGCTACGGACTGACCTATTTCCAACAAACAATGCACGTAGGGTAGAATCTTTTTTCCCCCGGAAACCAACTTAGTTTCTTGATTATATCTCTCTTTCATTATAGTATTTATATTACTTTATTACTTCTTCTAGTTGTAGCAATCTACAGATAACCAACTATTAATGCTTATGCCTTTATACGTTAGTCTAATTTTTTTTCTAAGTACTAAACTTTAAAATAGCTTAGCTTAACGTACATATTCTTGTTGGGCCATCGTAGAGGTAGCGCCATTGCTGCCGGTCTGGCTTGAGAGTTTCTTTCCTGAAGGATTTATCTTTTCTCATTGCCTCTCCTTGTTGCTTTGGCTAAAATAATTTAGTTAATATGGTCGTCGCCACTTATGCGTGCTTCTTGAACTTCGTACTTACATGTTGGCAATTCCTTTTTGAAACATGAAATAAAATTACATGGTGCCATACTCTAAAGAGGATCACTCATTTACTAAAAAATTGATGAGCAAAAGGGGAACATCAAATTAGGAAAAAAATTGATTTAATGATCAAAATTAATGCTAGAAGAAAGAGCTAAAAACAATCTAAAACCAAATTTTACTAAACATTAACATTTGATAATTCATATAGTTATATTATAAGAAAAGAACGGTCCTCTGAGGGGAGAATTCATATAGTGAACCTTAACATTTTTTAGAAGAAAAGGGAGTTATCTAATACAATGCAAACAAATATATCTATTTGCAGGGCATTTAATTAAAATGGGTAATTTAGTTTAAAGGATGTTTGCACCAGAAAATTACACAAACACCCAATAGAAACTTTTTAAAGATAATTAAATGAATAATAAAATGGAAACGGTGAATAATAACAAAGAAACAGTAATTAATTGAAAGAAAAACACACACACAATGATTTATAGTGGTTCAGCGTTGTTTGCCTACGTCCACATTGAATAGATTGCTTTATTAATAACTTTATAATCTAAGTACAAGAGGGATCGGATCAAATCGTTAGTTACAAAAGAACATAAAGCAAGTAACAGCGTAAAAGTCCCAAAAATGAACAACTAAGCCAATATCTATAAATGAAGATGGCCAAATATCTCTTTGAAAACTCGGCAGAAGGACCCTCAAAATCATATGGTCCCATAAGAGGGGTCGCATGGCCTAATTCTCAAAGAAAAGGGATCGGTACTGATCCCTTCTTTGGTTGAATTTTGGGATGTGATCCTTATCGCGGCTTCCTCGTGCTAAAATATGTTTAGCCTCCAAATTTCATGCCAATTGGATCAATGAAGCTCGAGTTATTGTTTGATCTTTGCTTCAATATAGTTTGCATGATGCTTTTTGTCGATCCCTTCTAAGGGAAGTATATTGATCCCTCAAACTTCATCCCCTTGAAGTGCGATCCCTAGGGTAGGCTCTCTTGTTCCCCATGTCTCACTTACCAAATTTCATGTATATTGGACTTGTGGATCTTAAGATATTAACTGTTTTCTACAAGAGCGCTTCCATACCTTGAAACATATCGATCCCTTTTGTTGGAGCTAATTTTATGCCGATCCCTCCTACGTGTTGAACCAATTTCATATTTCGAACATTTTACCTTACATATCCAATAATTCTATTCAACCTTGACTTCATATTATCATCTGCACTTGACTTTTGGGCTCCATTATCATCATTATGGAGTCATCAACCTTGATGGTAATTGAATCTAATGCGTGCAATTAGTTTAATATAGCCGGGCTAAAATGTCGGATAATACTTGCCTCCAAAAGTACGTCTTGTGATGAACATGACGTGCCTTGAATCGGAACAAGTTAGAGTCATCAGAAAGAAATCCGTCTAGCCTCCTGAATAGTTGTCATCCCTTTGTCGAATTATTTTTCCAACATGTTGTATTTCTCATCGACCGTCATGACGCTTGGTCAATTTCCAATAGTATAAATCTAAGGCTATACTCCATTAGTTGATATATATATATATATATATATATGTATGTATGTATGTATGTATGTATGTATGTATACACACACACGCCCGGTTCCATAAGACTAACAAGCTTTGGTTATTTGGTCCAGCCTCGAACTTGAAGGCTTCAGGTTTGATTTTAATTTTTGTCGATTTTAAAAATTGAACTTTTAGGTCATACATGTGCACATTCATATACACATTCTTGTTGTCAGCTCCCGGACATGTTCGTACGTTCATGGGTCGTTGCCAATTTTCATTGCATTTTGTATGTTCATGCTTTTAATAATTCCATGCCTATATTGATTTGCGTATATATTCATGGCCGATCCCTTACTCTTCTCTTTTTCATTAAAAAATGTTTGTAGGGATCAGCATATGTTTAGTCGATCCCTCATTTCCACTCCTTATGCTTACAGGTATCGGTACCCTTTTTGCCGAACCATTTTCTCTTGCTTGAAAACGTGGGCCGACCCATTCGCTATCTTATATAAACCAATATCCCTTCTTTCCAACCTTACTTGCTTCATTTTTTTAGCATCCTTCAAAGCATCGAACCCTTTAATTTCTCTGTGAAAGTCGAATCCTCTTTTCCTTCTTCCCATAGCTTCAAAACGAAATCCTTTTGTAATTTAACTTGCCTCACGAACCCGTTTCCTCTCACCTTCTATTTCGAACATCTCCAAACCACTCGCCCACACCTCTAACACGTAAACTTACTTAGGTTGGTTTTTAATTTATAACTTTCGATTTCATGATGAGATAATGGATTCCATGCCATCGGCGATTTCGATGGTGCTTGATACCGCAATGAATCAGTGGTCGAAGTGGCCTGGAGGAGGTGAGTCATGGGGTGTGAAAGGGTTTGGTAGAATAAGTAAGGAGGAAGAAGAAGGGAGAGTAGAGGAGGGATCGGTTGGGATTTGTTGTATGGCGTGGATATACTGATCCCTCGTTTGATGACGTGGGAGAGGGATCAGTGTGGAAGCTTGGCTAGAGGAAGGTTAAAACAGTAGAGTGGAGGGATCAATATGATTTGTGAAAGGAAAGTAGGGATCGGTGAAAATGGATAGCATGGTGGGATCAGCAAATTTTTTTAAGGAAAGAGGTCGGCAACCTTTGTTTAGAGAGAGTGATCAGTTGAGTTGCTTTGGGATAGGGATCGGCATATAGGGGTCAGCATTTTGGGGTCGGCATATATGTACTTTGAATTGAACTTGAAACCTAATCCATAATCACTTATTTAAGCAATTACAACCAATCTCATCTCAATGAACTTGAACATATGATGATAATGAACAACAAGACTTGCATATTCATTACTGCACTCAAAATAGAATGATCAAATCTTTAGGAACTTAGAACATGCACTAAAACTTAGCATATGGACTTGAATAGCAGATTTCACACTTTGATATGCCGATGGTCGATCCCAAACCTTTCACAACCGATCAATCTCTACGCTAGTTGAGACAGTCGGTAATGCCGGTCCCTCTAGTTGGAATCCAAAGTCTCGTCATTTCACTTTGCTTTCTTATTTTAAGCTGCTTATTTCTGTAACATATCACACTGCACTAGCTCACACTTATCACGGGGGGCAGGTAAACTTTTCTAATCTTGATTATCCACTAAGTATAATTGACATGGACTTCAGACGTTCAAAGCGTCCAGTTGTAATGTCTTCTGGACCAACCTCGCAACATAGCAATCTCGAAGCTAAGTCGATTTCTGCGGCCATATCCAGCAGGCTTTCCCCTAGTCATCAAACTGAACTAACGGAAGTTTCTGGCTAGCTAGCCAACATTTTTTCTAATGTTTCCATCCTCCCGACATAAGATGTAAGTCCTATGCCCAATGCTGTAGAAGGCGTTGTACTCTTAGATAACCCGACAGATTCTCAAGCCTCCAGAATTGGTGAGGCCTCCCGTTGCAGACTATGTTCCAGTCATGGAATTCCATTCGAAGACGTCTTGAGTCCTTCAATAAATGGCAGGGCTCACTTGCCTCTGGAGGGGTACACAGCATGCAACAAATTCATGTGCAGGGCCGGATGTGTGCCGCCCTTTAATTCTTTTATTTGTAAAATGTTAAGATATTTTGGAATAGCCTTTACTCGGCTTCACATGAACAGCTATGCCTTTCTCCAAGGAATTTTTTTTACTATTCATGAACGTTCTGTTCCGCCCGCCAACTCCTGGGGACATAAGGTTCATTTATAATTCTAAACGAAGATCAGGAAATCCTTCCTATGTCTTTCTCGAGCCTTCACCCAACTTTCATGTCTTAACGGGTGCTTAAAACAAACTTACCCTTTTCAAACACGAATAGTTCTACGTTTGATGTTCGGCTGGCTTTGCAAGGGATGGTTGGAAGGTCGTAAGTGTCATCTTCACTTTACTTTCAAATTCTCTAATCCAAGTCAAATTCTGGATCAATTAACATTCAAAATCTCTACAGGTGTCTGCCCACATCCAGAGGGCAACAATTTTTCAAGAGCGATCTCCATAATTCGTGCTACTCCTGTCGAAGTCAGGACAACAGACTCCTCATAACCGACGAGTTACTATCTCTATTTGGGCTACTGGAAGAAGGCCACAGCGTTAGGCTTTTTTGAAGTGCTGCATTACCAAGAAGCACTATTGAACAAGAAGAGGATATTAATAATCATGTCGTGCCCTTAGTCAAGGGGACTCAGGCTGACGCCAAAGAAGGCGAAATTAAGGGTACCTAGATTAATGAGTTTGACGACACTTATGCAGGCCCAGGCAAGGCGCCTGTGGTCGAACCATCATAGGGCGCGCAACCTCACACGCCTGCTAAGAGAAGAAAGAAGCTTGTATATAAGCTTCGTAGGAGAAAAACTGCTAAAGATCCGGAGTTTATTATCACTTCTATTGACGAAGAGTCATCTATCCAACATTTAAAAAGCTTGATGAAGGGGTTTTCAAATCTTCGAATTCCTGATGACATTATGGCTTATGATTTTCCCAATATCAGTATTGGGGGGCTTGATTCTCTCCACGGAAGTGGTGATGAGGTTCTTCCTACTAGTCAAGGAGAGAAAACACCTATAAGCAAGGCTACGGCAACTGGTATGTCGGGTGGAATCACTAGGACACTCACAATCACGTGCACTTCACCACATGCTCTCCATCTATCTTTTGTACAATGACTACTTATACACTTTTGTTTGGTTTTTTGCAGGTGCAATGTCTCAATCTCGATCCTTTGATCGCTTAAGGAACTCTTCGACTCAATATGGATCTAGTCGTGGCTTGGAATCGGGTAGGCATAGAGAAAGAAAAGGCGGCCGGGAAAAAGTCATCGCTCGAGGGAATCGTCATCTTCAATCCCAATCCCAGTTGTCCCATTAGTAAGTGCAACCTAATCTTCCTATGCATAATAGCGATTAGATCTCTTTTCACGGTCCTCTAACTCCTATACTCCCTGAGCAATATTCTGGTTCATCTAGCTCTAAGCAATGCCAATATCGTAGATTGAGCAAACGTCCAATTGTTGCTTCCAATCCATCTTTACCGACCGCTGCTCCTGAAGCTTCCACAACAGAGAAATTGGCTGAACTTAAGGTCATTTTCCTAAAGATTTATTTTGACGGGCTTAAGATACTCCCCTCCATCCATACAATCCCAGGGACTGTCAAAGTAAGCTCTCTTGCATGCGTCAATGATGTTTTCGTGTAGCATGAATCGTTCCAGCACTTAGCAAAGAAAATCTCTGAGGTGTCTATTGAGCAACAACATGAGATAGATCGTCTCAAGCTAGAAGCGATCCATGATAAAGATATAATTAAGCACCAAGATAATAAGATCTTGAAGTTGACAAAAAACTAAATGAAGCAGAAAAAGTGCCAAGGAAACATCCGAGGCAGTGAGTTATCTGAAAGCTTCCCATAAAAAGGAACTTAATGCTGCCCTCAATAGCAGTGGTGCACTCGCCTTGGTAAAAGATTCCTTGCAAAAGGAGAAAAATATCTTTGCCTACCACATTGAGGAGCTTGAAGAGCTTCTGAAGAAAGAGAGGGAAGAGAAGATCAAAGCTCAAGAAGGAACGCAAAGATATTGCAAAGAAGCTATTGAGGCCCGGAGTTTGAAGATTAGACTTGATGACCAACTTGCTCAAAATGAAGTCCTCAAAGAAGAGGTGAAGGAAGCAAACCATAATGAGATGAGAGAACATCTCAAGACCTAGGTAGAGGATGCCAAGCAAGATGGCCGAAATGAAATCAATGACATGTTCGATCCCCTGATCATCGAATATAATGCTAAAGTCCTTCTCTACCATGATCTGATCTTTCATGGTGAGGGTTATCTTGACTCGCTCGTCGAGGCCTGGGAGTATATTGTCAAAATGAAAAGGAGAGACCTTGGCGAAGTCGATTTAGATGAAGAGAGATTAATGCTGGAGATCCTTTATGGAAATGAAGCCCTAGACCTTGTCGCCGTGAGACTCCGATGCTTCGACTTCCAACATCTCCTGGCAAACGGAAAAATATCGCTGAATCATCGAAGTCTGATCCCAAAGGCCCCTCTTCTTTTCAAGCAGCTAGAGCATCGGTTTCTTTCGGCCCAGGATAGGATCTAAGCTACGATCCGGACAAACCCGATTGTCAATCTAAAGTGCTAACCCCTATTCTAGAAGGGGGGACCCTGACGATGACTGAAAGTCAGCTGGTGTAGGTATTCCGCACAATCTTTCATTTTTTTGATCGTTTTTTTCTTCATATCTAATGGTCATGGGTTTATCTTCTTGTTTTGTGAATCTATAGGTCTTCCAGGCCGTAGCCAAACTCTGCAAAGTGGTGCTGCCATGGAGCAACAATCAGCATCAACTGAGATTCTGGTGGCCACCGATGCTCCAGGGCCCGATACTCAAGTAATTAGAGAACTCAATGACGATAAGGCTGAAGATCCGTTGCCACTGGACGAGTCTGATGATGTTATGATCACCAATGCCACTAAACACACCGACAAGCTCAGCTTAAAGGAGCGCATTGAGAGGGAGGAGTTTTTAAAGAAACAGCCCAAGTCTAAACCTGTTGATGTGGACATTGAGGATCTAAATCTCATCCCATTACAAGTTATCCCACCTGGCGGGTCAATTTCTGAAAAACTCCCTCCTACTTTTGAAAGCTTCCCTACTAAAGGTGGTAAAGGATCGAGGAAGCGGAAAAGCGGAAGCATGGGCGGCGCTACTTCCAAAAAAATTATAAAGGAGAGAAGACAAAAGAAATAGCCGTCATTGCGGCTTTGTTTGCACATAGCTTGTATAGTTGTTTTTCACTTTGTTGGATGTGATTATACGGGTACGACCCCCATTTTTTGAATAAACTCATATCACAATTTTGAAGCTTATTGTGTGAATAAATTATTTTTGTTTTCTGTTGATTCCTCATGTGAATTTTATCTAAGTAGTTGAGCTATTACTTTCTATTCAATGTACTTGTAATTTGTTGCACGTCGATTCAGACAACAATCCACTAACTCTATTCCAAGGCTTCCATGCGGTCGTGGCCATGAGTCGTACCAAACATGGGGCTCAAGCTTGAACTTTACGCATTCGGATTCAGCGGTTTGGGTGATTATGCTCTTGCCCCTAATTTGGGGTTAGCAGAGTTAGATGGTGGATGGTCGAGCTCCACCCTCAACGAGTTTATACTCCTCCTATCGGTTTTAGGCTGGAGTTTGCAAAATAGTGAGCGGTCGAACAGCACTCATCTATTTATTTATATTCATATCCGCACTCTGAGGATAAAAGCTAGTTAGCGAGCGATCGAATCGTGCCCGACTTGTATTTATACTCTAGTTCGCACTCTGGTGACTTTGAGCTAGTTCGCGGGTAGTCGATTCACACCCGATTTATATTTATACTCCAGTCCACACTCTAGGGACTTAGAGTTAGTTTGAAGAATAGTCGGATCATACTATTCTTAATTGATCGACTTATCCTCGAGGTCCGAGGTTTAATCGTGCGAGTGATCGGTCGTGTCACAATCGCTTTTGATTTATTTCAGTCCCATCACTCGACGGGATTTATTCGGTCATCGGATGGTCGAGTCGCATCCATTCCTCGTTATGTATTTCGTCCATCGGGTTATGAAAAGAGTTATCAAATGAACGGTCAGACCATGCTCACCTTGTTTAATTCAATCGGGAACTAGCGTAATTGGTTAGTTCCAAACACTGGAAACCCGTTCAAACATACCGACATCGGTCAGTTTCCTAATGTAACTAATATGTAATGCTATAGCAAACACAGATATAAAGGAAGTTCAAAACTTTATTTGCTAAACGGAAGCAAATGACATAATTTGTCTCATTACATATCCGGAAAATCAAATGCTAAAGCAAATTCTAAAAGTAAATACAACTAAATGAAAAAGAAACAAACTATGAGAAATAGCATCATAAATGCTCGCTATTCCACGCCCTTGGGTGTGTGATGCCATAAACAGTCGCTAGCTTGAAACTTTCCTCTCCAAGCCTCTGCTCAATGACATACGGTCCTTCCCATGTTGTATTCATATGTGACGGGGCAGGAAAAACCCATTTCAAGATGAGGTCTCCGATTTCAAAGATACTAGGTCGGACTTTAGTGTTATAGTATCGGGCGACTCGGTGTCAGTGTGCAGCTGCCCTCAAATAAGCTTCTTCGTTCTTCTCATCTGTAAATTCTAGAGATTCCAAGAGGAGATCTTTATTTGTTCAGCGACCGTATTAAGTCAGTCGATGGAAAGGAACTTCTAGCTCAACATGAATAAAAGCTTCAGAGCCATAAGCAAGGGAGAATGGAGTATGGCCAATTATGGACTTGTGGGTGGTCCTATAAGCTCATAGTGCTGTTGGGAGTTCATCCACCCACTTTCTTCTAGCCTTTTCCAAATGTTTCTTCAGAATGGATTTTATGATTTTGTTCATAGCTTTAACTTGCCTATTTGCTTGAGGGTAAGCGACTCCCATAAATCTTTTTTCAATACGATGCCAATGGCAGTCTTTGAACTCGACAAAGTTGAACCGAGTCCATTGTCCGTTATAATAGTTTCTGGAAGACAAAACGACAGATGATGTTCCGAACAATGAAGTTGATTACTTTCTTCGTTGTGATCGTAGATAATAGTTCTGCTTCTGCCCATTTGGTGAAGTAATCAACTGCGACAATGGCGTACTTTGCACCACCATTAGAGATCAGTAAAGAACCGATAATATCTATGCCCCACATGGAAAACGACCATGGACTAACCATTTGTGTCATTTCCGTCGGTGGAGCTCTTGGAATTTTTGCATATGTTTGGCACTTATCGCATCGCCTTACATAATCATTAGTGTCTCGGTTGATGGTTGGCCAATAATACCCATAACGGAGTATTTTCTTTGCTAAAGTTTGGCCCTCAGTGTGATCGTTGCATTCTCCTTCATGAATTTCTTTTAGGACTCGTTTTATCTCATCATAAGTGATATACCAGAGCAGGGGAATGGAAAACCCTTTCTATACATAATGTCTTTCTGTATGATATATCATGAAGCTTTACGAACGACTTGTTGTTTTTTATTCCTTTGTTAAGGAAGGACTCCCTATTGCAAATAATTTTTAATCGAAGTCATCTACGATTCCCTCTCAGGCTCCGTCTCTAGTACCCAACTGATTTCCATCAGGAAGGACACCCTGTTGCAAATAATTTTTAATCGGAGTGAGTCCAAGAGAACATGTCGAGATTCGCTCGGAGAAATCTAGCAAGTTCTTTCATCATCGGGGGGCTGAGCTTTGATCTGATCTTTAGGACCCTTGACGGATCATCGTGGCTAACTGTAATGTCAATCGTTAGCTCAGCCGGTGCAGCCTTGGTCTCTTTGGGCTCCTCTTCGTCATCTCTCGGATCTATATCTCTATAGAACCGAATGTGGCGTCCGAGCCAAGGCTCAGGCGCTAGTTGTCAATCTTTAGTGGCTTGGATGCAGACCGACTTGTCCACACCCTTACCTTTCTCCTTCTGTTAGGCATCCCTCAACTCAGCTACATAACAGGCACTCTCCTACAGTCACCTTCTCCCAATTCTACAGGTAATTCAACATAACAAACAACTTCATTTGCAGCACCATTAAAGCCATGAATGCGAGCTTTAGATGGTTTCAAATCCTTGGCTTCCATCATTACCCGATCATAAGATTTTTTGAAAATTATATTTGCAGAACTTCCACAGTCAACCAATATCCTTCTCACTAAGCGGGGTTGATCATGGTCGAAATGATCATTAGGTCGATCGTTGGAGCCTCCACCTTATCTGTATCTCTGTTTCTAAACACGATATCATTTGTCACCATGCGTTGCTATTTTGCTGGAGCTCCATCTTCCATATTTGAACAACATTCAAAATCTACGTGCTTAATCGCCCTAGCATAGCACTCCATTTCATGCCAACTTTTAGCAACCGGATGCGGTCCTCCGACTATTGTATTGATCGCCAATCTTCCACCAGTCCACACAGGCCCCTCAGCCCAGTGCGGTGCTTGTCCTCGGTTGGGGTCAAATGTCCGCTGTCTGCCATCCTACGGGATTTCACAAACTGTTGTAACTTCCTTTCTCGAATAAGATTTTCGATAATATCCTAAAGATGCCCACATTCATTTATGTTATGCCCATAGCATTCGTGAAACCGACAATATTTCCCAGTTTATTTTTGCTTCTCTAATGATTCTTTTAGAGGCGGCTTCCTGTACTACATGATATTGCAGGTAGACAAATAGATATTCTCTAGGGATATATTCAGTGGCATGTAAATACTGTACATCGGAATTCTAGGCTTTCCTCTTCCAGAATCCCTCTTACGTTCTCGGCTCTTATCCCCGCCCTTCTTTTGTTGATTCGGTTTTTTCTGGACATTCACTTGAACTTTTCCGGAGCTTTCAGCGGACTGCTTTACAGTAATATTACTCTGTACTCCCTCTTCATTCGATCCTACAACATTCTTCTTCCTGGAGGATCTGGCTTCCTCCTTCCACCAATATTGAGCCGCTTTTGTGTAAAAGCATTCCAACATTGTGGGTGGTTTTCCAGCTAACCAATCACCAAAATCAAATTCCAAATCAATCCCTTTTATCACGGCCATCAATATTGCATGGTCATTCGGATTATTGATTTCGGTAATAGCTGTATGAAATCTCTTCAAATAATCTTTCGACGATTCTCCCGAAGCCTGGATCACACTGGACAGGGACATTACATCTTGGGGCGAGTTGCGTGCATTCGAAACTTCTCCACAAACCTTGTTGCCAAATCATCAAATCTAGAGATCGGCCGTGGGGTAAACCTTGTAAACCAAATCGTTGTTATTCCAAAGAGAGTTATGGGAATACATCTACACTGAGTTGCATCATCCGCTCATGTGGAATCCATCAGCCATTCAAATCTCATGATATGCTGCTTGGGGTCATTTTTTCCTCGTAAGCAAGCATCGACGGCATGTTGAACCTCCTTGGATACTCTGCATGTAGGACACTATTAGTGAACGGGTATGGATTCTCGAGATTCCCCAATCATCATTGGTCAAGCCTTGGATCTCTCTCACAAATTGTCTGACCATAGCTGACAAATCCGGCGTTTAGATAGTTGGTGCCAAGCGGTAGTCGTGTTCCACCGCACGTGAATGGTCTGGTCAATGTCTACAAGCCGTTCCACACCTTCTTGGTTCAACATCTTCTCGATGTGTATCTCGTACATTCACTTTATCGTCCAGGGAAGCACTTGGTCAACATTTAACTGAACTCCATCATCCAAATTGGCCACACTGGCTCTAGGTTGAATCCCCACGGGTATGGGTAAATTCCCTCCTCTGGAGGAGGGATCGATACCGGTCCCTACAGAGGGATCGGCATCGATCGGTCCGAACAGACCAAGATGGTATGCCTATTGATGCCTCAATGTTTCTACGCGATACCCATCTACTCTGCGACGCCTGTGTCTGTGATACTCGTCCGATGAACTAGAGATCTCCGATGTTGAATAAGGAGTAGGCTCCCTCCTAGTTTTTCCATCCAGTTGTTGTGTGAGTTGGTTCATTAGGTTGATATTGGTCTGAATTTGCTACTTTTAATTGTTCATGGCTATTCATTAGTTCTCTCATCGGATTCTATAATTCAACTCTTGTAATAGAATCAGTTGGATTACGGACTTCAACTGGCTCAACATTCACATCTATTGGTTGACTGCTCAGGCCTCCTAGCTAGATACTAGCGTTTTCATTTCCTTCCACGTTCTGAGAAGTAGATCTAGTGTTCCTTGCCATTGTTGATATTTTGCTTAGATTTTTGCAAATCTGAATAGTATGAGTGAACTTCCTTAAGATAACTTAGATCTCCTTCAGGGGATTTATGCAATCCAGTAGCAACAAAGAGATCCTAATAAGTTAAGAATCAAGTTTCTCAGTGAAAACACCAAAATTTTGCACCAGAAATTGGTACAAAAATCCAATAGAAACTTTTTGAAGAGAATTAAATGAATAATAAAATGGAAACAGTGGATAATAACAAAGAAACGACAATTAATTGAAAGAAAAACACACACACAACAATATAAAGTGGTTCGACGTTTGCCTACGTCCACCTTGAATAGGTTGTTTTATTAATAACTAATAATCTGAGTACAAGAGTGATCAGATTAAAATCCTTAATTACAAGAGAATATAAAGCAAATAACAACGTAAAAGCCCCGAAAATGAACAACCAAGCCGGTATTCATAGATGAAGATAACCAAATATCTCTCTGAAAACTCGGCAGAAGGAAATCATATGGCCTACAGGAGGGGTCGCATGGCCCAATTTCCAAGAAGACGGATCGGTACCGATCCCTTCTTTGGTTGAATTTTGGGATGCGATCTCTTTGGTGGCTTCCTCATGCTAAATTATGCTAAGTCTCCAAATTTCATACCAATTGGATCGGTGGAGCTTGAGTTATTACTTGATCTTTGCTTCAATATGGTTTGCATGTTGTTTTCTACAGATTCCTTCCACGGAAAGTATACTGATCCCTCCAACTTCATCCCCTTGAGGTGCGATCCTTAGAGTAGGCTCTCATGGGTCCCCATGTCCTGCTCATCAAATTTCATGTGCATTGGACTTGTGGATCTTAAGATATTAATTATTTTCTACAAGAATACTTCCACACATTGAAACATACTGATCCCTATTGTTGGACCTAGTTTTATGCCTATCCCTCCTATGCGTTGAACCAAATTTCATACCTTGAACATTTACCTTGCATGTCCATCAATTTCATTCAACATTGACTTCATATTATCATCTGCATTAGACTTCTAGGCCCCACAAATCATCACTCTAGAGTCATCGGCCTTGATGGTAATTGAATCTAACTCGTGCAATTAGTTCAGTATAGCCGGGCTAAAATGCCGGATAACAAAGGACAAACTGCCAAGCTTTTTATCTTTTAGAACAGCATGCAAAAAAATTAGTCACAATGACACTTCCTTACTCGCAGGCCAAAATCATCGCTTCTCATGTCACCACCCCGCATGCCGCAGCACCTCCTACGTAGCTTTACACCTGCACTTTGTCACTGCCAATAGCCACCGCCTTTCGTAACCGTTACCTCCCTAGCCACCGCCTCCTCAAAACCTAACCAAAGAAAAAACTCGCGCCTCTACTCGCCATCAATTATGTCGTCTACATCTTGTAGTTCATAACAACATTGTAGCTCATCTCATCTTGCTCACCAATCATCAGTTAATGTTAAAATAGCAACAGGTAAAAAAAATACTATATAGTATCATTATATAAGAAAATGATATAAAAAATAATATAGCAACTACAAAAATCTACTTAGTATCATTTAATAATAACACAGATAAGGTCAACTATTACAAGATAAACTTGAATTTTTTTTTTTAGTTCTGCAAATACAGAACTGATACTACACCTAGCATTAGAAAATAATTAATGAAACATAGCATAATAAATATTCAAAAAATTAAATAAAAATGATAACGCATTTACAAAGCTATGTAGCAGCATTATAAATTAATTTATGAAAATAGTATTAAAAAAGTTCAAAAAATAATATAAAAATAATATCCTCTTTATAAAAAAAATCATAAAATGAAACTGAAAAGTGAAATTAAAAATACTAATTCAAAAATGGTACTAAAATTCATAAACCATACGACAAATAAATAAAAGTACTAATATACTCCATAAACTGATACTACGATTCATAATGCTATTATAAAACAATGTCATGAGATATAATATATAAATCATCTAAAAAGAAACTACAATTGTCTATAAATTGCTACTATAATTTTTAAAAATCACCGTAATTCATAAACTGCTACTACAATTCATAAAGTGCTATTATAAAGTAGCACGGTAGACAGAAATATACGTAACTATATTTAGTTAAAAATACAAAAAATGATACTATACATTACCATAACTACACAATCTTAAAAGAAACTACAATTGTTAATAAACTGCAACTACAATTTTGAAAAAGCTACTATAATTTAGTAACTGCTACTACAACTAATAAAATGCCATTATAAGTTAGCATTATAAACAAAAATATACCTAACTATTTATATTTGAATAAACAAAAAAGACTGTTACTACATGCATTTAGAAAGAAGCTACATATAAGCTGCTACTACAATTTTCAAAAAGGTGTTACAATTCAAAAACGGCTACTATATTCATAAAGTGCTACTATTAAATAGCGTTATTGACATAAATATACACAATTTGATTTATGTAAATAAATATTGTTACTACAGATCTAAAAAATGCTAAAAAGATGTTATAAAATTATGAAATGATGCTGCAAAATAGACGTTTTGTTATCTATAAATGCCAATACAAATAGTATTAGGAGCAAAAGTATAATTAATTATTTTATTTTCAAAAAAAATGATACTAATCAGTATCATCATCCAGTGTCATCTTCTTTTTCTCCGATTTCACATTGTTTCTCCATCACCTCAAGCTTTAATAACATAGAACATCACTCCTGCATCACTGCTACAACACGTTAATTTTTCGACCATCTTCACGTCGATTTATATTACAATCTCTTCCTTCTATCATCGTCAAAGTCGTCGCGTCTTTCTCCATCATCGTTGTCGCCAAGCTCGAGTCCGCTGTCATCGAGAGCTACTGTAATATCGTCGAAATCTTCCACACCCTTTCATCCCTGTCCACATGCTGGGACTCCAGCACGTGAAAAAACGCAACCATAAATTAATGTGTCCTCATAGCTAAAAAGTTTGTCCTGCAATTATTACGAAATAAATCGTCTTTCGAGCACAAAAATGAAGCACGTGACGTCTAAAAAATGTTGTAACTTTATCTTTTTAACTATTTTCCTGAACTAAAGTAGTATCGATCTTTTTAGTACTAGACAAATGGTACTATGCAAGCAAAAATACATTGTTGTTTATCTAAAAAAATTCTCTTTACGTTCATAAGCACCAAATGGAATTTAACGAAATTCTTAAACCTACGCATGAGAAATTGTAAAAGGTTGTGAGAAGTGAGAATAATGAAGGTTTTTTTTTTAACGTTGGTTCATTAATGTCAATAAACGTCGACCATAAACCAACTGAGTCAATCATGTTGGCCTTAAGAAGCTCTTGTTTACATAGCAAAACGTAAACGTTATAAGAAAAGGGAGCACAAGTTAACTCCAAATATAGTTGTAATACAAACAAAAATTAAGGAATTAAGCATATCTTCATTTTGGTGAACATTTCAAATAGACGGCCACAAGGCATGAATAAGGAAAGCTTCAACGTGGTTTGTATTTGCCATTTGGAGAAAAAATAGCTGGGCTCTTCAAAATGCTTTTCGTAATCTTTTTTGCATTTTATATCTGAAAATGGTGCAAGCCAGCTTATATATCATTTGTTGCTTTTGATACATGATTAAGCCTCCACAACGACCACTATGCTTTTCTTTTTCTTCATTGACATCATATGGACCAATACCATGTGTGGTGTTTTAGTTGATATTAATCACAACGCAATTTGATCTGAAATTTGATGTGTTAGTATGAGTGTGTCATTACCAATCAAATACCAAATAATCAAAGGCAAAATAAATGACCTCTAAACAATATCACAATTCAACTGCAAAAGAAAGATAAATGATAGGTAAAAATGAGACAATGAATTTAACGTTTACAAGGAATACATTAATCTAACATAAGATCATTGACCCAAACCATAAAATTATGGCTTGTGTGCTTATTACTTGACCTACTGAAATTCTTATGCTCCACTCTATTGAAATTTGGTTCCTTTAGAATCCTCGCATCATTGAGCTTTCTTCCGTTTAACTTTAAACGAGTATAACGGTCAAGGACCTCTAGTTAAAGGTATGGTCGACCTCTAGTTAAAGGTATGGTGCTTTAGACAGAGATTCTTAAGGGCTCGAACCCAAAATCAAGATCACGATGAGTGCTCTGCTTGAATATAATATCATTTTTCTTATAAAAAAACGAGGATAAAAATACAAATATGATGGAAGCGCTTATTCATATTAACACTTAAATAGATAGAAGTCATAGGATGGACAGCTGCCATCGACAACCCCGACCACTACATGTGCATATCATACTTGCAGTAACATGTAAAATGCATTTATGCTAAACCAAAATAAATTATCACATAGTCCACTTTAAAAAAAAAAGGAGGGGGGGGGGGGGGGGGGGGCAATGGCCTGATTTACAGTAAAGATGCCAGCATGTACACAAGACCAGAGAACAAGCTTCAGGCTCAAAATACTCCCAATCTTTTGAACCCATAATGTTATTATAATTGACAATGGCTATTCATATTCACAAACTACAATTGCACATACCGTTAAATTTACTGAGCACGGGTTTTGGAATCCTTTGAAATATTGCATAAGAATTGAGGCATGGATTGAATCCTAGGCAAATTCATCAACAGCTCACCATACGATTCCTTTCTCGATATACTGAGCTTGTTTTCTTTATCCTCTTCTTTATTATCATCTGCTTCACTATCTCTGCTCTCATCATCACTGTCGCTAGTATCAACATCGACTACTGATTCTTCATGCTGTATAAGACAGCAAAAAGAGTTGATCTTTGACATTAAAGACTGCTCATCAGAAGCTGAATTCAGTTGAGATTCGCTTAGAAGTCTCCGTGTAACCTCCTCTAAAGTAAATTTGCTCTCAGAGGAGTCGATTTCAAATAATGGATTGCCTGGGGTTGTTTTCTCAGAAGTATTGTCTATTATGTTGGTCATTAAGTCACTTGTTGAAGTCGACGAGTTATGGCTATAGATTTTCATCTGCTCCCTATAATTGGGATTAATTGACTGCTCTTCGATTTTGATGGTTGTCGAGTTGGTTTCTGTATAAAATAGGAAACTTTAGAATTAGTATTCTTAGACAAACCAATTTTTCGATGAAAATTTAGGCAAATTCTACTTAAAGGCGTGTAAATGTTGAGCCCCCATAAAAAGAAAGAAAAAAAACAGTATAATATCACTTATTTTGCTGAGTTAAAACTTCTTGACAATAAATTTTTGCTCACCCTACCCCTCATAAATCCCATGTCATTTCCAGATGAGATGCAACCTTCTTCATATGTGAAACCCTGAATTCCAAATAGAAGGTAATTTTGCTGTTTTCTTCAAAATTTCTTTTGGATTCAAATTTAGATTCTTCTATTTACCCTAGATTATATATAATTTGATGCAATTTTTGTAGTTTTTAATTTTAATTTGGATCGAAGGAGGATTATCTGCATCAAGGCTGGAGTATGAGGAGAGTTGAAAGAAGAGAAGTTGTAGGAAGATTTGTGGATGAGAATGAGAAGGAAATTGAGGAACAAAGAAGAGAAAAAGTGTACAACATTAGGAATAGAGAGCAAGTGCAAAATAAGGAAGAAGACGGTGACGTTAAAGAGGTAAATGAAAAAGGGAAATTTTGACCATGTTAAAAAAAATCGAAGGGGCAACAACATTTTCGGAGGTTGAAATAGAATTTACCCTAGCTATTCATAAATTATATACAATACCTGAGCTGGGTGAAAAAAAATCCATGGGTAAATTGTCTGATGTTCTGGCCATCGGTGTAGTTATTTCATTATTATATGAAGTCGATGGCGTAGGCGAGGCTAAAACATTATCTTGCTTAAGAACGTGCAACTTTGAACCAAAACCACCTTTTAGATCTTCATATCCGTGACATTTGTTAGATTCATCGTGATCTTCAAACAAGGAAGAACGTGGATCAAAATATGGGGATTCTAGAATGATTTCTGATTGTTGACTAAGCGATTTCAGACGTGCATCGCACTGTATGAGCTTTTCAAAATGCCTGTTTAACATGCCAGGAGGGCACTTTAAGAAGTGCCTTCTGCAGAAAAGAAGCAGCTTTGAATAAGGATACGTGAAATAATCCTGGTACTAAATTGAATAACATGATGTCTTCCCTATTTTCAACCAAAAAGGGGAAGGAAAAAAAAGGTGCAACAATATCAGGTTATCATATCATGATGTCTTCCCTATTTTTATGGTTTGTTATCATATCATCTTCCAATAACTGAAGACAAGCTTTCAAATTTTAGTTTCACTACATATAAAGAAACCCCTTTAATTTTCCATCAGCACATATGTACGAGTGTATCATTGAACTTGATGAAATAACATTCAATCCAAATTCAACAAACAAACAACTAGCAGAGATGATATGTTAATACCTATGTATGCTCGCTTGTCCATTAGTAAAATCTGAAGTAGCTTGCCACAAAGTATGTTTCCTAGGTTGTGGATTGATTTCTCTAAAGAAAAGAGGTTGTCGAGCCAACTGCAATTACAAAAGCTAATCTTAGCAAATAAGAAGATATGGTAAGAGAAAAAAGCCCAAATATACGACATTGTGAGCATTTACCACTATGTTCAAAGTCTCTGGTATGCTATCAGAGTAAGTTGCCTTAAGACCTGTAATATCAGACCACTGAATTTCAATCTTGCTCTTAAGACCTCCATCAAGAATTTCCCACACGAGTTTATGTTTTGCATAGTAGCACTTGGCCACTAAATCACCTTCATATCTTGATACGCGCTGTTTATACATAGAAATATGCAATTTAAAGAGATTGAACGAATAATAAAAAGTGCATGATAATCGATAGTAATTACCTTTGATTCAGTAAATAACTCTTAAGTTAGAAAACTAATTTACCTCCCAAGCGCCAATTCTCAACAGCGACGCAGGAAAATTTGATGCCTTTAACTTGTCGGTAGTTCCAGATACAGCAGTAGATTTCAAATCCTTCTTTTTTCCAGCTTCATGCCTAAGATTACTTGTAGCGGATGAAGATGTAGTAGAATTTTCTTGAGAGAGCCTCATCTGAATCAAATCTAATAGAGATGGGCTTTTACGTAGCCGTAAACCAAGAGGACTAGGTTCTACAAGCAACCTGTTTTGTAGAGACTGCGTTGGTGCTATTTCAGCAACATTATTCCACTATAAAAAAATATAAAAAGTTACATAGTGCGTGTAGAGGAAATATATTGAAAAAAATGACGTAGAAGAACACGGCTTTGCAAAATTTGTAGCATTTTAACAAGTAAATTTGGTTACAAGTGTTCTCATTACCAGTCAACTTCACCATACCATTACCAATCAACTTATTATCATTTTGAGCTAAATGAGGTATTTTCCAATCGGTACGAAAACGGTAAAATTTCATTTTTAAATGTAAACCATTGGTATTATTTTTTCAAAACCGGCAGTAACGGTAATTTATCGATTCATTTATAGTTTTTATTTCTTTTCTTATTATTATATTAAAAAGCAGGCAAATAACCATATTTAGTCTAAATGATTCTGATGACATTTAATTTGACATGATGGAATGTATCATGGAACACCATTTCAGTATATATAAAAAATATAGCAAACTTCTTTTATCTTTTAATCAAACGATAATTTACCATTAACAGTGTAATAGCACCAGTTTATCTATATACCAACAGTATTGATGGAGGTCTGGTATGCGTTTTCGGCTTACAAAATAAAAATGATATGGTATCTTAACAGCTTTAACAGATGGTGCGCACTTGTATTTACGAAAATGAAATATGTATTATAGTTTTAAAAAATGTAAAACCATTGGTTTCGCTATTTTCGTTTATTCCTACTGAATTGGGTTTTCAGCTATAATGGATGGTTTTCATTTCTAATAAACAGTGTTGTGTTTCATCCTAAACTTTGATCTTTTGTTGCGGTGTCTCGCATTGTAACTGTAAGTGGGTAGTGGTTATTGGGCACATCATGAAACAATATTTTCACATCATGAAAAATAATAAAGGTGAACTATTATGTGTATGAGTTTGGTTGCATGTAACATAAGAGATTACTTTTGTTAAAAGACGGTGATCAAACTCTATGTTGCCCCACGAAGGGATGTGCGGATGGATATCAAAATTTCAACAATTTTGTATTATTAGCTCACGAAGGGATGTACATATTATTCCTTTTTTTTGCTGTAATTTTTATCTATTTATTATCAGCTCATGAAGATTGAAAAAAAAAATCTTTAGACCAAAAAAAAAAAATCGACTATATTCCATCTCATCCTCAGTGAATCGGAGTGGAACAACTGAAATCCCGACGTTCCTCGATTCTTGTCATTAAAACATTACAATTATAAATACAAAATTAAAAAAAAATTAAAGACATATTTTTTGTTAAAATTTAAACTATTGCAGAAACTATTTAAAAAAGGAAAACTTTTATATAAAAAAATCATACATTTTAAAATAACCTTACAAATAAAATAATATGACAATTTAAACAAGTAAAACGTTTAATTCAAAAGGACAAAAGGAACAACACTATAATAAATTTCACTTTACTGAAAGAAAGAAAAAATGAGACAAACCATACAAACTATAACAGAAGAAACATTTCAAATTGATCAAGATATTATTTCTATATTGGAATTTAATTCAATGGCGATAGTATGTAAGAATAAAATAGTCAAATGTACACCAAGTATCACTCTTAAATAAATAATCAATGACATAAATTAGATCGTTTAAAAGTGTGCTTGAAAATAAATAAATAAAACAAGTATCGTTTGCGTTTATTTATAAATAATATGAACACTTATTAACTGCTAGCACTTATAAGGGAAAATAAATAAATATGTTTATACTTCATAACCTTTTATTGTCGAGCTGGATTATATTTAATTACGTTTTGGAGTTATATTTGCAATACAAGATATATTTTTTTTAGAGTAAGCAAGGTTTTCAAAACGGGATTCAAATCGAAAATCGTAAAGTTCAAACTTTAAATCATAAATCATAGATTCAAAAGGTCCATATTTCAAGTTTTACACACTTTGACGTTGATTATGATGTATGAACTTGTACATCTAAACCTAAAACTTGATTTTATCACATTCCAGTTTTATTTTATTAGAAAAAATTAGAATTGGAATTATGGATCCAAACAAGCATATTGAATGTATAAGCATATTGAATGTATAAGTATGGATAGAATGGTTTTTCTCAGCTGTGCTTTTATTAAATTTGGATCTGAATGTAAATTGAATCGGAAAGTGAAGGATCCAATCCAAGATGGAATTTAAATCGTAAGATTTTCAGGTTTTTGATAAAATGAGAGTAAGTTTTAAATCGAATGCAAGAAAAAGAATATGACCCAAGTACAACAATACAAGTTGGGAATATGCTCCTTTAAGGCATAGAAAACAATATAATTGTATACTTCTTTCCTTTATATTTGAAGATCTCGAGTAAATGCACGCTGATAACTTTGCATTCATTACGTGAATCTATGTTGATTACACAACAAAATAACTGTGGAAAAATATCGCTATGATAATCAGATTAGATAATATTTCATTGAAAAAAAACATCATATAACTAGGGATCTAAATTCATCAAATATACATTATTAAGACTGGGCTTCACCCATGATCAAGAATCGAGTCTCCACCAACTCCACCACACTCATATGGGGCAGGATGGAACAAAACTGTTACCATAGTTGTATTTGAAATCTCTAAAAGAATAGAAATACTATAATGGTAACAAGTTTATTATTGATATACCCTGATTTGAAAAAAGTATACTTCGATCATACAAGTGATATGGATACATAAGAGTTTGATGCTTGAGTACAAATACATGAAAAGATTTTATGAGAACAATGTCAACTATGTAATATCATACAAGTTCTCACATCCTAATAAATGTAAATAGCAATATGTGCTACAGAAGACAAATGATGGCATACATGGAACTTGGAGAAACTTGGAAGAGCTTGGAAGAAACAACAGGAAGTATGAGTTTTTGTAGGTAAAGGGTTTTATGGGTAATTAATATATGCTTAAAGTTTGAAACCGATATACCAATTGAATAAGGATACAAATGAACTGGAAAGCTACCATCTGAATACTGTTATTCCATCAACTTCTTTTGAATAACCAAACAAGCCAAACATCGTTTTTAAACTCCTAAGAACGTGAACCATGGCGGTTTGACCCTTGCATCTCTCATTGGCATCTCAAAGCATTTGTCAGATGAGTTGCCATTTGAGACAAAAAATGAAGACCCGAGAAACTGAAAAAGGAAGGATGTGCGTTTACCTTTATAATTTAATCCAACTTTGTTCAACAAAACTAGATATGGGCAAAATGATTCACATTCAGATAACCTATTTTTAATACAAATGCAAATGTTTATCTAACAAAATATTTTGCATAAATAATTGCATTATACATCATAACAAAAGTTGGTTTGAAATCCAACAACCTTACGATAAATGTTAAAGCTAATAAAGAAGAAAATCAATCATGTTATATGAAATTATGAATGTGTGAATTTTATTATTTAAACTTATAGTAAACCAATTAGAATCATACTACGATGCAAATAGCTACTCGGATATGAAATCAGATGCATTTGCAAATGACATGGCTTGGAAAGTGAATAAAGGTGATGAGTCTCTATTCATTTGTTCATTGACGACAAGTTGCAACAAATTAATATGATATCAAGTCTATGTTATTTGTTTCAAATATTACAAAATTTCCACCACAGTTTGAACTGAATTTCTCCAAACTATTGAATAGAAGTGCAAACATATACGGTTTTACAAGTGCGTATTTTTAGTCCTAAATAGATCATAAAACATCGGTTTGATGGCGCATGCAATGCATGTGAATGCCAAGGTGGAGACACTCCAAATTAGATATAAAAGATACATTAAGAATTAAAGAATATGGATTCAATTTTAATTTTTAAGCAACGAATGTTGGATAGTAAATGAAAACTAAATATAAGGATACAAAATAGGAAATAAATGAAGTTAGTTCTCATAACTAGTTAACACCAAAGGATGCTTGGATATACAAAAAACCTTCATCAACTCAAAGCGTTCGTTTTATACATGAGAAAATATATAAGATGCTAGCATGCTATTCTTTTGGTTGCATTCAAACTCTTAATTGCATTTGTCAATATTAAAATTAAACTAAAATATTTTTTGTAGACTGCATATCATTTGCAGATATATAACATTCATGCTTTTAAAGTGCATAATGTACCCAATAACCATACTTTTTACAAATCATTTACATATTCATCACAAAACGAATCAAATAGATTGACATATTATTACTTTTGACATTTATTTTTCAAGTTTGCAATTATTTTTATCAAAAAACTCATTTATTTTTAAAAATCTAAGGTTTTGCAAGTATACCAATATTAAGCAGAATCGATGTGTTTTACACAATAAATCTATAACACACATTTATTTTGTGAAGTGCATACTCTTTGCACTTTTATTTTCATAGTTGATATGTAATTTTGTAAGTTCATGCAATTTGAATATTTCATAAGCTCGGCAATTTTTTACAATGCATGAAATTTTATCTACACTTGTATTTTAGCTTATAAATGCATATATTTTTTGAACTTCTATTTATGGAAACATTTAATAGTTTTTAAGATGCATTCTCTAGGCAGTTTTATTTCCAAAACCTATTGTAAAGCGTGTGTTTTTTGTTATTTCTTATTTCAAGATCAATAGACAATCTCCAGGTATAAAATATGAGATGACAAGTTTGTAGGTGATCACACATTTAAAAAAAAAATGGGAACATATTGAGTATGAATTTTAATTCTGCCCGTGTTATATCCAAATACACTTTATATAACACGATATCAAATATCATAAACAAGTCTCTTATATATGTATTTTAAGTCAATGTTCATTAGAATCTAATAGTTTTTATAAATATACTAACAAGCACTACGGATATGCTACACTGGGAAATATGTCCAGATTTAAAATAGTAAATCTTATTGAAATAATCTAGGGTGTGTCCGTTTGCAATAAGTGATCTCTTGATGGATTAAAAATAAATGACGAGAATTTGAAGACGTTTGATTGCAACAATTGTTCAGAAATATTGAATAAGCATTCAGAACTATTGAATAAGCATTTAAAACTTCTAGTGCAATTCAACTCCCCAGGGCCCATTATCGCACGGAAGCCTCGTGCACTAGGTTCCAACTTTTTTTGAGTTTAGTTATTTATGATCTTACTATTTTTATCTCATATCTTATCACATTCTTTATTTTCATTTTTCTTTTTAACTTCAACTATGTTTGTGTTATCTTTCTACAGTCTATTAGTTATATTTAAACGATGAATGTAAAGATTTGTTTGTTAGAAAAAGTTAAATCATATTAATTATTATCAACCTCTTAATAGTTGCTTTATTTTAGTTTATTTTAAATATCCAGAGAACGAAGATTGCTTGTAAACTCTAGAAAGTATACACTGAACTCACCATGCATGCATCAACTCTTACAAAGGTTGTCATGCCCGTGTGCAATTCTAACCATGAAATTTCGCTACTCATTTTCACTGTTTTCCACTAGGTCATCGTGTGGGTTAATAATTTCTTAATTTCATCATAATATAGTTTCATTTTTATTTTTTTACTATCTGATTTATGTTTGTTTGAGTTAATTAAAAATAATGAAAACCATTATTTATTTTATAAATATGGGGAGGTAGTATTGTCATAATTGTTGTTTAATTCAACAAATGAAAGTCCAATCAGATTATATAATTTTTTAAGGGCAAAAAGTAAACAATCATTGTTTTAACATTCAAACTTCAGTATTAAGCAAAAAGCACTTTAAACAAATACAGCCTTAACGAACATCCAAAAACAGCTGTAAGTAAAAAGATACCGGATTTGATAATAAGATAAGGTTTTGGGTACTCACTTACAGTTCACACACGAAATCTAACATTAACATGTAATTACTGTATCAAATTCCAGATCAACCTCATAAGCAGGAAAAAGCCAAAAATGGAAAGAAAGAAGAAGAAACCTCTATTTTCGTCTTTTTGTTAGAAGGACCGTATTCTACTTCCAACTGATCTTCTTCCTCTAATTTCACCATCGCTGCGGCGCGGCGTCTCTTTCGGCGGTTATTTGACTTTCTCAACACCGCCGTCGATTATACTTGAATTAAAATCAATTAGTTTATAACTTTCACTGCAAAGCAGCGATCTTTTCCCTTAAACACTTCGGCTTTAGCACGAAATTTTTGGTTAGGAAAGAGAAATTATTGAGAAGCAAAGAGTAAAGGAGTTTGATATAGAAAGTGGAGGGTTGTAATGGAATTATTTAGGTAGCGGTGAGCTGTCTGTTGCACCGCGTGAATTCGCAGCAAAGTAACTGTGCACGTGCTCATTTACCTTGTATTTTTCAATCCATGCACTCAAGACATGCATAAATGCTATTTTTTTACAAGAAAATATTGTTAGGTCCTTGAAATCTTTATTTTTATTAATAGTTGATTTGGAATCGCAAACTTTTGTTCGATCACGAACTTTCAAAATTATCCTTTATATCTTTATACATTTGATGTTACACTTTTTTGGTATCAGCATAAAATATCAAAAATGTCTCTTCGCATATATTATTAAAATTGAGTCTTGCTTAAAATTACGGTCTCACAACTAAGCTTCTTTTACAAATTCAAAATTTCCTCTATAAATATTTACTAAGTCCTAGTATCACTTAAAAATAGGATCTAGCAAATAAACTATTTTACAAATTTGTTTTTTATTAATCAATAATCTAGATAAAAATTTAAACTCACAAGAAATTAGATATTGCAAATTAAAAATAAAATTTCGAATTACCTACGTATGATTCAATACAAAAATATAACTAAATATAGTGGAAATCGTTTTCTTTTCAACGTATTAAATAAATACAATTTGTAGAAAAACAATTAAGCCTTCTTCATCATGCGCGAAGCGCGTGCCATAATGCTCGTAATTATAATGCTTTCTTTACACACCACGTTAAAAAATTTAAGTTTTAGCTGCTAGTTTACCAATAAAACAAAACTTAGTTTTCTTTTATTTAGTGTCGTGCTAATAACATTGTCAAAAATACTTCTAATATCATTGCCAAAAATACCACACAGTTTTAGTTTATACTCTTTCCAATATCAGACTTTTTAAGGGAATTCCAAATACGTTGATTTTGATTTATTTTGCACGGCAAACAACCGTCGATCAACACAATTTTTCATGGTCATCAACCACCGAACTACTGAAATTTGCTGGTTGATGACCGTGAAAAAATACGTTGGTTGGCGATTGTTTGCCGTATAAATTGATTTTGGAAAGTGTTTGATTAAAGATTTTGTATTAAAAAGCATACAAATTTTATTGTGTTTATTGTTATTTTTTATGGTATTAGTAAGCATTTTTACGGTGGTCTTAGCACCACGTCTTATTTATTAGTTTAAAACCAATATAAGAAGATGTGTGGAGATTTGCATTTGAAGAAGTTCTAAGAATTTGTAAACTACATAATGCTCTATGTTTTCCTCGAAACCAAGTTTCATGAGTACTAGGAGCTGATAGAAAACTATTGTAATGAAACTCAAGCTTGTAAGTGATAAAAACCTACTACAAAGCAAGCTCGTAGTCAATTAAAACCTAGTGTAAAGTAAATTTGGAATAGATATCTTATCTTATCTTATATTATATATAAATCTTATCTTATATTATCTAAATCTTATAGTGCTATCTCATACAATATTTTTCTATTTTCTCATCATTTTAGAAATTAAATACTCTGCTCTCCTAGATTTAGTATATTCCCAAGAAAGTCACTAGTTCGAATTCCACTAGCCACGCTTTTATATTTTAAAATAGATCAAGTTCATGCAATTCGCTTTATTCCGAAGCATCCAAGTTTGAATCCATCTTACCTACTTTTACTTAATATATTTAAGAATCACTCAACTTGTTAAGTATCATTTTCTCCCCTATAAATTCATTTTTATTTATAAATTTCAGCCAATATCAAAGTTTGAATCCAACGATCTTACGTTTTGTGTTTATTTTAAATAATTGGGAATGATTTTTTTTTAAATTTCATTGGTTCTGTTCTTGTAAATATAATTTAATTGGAAAAAACAACATATTTTCAACAGTTTGTGATTATACTAAAAATAGTAAACAAAAATAAAAGTAATGAACAAAATAAAAGATTAAGAACAATTAATTAAAACAAATGTATAATATTTGTGTCTACTGAGTCCCAAGAGTCGTAGTTTTATATGAAGATGTTATATTATTTCAACTGATGATCTCATGTAACATCTAAAATATAAAATAGACTAACTCTGTTTATTGGACTCAACTATCTTATATATCTTAACGTTGGATCCCTCTCCATATTTTCCCATTTTCCCCCTAATTATAGAATTAAAGTGCTCAAATCTCCTTGATTGAGTTTATTTTTAAGAAAACTCAAGTTCGATTCCTAGCCTCATCACTTAAATAGTATATTTTAGAATCTTTATTATTCTATTCTTAAGCACACAAGTTCAACTCCAATATATCGATATTTACAAATTCTTTAACCATATGCTGTTTGACTAAAATCTTAGGCTACGGTTGGTTTACCCTTTTTATTTTGGATTTTCATTCATATAAAAAATGCGTACGACTCGTATATATTGTAAAAAAGCGACCGATTTAGAAAACGGATTCAACATACAAAAAAGAAAACAACTTTTTTATTTATCATCTTTTGAAAAATAACAAAAGTAAGAGAAACAATTCATCCTTCCATCGTCCTCATATTTCCTCCATCGTCTCCTCTAACTTCCTTCCATTCTCTCGGTTGTCCCCTCCATCTTCCTTCCACACCCTCCGTCATCCCTCCATTATTCTCATAATTTGTAGTTACTGTTGAAAACTCAAAACTCAAATTACAAAACAAACCAAAAGGGCCCTTAACTTTTCTATTAAATATCTTTGTACTTTGCATTTTCTGTCAAAACAAACCTTTTTTTAGTTATTTAGACAAGCGAGCATTGCATTTGTTCAAATTTTATTGGTTCTAATTTTTGAAATTATAAACTTTATGGTGAAAAGAACAATGTATTTTCAAATGTATCTTTCAACTTACAGTTTTTATATGTAAATTTAAATGGAATAATAATTTTTAACAATAAGAAAATATACCGATCAAGAAATCTATATATCTATTTGGATTACTAGTTATATTTTTATTTTAAGCTCTTCTATTTATTCACTCTATTTTCAATAAGGATCCAAATTCAATCAATAATCATTGTATATAAGATATTAAGTGGAATCACCTCAACCACTTATATAACCTAATGTTTGGTGATATTATAAATAAACACCATAATCAATGTTGAAATTTTATTGCTTTTATTTTTATGATGCGATTATGCACAATGTGATAAGAAACAATAATAATTTACAAATAGTTATAAAAAGATTATTTCAAATAAATAATTTAAAGTAATAGTAAATTTAAAAATGAATATTAGTAATTAATAGTATGTAAATATTTTGATCAAGAAATATATTTATCTTTTTGGATCGAGAGTTTTATTTTATTTTAAGCTCTTTATTTATTCTCTCTATTTTAACTAAAGACCTTAACTCAAGCATAGATCATAATATATAAGATATTAGGCGGAATCACTTATTTTCTTTGGATTCAGCCATTAATACTATTGAAATTCTGAGATATACCAACATATGACCAAACTCATATATATATCATCCCACCTTCATTATTTTGTACGGTATGGGGCTATTCTTTTTTCAATCTACATCCATTACCTTCGCAGTTTGGGACAACCTAACAAATTTCACCTTGACTCGCATCGGTTCATGCATCTGCACTACAAGAAACAGTTGTATTTCTGATGGCTTTAATCTGCTAACGGATGTCGAAAACTGTCGGAAGCCGTCGGAAAAAACCGTTTGAATAAAGGTCGTTGAACAGTTGTCTTTCCGATGACTCCATCGGACTATTTGTAACGGCCGCCAATGACCTTTCTGACGGTTTCCGGCATCTCTTTGTGTACACATAGAAGGATACGGTTTTCCCGATTTAGTGTCACAAGCCATCAGAATATAGTCATCGTAAGCCGTTAGTTAGTTGGTACTAGAAAGCCGTCAGAAGCCGTCCAAAGCCATCGGCGGCCATTGGAAATCTGAAGTTTTTTTTAATTATTTTTGTAGCCTTTCAACCTGTAACAACCCAGGATTTATGTCAATGGAAATTCGTATATTTAATTGATTTTAAATATTAACAAGTAAAATTTATAAGTTGAATAAATTATATTTTGAATATCTGGATTTAATTGGATAATTAAATCGATAATTTAATATGTGGAATTTCAGAAATAATTGAAAATTGGGGTTAATGTGATTAAAATTGATTTGTAAAGTTGTATTAATCATATTGGAGTTAGAACAATGTTGTAGAACTTTTAAAATCGAATTAAAAGTTGATTTGTGAAAATTGAATATTTTAATATTTGATTGACGAGTTAAAATAACCATTTTTCAAACAGTCTCGGATTTTGACAAAACTAATTTCATCGGATCCGTAACGTTATATTATTGTATGGTTTCAAATTTCGTGTCAATCGGACTTACGGTTTGTCCGGGGCAAGCTAAAACGCGTAGAAATCGATTCGAGTGAATTTTGAATTTTAAATAGTCGATTCAAAAACTTATCTTTCAAATTTGATCGAACTGGCTCCCGATATATATTCCATTGCGTTCGGAACGGGGGTAAAATATTATAAACGCCAGGCGGCACGCCTAGTTTGGAGTTCGAAAAAAAATTTGGGTGAATAGTGCACGGAAATTTTCTATAAAAGGACTTCGCTATCTTCAATTTACACTCAAACCCTAACCCTAGTTACAGCTGCCAGTTAGGAATTTAATGGCCGAAAACATTAATTCTTTCTCCTCCAATTTCTTCAAATCCGTGCAATATTTCAACAAACCTCCAACTACAAAATTAAAGAGCTTGGCGAGATCTTTACATCCATATGGCTTTGATCATCATCGGAGCGACGTGGTGGTGGAATCTTGGTCGTGAAGTCAGGCCATTCGGTCACGTTTTTCGATCAAAGTTCATGATCGAGCTCGCCCGTACTCGGGGCGTTGATGGAGTAGGTGGAGGGCTTCGTGATGAAGGTCGCTAATCATCATGGAGTCGTGTATATTAGTCACGTGATTTAGGGTTAGGGGCGGCAGATGGGTTCAAGTGTCGTGCGTGTTACTGGGAAGGAGATGGAAGAAAGAGGGTGCGACCTTGATTCAAGGGCTTAGAATCCAATGGCCCAGATTTGCAGAAGGTTTAAAAAATTAAAATAAACATTGAATTAATTGTATTATAAATCGTGTAATGTTTAAAATAGCGTAACTTGTTCATACGAGGTCGGAAATTCACGAAACGAATTGCGTTGGGTTCGTATGGACGAGTACTACGCGATGGAGCTGGATTGGAATCGATTGGAGCTAGTGAAAATTTTGGGTAAAATTAAACGCGCGTTTAATTTTATTCGAAATAAATACTACAACTGTTATTGAAAGCAATGTGAGAACTTCTCACTCAATCGAATTGTTTCGATTTAAATTTTAAATAGTTAGATTTGAAATTTCTTGATTGAGTGATTGAATGATAAATTATTATCTATTGTTTTGAAATAGACCCTATACGCCGTATATTAAGCGGATGTTATTTATTAAAAACATATACAGCGATATTTCACCTCGAAGTGGAATTGGTATTATACATGTACTTGGAGTTGATTTTTCCGCATTATATAGCGGATGAGACCCTATTGCGCCGCATAATAGCGGATAATATTTTATAAATCCCATGTACCGCGATATTCCGTATTGGAACGGAATTGGTATTGTGCTAACATCTGTGGATGTAGGGAAACAATTGGAGGGATCCAACTGGATTCCTCACCCATATTGATTTATTTACAGATATTGTGATATATTCTGTTATCATATGATATATGATGTTTTGGATGCCGTGATTGTTATATTTATTGCTGTTGCAGCATTGGGCCTATTTTGGAAAATTAAAAAATGTTAAAGTAACGATTTCGAATTTAAAAGGATTTTCAAAGTGATTTTTGAAAGTATACGTTTTATTAAATTTTGGAATTGATTCATTTTAAATAAATAAACGTTATAATTCTAATGTTATAAAAATTTTGGTTTTTGAGAAATATAGTCGAAAATTGATTTTTGAAACATGGAGTTAATGAATTTTTTTGAAAATAGTTTAAATTGAGATTTTTGAAATTATTATAAACGGTTTATATAAAAGATTTATAAAAAAATTGATATTTATAAATTAAAAATATTGGGATTATAAAACAAGTTTTTATAAGCGTTAAAATGAAGTATAAATGGATTTCATAAATGAATGAAATTTATAGATTTATAAATTGTGAAGTTATAAAATGAATAGATTTTGTAAAATAAAAGATTTATAAGAAATTAACTTATAAATTGGATTTTTGCATTTAAATGAGATATAGATAGAATTTGTTAATAAAGGGATTTTATAAATTGAAGTTGTTATAAAATATAAATGGAATTTATAAACGTTGTTTTATAAATCCGAAATCGACTTATTTTGATAAGTCAATTATTTTAGATTTTTAAAGGTGATTATCCACGATTTTGGACATGGATAATCCTTTAAAATAAAATGTGTAGAAATGATGAATTTGGTTAACGAAGTATATTCACGATTTTGGACAGTGAATAATATATTAAAGAAATGTTTTGGGGAATTGATATTTTAAATAGAATTAAAACGATTTAAAGATGGTTTAAAATGTATTAAGTATCGGAACCATAGATTTCAACATTCATTGTTGAAATAGACGTTTTCGAGAAATAAGGAAAAGATGGACTATAACACTATTGTTATAGTAAATGGTTTTCGAAAGGAAATGTTTTATATAGTATTGGGATTTATATATCTATCTAAATTTTGAATCCCTATGCTAGTGATTTTGGGTTGTCGTAACGATGTTTTACGCAACATTCGTTTTGACTCAAATGAATGTGTTTAAGAGAATGTTTTCCTTAAAGAATAAAATATATACCCGTCGTTCGTAAATCGGTTGGTTAGGGAGCTGGGAGATGGGGACTAAAGGACTGTGTCCGGGCAGGTTTGAATCCCAGCGCCTAACCATCAGTGGGAGTTTCAACGTTAAGCATCCGTGTGTGATGACTAAATAAAAGCGGGGTAGGCACACGGCGTGGGGTTTACTTAAGTGAGTGTCAATGCATACCATGATCTTAAGGTTCCCCATGATATCCAAAATAAAATAATAAAATATATATTTAATCGTGTTTAAGTATATTGAATATTTTCTAAGTATTGAAAATAAATAGATTTGTGAATTGCTTATTGTTAAATAAGTATTTGGAAATGTTTTTCCAATATGAAGTGAAATGTTTTGAGATTATATATTTTAAAGATTAATTGAAGTGAATATTTGGTAAGTTATTTAATTTATGGAAGATTAATGAAAAGGGCCTAGTGATTGTTATGGTGTTGGATATTTGTTTGTTGGCCTTGATAGTTAAATAACCGACTATCAACATTTACCTTTAAATGAGTATTTGATGTGATTTGCTTGAATTTGAATGCTACACTTATTTTAAAATAAGCGCTCGTTATTCGGTTTAGTCAGGAGAGGACCTTTGTGTCATAAATCTCATTCTGAATAAGTGATATGTCGTAATGGATAGCATTTGAAGACCGGTGTTGAAGACCGGATATTTTCGAAAACGGAAGGATTACCGTCGAATGACTCTGCATCGGTTGATCTATGATATAGAGATTTTATCACCCTTTGTGATGGGAAGTCCGGTCGTGATTAGTGAATATCCGGATTGCAAGGGCTTCTTTTGGAAGTGCCTTCGGTTCTGTTCGAACCCAGAATGGACTTGTATGGATGTGTGTCTAACATTACAATTTGAGATGTAAAGCTGATTTCTATCAAATATATTTCTGTTGGTGGCGGAGAATTTATTCTCTTAGCTTAACACCCTTCTCTGAGATGTACGAGCTCAGAGGTTATGTAGTTGATGGTTACTAGTGATATATTCCCAAATTGGTAATGTGCATACGAAGTGCTGTTAAGCATTTGTTGATCAAAGCGTGGCTTTTGTGAAAAGTGTAGCTTTGTGGACGAGACTTTGTCGGGCCTCACACCCCGATAATGGTCAAAACAGGAAAGATGCGGCAAGGTTATTAGGGGATAGCGCCCCCTTAGTGTATGTCATTTCCTTCTGGATAGAGGTGGTATTATGGTATGGAGCCCTGATACTTAACCTATGTTGTTGCTGCAAACTTATTACTTTGTGGTTGTTGGTGAATCCCGGGATTTAGGTCGGTTGCGACCGGGGGATGGCATATTCGTGTCAGTAGTTACCCAGCTAGGGGTAACCCGACCTTATGTTGGCAGAGATCCGGTTAGGTTCTCGGGGCGTCTTTCCAGAGGCGTTTCCATGTGGCAATGGGAAGTTCCTTGGCCTGACCATTTGTAGGAAATCCAAAGAAACAATACGAACCCTTTACGATTGCAAATTGTATAACCTGCCTCCTCAGGAGGTAGCTATAGCAGCCATAATATAATGGTACCTATGCTGGCTAAGATTTATATTCTACTTTCGAAATGGTTTTCCACATTTTGCACTTATAATAATAATATCAAAGAAAATTTGCGTATCAAGCATATTTGACTATCATAAGGAGAAATCTCCTCCAATTCTGCGTTTGCATTGTGTGTGTGTAAGGGAAGCCTTATGGTAGTCTCATTTTCTAAAAAACATTGCGAATCTAATTTAAAATATTTCTTTGTTTATTTTAAAGATTAACTGTTTAAGTTCTCACACCAGTCTCATGACTGACCTAGAGTTTATTGTTTCCTTCCTAACTCTGGGTGCCCACCAATTTTAACACGGGCAGTCTAGAGTCAGGTTATCAGGTCATTCTGGAATTCAGGAGTTGCTGTAGAGATCTGGAGGCAAGCTGGATGTTTTGGCGTATCAATTATTATATAGTATTTCTTTTCCGCTATTTGTTGTTGTAAACTCTGATGATGCAATGTAATGTGATGTAATGTAATAACTGATATAGTTCTTTGTTTTAAAGATATTCATTTATCTATTATATGTTTTTCTGCTGCGATTGTGAGATTCTGATGTTGTTTCTGTTGTTTTCTTTTTGTTTCTTTCTTTCTTCTTCTATCTTCTACCCCTTCGTTAACCCTAACGGTACGGTTTTCCGACCTTCGATTGCTCGGCAGTTGATACAGTAGACGTATTAATGTCGACTTTCGTGAGCCGAAAATCCCACTCGTTACACAACCCCCAACAACACATATATATCGCTGCTCAATTTCACACAAATAAATCATATGTATCAAAGCCCAAATCACATATATAACATCAATATTTACAATAAACCAAACTCAAACAACCCACAATATACGATAAACCAAACTCAAATCAGTCAACATGTCATAACACATCCCATAATGTATTAAACTTATCCAATAACATCTCAAAACGCTCAAATCAACCTCACACATTCAATATCTCAAAATGTATCAACATATCAAATCACATCAACCTTGATCATCTCAAATAATATATGTAACTCTCAAATACTATAGCAACAAAGTCAAACTACTTCACTCAACTCAAAGTGCATGTATGTATAATGTCCTAACATAAATAGAAAAAATCATACCCATCAATCTTGGTCATCGCCTCTGGGTTCCGCTGCTGACGGAAATGTGTCATACTCCTGTATATACCCAGCACTGCGCTCGTCCAACAACTGGGTCATCTCCACAGACCAACGCTTGTCTCGTTCCTCCAACTCAACAATCCTAGCTCTCAACTCTACAATCTTCATGTTGTCTTGAATTTTTTCATAGCCGCTTGGCCTACGTCTAGCTTGTAACATTGTATAATAAAGTGTATGAGTTTCATATTGCATGATAAATAAAATCAATATATTATACATTATTCATAAATATAATATACATAAGCTTTACCTCTTGGTTTCCGTAACTATAACGTATATTTTGCATTGCCGGCTCCATAATAGCGTCAAAGATTTGATCCTCCTCATCAACGGTTAGCTCTTTCTGTCACGTTCCCTTAAGTAGTTTCTCTCGTTGTTGCTTGAATTTTTTCGGTGATTCCAAATAAAATTACAATTAAAATTAATACTACATTATTTTAATTATTTATAACTTATTATTTAAAGTGATTATTAATAACTTATAATTTAAAATATTTTTATCATGCCATGTTGTGATTTCGTGTCTGCCATGTGTATATTACTGTGTTATCTTCATTTTCTTACTCCATGGTATGAGTACGAGCAAATACGTCCATGTTGGAGACGGGACGACCACTCTCTCTTTCTTGAGATAATTATTATTTATTATTATATATAAAATTATACAATTTAATACCTATTTATAATCGCAATTAATAAATTTACCAGCTCTTGACAGTAATGCAAGAAAGACTTCGAACCCCACGGTGTGTGACTGGAATTACATTTCCATTTGCAGAGTTCCTCCCCGACACTTCCTATAAATTGAGGAATGTTATATCACATTTGTAAATTGATGGGATTATTATACTAATTCTACTAAATTTTTAATAAATTTACGAGATTAGTAAACTTACCTTTGCTTCGTCGCTTTCCCAAAAAGCAACCCAAGCTTCCCATACACTTCCACTCATCCAGTCGGGCTTTTTCCCTTTTTTTATGGTTGACATCATATTGCGGTAGTTTTTCCTCATTTTCTTTGTCCAGTAATTTCTGCAGAGGATAAGGTCGTGTTCTGGTAAGTCTACATCCCCTTGCTCACTAAAAAAAATAAGTTATACATTTATACTTATTCAACAAATTATACAATGGTTATATATGAAATGAAATACATATTTACACTTACTGTTAGTGTTAATTTTAGTCTACACTAACACTCTGAGATCTGAAGGTATATCTTCGAAAGCTTAATGGAATATTGGCCCCAACAAAGAGGTTACCGAGATGTGATGTAATCAAGGTTTGAGTATGAGATGTCGAAACGTGGAGTAACAATAACACGTGTAGTGAAGGTAAGTGCAGAAAGTAAATAACATCAGGACTTTTATAATAGTTCGGACCGAAAGTCCCTGCGTCCATTTTCCTTGCCTTATCTAGGCACTCTTATATAGCCAAGATATATTACATTAAATCTAGGCATTTCCATCACTAATGAGTTTGTAAATAGAGCTCTAATATAGAAAAGTACAATATGAGTATATGTCGGTTCTTTTTCGTGCTAGACGATCCCTTGCGCCTTGGGATTGCCGTGTATTTATATCCAGTATGTCGTAACGCCATTAGTAGAGAGCCTTCTCTTTGGATTGATGAACTGACTTGCTATGTGCAGCTTAGATTTGAACGGCTTTCATCATCTAGTTGAGTGAAATTTGATGTGGATTGCTGATGTGATGCCTCTATATATAGCTTTTTGTATATTCTTCGATCATCCTAACTGTTGGTCTCGGTATGGGCTATCTGTGAAAGTCTATATGAGTGGGTCGTATATGATATATATGCAAGTATGAACAACTAACTATATAATATAACTAGATAGATAATAATAGCAACATAAAATAATCACACCAGGATTTTATACTGGTTCAGACCTCCCGTCCTACGTCCAGTCCCGAAGCTCCTCTTCGGATTTTCCTTTCAACTAACCCTCACTTGACCCGGAGGAACAGGTTTACAATAGTAGAGTTTCTTTGTCAAGAATGTGTTCTATAACACTGATGTTGACTATTGAGTACAAGTGCTTCCAATATATATGTGTGTGTGTGTGTGTGTGTGTGTGTGTGTGTGTGTGTGTGTGTATAGAGGATATTGAATGATGAATTCTGAATATATGGAAGTGTTACATACAAGTAGTTGATTGCTAGAGAACAGGTATAAGTCAGAGTATAGGAAATAAGAGCATAAGTAAGCAAGGTGAGAATTCCTGATGCTATTCATAATGATGAAGAGTTTTTTTGTATAGTTGTATCTATTGTAATCTTCCTAAAGTCGCTTCTGATGGTGATGAAGGGTTGCGATAAAGAGAAGCAGATGTGTCCTTTCGAATGTGACAGTTGCTCCTGAAATTGCTTAGTCGAGTTCAAATTCAGACGTCTGGAGGAATGTTTCAGACGTCTGGTCTTCATATGTTTTTTTGTGTCTGGTTGCTATTCAAACGTTTGAGTTTATTATCAGACGTCTGGTTCCTTCTGAATTGTGAACCAGAGAGTTTAACCAGACGTCTGAGCTTATTTCCAGACGTCTATTTCCTACTGAATTGTGAACCAGAGAATTTATCCAAACGTCTGAGCATATGTACCAGACGTCTGATTTTTTCTGATTTGCAAACCAGAGAAAACATTCAGACGTCTGGCTATTGCACTCAGACGTCTGAAAATGTATATGATGCTTTATTTGTGTCTGTGCCATTTCTTTTCAACTTCTACTGATTTGACGTCTTTTGATACTTCTCTTGAGTCTTGTTTTTGTCTCTTTGGTGATGTTACTCTATCATCTACCTGTAAATATACACACACACACACACATTCGATTTCCATTGTATAGTTGTTATCATCGAAACCATAGAGTTGATTTCCTAACAATCTCCCCCTTTTTGATGATGACAACTATTCAATGTACTTATATATAGATTAAAAATCTCCCCCTGAATATGTGCTTATTTTTATTGTTTTATGCTTATATTTAAATTTCTCCCCCTTTGACATTATCAAAAAGAATTCGTAATATTTAAGCTAATCGCCAAAAAAGAAAATTTTCATTAATAGCGTAAAGGAGTTACATTCAAGGATGTGTACAAAAACATAAACAACTACGATTCCTAATTTTTAGAGTTTCTTTGGAGAAGATTGATTTGGATCATCCTCCTTTGGTGAAGCTTGATTTGTATCACCCTCCTTTGGTGAAGCTTGATTTGTATCATCTTCCTTTGGTTCTTCTTTGGTAGAAGTGCTAGCTTTTGAAGGAGATGTTAAAGCTTCCTTTGGAGGTTCGTCCTCACATAATTTAGAATGTTTTGCATGAGGAGAAGGTACAGGAGTTTCCCAATCGTCATAAGTTAGAATTGGACCAGGAACTCTTTGTAACACTTCTTTAAGAACCGATAGAACAGTTGAAAGAGAATCTTCAACTGTGGCTAGTCGTGTAGCGAACGAAGTTTCAAAGCTCTCAATTCGGTTAGCCAAATACTTTTGATTTAGAGATAGTATATGTTGGTTCCGGAGAGTGAGATTTCGAATACTTTCATTTGGATTTGTTTCTAGTCGAGTTTCTAAAATTTCTTCTTGTCCCGGATAATCAAAAGGTTTAGGAGGAGGAGGAGTAATTTCTCGTTGTTGCTCTTCTTGTTGAGATAGAACAATGGGTGGTTGAGGAGGATTTTCAACTCTTCTAGATTGTCGATGATGCGTCCAATCTTCAAAGGACATGAATTCCGGAGGAATTTCAGGTAAGTGCATCAAGGAAAAGAATTTTGTGGAAGCGTATTTTGGCGAAATTTCTTCGAACGTCGAGAGATAAGAAGGAATATTATGTGAACGAAGAAGTCTCATAATATAGGTAGGATAGATGATCAATGGCCTTGATCGAGTCCAAAAGTGTTTGAGTTCGTCGAAGATAAATTTTGCCCAATTTACTCTTGTCCTACTAAATATAGCATATAATGCTTTATGCTCCAATTCAGTAATTTGTTCGTGACTACCCATTCTTGGAATAATTGTATTAATTAACATCCGTGTTAGGAGTCGAGCTTTCGGACGTAAATACTTTGAAGCAAACTTGGGCATTTCGTCTTTCCAGATTTGGTGAGTAATAGTATTTCGAGGCTTGAATATCATATCTGGTATGTTGTGTAAGTCGTCCCCGATGTCGGAGCAACCTAGGGTTCGTCCTATCAAACCAGGGGTCAACCGAATCGTATTCCCGTATATACTAGACCAAAGCCAATTGTCCTCATCCTCAGTGTTCCATACTGAGGTACTATCTAGATTCGCATAAAATAGAAAAATGGCTAATTGGTCTATTTGGATATCATATTATGTAATGTTAATTAGAGTCTCTAATCCGGCATCTTCACATAACTCATCCAATTCATACATAGGGAATTTTAAGAGATTGTAAGAAGGTCCTATGTGAAGTTTCTTTTTCTGGATATCTTCATGCCTTTTTATAGAATGCGGAGCTCTATTCATCCACCGTTCAATTTGGTCGTCCGAGCAAACCTGGTGATTCGAAGATGTAGTCGGTAGATCTTGCTTTCTTTTGGACATTTTAGGATTCTTAGTAGGAGGGGCATCGTGGTAATATTTGGTGTAGGATAGTGAATTGGAGCGAAAATTTTCTTTGAGAAAATCGTAGGAAGTAATAATTTTGAGATAAAAAAAATGACGTTACCTGATCGATTTTAAATGGTCGATTGGGAACCAGACGTCTGGTTTGCCCTAATTTTTGTCTAGAGGATAAAATCAGACGTCTGCGTTGTGACCCGGACGTCTGGTTTTGAGCATAGTTATAAAATTGTAGATACAGTGAGATTTTTCAGACGTCTAGAATTGAAAACAGACGTCTGTTTTTGTTTAATTTCGAAACAGAAAACTAAGGCAGACGTCTGGATCTTATTTCAGACGTCTGGATTGTTCTGAATTTTATTTGGAGGAGACAGAACAACATTTCAGACGTCTGATATATGCACACTCCTAAATTTTGAAAGGTATATCCTTGTGTCAGACGTCTGGAAGTTGTTTATAGACACCTGAAAATTGCAGATGGGCTAAAAATGACTTAAAATGTGATGATTTCACTTATATATCGAATGTAGATAACAAATAACTTTATTGTTGTAAAAATATAATAACAAATAAGTTTAGATACATTCAATAATTAATACAATTTATTTATTTAGATGGAGATGGAGTTTTTGGATTTTCTGACTCATTATCCTTCCATGGTCTAAGTGGAGACCATATATTTCCACGTTCATGAGTCCTTGGAGAGCCAACAAATCGTCTTGGTGAGGGATCTGAAGAAGTACGATACGAAGAAGATGGATCCAATGAACTACAAGGTTTTGGTAGCGGTTCATGAACATCTTTCTTTCCGGACGAACAAAACTTCATCGCCACTTGCTCGAGAAAGCTTAACCTTCGTGCTGTAACTTTTTGTTCGAAATAAAGCTCTCGTTGAAGATCCATCTGTTGTTTTTGGTAATGATGGATTTCATCAATTTTCTCCTTTGTGTTAGGAAAAATAAATAGAGAACTTTTAGTTTTCTTATTATCGGGAGACCCGTACGATACGAAGGCCACCTATATATTGGCTCTTGGTTTGGTGTAGGTGTCGGAAGTCATTGTGGGGTGTCAACCGAGCCGTCCGTTGTTGGTGTTGAGACAGAGATAGATATATAGGAATCTTCTGACGGCATTGTTATATTTTGTTTCTTCCTTTTTATTATTAAAAAATTCAATTGTTTGAATGTAGTTTTTCTGTTTGGCTATATTTATATGCTGAAAATATTAAATATAGGCAAACTAATTTTCTAAAAGTTTAAAGGTGCAGAAATCAATGATATAAATTGTGGTGATTACTTTGGTGACTAATTTTAGCCTTAAAAAATTATTATATATATATATATATTATTAAGGAAGAAGGTCATTTAGTGAGAAAATACCTAAACTTTGTCGGAGTTTAGAGAAAGTTTGTTCATTTAATGGTTTTGTAAAGATATCGGCTACTTGATTTTCGGTATTTACGTATTCTAATGAAATGGTTCCTTTTTCAACATTGTCTCGTAGAAAATGATGTCGTGTATCTATATGTTTGGTTCGTGAGTGATTAACAGGGTTTTTTGACAAATTAATTGCACTTGTGTTATCACAATAAATTGGAGATTTGGTGAAAATTTTACCAAAATCCGTTAATGTTTGTTGCATGTATATTACTTGCGCACATGCTAGAGCGGCGGAGATGTATTCGGCTTCGCAACTAGATAGAGAAACACAATTTTGTTTTTTACTAAACCATGTAACTAAAGATTGTCCGATAAAACGACAAGTTCCACTAGTACTCTTACGATCTGTTCTACATCCACCGAAATCCGCATCGCTATATGAAACAAGTTCAAACGATGATCCTTATGGTAGAACAAACGATAATCTTTAGTGCTAGATAGATAACGTAAAATTCGCTTAATCGCTCTTAGATGAGATTCTTTTGGTTTTGCTTGAAATCGAGCACAAAGACATACACTCATCATAATATCTGGTCGACTAGCCGTTAAATAAAGTAGAGAACCATTCATGCTATGATATAATTTTTCATCAAAATCTTTTCCGTTTTCATCTTTTTCTAAGTGAACAGTGGTGCTCATTGGTGTTGGTTTGGTTGATGTTTTATCCATTTCAAATCGTCGTAATAAATCGTTACAATATTTTCCTTGATGAATGAAGATTCCATTTTCGAGTTGTTTTATTTGTAAACCTAAGAAGAAATTTAATTCTCCCATGTGTGACATTTCAAATTCATTTTTCATAATATTAGAAAATTGATTACATAGTTTTTCGTTGGTTGAACCAAAGATGATATCATCAACATAGATTTGTACAACCAAAATATCGTTATCTTCTCTTTTAATAAATAAAGTTGTATCTATTTTTCCTATATGAAAACCAGATGTTATTAAGTGATTTTTAATACGTTCGTACCATGCACGAGGTGCTTGTTTTAATCCATATAGCACTTTACGTAATTTAGAAACATGTTCAGGATATTTTTCGTGAACAAATAGTGGTGGTTGTTCGACGTATACATTTTCCTTAATAAAACCATTCAAAAAGGCACTTTTGACATCCATTTGAAATAGTTTAAGTTGTTATGAGTTGCAAAGACGAGTAATGTACGAATGGCTTCTAATCTTGCTACTGGAGCAAACGTTTCATCGTAATCTATGCCTTCTTCTTGATTATAGCCTTGAGCAACCAAACGTGCTTTATTTCTAACAATATTTCCATTCTCGTCTGCTTTGTTTTTAAATACCCATTTTGTTCCTATTACTGATTGATCTTCAGGTCTTGGTACTAATTCCCATACGTTATTACGTTCAAATTGATTTAATTCTTCTTGCATAACTATTATCCAAAAATTATCATTTGATGCTTCTTTATAATTCTTTGGTTTAAAGTTTGACACAAATGCTATATGGCTTGTATGATTGAGTTGATTTCTAGTTACTCTTGAACTAAGATCTCCAATAATATTATTTATTGGATGATCCTTAAGAATTCTAGGAGATGATATCAAAGTGTTTTTTGACTATTTGGTTCATTAGTAATAGAGTTTGTTGAATTTGTTAGTGGAATAATTTCTTCTTCATCATTAGTATGATGTTTAAAAAGATTTTCGTCGAATGAGACATGTAAGCTTTCTTCAATAGTATTATTTCTTTTATTAAAAATTCTATATGCTTTGCTATGTTCCGAATATCCAACAAAGACACCTTCATCGGCTTTTGGATCAAACTTTCCTAAATTATCTTTTGTATTTAATATAAAACATTTTGAACCAAAAGTTTTAAAGTATGATACTTTAGGTTTTTTACCAAAAAAAATTTCAAAACAAGTTTGTTTAGTCATGGGGCGAATAGTTACTCGATTTAGTACATAACAGGATGTTGCAATAGCTTCAGCCCAAAAGTATTTTGGTAATCCACTACTATTTAGTAATGTTCGTGCACATTCTTGTAATGTATGATTTTTTCTTTCTACGACACCATTTTGTTGAGGTGTACAGGGAAAAGAAAAATTATGAGTTATAACTTTCTTATTGCAAAAGTTTGTAAAAAGATCATTTTCAAATTCTCCTCCGTGATCACTTCTAATATTTTTAATTTTTAAATTCATTTGAGTTTTAATTCTTTTAGCAATTATTTTAAACATACCAAAAGTATCGCTTTTATATTTTAAAAATAAAGTCCATGTATATCTTGAAAAATCATCGACTATTACGAACACATATTTGTTGTGATTTATAGACCGTACTTGTGTTGGACCAAATAAATCTAAATGTAATAATTCTAATGGTTGTTTTGTAGAAATATTATTTTTAGATTTAAACGAGCTTTTCTTTAGTTTTCCAATTTGACAATAATCACATAAATTTTCTACTTTGTAATTTATTTTAGGTAATCCTCTTACTAACTCATATTTTGCCAATTTATTAATACTTTTAAAATTGATATGACAAAATCGTTTATGCCATAACTATGGATCATCATGTTTGACGGTTAAACATAAGTTTGAATTTTTACTTATATTCATGTTTAATACATAAATATTTTTGTTTCTAAATCCTTCAAAAATGAGTTGTTTGTTATTATCTAAAATATTACATCTATCTTTTTCAAAATTTATTTGAAAACCTTTATCACATAATTGACTAATGCTTAGCAAGCTGTGTTTTAAATTTTCTACTAATAAAACATTTGTAATAATAGGAGAGTTAGATATACCAGAGTTGATGACTTATCCAATTCCTATGACATATCCTTTTGAATTGTCTCCAAAGGTTACCGTTCCACCATCGATGTATGTTATATTTGATAACATTTTTGAATTTCCTGTCATATGCTTGGAGCAACCGCTATCTAGTATCCATTTCTCCTTATTTTTTATTTTGGGTACCTGCAAAATAGAAAATGTTTTAATTGGTACCCATATATTTTATTAGGGTCTTATTTGTTAGAGCAAGGTAGCCATAACCAAGATGGTTTGGTACCTTTATAAATATAATTTTTATTATAGACTACATTTTCTAAGTAATTATTAATATGTTTTTGTCTAATCAAATTATTATTTGTTTTAGGAATCTAAATTTTCATATTATTGGTATTCAATTTAGTCTTAGACAAACTTCTAGCTTTTATATGTCTACTATTTTTAGCATTATTTTCTTTTTGTTTAAAAGAATTTTTGAATCCTATTCCATTTCTATTACCTGATGGTTTTGATAAGATTTTCCAAATCTTGTTTACCTTTATTTAATTTTGACACATTATTGGTAATTTTATCTAATTTTTCACTCAACTCTATATTTTCAATTTTCAACAATTCGATACTATTTTTAAAATCAATATTTTCTTTTAACAAATTTTCTTTTTCTATAGAGATATTCTCACTTCCTATCATATTATTTTTGATTTTTTGTTGAGATATTTCAAGTTCTTCTTCTAGAATAATTTTTTCATCTTTCAACATTCCTACCTCAAGTTCTAATCTATTTATTTTGACTATATATTCTTTGTTCAATTTTTTTATTTGTCTAAATTTATCGTCTAGTTCCATGCTAAGTTCTAATAGTTCATCGTAGCTAAGTTCAGGAATACCTCTTCAGTTTGTGCCATAAAACATACATTGGCTTGTTCTCTGTCACTATCGCTATCACTTTCAGAAAATGAAGCATCCGAATCATCCCAAGTTACTTTGAAATCCTTCTTCTTCTTGAATTTTTGAATTTTGTTATTCTTTTTGTCATTATTGAGTTTAGGGCAATCCTTCTTCGTATGTCCGTATTGATCACATTCATAGCACTTGATTTGAGATATGTTTGTTGTGTTGGACTTCCCTTCTTTTTGAAACTTGATCATCTTTCTAAATTTCTTGAATCTATTATAATTCTTGGCAATAAAAACTATTTCTTCTTCATCTAGATCAGAGTCATCATTTTTTGTTGCTGGAAATGCTATATTCTTTTTCTTCGAATTAAGTTCTTTTCGTGCCTGCAAGTTAGCTTCATAGGACATTAAATTTCCTATCAACTCTTCAACTTTGAGAGTGGAAAGATCATTAGCTTCTTTATAGCTAAAACCTTCCTTTCCCAATCTGATGTCAAAGAGTTGAGTATTCGAGATATTAAATCAAAATCAGTGAATTTAACTCCTAATGCCATAAGATCATGTTGGATAGTTTGAAATCTAGAATACATGTCAACAGTAGTTTCATTTTGCTTCATTTTGAATGAAGAAAATTGGTTTTGCAGAATCGAAATCTTAGTTTGTTTGACCTTTGTTGTACCCTCATGTGTAATTTGTAAGGTACGCCAAATATCGAATGAAGTGGTGCATAACATGAGACGTGAAAATTCATTTTTGTCTAAAGAACAAAATAAAACGTTCATAGCTTTAGCATTATTTGATGCTAAGGTCTTTTGTGCATCAGTCCAAGTGTTCATAGTAGTGGCAGGTACTTTATATCTATCTTGTGTGGCTGACCAAATTTCAAGACCATTAGCTTCCATAAAAATTCTCATACGTGTTGACCAATATGCATAGTTAGATCCATTAAAAAGTGGGAGTCATGTAGTGGATTGTCCTTCTTGAAAAATACTTTCCATATTGAATTGATTCAAAAACGTGTTACTGTTATTTGATCAAAACCTTGCTCCGATACCAATTGAAAGTCTATATGAGTGGGTCGTATATGATATATATGCAAGTATGAACAACTAACTATATAATATAACTAGATAGATAATAATAGCAACGCAAAATAATCACACCAGGATTTTATACTGGTTCGGACCTCCCGTCCTACGTCCAGTCCCGAAGCTCCTCTTCAGATTTTCCTTTCAACTAATCCTCACTTGACCCGGAGGAAGAGGTTTACAATAGCAGAGTTTCTTTGTCAAGAATGTGTTCTATAATACCGATGTTGACTATTGAGTACAAGTGCTTCCAATATATATATATCTATCTAGAGGATATTGAATGATGAATTCTGAATATATGGAAGTGTTAAATACAAGTAGTTGATTGCTAGAGAACAGCTATAAGTCAGAGTATAGGAAATAAGAGAATAAGTAAGCAAGGTGAGAAAACTCTTTGCATTCTTGATGCTGTTTATAATAATGAAGAGTTTTCCTGTATAGTTGCATCTGTTGTAATCTTCCTAAAGTCGCTTCTGATGGTGATGAAGGGTTGCGATAAAGAGAAGTAGATGTGTCCTTTCGAATGTGACAGTTGCTCTTGAAATTGCTCAGTCGAGTTCAAATTCAAACGTCTGGAGGAATGTTTCAGACGTCTGGTCTTCATATGTTTTTTGTATCTGGTTGCTATTCAGACGTCTGAGTTTATTATCAGACGTCCGGTTCCTTCTGAATTGTGAACCAGAGAGTTTAACCAGACGTCTGAGCTTATTTCCAAACGTATGTTTCCTTCTGAATTGTGAACCAAAGAATTTATCCAGACATCTAAGCATATGTACCAGACGTCTGATTTTCTCTGATTTGCAAACCAGAGAAAACATTCAGACATCAGGCTATTGCACTCAGACATCTGAAAATGTATATGATGCTTTATTTGTGTCTGTGCCATTTCTTTTCAACTTCTACCGATTTGACGTCTTTTGATACTTCTTTTGAGTCTTGTTTTTGTCTCTTTGGTGATGTTACTCTATCATCTACATGTAAATATATATATATATATATATATATATATATACACACACACATTCGATTTCCATTGTATAGTTGTTATCATCGAAACCATAGAGTTGATTTCCTAACAATCTGAACCGTTAATTATGGTTACTTATTGAAATACTTTTAGTTTCGGTAATTGCTGCCCTTGGTTAAGCTTCTTTCCTTAGCTGGACAATGATCTTGGTCTCGGCTAATACTTTGACTCGTGTTCTCGGACTATATTTTCTCAGATACCGAGTTTGGTGTTTAAGCTCTCGTTGGAAACCAGACAATGGGTCTCGAAATTACAAGCCAAGGAAATTTCCTCTCGATTATTATTTATATTTTGCACTTGGTAGAAATTATGGTGTAAATATGCCCCCCAAAGTTCACCTCATGTGGTTGATATGAGGTGGACTTTGAAAAGAATGATGTTATAATAGGCTTATTAGTTAGCTTGTTTATTCCATTCTCATCGTGAAGTTGATCTCGAGCTTTTGGGCAAGGTAGTATTCTAAGGATTTTTTAGAAGCAGTGCTTACCTCGACAACTTATAAAGATTCAACCTTATTTAGCAGTTTTTGATAATTTAAAATCTAACTTCATCTAGAGGTTTTGAAAATAAATTGAAATTAGTTCCCAGAGGAGAAATGTAATTCAAGAAAATGAAGTCGGAAATTTTGAAATCATGCTTGTCACTTAAAGCCATCTAGGCTAAGTGATAAGCAAAATGGTTTGAGTGTCGAGTTTGCGAAATCTAATTTAAGACATAAGGTCAAAACTTTTGAAATCATGCTTATCACTTGAAGCCACTAGGCTATGTTATAAGCAAAATTGTTTGGGTGGTGAGAGGAAAAATCTAATTTGAGGCCGTGAGATTGAAACTTTTGAAAGCGTGCTTGCCACTTGAAGCCATCTAGGCTAAGATATAAGCGAAATTGTTTGGATGTCGAAAGGAAAAAAAATCTAATTTGAGACCGTGAGGTCGAAACTTTTGAAAGGGTGCTTGTCACTTGAAGCCATCTTGGTTAAGGATAAGTGAAATTATTTTGGTGCCAAACGGCAAGATCTAATTTGAGACCGTAAGGTCGAATTTTTTATAGGTGTGCTTGTCACTTAAAGCCATCTAGGCTAAGTGATAAGGGAAATTGTTTCAATGCTGAAAGGAAAAATCTAATTTAAAACTACGAGGTCGAAACTTTTGAAAGCATGCTTGTCGCTTGAAGCCATCTAGGCTATATGATAAGCGAAATTATTTTGATACCGTAAGGCAAAGGATAAACTGGACTGTAAGGTTAAGGAGATACTTGTCTTACAAGACCAATAAAAAGGGGAGCCAAGATCTGCTTTTAAAAGGACGGGTCCTGCTCTTGCATTAAATGCTTATGACAATTGTCATGATTCTATTGGTCTTTCTGAAAAAGTGTGTTCCTTTCTTTCTCCTAGGTGATTGTATTCTGATGCTGCTACACTTACTCTATGGTTAGAATCTTATTGACTAGATAATCTTCACCGTTTGCTCCAGAATTTGAATAAACCCATTCTTTTTTCCTTCTTTCTTCTTACTCACACTATTAGCAATTGTGTTCATCGTTGAAGCTTGGATGTCTTCGCAAGTTACTGTAGATTCTCGATTCAAATAGTAAGTCTTCGATTTTTCCTATGCTTTTGTAAACGTTCTTTATCACTATTAATTATTCATGAATCTTTTCCTTTTTCAAATTTTTGAGAAATCTGATTTAGGTTGCCATCATAATACCAATATTCGATTTGAGATATTTCTTGGTTAGCTAAACCATGATGACTCTTGTATATAGATTAAGAATTTGTCCCCAAATCAAGTCCTTTATCAATCTAGGTCGATAATCACTATGTTGTTGAGTCACTTATTTGGGAAATTTTGAATTTTACACTTGGGCTGTAAGATCCAGTCTTGGGCCTAATTAATCTTTTGAATTATAAAATTTTAGGCCTTCCTAGTAGAAGTTTAGAATACTTATTGAGTAGTTAGCTTAACCTTTATCTTCTCTAGACCCATCGATGGATAAACCAATAACTAATCAAATGGATCTAGAGAACTGGGTTAAGAGTTCCGGGGTTGAGGGAGTTGAGGTTATGGCTCTGAATTTGGATGATGGTTGGAGTGAACCCCTCGAGTGTTTCTTCACTTGGATATTAGAGCACTTAGAAAATGGAATATTGCCTCCTCTCGCCCCTTTGTTTACTGACATTCTTGAATTTTATGGACTTAACCCATTTCAACTCAGGATCGTCTCATATAGTACTCTATTTTCTTTGGCAATCTTATACCCAAAGAAGAAGTACCACAGCATGACTTCTTCCAAAATGTACTACCTGTACAATTTGCATAGATCACCCAACAAGTCATTAGTTTCGCTTTATTTTCTTTTATTCTGGAAGAAAATGCCCTTAATTAAACCACTCGGCAAAGTAACTACTGCTTATTGGTTTTATGTGAGAGCAAATAATTCCTGAATCGTTATTGGGCTACCGAAGGCTTGTAAGTCTCAAACCCTTTTTGTCTAAAATACTCTTGCTTCTAAACTTTGGTTGAACCATTCTTTTAACATCTTTTCCCTTTTTATGTCCTTAGCTAAACTCGGGAGGGATAAGATCTCGACCCTCAAGGATTTGTATGATGCAAGGTATGAGGAAGTGATGAGAATTCTTGAAGGAGAACTTATGCATATAGTTCTTACCGAGGCCAATCTCAAGGCATGTGGGCTCATATCATCTTCTTTCAAATTTCATGGATACAATCCCCCTCATCCAAAACTATGTCCTTGGATACAGTTGATCTTTGTGATTCTGAGGAGTTCACTTACTCCAATCCTAAAAATACAGAGACCAAAAGACCAGATGCTACTTCTGAGGGTAGACCTCAGTTTTAGATATACTATAACACGTATTCTAGGACATAGTTTCATGAATTTTAAACTTGCTCATCTAACATATATTCTCTTTTTATGTGCCAGTGTCTTTTGATGATGTGCTTAATATTGGTGGGTTGCTTCTGAATAAATCATCTTCGTCCTTTCCTACTAAGCCAAAACCAGCTTTAAAGGACCCTACTGAAACTAAGAAATTGAGGAAGCACAAGATTATTCCTCATCCTAAAACCACGCCTGCCTCAGACATCCTTACTTTATCTCATTCTTCGAGGGGCCAGGTGAACCAGGTGGTCGAGGTGACTTGTTCCATTATTGATGCCCACTTATCCATGGTTGTGCAGAACTCCCAAGTGGAGTTGGCTGATGATGCGAAAAACTTTGAGAGGATGATGAGTGTGTGGATGAAGGATCATCTCAGAGTACAGATTTTCTTTTTACTTATGACATAATTGTCTCTTTAGATTTCATACGCACCTCTTATCTTTAGGTTTTAGTTGACTTCACAATTCTACATCAAGGGTTCCAAAAATTGAGTGGAGACTTGAAAAGAGCTGAGACTATTTAATAGCGACTTGCAGACTTCAAAGATAAGGCTGAGAAAGCTGAGAAGAACGGTTAAGACAAGAGGTAAAAGAGTCATTTGGAACTGAAGGAATCCGAGACTATAATTGTTGACTTGGAGAAAGATTTGGAAGGTTTGGAGGCTAAGAATTAGAAGGCTGAGGATGATCTTGCGAAGGTCGAGGAGGTCTCGGGCTTGATTACTAGGCAAGAGGCTGAGAAGGTGGCTACTAGTGATGCCTTCAAAATCCTTTATAACACCTATGAGTATAACCGAGGTAAAGGTGTAGCACTCTCTGTGGGCTTCAATCCCAATGGCAAGAAGATCGAGGAGAGCTTTTCCAAAAATACGAGAAAACGCAAGCTTCAAAAGGTGTTAGGCACTCAATGCCGGTAGAGGAGGATGAGGATAGAGGAGAGGTACGCTATGATTTTGAATCTCAGAAATCGCCTACCGATGATGTTTAAATTTGGTTTATAATAATTCTGCTGTACTTTTACGCTTTTGCTTGTGATGACTATCGACTTTAGTGGTATGTCTATTTGGTGTTGGGTTTACAGTGAATTGTTTCCTTGCTACCCTCGTTAGGTTTATTCTGAAGTATTATTTCCTTTAACCATATTTAAACAGAAAAGGTTGAATTTTACCTCTCATTATGAAGTACCATGAAAGAGGAGCCAAACTAGAAACTCGAAGTTGTTAGCAACCATAAGCACCCTTAAAACCCAACTAAAATTCAGTAGGCTAAGAAATGTAAACTTATCCAATAACTTTGAGGAGGTGCAGGAAACGCATGTCAAATCAGTTAAGTCCCTTAAGCTTAGAGGTACTAGGTTAACTAACCAAATCTTTGATCTAAGGGATAAACTAAAGCTTATTAGGTGACCGTGGCGAGGTTTTTCAAGAGTTTGCCCGACTCTCTAAACTGCTTCTAGGGGACCCACAGTTGAAGAAAAAAGGCTCTCTTTCCATAGAAGGCTCTATGATTCAAGTCTAAATATAACTCCAGAGGCTCTTTATGGTTACCGGAGTATAACTCATCTCCTTTAGCTATTACCAAAGGAAAGACTCCTGAAAGTGAACATGTTTCTTAATACTTTCCCCACTGTATTTCGGAAGCTAACCTTAGACTACCTTTAGTAGATTCTTTTCCTTCAGAACTATCTATACGGAAGGGTGGTTTAGGGAAGGACATTTCTTTCTCCAATATGGTTAAAACTTTGGGTCCCTTGCTGATACTACTTTTAGAGACCTTAAGATCATTTTAGCTACTAAAAAAAAAAATTGCTCACCTTAGGGGACCATGAATTCTATACCATTTATTTTTCACTATCCACATTGAATTTCCGCGGAATGAAATAGGAATATCTTTATGATGATCTGTCTTTTCTGATTTTAATTTGAATTTCATTTTAGGGGCAATCATGTTCTAACTGCCTAAGACTGGAAAGAGATTGTGCCTCCGTGTAACAGAGTCTTGATGATAAGATAACCAAACTGACGAGATATAATCCTAATCTCAATACCAACATCCATATCATCTTAGAAGACAATGAATCCTTAAAAGGAACTCTTAAGGAGCTATCCAAGAAAATATATGCCATCCCAAAGGTAGTGTCGATCACTAATCAAGCTTCGGAATCGGTAGTTTTGGGATTGTGGGAATCTGTGGCTACTCATTGGCAGGAATTGGATGAAGCCTACCAAGAGCTTTCGACAATCAAAATATAAGAACTTGAGACCGTAAATAGATGTCCCAATAAAGTTACGGTTGCATCTCCTTCAGCTCATAGAAGAGGAAGAGGCAGAGGTTATGCCGCTATGGAACTTCCTTCTTATCATAGGACTACTGCTATCTCTTTCGGGTCACATTTCTGACATTTCTAATCCAAGAGGAGTTCTCCCTCAGTTCCAGTGCATAATGCATCAAACTTCTTATTTGTACCAGGGATGGTCGAAGAATTTCATTAAGTCAATTTAAGAAGGAATGAATATTTATAAAAAAATGAAGGAGCACTTCAAATCTCGCTTGGAGAGGGCCATGAAGGAGGCCGAGATAAGGTAAGAAATATGTATGAAGGCGTTTGAGACATTGCCCCTCCTTTTTTTCATATTCCAAATGTATAAATAATCACTTGGATAATTTCTCTATAATAGCGAGGACCTTTTGTCCTTTCGGTTGACTTAGTCTTTTAACTTAAGTCATTCTTGCTTTCTCTTTTAATCATGTCTTGGGGTACTTCTTGCCCTCTAGCATCTTACTGTATTGATGTTATTGGTGTCCAAACTTAGTTGATTGATGGCATCCTTACGACCTTGATGGGAATCTTACCTAACTTTCATTCTAGCTTAAGAACTCTCCTCCGAAGGCTTTAGTCTATCCAATTCTGAACTTATGCATAATACTTTTTGATCGTGACTCGCTATTATTGCGAATCTACCCAATATTCTTAATCTAACGGGGAATCTATCCAATGTATGATACTTCTACACTACTACAAAACAGACCATTTGTATCGGTTGTTCACCCCCTGTTGCATCAGTTCTACAACCGATGCACATGCAACCGATGCAACAGGCTTAACAGTTTTGCATCAGTTCTAAAACGGATGCAAAACGGTCCTTTTCGCATCATTTGTTACTAACAACTGATGCAAAATATGGCTGCAACAAAGGAACTTGTTGTATCGGTTGTAATGAAAACTGATGCAACAAAGGAACTTGTTGCATAGGTTGTTAGAAACCGATGCAAAATAATCCCTCTATTATTGGTTATAACAAACAATTATTGCATGCAATATTACAATCGTTCAAAATTAAATATGACGGCAAAAGCAAACTGAATAACATAATACCAAAATAAACATATATCAACTAAAGTGTTAATAATCTATACAAAATAATGGTTCATACATTCATTTTTGCATCCACCCAATCCCCTCTGACTGCATTCACCACATTTCCATCTCCATTCACAATAGCAGACTCGACCATACACAAAAATAGTCTACATACATCTTCATCACTTCACAAAAACAAACAAAACCACCACTTAGTTTATTGCTCACAGTATCACTGCTTTATAAACATCCATCACTACCTACTACATCAATTCTTCAACCTCCAGTATCATTTCCATTGACAATCGGTGCCAAACTTCACCAGCAACATTACTCATTCACTACTCTTCATTGACAAAGTTCATCGCCATCAAAACTGTCCAAACATATCAACACAACCAAAAAGAAAAAGAAAAAAATTTACCATCAGCATAGCAGCTAATAGTGCAAACATAGCATCACGGTTCACCACTTTCAACTGCCTGAACTCCCGCCACACCTTCTAACTTCTCACCAACTAATGTCGCTCGACTGATCACCACTCCCTCTACCGAGCAACCAAACTCCTGTTGTCATCGGTTGTTCGGCGCAACCACACTTCAACTCATCATAGACAAAATTGCCTCCATCTGTTGAACTTTGATCGACACAACACCACCACATCAATCAAATTAGCTGTACTCTTAGGATAGAATAAGCTCACCACATCATAAAATTCCTCTATTCTTTTAGGATAGAATGAAACGTTTAGATAGTAATTGGTAAGAAATTAGCTGTGCATAATCAAATAAAGATATCTTACAGGTCGGGTGTTGTAACCAAGTAGGAGATTAAGGAAGAACCCAAATAGTAGAGAAAGGAAAATATTGAAACCAATAGCTCAGAAACCTGTAAATATTTAATCATAATCTCGGTGGATGAAATTTGTTAGATTCATGCCACGAACCCAATATATGGATCTCACCGACTACTCCCTGCAATCACCACTTTACCCTGCTGCGAAGGCGTTGTTTGTGATCCGATAACTAATCAGATTTCTCACTATTTGATACGGGATGCACCTTCACCAACCAATACTCTAGGTGAATGGGATGTCGACCATGCTCAGAAGTACTTCTATCACAAGGTTGTTTTGTTCCCCACCTCTTCTTTTGCTGGTTTGATATTTGTACTTATTCACGATCTCATGGAGGAGCTTGCTTTTGCACGCCAATCAGATGAGTCATGGACTTGCATTCAGCCGCCTTTTATTCATTTTGACGATGCTCTTTTCTACAAAGTCTCTTATATGCCGTGGACTGTGAAGGAGGGCCTTTTACCTTCAATGTATTGAATTATTCAGCTTCCTTTCACCCAGTTATTTATCGAGAGGGTTGGGTAGAGGAAAGCGATGGTAAAAGATACCTTGTTCAGTCGCCATGTGGCTCTGATCTTTTCTTTGTATATAGGGTCATTGGCTACATGGCTGCAGACGATGATGGTGAAGTTTCTATGCAAACAAAAAGTTTCAAAATTTATAAACTAAATCAAGATTGTTACCAATGGAGTGAGGTTAGTAGCTTTGGAACAGATCCAGCTGTTGTCTTTTTAGGATTCAACCCATCTGTAATGCTATTGGCAAAGGACATTTTCTAGTATTGCAGCGAACAAGGGAGACTGTATTTTTTTCACACGCGATGATAGTCTCAGTTTTTCACCTAGCAAAATGCAGAAGACACTTGACATTGGCATATTCTACCTAAAAGACAACCGAATTGTCCCTTTGGATATCATTAACGACCATCCTCAGCATTTCAACCATCCTCCACCATTTTGGTTTACTCCTGTCAATGAATAGAGGGGACAACCAAATGGTCCTTCTCAACAACATTGTGGTTCAAACAAGTTGTGCTAGGGAATACTAATTATCCAGTATTCTGAAAAAATAAGAGAAACATGTAGGTTATTTTTCAGCACTACTGGATTAAATTATGATTATTTTCTATTTAGTTATTTTTCAGTCACATTAATTTTATCATTTCATGCTGCATTTTAGCTTGAACACAATTCATGAATTTCTTATCATATGAGTGTTGTCCTTGCACATGTATTATAGTATCCTCTGTGTTCATGCACATATGTTTTGTGTTTGGTTGTGCTTGTGAGTTGCATGTTGTTCCAGCGAAGCAGATTGATTAATGCAAGTGAAACTAATTCTGAGCACAATAAGACCTATCGAGTTTAAGTACATGGGATTGGTGAAATAAAATGGATTTCATTGAGCGTGCAATAATATACCTATTGTGTTAAAGAAGTTGTAAAAATGTTATTCAAACAACCAAGAAGTTGAATCAGATTCAGAAGTTGCAGAATTTGGTGGCACCTGATGATAAAAATGAATCTGTTGAATTCTTGACTATTGGCAATTGGTTGAGCAGCTGTTAAAAAGTTAAGATTCAGAAGTTGTAAATCTCTTTGAGTGTATGGGAATGGAATGAAGTTGCATAATCGGACCATGCATGATTCATATAATATTCTGTTCTATTGTTACCTTTATAAGCAAAGTAAACCCCGTAACTAGGTACATATATATGCCACCAGGCTCTGGCATACTTATTTCTCTTATAAAGTAAGAGAAAATGGGACTCTCAACTTGTGTTAGTACTTAATAGCCAGATGGTACTATATACTTTTGGGCCATGTAGCATGCCATTTTAGGATAACATAAAAACTAATGCCACTTCTGAATTCTTGGTTTAGTAAATTTGTAAGTTGTCTTATGTGAAATGGAAATTGCAAATTTTGTGTGAGCAGTGGTTAAGTTGCTAGACATCCTAAATTGAATTACTTGCGCTTTCTTTCCGGGACATTTTCTTCTTCATGCATATTTCAGACGAAAAAACTAAGCATATTGTGAATTGTAACTACGTATGTCATAGATAGATATATTTTAGTAGACATATACATTGACTACTTGACCTAATTGAATTCAGTATTAAGAAGAAGAAAAAACATATTTTTCCAGATTTTAAGTTTGATAACACTTCTTTTGTTCTGTTCCACTTACCAGATCTTCTGCCTAAATCTAAGTAATACTTTGTCATTTATACGTTACCCAATCTTGCATTATATATATCGAGTGTTTACCCAGCAGGATGATTATTGTTTCTTTTTGATAGGTCAGAGATACTTCATGTATGTGCTAATCTTCTAATTAAGATTTCTTATTTCAAGCGTTTATTTCTTCTTAACTGTACGATCGCTGAAATTTCTTCACCTATTCCTTATATATATAAAAAAGTTTGTACTATAACATATATGTGGATATTTAAGCATGCAACTCAAATTTTATCCCTACTATGAATTATCAGAAGCCATCACTTAATATATGTAGATTTAAAGCAACTTAATTGTATTCTAGTTTCTCGGAACTACTTAAATAGAGCATGGAAAAATAGCTTAAAAAATAAAAATATTAAAATAGGTATTTGTTGTTGCTTACAACTTATGATTCATACGCAAATGCAGCCAGGTTTGTAGGGAAAAAGGGCCGGCAACAGCTTCCATTAGCCTTTTTAAGTATAACCAGATTCTGAAGAAATTACTTCAGCGCCCTGCTAACGATTCTGTTATTCGTGATCATGTTGTTGCTTTGACTGCTTCACTCCACTCACAATTAGGTTCACTTCTATCAAATCAAAATCGAAACGGTTTTGATGCCCCTATCGAAACTGTAGCAAGCAATAATCGGTCTATAGCAGAGAATAATGAAACAGGTCTGAGCTCCCAGCCATTAGATGCTGAAGAAGGCAATGATCAAGTTCAAGGTGCAATGAATCAAAATCAGTGTGAGTATAATGAAGCGAGGTTAGAATCGGATGCCAATTATCCTCCAAAGAAAAAAGCTCGCTTTCTGAATCCTCGCTCTGAAAGCAAAACAAGGGAATAAATGACAATGATTCTGAAAATGCAAATGATAATGTGCAACTAACCAAGTAAAACTGGAAAGGGTACCAAAAGCTATTCTAACTCAACTTCCTTCACAAAATTTATGGTACTTGCGTTCTTCGCTTCTGTGCTCGACTGTATTTCTAAAGATACTAAATTGAGTTGTAGCTGTAGCTGTTGTCTATAGGAACCGTTTTGGTCATTTGAATCTGTAAGCAAAAGCAGCTGGTTTTTTTTGGAAAACAGGATAATAAAATCAATAGAAAATATCATAGAAACTCCGAGTAGTTGAAGACCCAAGCAATCATATCAATGCTTGAAGTCAGGATCCTTGACGATTGTCACTGGGCATGATGCATTTGACAACACATAATTTGTTACGCTTCCCATTATAATCTTGCATAGTTAAAAGCAAACCATACACATTATATATTGACTTCGCATTGTTACTTCTATTGCCAGTATATATAATCTTATTAACTCAAATTCGATTTTTACGTAAATGCTCTCAGAATGTTACCATCCATATGAAAATGTGAAATCAAAATGTGGCTTACTAATCAGTATATCTGTGCCTGGTATGTTTTGTCAATTAATTAGGCATGGGTAATACAGGGCAGTAGAGGCCTCCAGAACAATAAAATTGTTGCCTCAGTGTAACACTATGTTGTGCTTGGATGCCTCACATAAAGCTTCCAACAAACCTTTTTTTTAGTTTAAGAGCAACTGGCATAGAGGTCTAAACATAAGAAAGCTAGTTTCATAAATTACACATGCGAACTAAATCATTTGGAATTACATTCAGCTATCATTTTAGCTTATGAAAACGACCCGTTTGTAGGTTCACAATGTTTAACATTACTTTAAGTTTTGTTCCATCATTTTGTCAAAATACAACATATATAACATCTAAAATAGTTAAATTCAATTAATAAAAAAATTAATAAACAAGAAGACAAAATGAAACTGGCTAAACTTAACATATGAACGTGTAAGATGATATTTAGACTATAAACCATAGACGATTTAAAGGTACAGTTTGCATAATCTCTGTATTATCAATCATAAATATCACCATCGGAGCTTTGCTACTGTTAAATACCCTTTATTTACCTAGAACCACAAAGTCAATGAACTGAAAATTGAGGCTGTAATTCTATAATCAATCTTAAATTTAATTTATAGAGAACTAATGAACTATAACTTTAACATACATTTCTAATTTTTGATGACGTTATTAAACTAATTTTGATCTTCAAACAGTCAAAACCAGATAGCCGAAACTAATGGGTGACCCGTATAATAACAAAGGAGGAAGGAGAGGGTGCAGGGGTGTGTTGGGGGTTGTGTTTGTGGTGCACACGCAAAAATCATCAAAAGAAATTAGCTTACAGTGTTTAGTTCACATAACATTCAAAATAGAAAAATCACGAAAACAAAGTTTGAAAATGACAATATATGCTACCTCTGAAGTTGACCGAGGCCTCTACTACCCATGACCAAAGAATCAAGCTTCCAAGCATGCTAAACTTCACATAGTTTCTCTCTGGCATCTCCCCAGTAAAGCTTTGCCACAATCGTAACTTCTTTCTGTCATGAAGTAGTATCAAGCAGATCAAGAACTTCAACATCACTCTCCAATCCATAGTGCTTCATTGCTGCTGGATCTCACAATTCCGCCAATGGGATCAATGGATATCCAGACTCGGCCCAAATGGCATGCTTGCTCTCATCAGCTTTTCCATACATGACACGAAGAACGACCAAAGTATCCTTTTTATCTAGAAGGTTGTCGATCGCCCATTTCAGAGCCCTTTTGCTACTCTTCAAGAAATCAATAGCCACTCCTACTTTTCTATTTCCTCCCATCCCTATTTACTTCAGCAAAATTATTCTAGTTCACGAGCCCTAAATCGTCCAAAGGCAGCTAGTTTAGTGTAAAGAAAAATAGACAAATCACTGGTTATCTGCTTCTGCTTAAGTCTGTGGAATGAAAATTGAATCTTACACTTTGATATTTAGAGTTATTCTAACCATTGAGGAACAAAAACTTTATATCTGAAACCAATTACTTAATTATTTCAACTATGCATTCAGCAATGCAAAAATGAACTGCAACTTGCAGTTGGAAAATTCAAATGTTTAGATGGCAACAGACGAGAGCAGAAATCACAATCACATACTCTTTATTTTTCTCACACATATATTAATCTACAAATATTAATTTCCAAGCAATTAATAATAACCGAGGAATCAACATGAAATCCAATCAACACTTAGCATTACCAAGCTCACCGTTCTGGCCAACGGAACCCTTAAACAAAATGCCGGTACCGAAAAGAAAAACCCAATTGCATGCCCTAAAACAACGACAATCAATACGCCGACGTTGAATGACATCACGGAAAGCATCACCGTGTAAGATAGCAGCTAAACTAAGATTAACTGTAATTTGATTACAGTGAACTAAGATTTGGAATTTGGAAGCATATGAATCTGGAGGTGAAGTATGAGAGTTGCGTATGTGGATAGCGGTTGGATTTGGAATTTAGGGCAACTCCAGTGGATTACGGGCTGAATATTCAGCGGCCTGAATAATATTCAGCCCGTAATGGGTGAGGGAAGCCCAATGGCCAGACGTCCATTTAATGGGCGTCTGAATTTAGGCGCCCATAAAATGGCACCGCCTCCCCTTCCCTCCCCCTCACTTTTCTCCCTTTTCCTTTTCGTTTTCCAGTTTTTTTCGAAAATTAGAAAATATAACCAAAATGTCGCCGCGTCCAACCAAAATCGCCCGAAGAACGGTTCAGAGACATCCAGAGGAGCAAGCTGGACCGTTACACGTTCCGTCACCCCCTGAAGTTTCACCAGACGATCTACGTGTTCTACATGAGCTGCCAGATGGTTATCGGCATAGAGCCGAAACCGCTTTGACGACGATACAGGTATTAATCAAACCTTACTATAACTTGTTATTTTAATATGTACATTATATACTCATATTAAATAACCCTTACGCTATCAAAAATTGTTGTTTCATTAACTATCTATAGGACCATTACATTCACTGTCGGGGTAGTTGGGCTAACTGCATTACCCAGTTTTATGACTATCTTTCCGGTCCTATTATTGAGAGGCTACAGGCTAGCCCTTTTGGTCTATTTTTGTCGACTAGGCCTGTTCAGTCCTTTGATCGACCTCTCATCCAGGCATTAGTTGAGAGGTGGTGGCCCACCACGCATACGTTTCATTTTTCAGATTTTGAGCTTGATATTACCCCAGTTGATTTCTACATGTTTACTGGATTGAGATTGGACGACAGGGTCTTCGACCTTTTCCATTCGATGATTTATACGAGTCGCCCAATTTGTATACTGTTTTTTACCACTGATAAATGTTACCTGCGTCTCTAGTGGTTCTGTTAAGTTGACGTACTTGCAGCATTACATCACTAGTCATATAGCTAGAGCCGATATGATGGATGCAGTTACTAGAGCATTTCTGTTGTACCTGTTTGGTTCGACTTTTTTTTCGAACAAAAAAGGTACGGTTAGACTTGGCTATTTAGCTTCCCTTACCAGATTAGACCAGCTACATACTATTGACTGGGGCACAGCGATATTAGGCACCCTATATACTGCTATAGATTCATTTGTGCTTGGCGATGTCAGGCAGATGTATGCTTTTTGGTATATTTTGCCGTTATGGTACTACGAGTACACGGTAAACATGCATCCCCGCATCCAGGACACGGCTAGTCAGGCTGCTGAGCATTACTTCCCTAGGATGAGACGATGGGGGACCATGCAGTACGTACATCATGTCCCCTTAGGTGTACGGCATGACTTGATGGAGGCTAGGTCACAGCTTGATATGCGTAGTTGTGATAACATCATTCGGACTCCTTGGGTCTCACATTGGACTCATCTAGCAGATGCAGGTCTTCTGGTGGACGACCATCCCTTGATGGTTGCGTATTCAGTATCTAGACGTAGGTATGCTTTGCATTCGCCTGCATTTATGCCTATGTGGTATTTGGGAGAGAGATGTGCTTATCAGATTATGGGTGATCGTCGTATACCATACGATCCCTTATCTTGCGAGGACATGTTTGGTAGACATAGGGTGATCGGTGATCAGTACTTACATGCTCTACGACAGGCTGGATGGGTGGATGGTAGTACTTTTTTCATCGATGGGGATTATGATGCTTATTGGGCTAGAGTAGCACCCCGCAGATTCATCGTACCAGATTATGTTCGTGGGGTCAACTCTGATCATATAGGACCTCATCTGGCAGCCGGTAGAGTTCAGGTACCGCAGGTTTCATTTAACCCGATTCCGTCACAGTTCTCCCAGACTCCCATGCAGTTGGAGCCTGATACCACTTTTAGAGCATATGACTTGACAGGTACTTTGATTGAGCAGCCTTTAGTCTTTCCAGATCACCCCGACTATCCTGGTGTGCCTTCAGTCGGGTTATATCCTCCGTATGAGGTACGTTTGTTGTTTACTGTCATTTTTCCTTTATTTTATGCTTGTTTTCTTACTATGGCAAATGTCATCTTTATGTAGTATGCTGCTAGATTGGACCAGGCCAGAGTAGGGTTTGGTGTGTTTCACGATATGACTCTTGCACATACACACACCATGCATGATATGTACATGCAGCATACACAGATGCTAGAGGCTCAGATTGATCAGCTATCAGCTAGACTTGCTGTATATGAGCCTTTCGGATCACAAGGCGGAGGTGATGCTGGTCCCAGTGGGTATGATGCTGGTGGTATAGATGGGGACGATGGGGATGATGAGGACGAGGGGGATGATGGTGATGGGGATGACGATGATGACGATTTAGACGACGATGATGATGATGGAGATGATGATGATGATGGTGACGGAGACGAGGATGATGACAGTGACGGAGATGATGATGATGGTGATGATGCTGACGATGACGACGCTACCTCCCTTTAGTTGTATACCTTTTAGTTTATGCGTAGTAGTCGTTTTACCTTTTAGTACAACACCTTTAGATGATGATGCTAACATGTTGCAGTTGCTATAGCTTATGTACTTATGTCATTGTTTGAGTATACTGTGTATTATTTATATTTATATGCTCTCACTTTCTTGGATTTTGGATTATAATGCTCGAGAAAACTGTGAATTCTATATGTCTGTGAGTACTGTGAATTATACATAACATGATCATTGAAGATGAACGCGGTATGGATTATCCTGATTTCGAGTATGAGGGGGCAAGACAACCCCCCAAATTGTTTCGCACAACCACGTTGCGAAATGAAGGACAGTACGCAATTCATAACGTTCATCATGAGGTATATCGTAATGCAGCTATTCATAATAGACTCCAAAGGGATTTAATGGAGCATATTTGGAATTCTCATGGAAATCAGTAGTTGAAGATGGTGGATCTTTGTTTAATTACATATGTTTGCCTTTTTTATTTCTATAACGAAGTGTGTAATGCTTCAATTTTTATGTTCGTAATGTCATTTACGTTTGATGAAGTAATTCTATATTGATATCTACACAATGCATCGAAAAAATGATATACCATTAAATATTGTAAAACTGAAAATAACACTTGATTGTCTAAATGAACTGAAGGTACATGGAAATGTAAACTGCAATAACTAGAAATATCAAATTAATACGTCAACTACATATGTTTTGTTCCAGATCTACTCTCAACAATGCGCTGTTTGTACTCCATCCAATATTGCAATGTAATTGGGTCCATTCCGGTGACATCCTTTTCCATTACTATGGTCTCTTGGCGTTGCCGCTCTAGCTCAAAACGACCCTTCTCAATCTCAGTCAATTGTTTTAACACGACAAGCTTTTCTGCACTTCCTTTTTGACGTTCTGCATTTTCTCTCGCATGTTTTTCATGCATTAGGGCTAAACGAGAATAAATTTGAGATTGAACAGCAATTTTCTTCTTAGCTGCCTGTTGCCCCATCGGTCTAGCGTCTTCATCAAATGCGGGAACTGCTTCTTCGTCTTCGTTATCTTGGCATTCGTTTGAGTCCATATGAGAAGAATTGCTTGGACTAGAATTGTAAGTAGATATACTTGCTTTTTTCTTCCCCTTTGACTTCGTCTGCACATCTCTTAAGCCTTTTGCGGTGCTTGAGTTCCATTTTTGTTGACTAACAAGCAAGTCATAGGAGTTTGCAAACTGATAGTAGTGGGGTTTCTTTGTACCATTTTCTCTTGGAAATAATTTTAAGAATTGATCGTTCGCCATTCTCTTCTACACAAACAGAAACACAAAATCAAATATTAACAAAGTGATTAGAAATGAATGTAAATTAAAAATGTGATTTTACAAAACGCTACCAATTCAGCTTCGCCACCCATTCCACTTGGATTTGCTGTTCTTATTTTGTGGATCTGCGACTCGTAGAATTGTGTTTGTCGATTAATCTTCCCAAAACGACCCGTGATTGCAGACATTGACCTCGTCTTTTCAACATGTTTTTTATTGTACGCACTCATGACTTTTGCCCAAAACGCCTCTCCACTTTGGTCGTTCCCCTTTACCGAGTCGTTAGAAAAATGACAATAAATATAACACAGATCCTTATCTTCATCGCCAGACCATGGAGCAGAAGAATGGAACGATAGAGGGGGGCGGTTTGGGGAATCGCATTTTGAAAGGGTTGACAATCTAAATCCCAGCTATCCAAATTCATCGCTTCAGTATATGATTGAAACGGATGAGACATACTTTCAATATTAAGGAATTGAGAATAGAATTGTAATAGAAGAAGAGATGTGTGTATTACAATCTGGATAACAGGCTGATATATGTAGTGAAATCGTAAATATGATCGTTAATAGCCGTTGTATTTTGAAATATGACCGTTTATAGCCGTTGTAATTTGAAATATGACCGTTTATAGCCGTTGGGGTCAAAATATGGCTATTTGTAGCCGTTGGGAGTCAAAAGTGGGGCCCGGGTATGGGTGTGGAAAGGGGGAGGGCTTGGGCGCCCATTTAATGGGCGCCCAAGCCCAGTTCAGGATCCTGAACCGGATCCTGAACGTTAAGCTTAATATTCAAGCTTAATTCGACGACTGGAGATTTTTTTCTGATGGATTCAGCGTGTAATGCTACCACTGGAGTTGCCCTTAGGCTTAAGGAAAGATGGGAAGCGGGAAACGAAAATAAGAGGGCGGCAAATAACCATTAGCACCGGCTACAAAAAAATTAATGCAAATAAAGGTAGTTGCACCGGTTGTAAATAAAACTGATGCAACTAACACTATTTGCATCGGTGTATTTTCTTCGGTTGTTGACGATAACCGATGAAAACTGTATTTTTGTACTATCTACTGCTTTCCACATACCAAATGCATCGGTTGTTAAAACGTAATCGATGCAAATACTTCTATTTGCATCGGTTGTGGTAACAACCGATGCAAATGAGGCGAAGCAACATGCGTATTTGTACTAGTGCTAGTCCATGGCTTACTATCGTTGAGAATCTACCCAACATTCTAATCTAGCTAGGAATCTCCCAATGCATGACACTTCTCGTCCATGGCTCACTATCATTTTGAATCTACCCAACGTTCTAATCTAGTTAGGAATCTACCAATGCATAACACTTATTGTCCATGGTTCACTATCATTGGGAATCTACCAAACATTCTAATCTAACTAGGAATCTATCTAGTGCATGATACTATTTATGGCTCATTATCATTGGAAATCTACCTAATATTCTAATCTAACTAGGAATTTTCCCAATGCATGGTACTATTTAACCATGGTTCAATATTATTGGAAATCTATCCAATATTCTAATCTAATGGGAAATCAACCCAGTGCATGGTGTTGTTTGATCATGACTCACTATCATGCATCGTACTTTTGGACATCTTTTTAAACCCAGGTGATATGACCTTACACTTTATAGGGTTGCATTGTGGGGTGCTCTTATGGCAAGGTCTACCAATTTATTGTTATATGTAGCCAGCTCTGGCGGACCACTTTTGGCGGGTGTCGTCCATCCACAACCACTTTTGACTGGTGTCGGCCATTTAAAACTATTTTAAGCGATTGGTCATACAGAATGCTAGTTATAACTCGATAAACGGAAAAATGAGTTCTTTGAAAAGAGTGTTTCCAGACTATTTTGTAAAAGACTTTTGAAATCATATAGTGGGCAAACCTTGTTGTTCGATAGAAACCTTGTTAGATTTAAGCTTGAGAAAGAGAGTTGTGGTGAGGACTTTTACCTCTTTTTTTAGAAAAAATGAAACTGTTTATTGACTTCGTCAGATCAATAGAAGAGTTTTGGTCCTTAGACCCTAAATGTAGATATTATACATGAAAATAACTAAAAGAGATATTATGGGTAGAATTTTGTGTGTATCGAGATTGAATTATACCCACCTAGAAAGGAAAGAGTCAAGCCTGAAAGAAGCATTTTAGGAAGGTAAGAGACTTCTTTAAATGTAGAGATCCATGGAGTGTTCCTTATCTTTGAAGGAGAATATATGTGTGTGTGTGTGTGTGTGTGTGTGTGTGTGTGTGTGTTTGGTTAAATGAGCTTACATAACATGAATTTCTCCTGAAACACAAAAGCGAAGTTAAATATTTATAAAAATAAGAAAATAAAACAATCAGTTGATAAATTCAGTCAATCTCCCTCTCTGTATGAAGTTTTCCATGGCCTGAGAAAGCTTCGACATCCGTCCGTCTCATGCCCATGCATTTGATGGTAGACACAATAGTTCTTTCCTTCCGGATCGTCCTTGGTGAATGGGGGATATTTTGGATAAGGGAGCTCTCTGCGACTTTCCAGGAAGATGTAAGACAAACTTTGGTTTAGCGGAGTAGGAACTTGGTTTCGTTTAATCTTCTTCCAAGATTGGAGGGTATATATAACCGGAAAGCTATTTTATCAAAGAGATGATCCTTTACTTATCATTATTACGATACCTAAGTCTTTAATTATTTTTTTGTCATAGCCTTAACCATACCTCGAAGTTGAGTAGAATCCTAAAGATACTCCAAAATCCGTTTGATCCGGAGACATGAAGTTCAAAGATGGGAACATACTCCTGGTCCCGGTCTATTTTGGAGACGAAGGTCGCAAGACGCTCATCATTGTCTTCTTTAATGACCTAGATGCAGAGGTCGAGAGGTAATTTCAAGAGGTTTTCTTCATTTTCAGAACTAGTTATAATTGATTGTAAGATTCTGTTATACTTTTAGGAGGAAACAAGATTCGAAGATTCGAGCCCTCCTTCTAGCGCTAAAAAATGTTAGTGTTAACTTTAGTCTACACGACACTCTGAGATCTAATGGTATATCTCCGACAGTTGAATGGAACATTGGACCCGGTAAGTAGGTTTCCGAGACGTGATGTAATCAAGCTTTGACTATGAGATATTGAAATGTAGAGTAACAATAGCATGTGTAGATAAAGTGAAGTGCAGAAAGTAAATAACACCGAGACTTTTATAGTGGTTCGGATTGAAAGTCCCTACGTCCACTGTCCTTTCCTTATTTAGTCACTCTTTATAGCTGAGATGCTTATTACATTGAATCTAGGCATTTCCTCCATTAATTAGTTTGTGAATAGAGATCTAATATAGAAAAGTACATTATGATTTTATGTCTGTTCTTTTTTGTACTAGAAGATCCCTTGGGCCTTGAGATTGCTGCCTATTTGTAGCCAATATGTCGTAATGTCATTGGTGAAGAGTCTTCTCTTTGGATTGATGACTTGCTATGTGCGGCTTAGATTTGAAACTTATCATCATCTGATTGAGTGCATTTTGATGCAGATTGTTGATGTGATGCCTTTATATATAGCATTTTAGATATCCTTCGATTATCCTAAATGTTGGTCTTAGTCTGGGCTATCTGAGCCATTGATTGTAGTTACTTGCCGAAATACTTTTAGTTTCGACAACTGCTGCCCTTGGTTAATCTTCTTGCCTTAGTTGGACAATAATCTTGGTCGTGGTTGATACTTTGACTCGTGTTCTCGAACTACATGTTCTTGGACACTGAGTCCGGTATTTAAGCTCTCGTCAGAAGCCAGGCAACGGGTCTCAGAATTACAAGCCAAGGAACTTTCCTTTTGATTATTTGTAATTTGTATATGGTAGAAATTATGATGTAATAGTTAAGATGAAATCCTGCCAGATATAATCTAAGATAGAGGTGAGATATTATCCCACATAGGCTAGCATTGTTTAACAACAAATTTTCTATCAAGTTAGAAAAATGCCGATAAATTTTGAAATAAAAATAACCGCAAGCGCACGGCGTACTGTCGTAGTACTTATGCGATTACGGGTCAATCCATGGGGAATTTTTAAGATTTTAAAATTCTATTCAATCAAATTAAATCAAAGTCGAGGGATAGTTAACTAACTAGAAGAAAGTCAGAAAAACAAGCTAAACTAAGGAGAATAAAAATATAAGATTAAAAAGCAATTTAGAGGCAAATCCTCTTTCATGATCACATAAATCAACATAATGATATTATGATCTCTTTTTGGTCATTTGTGAGTTTAGTTTATGCATTTATCATAAGCATGGCCTAATTGTGTTATTAATTAACACACTTAACCATCAAAATTTAATGCACCCTCTAATCCACTTATCAACTTTAATGAAAATGACATGAAATTAAAAGTAGGATTTATTTTAAGCATGGCTTATTGACTATTGAATTAGAAACATAAACCATAAAATTTTGATTTTACATTCACTTCCATTACCATGTCATATGTAGACAAAGAGGTAATTAGTGATTCATATGACTAAGCACAGCCTATTTGTTTTGAACAACATAAGCTATCAAACTCAATATTAAACACAAAATCGCACAAACATCCAACTTTTCATTAAGCACAAAAGAGACATAAATGAGAAATTATGTTGCATCTATATGATTCATGAGAGCTTCATTACCCCTAAATTGAAGGGAATAGCCTCTCATTTGTGTTATCATATCAACACAAGTAGAAAGCAACATGAAATAACCAAAAACAAAAGGAAGAGGAAAATGAAAGCTAATGGAAAAGAGAACTAATCTAATTGCATAAAATAGAATCTACACTATTAGCATGAAAGAAAGAGAGCATGTAAGTAAAAAAAAAACTAATTAACATTGCATAAAAAAAGAAAAAGTACATGAAATAAAAAATGGCTAAGTAGCAATGAAAGAGAGCTTGTCTTTTATTTTTGATTCTGAACGAAAAACTAAGTAAGAGGAAGAGGATGGTTACATGAAGATATAGGGTATTTTTACAAGTTAGAAACCCTAATTCATTTTTTTGGGAAATGCCAAAAATACCCTTAAGGTAGTTTGGTCACCAAGTAATTATTAGCATGTCTTAATCCCCCACTTAAATGTACATGAAGCTTTAATGGCCTTTTAGCATACGCATTAGCTCTAATTGAAAATCAAGGTAAGTGGATAGGTGGGGTCCTCCATGTTCATGAGTTTGAATTATTTTCATCTTCATTTGTTTTGTTTCATTTGTGCATGCATATCTTCATGAAGCTACTTGTATCTGAATTTAAATTCCTATAAAACAACATAGAAATTTTCAACTAAATTTTAGAAAATAGTATATGCACAACAATGACCATTTTGCCCTTGGATAAGATGAATATGTGACGATTTTAAATAATTTGAACTTTTTGTTTAAACAAGTTAAAATACCCAATATAATCATTTATTTAATTTAAATAGATTAAATATAGTGGTAAAATTATGCACATTTACGTGCACATCAAATACCCCCACACTTATTTTTTTATTCACCCTCGAATAAAGAAAAAAACTAAGATAAATCCGTTTTCATAAGGAGCACGATTGCATTGAGCGTATGCAATAAGCCGTTAAACCTTTGGGTGTCCCCAGTAGGACGGTGTTGTCTCGTGAGGGCTTTCAGTGGATACCACCAACAAAATCCAATGCAAGATAAAAATATTTACAAAATGCAAGATTTATTTACAAAGAGATGAATGCGAGTTTTTGGAAATATTTACAAATGAAAGATTTACTTTTGAATAGACACAAATAAGTTAAATACAAGTTTTGGTCATTATCTTGAAATTTAAGACCCTTTACTTGTCAAATTTTACAAAAAAAAGTTATCATAGTAAATAGACTATAGTTTAACTCGTTGTTTTGGTTGATAACGGTGTAATTATGAAATGGATCCTTTGTTAATTATCAAAGTTTATCAAGGCGGTATTTTCATTTCTTTTCAATAACAAGTCAAATCAAATAAGTTAAAATAGTGTTTGGATTTCAATTGCTTACTCTCTCTTATTCAAAATTTTATTAATATTAACAATATTTACATAAGCCTAACTCAGATAAACTAAGGCCAAATATATTATCGATGTACTGCCTTTCGGACTTATATGAAGGGAATACAGAGCATGGCGAGTGAACACTTATCGACTGTAGGCGTTATTAATAAAAGATTTTTCTTTTTATATGCACGCATGTAACAACCCTAGATTTTTGCATATAATTCAAATTTGACTTCATTTTATTTTGAAATTATTTTAAACCTTTTTTATTTCAAACATTTCATTTTTAAATATAAATTTTGATTATTATATGAATTATAAATACAAACCGGTATAAATTGAATATTTTCCTGAAAATGGATTTGTGGTCAAAACTGGTCAAAATTTGACTTTTAAATTTTAAATTTATATATTTGAATCCTTAAATTTTACCTTTTAGTATGAAAATAGATTTAATAACATGAATACTGCTTTTCGTTTCGTTGAAAAAGGATTTAAATTGTGAAAGTTATACCCTTTACAATATTGTGTGTATATAGGGTTATTTAACAATATTCTTTGTTTAATTTATATAAATGATATTTGTACTTGATATATCTTACTCTAATTTTTATATTTATGTTATATTATATATATTTTGACTTTTAAATATTTTTAAAGTGATGTTTGAATTTTTCCAAAGCTAACTGAATTTATTTTCTATTTTTAAAGCCTAGTTTCTATTTTCTTTGCTTTATTTATTTTGTGAATATATTTTTATTTTATGTTATTATGTTTATTTATAATTATTTTACAAGTCCATATAATCTTTTCAAAATTTATTTTGTTTATTTTCAATTTTTCTTGACTAGTTTACATTTTCTGTGCTATTTTCCTATTTTATCATATATAATTATTATTTATTTATTTATGTTTTATATTTTGTTGCATTTTCTAAATTTAAACTGTAAATATTATTATTTTCAGTAATTTGAACTTATATAAATAAATTAAAGGTAATTTGAAAAGGTTTTGACTTTTAATTTTCCTATGGCTCTTTATCTTCCACATTTTCACATTTAACATAACTTTTCATCAATTAGCCATAATTTCTCACAACTTTCAGCCACATGCTCTTCTTCACATTCACATACTTTCTTTTCTCATTCCTGAACAAAAAAATTCGGCCATAGCCATGAGAAGTTTGGGTAAATTTTTTTTTTCTTTTCTTTGTTTAATTTTATTCATCTTTTGTTTTGACATTGTTTTGCACTTGTTCTTCTTCACTTCTAGGTTTGGCCACCTTCTCTCCAGCCCCTGCCGCCTCCACCACCACTTGAGAACACCACCATCATCACCTCTTCTCTGACCAAACCCCAAGCCGTGCCTCCTTGTGGATTGATCCATCACCAAAATCCAACAAAACTCCATAAACTTGCCTAGACCGAGCACAATCATCCACATCCACCACTTCCACCACCCATGGCCGCCACTATCATCACCTCCACCACCTCCAGCACCATCTGGACTCTCGGCCACACCATCCCCTTGGACCCCACAGTACAGGTCGTGAACCTAGTGCCTTGACCGAGCCTTGTTTTGGCCTTGAATCATGTGATATTGCCTTGTTGTGTTGTTTTCACCACTACCCACCTTTGCACCATCAACAACCAAGTGTAGGCCGACCATACCCAACCAAAACCTGATCCAAATATTGCCTTAGACCTGTAGTACACCTTATGGCTGAACCTGAAGGTTGTTGGAAGCAAGTGCGAAGCAATTCTACTTTGATTCGTGCAGTTGATTCTATCTTATTCTATCGTATTTTGCATTTGAAAACTTATGTTATTATTATTGTTTTGTGTGACTTGTATTCAAGGGATTTGATACTTTGGCTCTTCCACTCATCTCTGTGTCATGTTATCGTGCTTTTTGGATCTCATTCGTGCATTCATTGTTGTGTCGCCAGCTCAAACCAGCGAGTTATTCTCACCAGACAATTTTGTACTTATATGACTTGTGAACTGATTTCATGTGAATCTGTAAAATGCATCACCATATTATATCTGCTATATTATGGTCATATGACGTTCATCCATGCTTAAACACCTGTTATATCATCTGTTACCGTTATATTATGTTGTTCTATAAATTTTATCAGTTTACCATACTACAAGTCCCTTTAGATTAGAATCACTATGGGTTGAAATGATACACACCCGAACGGACTTTAGAATAAGGGAAATTCGTTATGGGCTGAAATGATAGGCCTGAGCGATTTTCAATTTATTTCATTTACTTGGGACTGCGGGTATAAAATGATAAAACCCGGATTTTCTTTGTAAATTACGGGTTGAAATGATATATTATTCGTATCACTTTACCTAGCGTAGAAAATTATACACAGACCCGTAGTTAAAATATGTTTTTCTAAAAATTTTAAAACATTTTAGAAATGTAAATATTACTATATTTTGATTTAAACTTAATAAAAAATATATTTCGTAAAGTATTATTGATTTTCTAGGAATTTATAAGTTAAATAAATTATGGAAAAGTTAGAAAATCTAAATGTAAGTTATTTTGGAATTTTTTATTTAATTATAATTGGAAATTAAATTAAACATGAAATTATGATAAATTTATGATAATTTGAATTTAAAATGATTTTATAATATATTAACGATTTTTGAGTAAAGTTAAAAAGTGAAAGGAATGATTATTTAAGTTGAAATTTTGAAATATAACCAAATGGGAATTTGTGAATTTGGCTTAAAAGTGAATTTTTTAGGTTAAATAAATAAAATTGAAATTAAGTTATATTTTGAAAGTTAAACTTAGGTGTTAAGTTGAAATTCAATTCAATGAATTTAAAATTTAATGTTGAAATTTAAGAAGTGAATTATTATTAAATCTTGATTTTTGAATGGAAATTTAACTTTATAAAATCATGAACTTAAGAAGAATTAAATGTTGTTTATAAATGTGAAAATGTATGATTTTATAAGTTAAAAAAATGTTTTAAATAAAATTATAATTGGTTGTGAAATTATATTGAATATTTGAAGTTAATTAACTGCATTTTTGAAATGCTATTAATTGCAATGTAAATGATATTACAGCATTTGTAAATGCTGTAGTTGATGATAATGAACTAAAAAGCTAAATTGAATTAAAGGCTATTATAGCGTTTTTTGTAAGTGCTATAATTGTTGAATTTAACTAAGTTTATTTGAAATTTAAGTAAACCATATTACAGCATCTTAAAATACCGTCTTTTGTTAAATTGAACTGTTTTGAATATAACTTTCCGTAGCGTTTCTAAATGCTGCGAAAAGTGAATTTTCATGTTTTGATAAACTTAAGTGAATATATGAACTTTGAAAGTTGAAAATTTTGGAAATGTAATAATTTAATTATAAAATGTAATAACTTCATTTTTGATTTAAATGAAGTAATCTGATTTGCAATATAAACTATTTTGAAATGTAAATTGAAATGGTATTTTAAATTGAATAAAATGAATAATGATTTGAAATGAATGTGGTTTTGAAAAGATATGATATTTTGATATATTAAAATGATTTGAAATGAATATGGTTTTGTAAAGATATGATATTTTGATATATTGAAATGATTTGAAGGAATTTTGTAAAGATATGATATTTTAATATATTAAATTGATTGGAAAGGAAGTTTTGTAAAGATATGATATTTTAATATATTGAAATGATTTGAAATGAAGTTTTGTAAAGATATGATATTTTGATATATTAAAATGATTGGAAATGAAGTTTTATAAAGATATCGTATTTTAATATATTAAAATGATTTGACATGAAGTTTTGGAAAGATATGATGTTTTTGAAATGGTTTGGAATTAATTTAATCTTTATTTTGATAAAGATTTGAATTTGAAATGATATTCTGTTTTGAAGTATAAATACAATTTTAAATTATAACTACGGGTTATAATAACGATTGGTTGGCAAAGAGACCGGGATCGGATATGTAGCATACTCTCTGTCGATACCGAAAACCACTTTGACAACTCCCGTGAACCCAACTCCCGTGAGTTGGCATAAGGTGGCTAAAACAAGAGCGATCTCGGGCCAAGTGAGGTCATTCCTCCGATCGGACACATTCCTTCAATACTATACTCTTACTTGTGATTGATTAGATGGCCATCCTCCGATTTTGGTTTGGAGTGTGTTCCGAGGTGGGCGTATGTGGCTGCTACGTTACCACCAGCCTGTGTGCGTAATTGGTATATCTACCCTGGCATTGCCTTGTGTGCCATGTCACCTACCATACCGAGCCTTTACTACGAGTTTGTTTTTCTCCTGTAGCCAGTGTGGTATCCTCTGACAGTCACCCGGTGCAGAGATGTCATGATATTGGATGGACTACTGGGACTATTATGTGTGAAGGGTGATATGTGTAGCCCGGAACACTATTTAAAAGTAAGTTTATTTTACTGTAGACATTATTATAATCGCGCAATATTACTACATAGTAAATAGTTTAATGGATCCTTAGAGGATGAGCGGTCCCAGGCATCCTTTAAGTCACTTGTACTTTATTACAGTTCACTTGAGTTGGTTTACATTATATAAGTATATATTGTCCTGACTCGAGTGTTTGTATTTTTATTTACGCTCGGGTCAGCCTGAGTTATTCACAGATTTGGATTCCACTTTCTGGAGATAGGAATCGCTGGAGATCATCTGCTTATCTAGTTTTATCTATTCCAGTTCTGTTGTTCTATTCAGCTTGTACTTGGTTATCATCTTGATACTTCTATTGTACTTTATTTATTCTGCTGTATTTTATTTAACTCTGATATATTTTCATAGTAGCTTCATGAACTACTATCTCTTTTACTTCCGCTGCACTATTATTACTCTGTGTCTGTGATCTATGATTATTATTTACTGTATATTCTGAGATTTGCCAAATTTTATTTACAATGCGGTATTTTGAGCAATTCAAGTCCGACATGTGTGGATGCGAATGGTTGAAAATATCGGGTTGTTACAGTTGGTATCAGAGCTTTGGCTTTGAGGCAAAACTTAGAATGTATGGTAAATTTAGTTACAGAATCACTTTCATCCAAACATGAATCTCTTCCTCTTTGGTTCAAATTTTATTGGAATTTTGGAACGTTCCCCGCGGTTCCAAAATTCAATCGTTTCCCTCACTATTCATCTCCTTTTGATTCTGGAGTATCCCATAACTCCACTTCGAATGAGCTTTATAGTGAATTGGCAGTCCCACAATTCTCAAAAATTCATTTGTAAAGGGAGAAACTCCTTTACAATTAGCATCGATTCACCAGAGATTTATATCTATCCTTGGTTTAGATGCTAATATCTTTTGTTATTCCAAACTCTATCTCCTGAGGTCGAATGTAGATTTACCCCAGAAAATCCACGTCGATCTTATTCTTTAAGTCACGGTTGACCAGTTAAAGTTACCCGCGATTTATATAAGCTTATCCATCTTCCTATTCTGTTATTTAAGCATCTCATCCTTGTTTCTAACTTATTTTCAAATCAGAATTTCCTCTGATTTGAGTTAATCATATTTGAATCTCTATCCTTCTTTGAAAATCTATTCATGTATAGTGTATTTGTAAACTAATATTTAAAATTTAAATGTTTTATATATTGTGTTGTTTGAGTTGTTGATGTTGAATTGCGTTTCTGATCGATTCGTCTGATCACCGCTATCGATGGGATTTCTAAAACACTTTGACAGAACAAACTAACACAATATTATTTTAAAAAAATTGGTTAATGAAATAAATTTTGATATAAGTAAATTTATGGAACTTAATAAATTGATTTAAATTAATCATTTGAAATGATAATACTTGATTTATCATTTATTGTTCTATAAATGAATTTATAAATAGTTGTTTATAAATTGATTTGGGAGCTGAAATGAGTTTAAAATAAGAAATTTGAGAATTTAATTTCTGATGGTTTCAAACCTTGTGTTTAAAGTTTTAAAAGGGGTATATTATTTAAAGTAGTTTCTAATAGAAATTTGTTCCAAGAAATTTTAAATTTTAAAATTAGCGCTCTTCTCTTTGTCGCTGGAAAATAACTTCGGTGATGACCGCGGCATCATCGACATTCATTTTCGAGTTTCGAAGTGAAGAGACCGTTCTATAGTCTTGCTACAGCTTTGTTTTGGGAAATTTAATTGATTTGAAATTCTAAAATAAGACTGGATTTAATATATATATATATATATATACACACACACACACACACAATCTAAAACCCTAATGGCGGCCGAAAACCCTAATCTAAAACTGATTCCAGATCCCACTACAACCTTCGGTCCTGGAGACGGATGGGTGGAGGTGAAACGCAAGGGGCACGGGATGGAGAAAGAGGGAAGGAAGGAAACATTTGCGGCAATTTTACAGAGGAATCAGAAACCAAACCCTAGATCTTGGATTGAAGCAATTGGAAAACAGGTTGAAATCAAAGGTGATCTGAATTACATAGAACCGATTATCGAAGGAGAAGACGTCTATCAACTAATAGATGATGAAGACTACGCTGAAGCTCAAAAAATCTGGGAAAACTCGATATACATATATATGTCGGGGGAAAAGCCATATGTCGTCCATCTGAATGCTTACATAAAACGTGTCTGGGGGCTTAAAGGAACATGGGACGTTTTTCCGAGAGATAATGGATTTTACCTAATAAAATTTGAAAAAGAAGAAGATTTTGTTAAAATTCTGAACGGCGGCCCATGGTTTATGGACAGCAGACTCATTATAATGAAAAAGTGGGAAGCTGAATTCAATTTTGAAAAAGAAATGTTGTCATCTTATCCAGTTTGGATTAAAATTCATAAACTTGATTTAACCTTATGGAATACAAGATGCATTAGTAAGCTTGCAAGCATGATTGGAAAACCATTGGCAATAGACGAGAATACAAGGAAAGTGAAGAGAATTAATTATGCCAGAGTACTTGTTGAAATAAAAGCAGACAGTCTTCTACCATCAAATGTAACAGCAAAGAACAATAAAGGAATGGTATACACACAGGAGATAGAATATGAATTTGTTCCACCCAGATGTACTGATTGTAAGTGCTTTGGACATGCTACTTCATATTGCAAGAATAAAAAAGATAAGCCAGAGCAAATTTGGGTAGAGAAAAACAAAATACAAAACTCCCCACCCAGTTACCCAAACAATAATACAGATGATGAGACAATTCAGGAGACATTCAGTTCCACAGCTACACAAAAGACTATTCACATACAAAAAGATTATATACAAGATGGTACTAAGTCAGTCAGATATGAGGACTCTGCAAGAGTGCTAGCAGTTCATCCAGATCGGGATTAGTCTGTAAATTTGGAAGGGGATCCAAACCAGGATAAGGATGATAATTTGCCAGATTCTCTGGAGGAAATCCAGAAAATGAATATCCAGATAGAGTCGTCTGCAGAAGAAAGTGATGATGATATAGAAGACATCAGTAAATACACAGAAGCTAATAAGAGTTATAATGACATGTTTAGTAACAAACCAAATACAGAAACATCTAAAAAAGTTGTGGTTGGGGATGCTCCAATTACTAGGAGCAAAGCCAGCAAAAATAAATGACGATTCTATGTTGGAATGTGAGAGGTCTAAACAATGACATTCGTCAGTTTGACCTCCATAATATAATGGCTTTTCATAAGCCATCTATTGCAGGATTACTGGAAAATAAATTATCAGATAATAGTTTTAAATTATTCAAAAATCAAATAGGTGTTCAATGGGATATGGAACATAACATATCACAGAATATTAAGGGGAGAATCCTTGTAATTTGGGAAAAGAATATATGGGAAGGTTCCATTATTGATAAAAAAGACCAACAACTGACTATGTTCTTTAAAAACATAGGAGGTATGGAACTATACATTTCGTTTGTTTATGTTAAAAACTTGGCTTCTGAAAGGACAGTGTTATGGCAGCAAATAAAATGTCTTTCTCGACAGATTAAAAAACCTTGGTTAGTTATGGGGGATTTTAATGCAGTTTTAAAAACTAAAGAAAAAGTTGGAGGTAATACATGACCGTAGCACAAGTAGCTGAGTTCAATGAATGTGCTCTTGCGAGTGGATTAATGGAGACATCCCACGCTGGCCTGCATTTCACATGGAAGAGTGGTGAAAGGAAAAATATATCTTCCAGAATCGACAGATGCTTATGTAATTCAGAGTTAATAAACACTATTCCTGTAATACAAACCATAGTCCTTCCCAGTTCGACAAGTGATCATTGCCCTTTACTTGTAAAATTTAATAAAGATTGGAACAACAATAAGGGTAAACCATTTAGATATGCAAATAATTGGCATCTATTGGAAGGATACAATGAAGCTTTAAGTATAGAAAATATAATACATCCTCCAGGAAATAATATGTACAGATATATAATGATGTTAAAGACAACGAAGTAGAGACTCAAAAATTGGAACAGGAAAAGGCCAAAAAATAGAGATTCTATTGTGAATATTCAAAATAAGCTTCAGATTATTCAAGATTCTCTAGACAAAGTCCCATTAAGTGAGGAATACAACAAACAATTTTACCAATTAAAGGGAAAACTCAAAGAAGAAATTCAGAAACAATCGATGGAAATCAAACAAAAAGCAAAAGAAAATTGGATAACTCAGGGGGATGAATGCACTAAATATTTCTATACTAAAATGTCCCAAAGAACACAACAAAATAACATATTGAATTGTTTAAATGAGGAAGGAAAACTGGTTACTGATTTACAGGAAATGGAAAACAAAGCTCTTACATATTTCTCAGATCTATACAATGGAGAAACATCTCAAGTTTTACCTGTAGTTCATTGTAGAAGGAAGATTACCCAAGAGGGATGTTCCATGCTCACAGCTAGGGTTACGAAAAGGGAATTGAGAAGAGCTGTTCAATCCATCCATAGTGATGCCAGCCCTGGTCCAGATGGTATGGGGGCAGCTGCTTTCAAAATGCACTGGGACCACCTGGAAAAATTATGTTGGATGCTTATCAGGAAGTTTTGACAGTGGTGAGTTTATTCAAGAAATTAACCACACCTTTATTTCTCTTATTCCAAAAATCAAAAAACCAAATAGAATTGAAGACTACAGACCCATATCTTGTTGCAATGTATCTTACAAAATTTTGTGCAAAATTATATGTTATAGACTGAATAAGGTTCTTCCAAATTTGATTGCCCAAAACCAAAATGCTTTCATAAAGGGGAGACTAATTTCAGAAAATTCCTTATTAGCTCATGAACTTATCAGAGATTTTAACAAACCAGGAGCAGACAGATTGTGCCTTAAAATAAACCTGCACAAAACTTATGATAAAGTGAATAGACACTTTATTATTCACATGCTCAAAGAAATGGGGGTGCTAGAGAGTCTATTAAAATTGATTAAATGTTGTATTTTTACCCCAACTTTCTCAATTCTGATTAATGGAATTCCTAGAGGTCACATTTCTAGTGAAAGAGGTTCAAGACAAGGAGATCCCCTATCCCCTTATTTATTTGCTGTGGCAATGGAGTGGTTTTCCCTTCAAATGGAAATAGCTTGTCATAATAACAAGATTATCCCGGTGCACAGAAATTTACCTAAGGTAAATCACCTTATATATGCGGATGATCTACTAATTGTCATGAAAGCTACTATATATGCAATGGATGAGCTTAAAGAAATATTCCACAAATTAAAAAGATAGCAGGCCTGAAACTTAATGAAGGCAAAACTAAATGCCATTTTAACAAATATTGCAAAAATAAGCAGACTCTGATAGACAAAATTGGAGTAGCAGAGGGGACTCTCCCAGTGAAATATTTGGGCATACCACTATCTAACAACTCAATTACGGATAAAGAGTGTGCAAATCTGATAGACAAAATAAGAGAACAATTACAGGGTTGGAGATCCAAACTGTTATCATTTGCTGGAAGGGTTGAGCTAGTTCACACAGTGATCACTTCTAAAGTCAGATATTGACTCCAAACGTTTCAAATTCCAGATTGTTCTATAGGGAAAATAAATTCAGTTTGTGCGGATTTCATTTGGAGAGGGAAATTTCACAAAATTAGCTTCAAAGACTTGTGCAGACCAAAAAAGGAAGGTGGGGTAGGTCTTAAAAATCTATTTGATCTCAAAAAAGTCTATGGCATTAAATTAGCATGGAATATAATATCATCAGAAAATCTATGGCCAAAATGGATGAGATCAAGATACATTAAAACAAACTTTTGGACAGATACAATAGATAATAATGCATCTGCGATATGGAAGAATATCATGAAACATAGAGAAGTTTTGAAACCTTTGATTGAAAGGAGAATAGCGAATGGTAATACAACTGATCTTTGGAGAGATCCATGGTTCGGTGGGAAAAGCCTAATTGACAGATTGGGGATGGAAAGTTTCTCAGACTATGGTCAACCAAACTATGCTGTCTCAAGTATAATGGAAAGAGGGGTTTGGAAATGTGAAAAACAACTGGTTACAAGGAATTACACACGAGAAATTCAGAACATTCCCATTCTTTCAGATAAAATGAATGATGAGTGGAGTATGAAACAGTCTAAGACAAGCAAATTTCAATTCTGTAAAATCATGGAGGAAGTCAGATCGAAGCATCAAAAAGTAGAGTGGTATAGTTTTATCTGGAGTAAATCAATTACACCAAAAATGACACATACAACATACAAGGCCATACTTGGCAGACTTCCCACGAAAGATAGGTTAAAAAAATGGGGAATTATAGAAGATGACACATGCGGACTATGTACGGAACATACTGAAAATCATGAACACTTGTTTTTTGAGTGTAATTTCGCTAAACTAGTCTGGAAATGTCAGAAAGAGAAATGTATGGAAGCAACTGAAATTAAAACAATAAAGGAGGAAATTTGCTACCTGAACAATCGGAGAAATTGTACGAATCTTCTGAACAAAATATTCAAAATTAACTTCGCAGCTACCGTGTGGAACATCTGGCGTGAAAGGAACAACAGGGCTTTTAACAAAAAAGAATCAAATAGTTTATCAGTGAATGCCCAAATTGATCGGGATGTTAAAATGATGATTTTGAGAATCAACAAGAAAATGCTTACCAGCCTAAAGGAACAAGAAAAATCACTACTAGAGAAGTGGAAGTGGAAGGCAGACGATGAAGGATGTCTAGCAGAAATTCGGGAGCCGCCATGAATGTCGAACAACTTGCTTTAGTGAGGAGCTCAGAATTGGAATGTATCGAGATATGTATTTAATTTAATCATTGTAAACAGTTGGATTAGTTTTCGCTGTAATCAATTGGGCTTCGGCCTTTATACAAAGAAATAAAGATTAACCAATTTTCAAAAAAAATAATATATATATATAGATATATGATTTAAATTTGATTTGACATATTATGTATAAATATTTATTTATCTCTAAATGGTTTGAAGGAATTGGAAATTTTATTCTTAAATTTATCTTAAAGAATCATTTCAATTATAAAAAGAAAATCAAAATTTTATATAAATGATTCAAACTTGAGATGAGGGAATTAGAAAGTTTTATTTGTATAATACTCAATTGCATTTAAATATAACTTACCCAAGTTATACAGAAGTTAACAATGTAATTGGATAATATACAATATAAAAAGATTTATAAATAAAATTTGAATGGTTAAAATAAATGTTATACACTTAAATTTTAGTTATAAAATGATTAACGGGAGCAAATAAAATAAAAGGTTAATTGAGTAATTTACAATATAAAATAATGTTGATGAAACTAACAATAAATTAAAGCAGTTATAATAAGAGTAAGTATAATGGGAATTGATGATAAAATATATTGAGAGGGATAAATTTAACTTTAACTAGGAATAAAAAAGAATTAAATTTATTAAGTACATTATGAGTATAATGAATGATTATTTTTCAAGTCCATAATCTTAGAAATTGTTAATTTAAGATGATTAGAAGATAAGGTAACAAAACTTGAGATAGTTAAGATTTATTTAACTTGTGCAAAAAAAATTAGTTTTTTATTTAAGTTGAAATTTCCATGGTTTCTAATTTATTATCTTATTTTGTTTTTCAAACTATCTTTTGGTTGTCCTTATTTTCCTTATCTTGCTTCAGGCTGTTGTAGGCATTTTTCTATATTTTTCTGTTTAGAAATCTTTCTATAATCTTTGATAATCTCCACTTGTTAAACTTACCTATAACAATAGTTATCAGGTATAATTTCAATCTTCTTGTCATCTTGTCTTAATCTTATTTCACTTTACCTTTTTCGGTGCTTTCCCGTACTCATTCCTTTACGGGGACGAAAAGTTTTGAGTGGGGGAGAGTGTAACAACCCTAGATTTTTGCATATAATTTAAATTTGACTTCATTTTATTTTGAAATTATTTTGAACTTTTTTAATTTCAAACATTTCATTTTTAAATATAAATTTTTATTATTATATGAATTATAAATACAAACTGGTATAAATTGAATATTTTCCTGAAAATGGATTTGTGGTCAAAACTGGTCAAACTTTGACTTTTAAATTTTAAATTTAAATATTTGAATTCTTAAATTTTACCTTTTTAGTATCAAAATAGATTTAATAACATGAATACTGCTTTTCGTTTCGTTGAGAAAGGATTTAAATTGTGAAAGTTATACCCTTTACAATATTGTGTGTATATAGGGTTATTTAACAATATTCTTTGTTTAATTTATATAAATGATATTTGTACTTGATATATCTCGTTCCAGTTTGTATATTTATGTTATATTATGTATATTTTGACTTTTAAATATTTTTAAAGTGATGTTTGAATTTTTCCAAAGCTAACTGAATTTATTTTCTATTTTTAAAGCCTAGTTTCTATTTTCTTCATTTAAATTATATTTAATTAAAATTTATTTATTTATTTTGTGAATGCATTTTTATTTTATGTTATTATGTTTATTTATAATTATTTTCCAAGTCCATATAATCTTTTCAAAATTTATTCTGTTTATTTTCAAATTTTCTTGACTAGTTTACATTTTCTGTGCTATTTTCCTATTTTATCATATATAATAATTATTTATTTATTTATATTTATGTTTTGTTGAATTTTCGAAATTTAAACTATAAATATTATTATTTTCAGTAATTTGAACCTATATAAATAAATTAAAGGTAATTTGAAAAGGTTATGACTTTTGATTTTCCTATGGCTCTTTATCTTCCACCCTTTCACATTTAACATAACTTTTCATCAATTAGCCATAATTTCTCACAAATTTCAGCCGTATACTCTTCTTCACATTCACATACTTTCTTTTCTCATTCCTGAACAAAAAAAATTCGGCCATAGCCATGAGAAGTTTGGGTAAACATTTTTTTTCCTTTGTTTAATTTTATTCATCTTTTGTTTTGACATTGTTTTGCACTTGTTCTTCTTCACTTCTAGATTCGACCACCTTCTCTCCAGCCCCTGCCGCCTCCACCACCACCTGAGAACACCACCATCATCACCTCTTCTCTGACCAAACCCCAAGCCGTGTCTCCTTGTGGATTGATCCATCACCAAAATCCAACAAAACTCCATAAACTTGCCTAGACCGAGCACAATCATCCACATCCACCACTTCCACCACCCATGGTCGCCACTATCATCGCCTCCATCACCTCCAGCACCACCTGGACTCTCGGCCACACCATCCCCTTGGACCCCACAGTACAGGCCATGACCCTAGTGCCTTGACCGAGCCTTGTTTTGGCCTTGAATCATGTGATATTGCCTTGTTGTGTTGTTTTCACCACTATCCACCTTTGCACCATCAACAACCAAGTGTAGGCCGACCATACCCAACCAAAACCTGATCCAAATCTTTCCTTAGACCTGTAGTACACCTTATGGCTGAACCTAAAGGTTGTTGGAAGCAAGTGCAAAGCAATTCTGCTTTGATTCGTGCAATTGATTCTATCTTATTCTATCGTATTTTGCATTTGAAAACTTATGTTATTATTATTGTTTTGGGTGACTTGTATTCAAGGGATTTAATACTTTGGATCTTCCACTCATCTCTGTGTCGTGTTATCGTGCTTTTTGGATCTCATTCGTGCATTCGTTGTTGTGTCTCCAGCTCAAATCAATGAGTTATTCTCACAAGACAATTTTGTACTTATATGACTTGTGAAATAATTTCATGTGAATCTGTAAAATGCATCACCATATTATATATGCTATATTATGATCATATGATGTTCACCCATGCTTAAACACCTATTATATCATCTGTTACTGTTATATTATGTTGTTCTATAAATTTTATCAGTTTATCATACAGCAAGTCCCTTTAGATTAGAATCACTATGGGTTGAAATGATACATACCCGAACGGACTTTAGAATAAGGGAAAATCGTTATGGGCTGAAATGATAGGCCTGACCCATTTTCAATTTATTTCATTTACTTGGGACTACGGGTTTGAAATGATAAAACTCGGATTTTCTTTGTAAATTACGGGTTGAAATGATATATTACCCGTACCACTTTACCTAGCGTAGAAAATTATATACAGACCCGTAGTTAAAATATGTTTTTCTAAAATTTTTAAAACATTTTAGAAATTTAAATATTACTATATTTTGATTTAAACTTAATAAAAAATATATTTCGTAAAGTATTATTGATTTTCTAGGAATTTATAAGTTAAATAAATTATGGAAAAGTTAGAAAATCTAAATGTAAGTTATTTTGGAAAATTTGATTTAATTATAATTGGAAATTAAATTAAATATGAAATTATGATAAATTTATGATAATTTGAATTTAAAATGAATTTAAAATGATTTTATAATATATTAACGATTTTTGAGTAAAGTTAAAAAGTGAAAGGAATGATTATTTAAGTTGAAATTTTGAAATATAACCAAATGGGAATTTGTGAATTTGGCTTAAAAGTGAATATTTTTACGTTAAATAAATAAAATTGAAATTAAGTTATATTTTGAAATTTAAACTTAGGTGTTAAGTTGAAATTCAATTCAATGAATTTAAAATTTAATGTTGAAATTTAATAAGTGAATTATTATTAAATCTTGATTTTTGAATGGAAATTTAACTTTATAAAATCATGAACTTAAGGAGAATTAAATGTCGTTTATAAATGTGAAAATGTATGATTTTATAAGTTAAAAAAATGTTTTAAATAAAATTATAATTGGTTGTGAAATTATATTGAATATTTGAAGTTAATTAACTGCATTTTTGAAATGCTATTAATTGCAATGTAAATGATAGTACATCATTTGTAAATGCTGTAGTTGATGCTAATGAACTAAAAAGCTAAATTGAAGTAAAGGCTATTATAGCGTTTTTTGTAAGTGCTATAATTGTTGAATTTAACTAAGTTTATTTGAAATTTAAGTAAACCATATTACAACATCTTAAAATACTGTCTTTTGTTAAATTGAACTGTTTTGAATATAACTTTCCGTAGCGTTTCTAAATGCTGCGAAAAGTGAATTTTCACTGTTTTGATAAACTTAAGTGAATAAATGAACTTTGAAAGTTGAAAATGTAATAATTTAATTATAAAATGTAATAACTTCATTTTTGATTTAAATGAAGTAATTTGATTTGCAATATAAACTGTTTTGAAATGTAAATTGAAATGGTATTTTAAATTGAATAAAATGAATAATGATTTGAAATGAATGTGGTTTTGAAAAGATATGATATTTTGATATATTAAAAATGATTTGAAATGAATGTGGTTTTGTAAAGATATTATATTTTGATATATTGAAATGATTTGAAAGGAAGTTTGTAAAGATATGATATTTTAATATATTAAATTGATTGAAAAGGAAGTTTTGTAAAGATATGATATTTTAATATATTGAAATGATTTGAAATGAAGTTTTGTAAAGATATGACATTTTGATATATTAAAATGATTGGAAATGAAGATTTATAAAGATATCATATTTTAATATATTAAAATTTGACATGAAGTTTTGGAAAGATATGATGTTTTTGAAATGGTTTGGAATTAATTTAATCTTTATTTTGATAAAGATTTGGATTTGAAACGATATTCTGTTTTGAAGTATAAATACCATTTTAAATTATAACTACGGGTTATAATAACGATTGGTTGGCAAAGAGACCGGGATCAGATATCTGGCATACTCTCTGTCGATACCGAAAACCACTTTGACAACCGTGTACGCGGTGGAGATTCCAGAATAAAGTAGGATGGTGACGACGTTCTTGAGGTATATTACGTGAACCCGGCTCCCATGAGTTGGCATAAGGTGGCTAAAACAGAAGCGATCTTGGGCCAAGTGAGGGGATTCCTCCGATCGGACACATTCCTTCGATACCATACTCTTACTTGTGATTGATTAGATGACTATCTTTCGATTTTGGTTTGGAGTGTGTTCCGAGGTGGGCGTATGTGGTTGCTGCGTTACCACCAGCCCGTGTGCGTAATTGGTATATCTACCCTGGCATTGCCTTGTGTGCCATGTCACCTACCATACCGAGCCTTTACTACGAGTTTGTTTTTCTCCCGTAGCCCATGTGGTATCCTCCGACAGTCACCCGACGTGGAGATGTCATGATATTAGATGGACTACTGGGACTATTATGTGTGAAGGGTGATATGGGTAGCCCGGAACGCTATTTAAAAGTAAGTTTATTTTACTGTAGACATTATTATAATAGCACAATATTACTACATAGTAAACAGTTTAACGGATCCTTAGAGGACGGGCGGTCCCAGGCATCCTTTAAGTTACTTGTACTTTATTACAGTTCACTTGATTTGGTTTACATTATATAAGTATATATTGTGCTGACTCGAGTGTTTGTATTTTTATTTACGCTCGGGTCAGCCTGAGTTATTCACAGATTTGGATTCCACTTTCTGGAGATTGGAATCGATGTAGATCATCTGCTTATCTAGTTTTATCTATTCCAGTTCTGTTATTCTATTCATCTTGTACTTAGTTATCATCTTGAGACTTCTGTTGTACTTTATTTATTCTGTTGTATTTTATTTAACTCTGATATATTTTCATAGTAGCTTCATGAACTACCATCTCTTTTACTTCCACTGCACTATTATTACTCTGTATCTGTGATCTATGATTATTATTTACTGTATATTCTGAGATTTGCCAAATTTTATTTACAATGCGGTATTTTGAGCAATTCAAGTCCGACATGTGTGGATGCGAATGGTTGAAAATATCGGGTTGTTACAACACACCTAATTCAAATAAACCGAGGCCAGATATACCAATCATGCACTGCCTTTCGTGGTTACGTGAAAAGGGTATAGAGCATGGCGAGTGAATACATGAGTGTGAACACATGACTCTAGGTGTTAATTAAAAATATACATATATACTAGAAATATTTTATTTTATTTCGTTTTTCGAAGAGAGAGTTTTGCAAAATCATCTTAGCACCATTTAATTTAGAAAACAAGAAAATGTTATATCCTTTACTTTAAATCAACCACTTTTCAAAAAAAGATTTTCAATCAGGATGTATTTCTTAATTAACACCTATGAATCTTCCTATATACTAGTTAAACCATTGTTATTTGTAATCAAACTTCATTTTTATTTTTGTTAAGATAATTAAATTTTCAAAAATTTCAGTTTAGTAAATCAAAACCATATATTTATCCTATAGTGTTTCTTTAAAAATAAATCAAAAGAAAATTTGTTTTTGGGATTTTTTTTAATTTTTTTTGAGTTTTTAAAAGAAACGCAAAAATAAACATGAAAAAAATAAAATAAAAATAGAGATGAGTCTCCTCCCCACTCTTGATTTTGACTGTGTCCCCACAGTCCACCCAAGTGGAAAGAGAGAAAAAATGACCTATATTTACATGAAAATGAACGGTATTTACATGAGATCAGAAAGTATATCATCAAAAAGTAAATGAAACGGTCTTCTAAAGACCGATTCATTTGTCTCGTCAAGTATGCGAGACACGGCTTAAGCTCGGAAAACCAAATCGTAAAAGATTTCGAAGTTTAATGTGGATTTGGAAAAACAAATGTCGTTTTATTAAAAACCGTCGAGTTGTTTCCTTTTCGATAGTTTTCAGGGTTGATCGAAAATTTGGTTGAAATTCAAGTTTATTCTCACTAAATTGAAATTCAAACTTACCATTGAAAACTTCTTCAGAATTATCGAATTCAAAATCAAAATGGTGATTTAATAAATCACTTTCAAAAATTCCAAAAAACATTGTTCGTTGAATTCGTCTTCCTTTGATGAATTCTCAACAACTTCATTGCATATATCATTTTCAAAATTCAAGGTTGCTGTATTCAAATTTTCAAAATCTGGAAAAGGAAGATCGATTTTTAAATCAAGATTAACACCCTCAAAAGAATTGAAATCAAGTCACTTACCAAATTTTCAACAACTTCGTTAAGATTTTCGTTTTCAATTTCAGAAGTTGTTATTTGAAAATGGTCGATTTGGGTAAAAGGTGGATTATCACTTAACTCGTCAAACATTGAGAATTGATTTTATTTCTCACGTTGTTTCATATATGTTTTAATCAACAAATCCGTGTGATTGTTGTGAATTTCATTCATTTGCTCAACAAAGTCAAATTTGTAATTATTAATTTGAAAATTTTAACTTTGAACTTGTTGAGAACAAAAAAATTCACTCGCATCGTGTCGAGATTATTCCCTTTGCCAAAATCAAAACGAAAAGTGGATCACATTTTCGTTTTGATTTTGAAATTCATTTTGAAATTCGAAATTGAAAGGGCATGGGTTATACTCAAAATCGTTTGAATGTTGAAGTGAATTCAACTCTTGATTATTTTGAAAACTTTGATTTGAATTATTGCACAAATATGAACTACACAATTCATTTATCATTCGATTTTGTTGTGTAGAGAGTTCAAGTAAAGTCGAAATATTATTTTCAAGATTTGAGGGTTGCTCGTTGTATTGAAAACTTTATGGTGCAAAATCTAAATCGTTTGAACAATAATTGTTGTTAAAATATCCATACGAATCTGGAGTGAAGTCATATGGATTATATTGATTTTCACAACTAAATTCAAGTGAGTAAGGAAAAGGAAACTCGGACATTTTCAAGAATTTTTTTATAAAGAAAAAAAAATTACAAATAGAATTTATCTTTCAAAAAAAGGAAAATAATTTTTTTTTGACTTTTCAAAAAAATTGTTTTTGAAAAGATTTTATATTTTTTTTGGATTTTTGATTTTCTAAAAAACTAAGTAATATTTTTCTGAATTTTTGGAATTTTGATTTGAAAATTTTCAACGGAAAAGGAAAAAAACTAAGCTAAGAAATATTTACAATCTTTTTTAAGTTTTGGATTTTGAATTTTTTTGTTTTTGTTTTTTTAATATGCATGAACTAATGCAACTAAATGAATGCAATAATGCAACTAAATGAATGCAGTGGTTAATTACAAATGATTTATCCAAAATTAACCAAAATTGTATAATTAACAGTATCTTAATTCCACAAGATAGTTCTCAGCCAGGTAACAGGCAGGGGTTATCGGTGCACCACGAATCACCGTAGCAATGCAGCCGAAGGTTTAAGTATCTTCAAAAGAACAACCACTATAATATTTACGAATCACGGTAATATTTATAAATGGTTATTACTCTGCCGTGGCCTAGACACCAAGAAATTAAATTGTTCAAAGAAGACAAATTGTCAATATATAATTAAGTGTTATCGATGTCTAATCGTTATTATTAATAAAAATTCTAGGATGAAATGCAAAGCATAAATTAAACGCGTATTCACAATGCAACCACGAATGGATTTTTTTTGTGAATTTTTTTTTTATAAAATGCAAGCAAACAACAATGCAAGACAAATAAAAACTATAGATAGAGGTTAGGAGCAACTGAATTATTTATAAGCAAGCAAGGCAAGCAAGTGGCTTCTTCCTTTATCTGCTTTGACAACCTGAAATGAAAATAAGATATATGTACAAGTTTTTTTTAAAATATAAGGATGGAACTCAAAATACAACAAAACATTTTTTGATTTGAATATTTTAACAATAAAATAAAACAATGTTTTAACAAAAGAAAACAAAGGATTTTTTAATTTTAAAAAAACACTTAACTAAGAAAAAGAAGAAAAGGAAAAAAAACATTTAAAACTAAAAAAAATTGAAAATCACTTTCTCAACATCAATCCGACCCGCTAATAAAAACCCACGCGGCCTAAATAAAAACCCATAGGTCCCAGACCCCCTTCTTCACCGTTAAAAAAAAAGCGACTTACTTCTGCTTCAAATCAAAGAATTCGACATCCCCTCGCCTCCCCCTCCTTTTTTTCAACGCGAAATACAATTAACAATCGTGATTAAGAAATTGCTTTTGTGATTTGAAGGCTGGTCGGTCGTGGGTTATGAGGAGAGGGGTTGTGATGGTTGGAAGGTATTTTGAGTGGAATTGAGTTCGACATCGACTGCGATGGTGTGGTGGAGATTTTTTGAGTGGAATCTGTTGAAAATTTTCAAAAGATTTGGGCTTTGGGATTTTTGTTTGGAAGAGAAAGAAGGAAGGAAGAAGAAAGAACTAAGTCCCACATCATAGAAACTTATACAAGATATTTGTATAAGTATAGCTTTCTCAAGTGGATGATGGGGCCTTGGGGCTCCCACATGTTTGCTTTGTTGTGAGGAGAGAAGTCATGCAACACCACACGCGCGCCGCCGCCGTCCGTCCGACCGAACCGAACCGGGCGGGTTCGGATTTCGGGTTCGTTTTTTTGGATCGTATATGAACAGTAACGGGCCAGATTTCGGCCCGTTAAGGACCCAGAACCGGAAAATGAATAAAGGCGGGAATTTGTAACGTTTCTGAACGTTACAAATATGAATAGACGCGACGTTTGGCTTTTTGAACCCGTTCGTAACGGTTGCGAACCGTTGCTAACGGTCGCGACGCTTTGCGAATGGACTCTCTTCAATACTATAAATAGCAACACCCAGAATCATTTCGTAACAGTTTTTCTATCCTCTTCTTCTTCCCACGCAATTCTGCGACGCCCAGAAATCGTTCCAGATTGCTCTGTTTTGTGACGCCTCCTAGGTGTTGCAAATTCAGAAAGCGTTGCAGAATTGTTTTCTTCTTCCTCTTCATTCTACTCTATACTAATTGCATCATCAGATACAGTTTCTGAAGTGTTCTTGGTCGGATCAAAGTCGTACAAACTTTGAATTCGATTACGCTGTTATAGGGCTTCATTGAATCCTGAAAGTCGATAGTTCATAACCCGTTTGTACCTGGTGGGTTGAACTATTGTCTGAAAGAATCTATTCCATAGATCCTTGAAGTCGGAAGTACAGCATTGTTTTTATCTCTATCGCCATCAAATTCGTCTCGAACCGCAAAATCCCCAACAGAATCGAGTTCGACGTCGACTGCGATGGTGTGGTGGAGATTGATGGTTGATTGTCGAATTGCCTTCAAAGTTTGGTTTTGGCGAATTGGGGTTTTCGATGGGCAGTTCGTGAGTTGCGATTTGTGGTGAGGTGATTCGATTATGGGTTCGTGATTAGTTTCTGGTTGAAGGCCTCTTGCGATTTGCAGTTGAGGGTGGCGGTCGATTGGAGTTTGGGTGTGGAAGGCGCAGTTGTTTGTAGAAGGCGGCAGGGGGTCAGTGGAAATTGGTGGTCGTCGTGTTTGGAAGTAGCGATCGAGACTGTTGCGTATGTGGGAAAATTATGGTTTCTGGTGGCGGCAGTAGAAGGTTGAAATGGAAGAGATTGTCAGAGGCAAGTTCGAAATGGTTTGTACGGTAGTCCCTCTTTTTTATTTTAAGAAGAGTTTGTGAATTTTGATGGTAGGAGTGGTCATGCACAGGTGAAGACGTAGTATCAGTTGCAAATGAATATATGGGGATTGTGCAGTTTGTTCGATTGGAAGTAAGGTGGAGTATGCAGAGATGGTGGTTGGTGGATGCAGAAAAATGTCCAGTAGTGGAAAATTTGGATGAAACGGTATGCAAGGGAAGTTTTCGAAGTGGAGTGTGGTCTGGTTTTGGGTATTCAGGCGATTGACGATTTCTGGTCGGCTTGGTTCGAGGTCGATTTTGATGGGATGTAGGTGTCGAATTGGGGACGACGCGGTTCAGTGAGTTGCGGGTAATTGAGGGGTTTAGTGATAGCAGCTGTTACAGGAGAAATGGTATGTGAACTTGAAGTGATGAAATGTTGAATTGCTGTGGTGGGTGGTTTGCTGTCAGTGGAGATGTGTTGAACTCTTTGTCAAACAAGTGAAGGTGGTAGTTGAAGTAAGCAAGCAAGCAACTGGTAGGATATGCAAGGGGTAATGTGAAATGAAGGCAGATTTGCGAGGCAGTTGGAGGGTAGTTGCTAGGAGAATGATTTATGGTGGCAGCAGTTATGGTTGTGGACTATGATTGTTTATATATTGAAGTGTTATAGGTCAGTGATGTGGTAAAGGAGGACAGAAGTGGAGAGGGTGGTATAGGGTAGTGCAGAGTCGTAAAAAGTGTAAGCAAGTGTTTGATGATGCACAAGTTGATGATGCGAAGCAGATGGGTGGAGGCTGTGTTTGTAGGAAGAAGCTGTGGTGATATGCAACTGTCGTTGGTGATTATGCAGCAATATTTGAAATGTGGATGGGTGATGTGGTATGGATTGCAAGTAGATGGTGGAAAGAAGTTTATGATGATGGTTGGCAACAGTGACAAGTAGATGGTGGATGATATGTTGAAGTGTTTGAAGAAGAGAAGGTTGTAATGTGACAGAAGATTGGATGGTCACGGGAAGGAATGAGCTACTGGTTTGGTATCAGTGGAGTATCAGTGTGTATGTATGGTGAATGGCAACGCTTCAGTAGTTAGATGATGGGGATGGAGAAGTACATGAAATAAAAATGGCTAAGTAGGCATGAAAAGAGGAAGAGAGTCTGTCTTTTATTTTTGATTTTAAACTAAAAAATAAGTAAGATATATCGATGTAACTCTGATATATGATAAATTTTATCTGTCCAATGTTGTATAAAATCGTTGTAACTCTGATATATCGATGTAAATTGATAGATACAGTTTTCTTTGGTATAACTATTATTATTGATATTATATTTTATCCACTGCGAATGTGAGATTGTGTGTTTCTTTTCTGTTCTTCTTCTATCTCTTTCTTCTTTTCTCTAACTATCTGGAATTTTCGGGATCGAAAATTCCAGGTCGTTACATTTGGTATCAGAGTCATTTCCACATATATTTTTTCAACTTAAATACAATTTTAATCTGAAGTTTATAATGAAACAAACATATTTTGTTTGAGTCTTAAACTCAAATGAAGATTAGATCAAGAGACAATGGGTTTTAAATAAGAATGAAGCTTGAAATCAAAGAAACTGAGATGCTTTAGATAAACAATCATGCACACACGTAAATATATTCATAGATACATTCATAGCCAATTTATAATATATTTCATGTCTAAATAAAAGCATACAATCAACTTTTGCCTACTTAAAATTTTAAAAAATTGAGTTACTCACATTTTTTTAAAGATGCAAAGGCTTAAATGCTAGAAGTTGCAAACTGGAAGACTTAGAAACTTTGCTTTGTTGAAGAAAATACTTTGATGCTGAGATGATCTAGCTTGAAAACAGATATGGATTGTCTTTGCTTGAAAATATAGTTGCATGCAGAAAACTCCAGGTTTGCTTATTTGATCAGATTTGCTAATGTTTGAAAATGTGCAGGTTTGCATGCAATATCAATTTCCAGATTGCATTTTGAAGTGAATTGCAGGTTACAGGAATTTGCTTTGCAATTTTGAAGAGGGTTACAGATTTGAAAAGGTTACAGGGAAAATGATTTGCATTTTGGAATGAAGAGGATTCCTGATTTGTTTTGAAGAGTTGTTTACAGATTTTTGTTTTGAAGAGTTTGCCTACTTTATTTGTTTCAGATTTTGTTAACTAAGCTTTTGAAAAGAAAAGAAAAAATGAAGGAAAGAGATTTTATATAAGCTGAAATTATTTGTAAATAAAAATAAAAGAAAAACTAAATTTCAAATGCCACTTGTCCTATATACTTACATTTGTCACTTTAATATGTTAATCTCATAACACATGACTTTTAAGGTTAATTAGTATTTAGTTAAATGTTCAATGAAAGATTAATACAAGATCAAGCTTAATGGATTAGTTAATTAGTAATTAATATATATATATATATATATATGTATAGAAAATTTCAAAAGAATTAAACCAATTATACTTATAAATAAAAGCTTATGCATATAATTAGAAATCCAAAATAATTTAAAATCTATACTTTGGATTTCAAAAATTTTTAATTCAAAATTTGATTTTAATCTGAAGCAAGATTTTAAACAGAATTTAAATCTAAATTTAAAATATGAATTTCAAACCAAGTTTGAATCCAGGTTTGAAAATTTAATTTAAACTATTTAAATTAAAATGTTTAACAACTTTAAAGAGTTTAATTAATTGAATTTAAATATGAAGCTTTAAAAATTTGAGTAGAAGATTTAAAAATAAGTTTTAAATCTGGAAATCAAATCCAATTTGAATCATGTTTTGAAAATAAAAGAAGTTTTTAAAATTTGAAATGTTTAAACAGCTTTTGATGTTGAAACATATTTTAAATATGATTTGTATCTTAAAATTTATATGGGTTTAAATTTCTTTTAAACTTCTTTATAATATAAGAAATTATTTAGCATAAGTTTTAAAAGGTTTTAGAATGTTTTTAAAACTTTGATAAAGTTAAGTTTGGTTTTCATTTTAAATTTAAAATGAAATTTGGAAACAAAATTTAAAGTAAGTTGTTTGAATATTGCTTTGTAAATGATACTGAAATTATTAATAAGAAATGTTTTACTTAAAATAAATCAAAGATTTAATGATTTGGTTTATTAAATTAATAAGGTAATTAGATGGATAATTAATTATTTAATTTAATTACTTATTCAAATCAAATTCTAAAAATCCAATTTACAAATCAAGTTATACATATATGCATATATAACTACTTATTCAATTTAAGAAAAAATAACAATTCTATCCCTATAAAATCTATTTATATTTATATATATAAGCAATCATTATTATTTGTTTGAAAACATCAATTTTTCCAATTTAATTAATTATACTAGAAAGATTATCAAACCAACACTTATTCAGATATATACTTTCATTATCAGAATTATTTATTTAACTTATAAATCAGTATTTCCATTAATTAAATTCAGTTAATCTATAAATTACAGGTATCCTAAAGTTCGGGTTATCACATTCCTCCCCCCTTAGAATATTTTCGTCCTCGAAAAGGAACGAAGCCAGAATTTATTAAATATTTTAAAACCAGTTAAAATATTCATTGATCATTTTAAAACACTCTTAAAATCTATAATACTGTCAAAATAGTTTTATAAAAATACTTTTATAACTCGATGTTTTAACCAGTCCATCCTTGTTCTCACAGGAATTCGGTCATACGTTGATCAGGCGTACGACTAAAAATCTATAAGTACTCAGCAGACCCATTTTCAACATCCAGTGAAAATACTTGGAAAATAATTTTAGTGAAAATATAGAAAACGGTTTTTGAAAATAGAGGATATATCTTTGGTGAGAATGCACTGGAAATCATCACCCCCATCCATGGTCACAGCTACATTCTAGGGTTACGTTGCCGTCGCAGAAAAAGTCCATGTAATTGCAGGCTCTCCGCGGCCTCTCGATTACGCCATGGAACCCACAACAGATCACAGTTACATCCAGGGTTACTGTAACAACCCGCATATTTAACGATTATATATTTAAATGTTTTATTTAAATATAGCGTCGTTAGTCGGATTTTGGTCCGAAATGTTACTTTTTGCAAATGGCCGAATTGGAACTCGAAACCATTTCCATTGGTTCCAAAATGGCGTTTGCGACCTTTTTGAGTATGAGCTTTGATATGTTTGGAGTAAGTTGAATTTTGCAACTTTTTCTAGTTGGGTTTGGGTTGGGTTCAGCCAATTTGTTAGTTTAATAACCTAACTCAGTCCCTCTCCTCTCCATTCTCTCATTCCACTCTTCTAAACTTAAGAAAAACTGAAAATGGTGGAAGGGAAGAGGAAATAGAAATTTGCAAGCCCTAGTTTAACTTGCAAACTTGATTTCTTGCTCCAAAATCAAGGAGAAGCTATAGGTAAGCCTCCTCTTTATCTTCTCTATCTTTTTCTCTCTTCAATCTCAGAAATTTCCTAAACCTAACTTTGGGAAATATGTGTTTTATTCTTAGATTGAAGCTAGTTGAGTGGAAGTGGAGATTGGTTGGTCTTCTCCTTGCAAATTGAACTCCTTCTTCTTTGTTTTTGAATTAAAGGGTGATTTTGAACTCACATCTACTTCTCTTGGTTTCATTAATGTTGGGATTGGATTCCTAACACTTGTTCATATGCTTTTGCTTTTGATTTGGTTTGCTTTGGTGAAATTGCCAAATTATGATTTTTGAAGCCAAATCTATGTAAAACCTTATATGGTTGATGTTTATGTTGTTCGGAGTGTTTGGGTGTGTCGTTAAGGTTGGGTAGTCGTTTGACGTAAGCCTATAATCAACACGCATCCGATTGCTTTCGATTTGTTGGCCATAGATGACCTAGGTTCAGGAAATGCCTGACCATCATGTTTCAGACGTCTGAAACTATAATTTCAGACGTCTGAATATTGTTCTGGGGAACATTTTCACCCCCAGATTCAGCGTCTAAATTGGCTAAATTTTAACCAGAAAGGAAATAGGCAAAATAATGCCTATTTCAGACGTCTGAAAGTTTGGGTTCAGACGCCTGAATTCTCTTTTGAAAAAGAAATTGAATTCCAAATTCAGACGTCTGAATCTCTTCTTTCAGACGTCTGAATATGTTGTTTTTGCCAAAATTTCCTTGTTCGTTTAGTTTTCCAAATTTGATCGATGCATGTTGATTCCAATTCGTTGTTTATGCATATTTGACCTTAATGATTCCTTTTTGACTTCATTCACGGGTTTTATAAATGATTTCTTCAAATCGTTTTAAAAGTTCGCTTCTCCAATTTATAAATTCTATTAAAACGCACATACACAATTTCGCACTTCGAGCGAAGTGGAAGGGTGATTAAATGGTTGGGCAAAACACAGACCATGAATCTGTGCGTTTATCTTTCCAATTAATCCCCGACCTATTCAATTGATCGTTTTAACCTTCGGGTTTGGTTTGCCGATGATATGAGGTGAACTTTGTACTGCTTTGAGTGTGAAATTAACTAACGGATAGTAAACCGTTTAGTGCGAACGAGTGGTTATGGGACTCACGTTACCACTTTTCGAATTCCTTTTTGAGAGTTATGACACATTCTGCCAGTTAGTGGTGTTCAGTACTGGGTCTTCGACTTTCACCACTACGGTTTGTTGCCTTCGGGTTTGTTCCATCGGGTTTGTTGCCCTATAGTATCGCTTCCGATGTTGGTCGTTATGAGCCGCATGGGTGATATTAGGTTGCCCTATAGTATCACTTCCGATGTTGGTCGTTATGAGCCGCATGGGTCATATTGGGTTTGGAGTCTTCGGGCTCATGGATCCTTGTTTGTACAGTACTGAGCTCGAGCAATTTTCTGATGTTTCATTCATATGTATATTCCCGAGGTATCGCCCTTCGGTGTTAGTCTTTTTGAGCCGCATGATGAGTAGCGTTTACCTTGTGGAACTTGTATATCTTATGGATATTTGTTATTGCCTTTTGGCTTGCTTTGGGATATTCGTATCCTTTGTTTCTATGAGTTGCCGATGATACGAGGCTTGTTATGATATGATTCATCTTTCGTTAGATGATTGTGTTATCTTTTTCAGAGATATTTGTTATACCTTGTAACCTTGCAGGTTTATTGTTGTTCAGTTTATCTAACTGATTTGTTTAGCTAGACTGACCCGTGTATTTTATACTCGGGTCAGACCGAGTTATTTCAGGTTAGGTGCTTTTGGACTTAGCCTATTTTGCTTCCGCATGGACTATTCAGCTTGTTCCTTTTTGTTAAAGCTTTTTGTGTAGTCCTTTTTGTTGTAACTCTGATGTGTATTCTTTTGATTCGTCTGTATATTGTGGTTTGCTATACTACTTGACATGTACTATTTTGTATACTCTGTTATGTATCAATATATGTGTATATGATGATCTACTGTTATGTGATGTATATTACATTTGAGTTGTTATATTCTGTTCTGATAGATCCTCCAACCACCTATGGTTTTGTTTTAAGTATTTATTGGGTATGTCGACCTGCTTGGTATGTATATTGTCGATGTATTCAATAGATAGTTAGAGCAAGGCTATAGATGGTCGCTCCTAAGCAGCCTTATTCTCCGTGTTAGTTGACGGCATTACCCTGTAGTGTCCTTGGCTAGCGTGGGTATAGAGGTGGGGCGTCACAGTTACGTTGCCATCACAGTAAAAGTCCATGTAACTGCAGGCTCTCAATGGCCTCTGATACCAACTGTAGCGACCCGACTTTCTATCACCAGAAAATCGCATCACTATTTAAGAAAGAAAGGGATAGAAGAAGAAAAGAAAGAGAAGAAAGAACAACAACACATCAGAATCTCACAGCGGAACGATTGAAATATAATATAGAACACATACATAGTATCATATACATCAGAGTACACAACTATACATCTCAATTTAGACAGTTATAACATTTCTATCTAATATACAATAAAAGAACAACTATACATAATAACACACAGCGGAAACTCTAACTATATCTACACGCTGAAGCCTCCAGCTCCAAAGCTCCTCCAGAATTCGTCAAAGATAACCTGAATCACTTGACTACTCATATCTCCAAGTGATCTCTCTCTCATCAGACTCAAAAACTACCATATCCTACCATTTCAAAGCCTCCCCTATAAATGCTAAGTGGAAAACTATCTCCTAACATCATCTTTAATACACATCAATTCAAAAATCCTCTCACAAACATGAATCCATGTCCTCGAATCTACATACGACTCAGTCCCTTCATACGGTTTCCCTTCTAGGCTTGTAAAGTCCTTATATAGCATAGTAAAATCAACGCCAGGTGGGTGGGCAGGAACTACACCTGGTGCTCGCCCCATGGGTCCTCTGTTAGTGTTAAGCTCGGCTTGTCCTCTTGCTTGCAGATACCGACAGAACCAAATTGGGATGTTCACATCCAAAATCTCAACTGCATTGCCAAAGTCAACGGGATCGCTCATCCTTTCTATCTATGATTTTAGGAATTTATTAGCAACTTTTCCACAAAAGAATAAGGGAAAGAGTTATTCGCATTACACTTGTATATATACAAAACTTTTGAAAAGCTTATATATACATGCATATATATATATATATATATATATATATATATATATATGCACACACACACTCTTTCGAAACCCATTTTGAATACCTTTTGAAAAACTTTTCAAGCACGTTCTCTCAATACGCCCCTAATCCTTAAGGAATTTCAAACCTAGGCTGCACTTCTTGACACACCGATCCAAAGTCTAGGGTGATTTTGGACTAGTATCGGTGCTATTAAAATATTTCAAAAACTAAAGGTACAAGGATAAAATCTAAGATATACAAGACTTTTAGATCGCATAGTAGCGGACATAAAAATATAAATATTGAAAATAACTATCTCAGAATTTATCCAAAACATGATCTCAAAACAGTACGTAGTCAAATCCACATTATACAAAAATACATCAAACAGTCTGATAGACTACTAGGTACGGTAAACAGTACATGAAGAGTAATAAGAAATAAAAAGCAACTCCGATGCTAAGCTCACCTCTCTAAGTATTATCGTTAGGCCTATCACCTGCCGCCCTGTCCTCTTGTGGTGGGGAAAAGGAAGAAAAATAGGGTGGGTTAGAAAAAAGTCTGATGAATGAGTACATTATTAACATATGGTGATCACATGCAATTGATTTTAGTAATACTCTATGTGATCTTGGGTGTCCTACAAGTGTCCGTGAATTACTTGTTTCTTAATTTAAGGGGTTAAGCTCAGTACACACACCTCACTGATGGCTTATACAGGCTCGTACTTAGGGTCAAACAACTAATCGAACTTCAAGACAACCGACGATCGGCTAATAACTTCTATAATTATTCCACATAGGATTCTCTATATATTTCCACCATGCAACTACATTTTTCACAACTACGACTACATGTAACTAATCAATATAGGTTTCCCTACAATTTTCACCAAAGGACTATATTTCCACAACTACAACTACACATATTCTAGTTACACATTGAGGGGGAGCCCACAATGCCGACTCCTCGAAATCTCTCATTGTCGCTTCATCCGTGTCCACCTCTAAATAGTAACATAAAACGCCTCTTATTGCACCGTGTCGGGATCCATCAACGACACAACATCACGTCATGTCACCGTGAATATCAAGGAACTCCCATTAGTGTCGTGCTGTACACTTTATTAAGCATCATCATTAGTGTTGTGCGTCCACTGTAGAACAACCTATGAGTGCAATTTACGATGGAATCGCCCCAGTCGAATATTGGCTGCTGCCACAATGTCCTAGTGTTGCCACATAGGGAACTAGCTTCTCTACCTATGTAACACACACACACACACACACACACACACACACACACACACACACTACTATTTTTATTTTTAACTTGGGCCTTAGGCTGAGGTTCATACTGTGCTCAGAAAACGCTTATTGGTCGACCGCTTGCTCATGGAGCGGTCGACCGCTTGCTATTAACCAGCTCCAGTGAGCGGTCGATTGGTCGTCATTTACTATTTTTAATTACAGATTATGGTTCATTTTCATTTGTTAATGGCCATCATTCCAAATTTCATTACAATAAACTTATAGCCTGAATTTCAATTAACTGACTTGTGAATCAATAATTTGTAATTATCAAAATTCCATGTTCAATTTCATTTTGCAGTAATCAGTTTAACCTAGGTTCAACACCAACATCAACGGGTTCTTTTGGATCTATCAATTTCTTAATTTACAAGTTAATATTAGTCAGATCTAGATTAGAAAAGGGGAATCATATTCATATAAATACTATAAAATTTCCAATTCAATTAGACAATGTTTTTAATTCAATTTCTAAATTGCTGGATCAAATATGGTATATTAAAATTAATTGGATGTAAATCATCTAATTAACAATGGACCCACTCACCTCAAACCAAGCTATCCCCTTCAAATTACGCCTGGAATCTCTTCCGTTTGCTAGATCTCTGGTTGATTTAATGTTCTTCAACGTCTCTATTTTTATTTACTTTGAAGAAGTTTATGATTTAAGGAGCAAGAGATTTGAGTTTTTAAAGGAGCAGAATTTGGACGTACTGATTATAATCTGTGAATTAGAGTTTATATTAGCATGGTATTTATAGGCGTGCAAGCTAATATTGACCGTTCATAAATGTACAATCTAATCTTCATCGTTTAAAAATATTTGATCAAATACGGACCGTTAGCCTAACCAAACCCTAGCTGCAATTCGTCGACCAATCGCCCGCTATAGTTAGGAGCGGTCGACCGCTAATGGCCGACCAGTCCCAATCTACCTGTCGACCGGTGAGGCTTTCTATGTTTGAAATATTTTTTCCTTTTTTTCTATTTAATTATTTTTGATTTCGAAATTTAAAACATTTATAACTTCTTCGTACAAGCTCCAACGTCAAAACATTATGTATGCAAATTGTTCAGAAATCGCTACGAACACAATAGTGCAAGTTTCGTAACCAAAGTCGGACGTTTGTGAAAATTTCGTTTTTGCTCTTATTATATTTAAATTTAATTCTTTTATTAAATTTTCGAGGTATCACGTAATCCATAATAACATATTTTCATCTGGGGTGCTCTCTTAAACATAATTCTTTTCTCCCATTCATAGGCCTAACAACACCATTTTCTATTTAATTAATAGTGTCAATACCACTACAATCTTCTATGCCAAGTCTACAGATACCAAACTTCGTATCAACATAAATTTCTGTTCCTATTATACTCTCCGTTGTTTCTACATCATTACATATTTCAAAACTAGATCTTCCACAATTCATGTTCTAGAATTTTTTTCAACAAACTGCATTTCGTGGACAAAATCTATTTCATCGCACATATCCATTGCTAGATCAATATTGCCGTCAAACTCCAAATCACTACAAAATTTAATCATCATCTTCTCTTCAGTCTCCAAATTATCCATATCAGTAAGCTTTCACAGAAAATAATTGCAAAAATTAATGCTAATTCGACTACATTTGAGTACGAATCAATTAACTAGGGTCATAAAATTAGACTGTAGCGAAGTACCTTGAAACATTTTCGTAGACCTTCAAAATAATACGAATTTGATGCAAAGGTATTGAAAATTTTAAAAAAGAAGAGAATTACTTTTTATTTTTTTTGTTTATTCTTATTTTTGCAAAAACTTTTGTACAGTGAAAATCAGACGAGAGAGAGAAAGTTGTAGCTATTTTACAATGGGATTATATGCCCGATGACTTTTTAAGTAACGCCTACAACTCTGATTTTAATGACACGTTTCGAAAATGTGTCAAGCAGACAACAACTTGTTCAATCAGCTATGGATGACTGGAAAATTTCCAAAATGCGACGACTTTATTTAAAAAAAAACAACATGTGACATTTCGGAAGTCGTTAGTACAAAATTATGTAAAGGAAATAAACCGGAGGACCAGATTGATAAAATTTCCATAAATAAATTTATGGCAACTTAGTATAAGCACGGTGTAAAATTTGTATGGCTTTCCTATGTCGAGCTCAGTTTGAAGCTATAAAGCATATGGCTCGTGTCCATTTGATCTCATTTAGATCCGATCGCGTTTAGAACACAAATTGAGACTAATTTTTTTTTATGAAACTATGTCCATCCGAGATCATTCGATGTTTTTATATTATTCGTATGTCATATTCGTAGAACAATATCCGAACTTAAATCTTCTTCGTTTTGTATCTATCCAAATCTCTTATAATATAGGACACAAACACACTTTTGTACGGATGATCCGACTTGTTTTCACCCCTACATATAAGCAAAACATATAAGGTCAATTCTATTAACACGTCATGTTTTGCCTTTCACATTCTAGTCTTTTTAGAAAAAACACTACCCTATTTACTTTTCTTTCACGTTTCATTTCGAAAATAGCGTAAACCCTCTATTATCCTCTCGTTTCTTTCATTCTTTCTATCTTCTTACTTTACCAAAACAAAACCTCTCATTAAAATCATGTAAAAAGAATCTAGATCAAAGCACATACAAGAGAACTTGTTATTTAATCTTGTAACCATCTCTTCATCTTGTTTCGTTCAACAATGCAATCCAGAAAGGAAAAATAAGTTACAGTTTAGAACAATACAAAAAATGATAGGAACCTTATGCAATGTATTTCACCACATTAAATTCAATATTATTTCAAGTACACTATACACTATGTATATTAACAATACAAGCTATGCATAGGCTTAGTTGTTATTATATCCTAGCCACTATTAACAAAACCCGGAAAAACCTTCGTACAATTTCAAAACAAAAATCGCGCATATTAAGAAAAACTATATATGAGATTTAATAAAATCATTTTCTTCAAAAACACGATGTTTTCATATAAGTTATCTTCTTCATAGGTTATATAATCATATTCATCCGTCTTTTAACCGTAAAAGAAAAGGAAAAAAGGAAAAGAATATAGAAAAACATAAAACATCTCAATCTAGACGATTATAATGGTAAAATATACATTTATTTTCAAACTTTTTAATGAAGTAAAAGACAAAAAGTTGCGTGTCAATGGAATTGGCCAACATATGAATAAAAATTAGGCTAGTTTTATTACTAACACGAAAATGGCCTTACACATCCCGTTTTAAAAATAAACACTTTGTTACAGTTTTTTCCCTATCAAATAGATCCTAACTTAAATAGTTAAAATAAAAAACCTAATCCTAAATAAAAACATAAGGAAATGAATTTATGAGCTATTAATATATAAATCATGGATAACATAACATATTTTCTTTTGGATCTAAAAACAAATTAACCCATTAAAAGCAATTTCAATTGTGAATTAGTATTAGATGTGAAAACCAAATGTAACGATCCGATATTTTCAACCATCCGCATCCGCACATGTCGGACTTGAATTGTTCAAAATACCGCATTGTAAATAAAATTTGGCAAAACTCAGAATATACAGTAAATAAATAATCACAGAATCACAGACATGGAACCAGAATACTCACAGCGGAATTTAAAAAAAAATACACAGTGGTTGATGAAGCCACTATCAATAGTCTCAAAATAAATATAAAGTACATAGTCTTATACCAAATATAGTTTGAAATCTCCACAGAAACTCTCAATATTAAATTGACTTGATTTCAAAGGCTAAAATAAGAACTGAACAGAAGCTTGACGACAACTTGAAAAGAGATGATCTGCTGAAGTCCTAGCTCTGGAGGTGAAGTCTGAACTGAAACTCAGGCTGACCCGAGCGTAAAATAAAACATAAACACTCGAGTCAGGACATACATACTTATACAGTGTAAGCTAATTCAAGTGAACTGTAATATAAAGCAAGTAACTTAAAAGATGCTTGAGACCGCCCATCCTCTAAGGATCCGATAAACTATTTACTATGTAGTAATAATTTCGCTATTATAGTAGTGTCTATATTAAAATAAACTTACTTTTAAATAGCGTTAAGTAGTGACCCAATATTTCCTTTAACACGTAATAGTCCCAGTAGTACATCCAATATCATAGTCTCTCCTGATCGGGAAGCCACCAGAGGATACCACACGGGCTACGAGAGTAAGAGTCAACCGTTCGCTACCAAACCAGGAAGCGAGAACCCCACTGGCGCGGCCCGTTACACCAAACATACCGCATTTATGTCATTCCAAACATGGAAAACAAATTAACAAATTTTCATTTGGATGACCTTTTCCTCCTACCACTTCTAGCTACGAAGTATGAATTTTTTCTTCACGAAATTACATTGAGTGCTCAAAAAAGGGGGAGTGAGGAAACTTGAAGAGCGTATTTCAGAATTTGAAAAAAGTATAAATGAGTAAAGGTATTTGTTTAACGAGGGGTTAAAAAAAAATGCAAACTGTGAAATTCTTATAAGAAAATGGCGTTATGGTTATATTTTTTTTTGCTTTGTGTGGTGTGTGTGTGTGTGTGTGGGGGGGGGGGGGGGGGTGGGGGTGGGGTTGGTTTGGTTTTTGTGAGGCTATGGATATGTGGGGGTGGGCATTTTGTGGGTACCTAAAGATTAAAACACTTCAGTAACGCTTGTATTCGCAAAGATTTTTAACAGGTCAAAAAGCCAACCCACTGAAAATACTTGCCCTAAAAATAAATCAGTGAAATTCTCCATAAATTTTCCCGAAATTTCTACGTTGCAAAAAATCTTCTCCATTTTGAAGGTATGTTTGTTATCTCATTAACTTGGTGTTTAACTACAGCAACAAAACCGATCTAAAAGATTGTCGGATTTTTCTTGAAGCTGCGTGGTTGATAAAACTTTAATCATGTCGGTTAACTGAGATAATCGTAGTTGGTTTCTTGTCTCCGGCCATATTTTTTTAATAGTACTGATATATCGGGTTGTTTTGATGAGTAATAGTTCGATAGGAAATTGGATATCATCATACGTTTCTTCTTCTCTAATACTAGCCTGATATCTAACTAAAAGCCCATACTTGCTTTATTTTTCGATTAATCTACTTTATCACCTGAGTTCTTATTTTGTGATTGCTGTTACTTGTTAAATAGAGTAAAGATGGAAACTTTGGTCGATCGTAATGTGTACTTATATTAATAGATAGTCATTTAAGGTATATTTGTTTGTTTTTTGGATTTGAAGACGATTGAAAATGATAGTCATTCCTTCAAATGTAAATAAAACATTAATATGTGAGGATGTGTAAGGTATTGGCCAGTGGAGGGACATATGAATAATACGTGTTCATTACTGTTATTCAATCAGAGAATACTTTGCTAAACTAGACCACCTTGTAGGTAGAAGACAGTTAACGATTTAGAGGCAATCTGAAGACCTGTTGTAAGTTGTGAGCACTTGCACAAAACAGAACAACACTCGAAAACAAGCAGATGATGTGTGTATGATTTTTTGATTCAGAAAGCAAAAAAGAACTTATGCATATATAAGGAGTTTTCGTGGGTGGTGACTGTTGAAACGAACAGATACCTTTTGGTCCGAATAGCCATATCCGTATGCTACTTGAATCCAAATTCAAACATAAACTAGATATATGGTTTTTCCGACGGGGCGCTACCCCGTGACCTGACCGGCCGGGTCAACCACCGTCGACGGGGGCATTGCCCCCGCACCCTTACCTGGGGGTTACCACCCCCTCCTCCGGACCCCCTCCTTCGTAGTGACAATCAATTTAGGCAATTTTATGAAAACTTCCAACAAGAATAATTCAAATGGATTCTTGCTGGTCTAACAGCTTGCCTTTAACAGAATTGCTATGGGTTCACGTGCACCACTATACGAGCCTTTGCCCTCTCCGGAGCTTCTAAACAACAAAATAAATGCACAAGCTGCTGAAATAGAGCGACTTCTAATGGAGAATAAAAAGCTAGCAGCTACAAATTCGGCCATGAGGAAGGAAGTCGGCGCTGATCTGCAGGAAATACAAAGGATCAAATCTTATATCGGAAGCATTCACACTGAAAGTGACATACATGTTAGAGCGCTGATCGAAAAACTCAGAAAAATAGACGATGATATTAGGGCCACTGAAATGTTAAAGGAGGAGCTGGCAAAAGCCCAGGAGGAGGCAAAGGCCTTAGCTTCCACTAAGCAAGAATTGGCTCGTGAACATCAAAATTTAACCGAGGAATCGATTAAGGCAGCTGTTGATGCCAAGATGTTACCTGAGTTGCTTGTAGAGCTAGAAAAGTTGAAGCAAGAGCATCAGAATTTGCGGTGAAATAAACTTTTGAAATTTTCTTTGCCTTTGCTGTTGCATTCAAGTTGAAGTTGCATTTCACACACACGCACAAAGAGGGAAAAAAAATTAAAATTAAAATTAGAAAGATGTTGTAAGCAATATAAAAAATAAGAAACCATTAGAAAAAGAGGAAGGAGACATATGGTTTACCTGTTTTTCTAATGGTTTCTTATTTTTCATATTGTTTACAACAAAAGATAATTGGTTTATTGATGGAAATCGGTAATATACAATGTCCTATGTTATATATTCTACATATCATAACTGGGCAAATTTATAGGAATGCTTGTGAAATTATTGACTATGGCTATGTTGGATAAATAAACACACAACTACAAGAATGCTTAACAATGCTACATGCAAAAAAAAAAATCACTTCTAATTTTTTGTGGTGGAGGTTAACCTTGTATTTTTTTATTTCAGTGTTGCTTTTGAGCATGAGAAAGGTTCAAACTTAAAGCAAGTGGAGCATATGAGGGGCTTGGAAAAAAATTGGATGTCACTGGCAAGAGAAGTCGAGAAGCTACGAGCTGATATTACTAACGCTAAAAGGGTAGAGCACAGTAAGTATATATCAGATAAGTTGAAATTTGCTCATACAGTCATACTACAAAAGAGACTTAAATATAATATAGATAAGAGGACTTTGTTTTCTTCTTCCTCTCAAACACCATTTTCTAGGCTATAACCTATTTCTAAAAAACATTGTTGCTTGTTGAGATCCCGTATGCACTGAAAATCATCAAAAAATTGCTGGCCCTTCACCTCTAACTCGTCTAGACCCACTTTTATGATATTTTATTACTTTATTCATAATTGGAAGTTTGCAAACTCCAGACTACAAATTCGTACATTCAAATTCCATCAAAACAGGATATCCAAGCTAATCTTCAAAATCCCCTTTTCTAGTTGAAGATTTTACCATTTAGTTTTAGAAAAGAAGTTATAGATGGAGGAAGCGCTTTCAATACCTTGATTAGAAAATTTCAAACATTGTCCAAATATTTTATCATTCCAACTTGGTTAATCAAGAATGAAACAATGCTTTCAAAGCTCTTTGGCTAATTACAGAACTTCATTGTTAAGTTTTGAATCCGCACTGTTTATTACTAATGTTAGAGCGGTGGGGAGGGAGTTCATGCATAATTTGCGTTCATACTGTATCACATATGGACCTCCTTGCACTAAGGATATAACATAAGAAACAATTTTCTTGATGAAATTTATCGAAATTTCACATAATTATTTTATCTTGTTTTGTGAAATAATTGATCATTGAACAAAGTTAAGTTTGAAAAGCGCAATCGATATATGATTGATCATTGTTGGTACAGTTTTAAGAATTTGTTGAAGAGGTGAAGAGTTCTGAGTCTTTTGGATGCAGCATTTTTATCTATGGACAGATGCCCACAATGCAAAGACTGAAACAAATTTGACCATTCACTGTATGTATGCATGTATAAAATTGCTGGCGGCCGGTGATTCATCATCAGAAGAGGATGGTGGTGTTTATAAAGATTTACGGCTCAAACAAAATCTATGTAAATGCGAGTCTCAATCCTCACGATAAGAATATCTCGCCTTTGTGGTTCTTCCTTAGGTTTTGGGCTATTCTCTTTGAATTGCAAAAGTTTGGAAAAAAAAATGCTAAATATAAAAGCATACATAAAAATCAGCCTATTCATTTAGGCATGTAATCATCTTTGAACATAAAAGTGTAGAAGGGAATTTATAAGGAGGATCTTTGATCTTACTCCCTTTCCTTAGCATTAAATCAGCTTCTTCATTTAGGCATGTTTTCATCTTTGAGGCGTGGTTGTGTCTTCATAGATTAAATATGTTGCACTCAGAAGGACTCAAACTTTTCTCCTCATCAACAAATTCTTGCAAACGCACGTGCAATGATCGGCCAAATCTGTACAAAAGAATTGATTTCTTAATCACGCTTTTTTAACTATTCTTTAATTCAGTGATCAACCATGTTTCACAATATAAAATAAATATATTCTATTTGAAAAACTTTATGCATGATATTGTTTTACTCCTCATACACAAATCTTCAGTCTCTTCGTTCATTGGCATCTCACCTTTGACCGTGAATGGGCAATAGTCTAGATTGTGTAGCTCTTTTATCGCCCACGTTGGTCTTCCACTAGTGAAACTGAAACTTTCCTTCGTTCCTGAGTGGGGAGCGTAAGATCAATTTGTTTTCATTAGAGTTGGGATTGGGGATGGGCTTAATATCTTTATTAGCGGTACAGACGAAGAATATTGGTCTCATTATTAAGCCGTTACACTGGTTAGGTGGCTACTTGTCCTTAATGCAAGATGCTTACATGTGATGTGATTTATTCTGTATGAAAAATGAATGCAAATTATGCATGAAATGCAATTCATAACTGACAAAGGATTGCATACGAACCAAAAGGAAAACGAGTGAGATATTTGATTGAAGTGATTTCAATGGCGATATTCGGAACAAATTGGGTAGGTCATGGATGGAAGATTTTTGGGCTTATGATGTATATAAAAGTTTGACCAAGGGAAGGAAAAGAGATGGTATTCTGAGGAGGAAAAGGAACGATATTCCGAAGGTAGAAATGAATGATGGTTCAATGGTATTACCAGAAGTTTTTATTTATAGAAGGTGGCGATTCCTTTTAGAAGAAAAACATGTGTCAAGGACCACTTATTCATGTTGTAAGATCTCTAGATTGTGATTCTAGAGGTCTTGAGTTTGATCCTCCGAAATACCAAAATGAGTACTTTGCTTAAATTTAGTGTCATGCTTCTTATCAAAAAAAGAAAACATGCATTATTCTCCTTATCCATCCATTGTATTACAACAATTTTCCCTTATCAATGTACATTCCTTCTATAGAATTGTGCATAAATAGTAGATAAACATGATAAACTTTACAACTTGCTTCACATAATGTTTGAAGGATGTCTTCACCTTTTTGTTAATATCATGCAGCAGCAAGCCCATATCCTTCTGTGAACTATGGAAACCCGACTCCATTATATCCACAGGCAAGGCGGGCTGTAGGTTTCGACCCTACAGTAGTTGCTAATTCAAATGCAGGAACTGATCAGGGAAACAGCGTGCCCTACAACACTCAGCCTTATGCTTATTCTACCAATCAAGGAGTTGATGGTTATTTGAGGCCTCATGTATGACGTAATATTAACAATGATCTAAGTTATAAAGTGTGTTGGAAGACCATATGGTTAGAGCTTAGAGATGCTAAATCTGTTAATTTTTCTGTTTTTCCATCTGAGATTGCTATGTTAGTTTCTTCTGTAATGTACCATTTGGTTTGTGAAAGTTTATGTATATGCTACTGCAAATACGAGACTACTTATTTATCGTTTTCAGCTTCCTATCTGTTTTGCTTGTTAATTGTTGGTTGAATGCATTAAATTCTGTGTATAATGTATCAGCTTTGCTGTAATTTTCTTTGATCATGCTTGAGCAGTGTACAACATAACATGAGGTGGAAATTAAACACATCCCTTTTTTCCGATTTTTTTTGTTGCTCTTCTTTTTAAGAAGATGCTTTCTACAAAATTTTTTGTTTTTTTTTTGAATTTATTTATTATTTATTATATTTTTACATTTTTTGTTTTCAAATTTAAAAACGGTCACTCCGTGTATTAAAACGGTTATAAATATCCTAAAAGCATGTGTTAATGTTAGTATAATCACTCAAATACCTTTTTTTTTTTTTTTTTTTTTTTTTTGTGGTTTTGAAATAGGAACGTAATTTGTAAAAGAAAATTGGAAGGAATTTAACGTTAATTTTTTTATAATCATAAGAAGGTGTATCAAAATTGCCCTAACATGAGATTATCTCAACTTGGTTTCTGATCTGCAGTCTCAATATATTGCTGTATAGTATACAAGAAAACATAGCATGCACCAAAGAAAAGCAAAGTAGAAAATGAACAACAAATCTTGAACAATTCATTACAAATAACAAGCCAATGCAGTGGCATCTGAAGCAAATATAAAAGGAGTGAAATGATAATTACATAAATTTTGCATCGTTCCCATTCAGAGTTGTTATTTCATCAGAAATAATTATTTCTAAACAAATTGCACATCAATCTCTCTTTCACTGCTTCTTCATGGTGCATTGCACTTGTTCACCTGCAATTAATTTATCTAAAGAATCCGAAGGAAGGCCAATCATTTTAAGCGTTTGATCCCAGATTGCATAGGAAGTTTCTAGATTGTGCGCTTCTTCAGAAGGGTTCATTGGACTGCAGTCATATGAAATGTAGGGGCATGCAGGCCATTCATCGGCCTTCAGTACTTCGCAGTAGTCTGCTACTTGAGGGTCTGTTGCTGCAAAAAGTGTGCTCCTCGAACCTGTATTTGTATTTTAAGGTAATCAATGAAAATTTAATGGTTGGTTTAGATAGGATTGAATGTTACGATGAAGCCAAACCTTCTATGGCATTGAAGATGAAGTAGGGGATTAAACGGTATGCAGCTATCATGATTCTAGGTAAATCCCGTGCCTATGCATGAAAGAGATAAGAAATAACAATATAAATCCTAGGAAATAACAGTCATTTTGCGTCACGTTAAATCAACGATAATGGTTATATGAGCATCCATGAATCTCATTGAACGTCTATTGAACAAGCGTCCACTCCGATTTTTATTCAGGCACCTAGATGATGTTGAACAGGCGTCTGCCCCAAATTTTTAGTTCACTCAATCAGTAATCTTACTGGACGACTTCTAAATAGACGTCCAACTTATGACCTGTATACTCACTGTTTGGAAAATGCCTGATAACAGATGTAATATTGCAAATCTGTGATTGTAATCGTAATCAACCGTTCGAGATTCTCTTAAGGCATTGAGGTTTGGAAGTTCAAAAAGATATTTGTTGCATGAGAATAGCATTCATCTAGATAGGTTGGTCAGCTTTAGCAAATATCGTTGTAAGAGGCAAGAATCGGATTAATGATAGAATCGAGTATAGCCATGCAATTTTCTGAGAAACTTACAACGTTAGTTTGCACGATTCCAGGAGAAACACAAATAACGTTTACACCAGCTTCAGAAGGGATTCGCTTTTGAAGAATACTGCTGAACTTAACCTATAAATCCACGTAAGCACAAAACCAAGTAGGCAAATGAAGCGAACTGTCAATATTTGATTAAGCTGAGGAATATAACATTACCTGTGCAAGTTTGCTCCCGCTGTATCCAAGTAAACTTCGATATTTCACTTTCCCAGATGTCAGGTTCATGTCATCAGTGTCGACAAACCCAATCATATGCATCTAAATAATTGAAATAACAAATAGGATTAGGTTACTGTATTACCATAAATATTAAACAAGCATATCTTTGAAGGAGTATCTTCTATAAATAACGCAACATGCTAAACATTTCCTAGTAAACAATGAGTAGCGTTTTCATACCACTAGAGAAACTAAAAACTAATATCCTACCAAGGTCCACTGTAAGCGACTGATGTGAAATTGGTTTGCCAATGGTCTGTCTACCATAGGTATGACTCAGTTTTAAACCAAACATTTTTTTTTTTAGTGAAAGAAGCATTTGGTTTGAAAATGAAATATCACTGTCATAAAACCAACCCCTTTTGCACCCCACCCTCTTCAGCAAAGTGAACAAATCTTCAACCGGCACACACATATCTTAGTAACGTCAAAATCATATAGAATATTTTTTTAAAAAAAAATAAAAATAAAATAAGATGTTACTGTGATTGCAATCACACACGAAGTAATACATACAATGGAATTCACATTGATGATTTTGCTAGGAGATCCTCGCAAAAGAGATGGCAAAAGTAGCATTGATAATAATGATGGGGCTAGATGATTCACTTGCATATGTTCTTCATTACCGTCTTCTGAAAACCGTTGAGGTTCTAGATACATAGAAAAAAAACAAACAAATTAGCTAACAAGATCAAGTCATCAAAAATGCCGTTACTGCTTAAACGTAAAATTCCAGCAAAATTTAGAACCAATAAGTTCCAATATGCAGCAATTAATGTCATGCAGGTAAAGTAACAACCTTGTTGCATTTCTTTCTAGAGTGAAATTCAAAGAAATCTTACGATTCATAAAACAAACACACATATCTGCATTCTGACTATTCTTTCACATATAAAGTTGTATTATTTATATTAGTTGTACACTAGCTATGATCTACTAAGTAAATTAAATTAACAACATCCTATTAAGCGTAAGGACTTGCTGGCAGTAGATAGAAAAGAGAGACAATTATCTGCTGTCAGGATAAATATCACTTAAAAATACAGCTACATCTGAAACAAAATGGCCTTGAACTGCATCTGAAACAATATGGCCCTGAGCTACTAGCATGTCATACCTCCAATGCTAAAAATTCCGGCATTGTTGATTAGAATATGCAATGGAGCTTGTCGAGCATTCCAAGCTTCGGCAAAACGTACAACAGAGTCGAGGGAGAGTAGATCTAGCTCCATCACCTTGTGAAAATATAAGCAAAATCAACAAATCTATAGGCCAAAATAGTCGCTATGAGTCAGTACATTGATTTGGGTACATAGTGTGACTCTTCTACACGAATTTTGATAATCCAGTAAACATGAGTGCCATTGATTGTTTATTGTCTTTTCATATGAAAACGGTCCTGAACCCAGATAGACGTGAAACAGCATAAACTTTTAAATGTGAACAAAAACATAAAAGGAATGAAAAAAGTGGAATGGCCACAATAATCCGACTTGATCAATGTGAAAAGAAGAATCAGAGACACATGTCGATATGTTATCCATTTCATACATGCATGAGAAACATGAAAGTTTCAGTTTTATATAAGGTTGTTCATTTTTTAGTGCATTGATTTGATTACAAATTATTAACTTGGCATTTAAATAACTGATTTTACTTTTAAGTGGAAATTTGGTTGACATTTAAAATCAAAATCATTATATAAAAAACACCTACCCATATGGTATCTATTGCTTCGGTCCTTACTTCCAATATTTAAAATATGGTCACTCTTTTACATGTAGTTGTACCTTTCTTAATTATAGAAACCATATTAGTTCAAATAAAAAAGAAAACACATATCCGAAGAAACATCGGATTAATTGTAGTCGTAGAATTGCAAATTTTACTCCCTTCCCAACAACATCCATGTCATATACAAAAGATTAATCGAAAATCAAATATAGTATTTGTTAGATTGCACATGGAAATGAACAGTGCATACATTTATTTTTCAGTATACATATTTGTAAATTCTAACAGATAACGCAAATCATGGTTATCTCTTCACTTTCTTTCCAATAATTATAATATCTAAAGTGCAGGTAACTGTATTTTTTTAATTGATAATGCAATTACAATTCATTGGGCATATGTTTACACTTTCTAATAGATAATGCAAATTAAAGTAATGTAGTAAAATATTTGCATTTTTCAGTTATTATATTAGTTTACTTCTAATCTAATAATATCAGGTGTTATCCTATTTTAGCATATGTAATTTCAGGAGATTTAGCCCAATTAATGAAGGACCAGAGAAGCTCTCTAGTTATGAATCAGGCATATGCCTATCGTATCCTCTTCAAATTCTACCGATTCACCTATGCAAATGTTTGCATTTGCAACAGATAATGGAAAGCATAGTTATTTCATGCAAATATTTGCGCTTTCTGATCGATCATGTGAATTACAATTCAAATGCAAGCAGTTTTCCAAGTTATTAATATAGCTTATAATATGTGCAACTACAATCGTTTTATGCAAACCGAAATTTTGATTTCTCGCCAATTATTTTATTTCATAACCTTGACTTTATTCTCAAACAATTTGAATTGAAATCCTATTTTTGCTATTTTATCTTAGTACAAATAGTTTCACTAAAATCTGTAATTTTTGTTGTCTATTTCAAGGTTCAAAATTATGGTTTCCGTTTCCGTTTCGGTCATCTGATATTTTTGAGATTTTTTAAGTTTCCGTTCCGTTTTGGAGAATCTAGAAATTCCATTTCTGGATTCCGTTACTTTTCGGAACTTCTTTTGGTACAACCACATTAATAAATAGTCAGATACTACACATCAGTATAATTTCAATTATAATTTAATGATTACAGTTGTAACTAGATTAGCTATTCAAGTAAATTGATATATAATTTGTAAACTAATTGGGTTTTCTATTGGAAATAGCACTGAATGCAAACATACAAAATAAAAAGTCAAACCCAATCCTTTAAATTTGGAACAAGTCCAATATCAAATGAAGTTATTTCCAATCTACTTCCCGCTCCTATAATCCATCACCGCTTGTATAAAAAAAGAAACCTTAATGACAAAAAAACAATGCCCTGTCTCTTCTTAGTTGATGTCGCAACTTTCTCTCTTCCATGATCGATGTTGGTTCTCTCTCTTCCTCTTTCTTCACTCATTCTCAGATATTTATCCATGGATTTCGATCATTTATCCTTTTTCTTAGCTAAGCTGTTTGAAACCGGATTTCTAGGCGATTCCATTCCGGTATAGCCGGAACCGGAACGAAATGGTCGGGATTCCGGCATGCCGACTAGAATCTCGAACCATGGTCTATTTGCAAGTGCGAGTCTATTTCAAAGTGAAGATATTTGCAGTAATAAATACTAAATCTGAATTTATACTATAAACAACTAATAACATTCAAAATCCGTAATCAATAACATTTTGAATCGGTATGAATTCTAGAATTTTTTATAATAGGTTAACAACATTTGAAGCTGAAAACAAAAGTAAATAAATCAGAAATAAAATGGAACAAACCATTCATTCAATCAGTTGTAATTTCAAATCTATGCTTTTGAAATTTGAGAAAAAAATATATGCTTTTGTGCATATTTACTAACGCTTGAGCACATGAAGGTAAAAAACAGCAAAGACTGTGCCTTGAACCCCTTCGAGCTTAAGCACACTTAGGCATGCATCTAGACAACCTTTATTGATTATCATATAATTCTTATTTCATATTAGCATATTTTCTGGAAGAAGAATTGACGCTATATTTACATGGTGTGCTCATGATAAGACGCAAATATACTTTATGATCTTCTTATATTGTATCCAATGTACTGTTGTTCAATACGGATATATCATTTGATTTTTATATATTATCCAAAAACAAAACACATCTAATCTAAAAGGCAATGAATTTTTACGACCTGAAGTTCATAGCCACTGTTTACCAAAAATCAAGTATCTCATTTAGCAGATTGCACCGAAATAAATACTTAAGTACCTCAACATTAAGTGGTAACCCACTATTTCCAATAAGATTCTCATCTTGCCATTTCTGAATCAATTCGTGCCCCAATTTAGTTCTTCTCACAGCCATCACTACATGCCCTCCTGCTTTCGCTAGCTGTCTGTTCTGATATTTACAGCTTACAATCTAGACTACGAATTAAACAGAATAATTAAAAATATAATATATATTTCAATATCGAACCTTGCAGTTTCGAGACCGATCCCGCTAGTAGCTCCAGTAATGATGAAAGTAACGCCGTCAAGAGGCGGAAGCTGCATTGGATTATCGAGATGACTAGCCAAAATTCTCTGGAAGAGAAATTCTTCCACTATTTTGTACCAACCTCGTCCCCATTCGATCCATCCCAATTTCGCCTTCTTTTTGATCGTCTCTTTGTTCGTTAGACTATCGGGATCCATCTTGCTATATTTCTGAAATGAAATAAATTTGCCTTTGTTTACAAAAGGAAAAAATGGTAGGAATTTGATTTGAGATGAGTGAGTGAAGCATAAATCTGCGTTCCACGAGTTGCTGATGGTTTATTGTTTATTGACCGGGTTATTTGCAATGTGGTCATTAAATTTCACGCTAAATACTTCCAGCCACCTGACTGTATATTTTATGCAAATGATAATTTATTCCATCACGCATCACCGGTCACAATGATGACAAAATGAGAAAGTGGGGAAAAAATTGCCTTTGGACCAAAGGTCCCTATTCTCAAAGTTCATTCAAAAAAAGTTCATACTCATATACCCATGTAAATTAGGTCTATGTTTTATTATTTTTACCGAATTGTCCCCTTTTAGAAAATCGGCCCAGCATTGAAATTAGGACAAAAATATCACAAATTAGTCAAATAGTAAAAATAGGAATCAAATTTTCATAACTTTTTCGGAAGAAACTTTTCTTCCATCATCTTTCAATTCTAGAGACTTGATAGTCATTTCTCAAGGAAAAAAAATCAATAGAGATCGCTACGAAGGTCAGTGACGCTTTTTTAAGATGTTATTTGACTTCTCCCCTCGCTCAAGTAAATGAATGATGTTTGAAGATGCAGCAGATCAACCTATACTGAAAACCAGTCCGGCTCATTCGATCGAATGGATGTCAATGACAACGTGAACACATATAAATGCATAACCTTCATCTTCAACACAAAATAAAATATTTGAGTATCCGAAAAGCTCATCAGTTCTCTTATGGAACCTATATTTAAAACAATATAAAATATATTACAATGTGAGACCATTCAATTCTCCATACCTCCTCTCCCTTTCCTCTTCTTCCTTAAAATAAAATCACACACAAAAATTATTATAAAAATCCTCTATCAAATTTTAATAGAATTTCTCTTATCGTACAATGCAGGAAAACTCGTTTATGTATAGAAGTATTGTGAACATGAGTCTATACATAGTGATAACATATCAAAGCACGATAGAATGGAGTAATTAACTAAGCATTGAACCATCAATCCTATGAGACGTATGGATGTGTTTCACACACTCGTTTTCTTACCTTCAAATAGTTTAGAAGTCGACATGTGGATTGGCCTTGGTTCTATATCACGTTTCATGAAATACCTATAGAGACTAAGCCACAGTCTTATAGAGGACGACACCGCATTCATGCATTCATATAAACATGTTTATCACAAATGCCCTATAGCTGTACACTTCAACAATATTTCTGTTGTAAACTAATTAAGTATCAAGCAGTTCAACCTTCACTATATCATTGTAGGTACCAAGCACTTTTGAAATGAAATATAATGTTAGTTAATCGGACTAATATTATAGTGCTTCAAATCGCACCGTATAATGTACTTTTGCTAATTGAACTCAATATAATGAATTTCACTATATCGAGTCAAGTTTCCATCATAGGCAATTGTTTTATTCTAGCTTTAAACTCATTCTCCTTGTTTAACACCAAGTCCCTTGCAAATCCTTTCGTAAATGGATCTGTCAAATTTTGTCTACACGAAATCTATGGTAACTATCCCATTAGTGAGCATTCGTCTTACCACACCATGCCTTAGGCCAATATACCTAAGTTTGCATTTATATTCTTGGCTATGTGCTCATAACAGTGTTGCTTGAATATCACAATACACTGATACAAAAGTATTGGTTTTGGCCATATAAGAATTTTTGATAGTAGATTTTATGACCATTCCACTTCTTTGCCACAAGAAGCAAATACTCTATGTTCATCGGCCATAGTAAATCGACAATGCACGTATGTTTCTTTTTGGTCTAAGAAATCGCTCATCACCAAGGGTGAATATCCATCTATTAGTTGACTTATTATTATCCTCTCTTCTAGTTTTCTATTTAGCATACGTATATCCTTCTATTACACTTGAATACACATCGTACAAAATACCATAGTTTATGGTTCCTTTTAAGGATTTTAAAATTCTTTATACAACTATCCAATGAATATGACTAGGGTTAATGACGTATCTACTCATTTTGCCTACAACGTAGGCAATATCAGGTCTAGTGCATATGACAATATACATTAGCTTCAAATAACATTAGCATATTGTAGTTGTTCCATCGATCTACCAATATTAGAATATAATTGCATATTTGGTCAAATGAGGTGTTTACAAGCTTGCAATCAGATTGATTGAACCTTTTAAGGATCCTTTTAATGTAATGAGATTGAGGAATGATCAATCCTTTTGGTGCTTTTTATGATTCTTATTCCTAGAATCACTTCAGCTTCCCCATATCTATCATATCAAAACATGAAAATAAAAATGTTTTCGTTTCTTCAATAGTCGAGGTATCAACCCCATATATCAACATATCATCAACATAAAGGCATATTATTACTCCTTTTCCAGCATGGAATTCACTATAGACACATTTATCTGATTCACGGATCATAAAACCATTAGATACCATGGTTTTATTAAATTTCTCATGCCATTATTTTGGTGCTTGTTTAAGACTGTAAGGCGACTTAATACGCTTGCATACTTTACATTCTTGCACACGCATCATAAAACCTTATGGTTGTGTCATATATATTTCTTCATCAAGTTCTCCATTTAACATGCAATCTTGACATCCGTTTGATCAATTTTAAATTTATAAATAGACGATGATACAATTATGTCCTAATTGTTGTGTTCTAACTACAGATGAATATGTATCAAAATAATATATTCCTTCTCTTAGAATAAATCTTTAGCGACTAATATGGCTTCCAACATTTTTATCGTGCCATTTGCTCTTAAATTTATCTTAAATATCCACTTACATTATATTGGTTTGGAACCAGAAGGTAAGTCTACTTGTTTCCGAGTTTCGTTTCCCATAATATATCAATTTCATTGTTTATGGCTTCTTGCCAAAATGATGAATCCTGAGACTTTGTTGTCTCATTATATATTAAAGGATCTGACTCTATGCTTGTAGAAAAAAATGGCTTGATATTAAATAACATTTCTTGATCATTCTCCAAATAAATAACAAAGTCTTATCCACATGTTTTTTCAATCCTACTTCTTTTACTTTTCTGAAGAGGTTCATCGGTTTCATCATTATTTGTTTGGTTATTCTCAATTTTACGGATAGGTTCATTGATCTTCACCATTTCACTAATAGGTGTATTGACCTCCACCATTTCATCAATAGATGGACGAGATGAAACAGATCTAAATCTATTTCCATAGAATATCGCAACTCTTGATTCTATTATTGTAATGACCCAGAATTTAATCACTTTAAATGTGGATATTTAATATATTTTAAAATAATTTATAAATGGATTTTATTATTAAAAAATACCCCTTTTAAATAATAATCAGCGGTGATGAAATAGTTTTAGAATGTGTTTACAAAAATAATTTATAACAACCTTATTTTCGATGTTGTAATATTGAACAAATTTAATTATAATAGAAGCGTTCGAGTTCCAATTTTTTCTATAAGTAGTATTTTAGAAATAAATTTTATTTAATTGAAGTCTAATTGATAATAGATTTCGTTTTAACAAATTGAATTAATTAATAAAATAATTTTCAGAAGATTTATTAAATTGGGTAAAGTGTTTTTGTTAAATATAGAATATTTATAGATGTAAATAATTATATATAATTATATATAATTGGAATAGATGAAATGAGTTTTATTTGTTATTTAATAAAAAATCAATTTATTATAAATCATAGTACTCATTTCAAAAATCATGCTCGTTCCCCATCACCAAAAAAAATCATGCTCGTTGAATCAAAATCACTCTCTCCTTCTCCCAAAATCCTCAAGCCTTGATTTAAAAATCAAGTCGAAAAAAACCAAAACGCACGATCGAATTAATTGCGACTGTGACAGACGTTGATGATGAGAGGGGATGCCGCGTGCCTCGATGACGATGCTTGAGCTTGAGGGTGTACACACGGTAGGGGGAAAGTCCGAGTGGATTAGGTCGAGGTGAACTGTTGGTGATGGGCCGATCGCAGGTATGGGTGATGGCGTGGATAAGGTGATGAGCGAGCGCGGCCTTGTGGTTGTGTGTTTTGGTAAGCAACATGAGGTTGAGGGAAGAACGATCATGGTTAGGGTTTCAAGCGAGGGTTGTTGGCGAGCAATTGCAGATGCATGTTGTGATTGATGGTTGCTGCTGCGATGTTGGAGGATAGGAAGAAGATTGCAGTTTTGACACCACAGAATTGTCTAGAGTGGAGTTCAAGTCTCGTACTCATCGATTCAGTGAGTTATTCTTTTAACTCACACTGCAATTTCTAAATAAGAATATTCCTCTTAGCATGCTTTACTTAGCTTAGAAATCGCTTATGAATTTCATAAATTTTTAATGGCGATTGGATGAAATTATTGAATAAATTGCATGCCATGGGTTCAATTTGTTTGATGAATGAATTGGTTGAATTTTATATCCTAAATATTGGATTTCTTTGCATCATCCATTATGAAATTGCATGATTTCAAAAACCATCGAAATATGTTTAATCAATTGTAGTTAAACTATATGGTTGTTGTGCATTGCTTATGTGATCAAAATTGTTGGAAAGCAACTACGGTCGCTAAATAATTCCATATTATGGAATTATATTTTGTAGAGCGATGTTCGCTCTAAATGTTGAATTTCCGATGAATTTATTGTTTGAATTATTTAAATGTTTTAAAAGGTTTTCAAAATAAATTTTGATCTAACTGAATCTTTATTTAAAATTTAATTTATAGAATATAGTTAAATCATATTATTTTCTTAACTTATTTCTTATTTTAAAACTTTAATTCAAAACTTTTGAAAATGAGTAATATTTAATTATAAATCCGTTTTTAAAATTTCTATTTTAAGTATATAATTTTGGAAAATATTTTAGACGCAAAAGATAAAATATGGTATTATTTTATAAAAGCTATTATGAAAGTAGTAATTTAAGTTTTAAGTGATAAGTTATAAAAGTGGTTTAAATGATTTTAAAAAAGTTCAAGTTTTTTTTAAATAAGTAACTCTTCTTTAAAACGCGTTTATGGAGTTTAAAAAACTGATTTTGGAGAATTATATCTTTGCATATATATAATTAATTTAAAACTTTTTTATTTTAATTATTTTGGATTGAGATTTTAATGAGATTTCATGCTTTTCTATGAAACCAAGAATATTAATACACGATTGAATTGTCGGATTGGTATGGGACATTTTATACAATTCTTTCGTTTATTATTATAATTTATTAAATATAGTTCAAGTGGAAACTACGAGCTTCTAGCAAATACTTGAATTAACTATCTGGTATGAGATAGTTAGCTAAATTCTTATGATTAATTGAGTGACAGTAATTAACATTTAGAGATATATTATCTTAGGGTGTTCAGATTTCAGGCTGATAGATCCGTGGGAGACAACTCATTTTTTTCATCAATCTGCAAATCGATACATTCTTAGATTTGGGTAGACGAACCTATTTTGGAGGATTATGTTGGTTATAATATGATGCGGCGACCCTTTTGACCCTTGGACAAGCGTTATATGTAGACCTATCAGTTTATTTTGTGTACATAGACAATGTCTGCCTATTTTGTGGAATTAGGTAAATTCGCATAGTAGTCTATTTTGTGGGATTAGATTATCACACCATGTGGTGGAGTCGCTTTGGTTTATTAGACTGTTATCAGTTTATTTTGGTTTATTAGACTCCGTGTGGCTGTTTTTAAACTGATAATTGACTATCATTATTATTTCATTAGTGATGATTATTTTTTCAGAGATTTTGAGACAGATATTTAGTACCTTTTGGTCTCTGGAGAATTTTGAATTTCTGTCACCATATTTTAGATGATAGTCCATTTGAGACTTGACATGGACTTATGAAATGGTGATTTGGTTTAATATGCCTTAATATTATGATTATTCGGATTTAGGCATATTTTGAGATGACTTCTTTTATGGTTAAATCATAAATGGAATTATGAAATGGTGATTTTATTTTGTGACGACCCAGTATTTTGAACAATTTAAAATGGAATAATTAATTGATTTTAAATATTTAAAGGTTAATTTTAACTTGAATTCCAAATATTAATATTTACTTGATAATTAAATTATTGAATTATATAATTTGAAATTGGGTAAAATGTTGAATCTGGAGTTTTAAGGATGTTAAAAATAATTTGAAGGCTTATAAAATTTATAATGATGATACTGAAGAAAATACATAATTTAAAGGTAATTTGTTTAGTTTTGAAATTATATCGTTTAAATCGATATCTAAAAATAGCCTTCCGAGGCACAGTCTCGGAATTCAACGAAAGCAATTCCATTGGATCCGTAATAATTAGTTATTAAAGGATTTCAATTTTCATAGCAATCGGAATTGTCATTTGACCCTGGCAGCTCGAAACGCTTAGAAATTATTTTAATTGATTTAATTTAAAATTGACCGTTTACTTCCGTAACTCACGCATATGATTGATTTGGCTTTCGAAACACGTTCCATCGTGTTTGGAACACGAGTAAAACTTTATAAACGTCTGTCGGCATGTTTGGTTTGGGGTTCGGGATTTCGCATTACGCAAAGAGATATTTTCAATATTTAATTATTTAATTAACACTCATATTCAAGAAGCTAACCCCAAATCAATATTTATCACCGCCCCTTCTAACCTTCAACAGAAAGTCGAACTCATCTTAAAAAAAGGGAACGAAACGAAATTCATTCGAAAACCAAAATTAAAATAATCGTCCTCAATCGGCAGCTTGATTCCATGCCGATCGATTTTGGGGCCACGTTGATGGATTCGTGATCGCACGCGTTTCGATGGAGGCCGTGGCTAGGGTTCACGCACGATGGGGTAGTGGGCATCGCGACTCGATGTTGCAAGGCTTGAGCTCGAGGTGAAGTTGCATGCTGTCAAGGCAGTTGCTCGATGTCGATTTCAGTTGTAGAAGAGGGATTGGCGAGTGGCTCGCGATTGAGGCAGTTAGGGCTTCGTGCGTGGTGGCGGCTCGAGTAGAGTTGCGGTCCTGATGTACTTCGTGAATTGGTTGCAAATTGAGTGGAGGCGGAGGAAGTTGAGGGTTTTGGTTGTAGGTGAAGTGACTGTAGTCATGAGGCAGCGAGGTATATGCATTTAAATTTATTTGATTTAATTAATGAATAAATATATACATGTGAAATTTTATTTTACAGTAAAGAAATTTTAAAACAGATCTGTTGATTTTATTTTAGTACATGTATATAGAGGCTAGAAAGAAATTTTTTAAATGTTGAATATTTATATAAAATTAGATTTTTTGGGAACTATAAATTAATTTTTAGTATACGGGTTCCAAAAGAAGAGGAATAATTACTATTTTTGGAAATTTTGTTCGAATAAAATATTTGGTAAATCAAATTTTATTAAACCGTTTCAATTAACTTATTTAATTTCTGGACTAAAAATATATGTTTAAGGTGATTTTTAGTTTAAGAATTTATGTCAAATTTTAAGTTAAATTAAATAAGCGAATGATAATAAATTGTTGATTTAAAATTTAAATGTTAATTAATTTATATGATATTTATACAAGGCCTTAACTGAGAAGATTAAATCGAATTGGAATGGATTGCAAACAGCAAAATCAAAGGTGAGTAAACCTCACGTTTTTGGATTTCTATTTAAATTTATATGGTTAAATTTAAATAATTGGTTGAATGATTGGTTTGTTTTGATGAGCTATATTATATATGGTGGTATATAATATATATTGGAGTGATTAATATTATGTGATGGATATTATTGGTAATTGGAAGATTGAATGCTGTGGTTTGCTTGAATATTTCGGTACCTTGAGTTATCGAAATATATAACATTGGATTTTTAAAGAAACATAAGGGTGAAATTTTGAAAGTGAAATAATTATAGAATAAAATAAAATAAAAATGAATTGGAAAGAAATAAAGTGATATTTAATACCTGGAGTTAAATTGTAAAGTAGAGATTTAAAACAAGTTCTAAATCAAAGTTAAATCTAACAAATATTAAAAAAATTATTAAGTGTTTTAACAACTTGAATGTCAAAGTGAAATTGAAAACCGAATTGGATTTAAAAATAAATTTGGTTTAAAATTCCTTTAAGCTTCCATTATAAAATGAGTAATTAAATTAGATTAGAATAAACTGAAATGTAAATGAGAAATCATTAATTTATATAATCAATGATGTAAATAGAGATTGATAGTTAAAATCAAATCAATTCAATAAATAATGACTTATGAGAAATTAATTAATATAAGTAATTAAGAATTAATGTAATTAATATAGTTAATTAATTGATGAAGTAATTAAGATTACTTAATGATTTTGGTTAAGAATAATAAATATTGTGAAGTTAATTAATGATAATCTCTTGAATGAAATTAAAGAATAATTAATCCAAGTAGATAAATTAAGATGAATAATGAAGGGATGATTGAATTATTTGATTTGAAATTAATTAATTGACAAGTAAAGAAATCTAAGTGATTAAGGTTAGAAATTCAATTAGAATCAATTGAATTAATTTGGAAGTGATCAAATTTGCTTATGGATGATTGAATGGCCTTGGATGCTTGAATGAGTTGATATCTCCGATATGAAATGTCGTGTTTTTCATTTGGATAATTTGGGTTAGGATGACATTAGACTCGAAGAGGCCGGGATCGGGTATTAGGAAATACCCAAAACCACTTCGAATTCTTATAAATTGTTATGTGAAATTAATAGTTGGGATGAAATGATTTAAGTGAATCAGACTATTTGATCTAAATTTTGGCACTTAAAAAAAAACTAGTTATGGAATAAGTGATGTCTATAATAAATTATGGCTTTGTGAATTGAAACAAGTTACGTTGGGTTTTAATAAGCTGTATGCTTATATTCCATGTTACATGGGTTTACTCACGCTGGTTTCCAGCCTGACCCGGGTATTACTTTGGTGTAACACTCGGGACAGACCGAGTATTACAGATTTTCAGGTAAGGATATTCTAGAGCTCTGGAGGCGAGCTGGATGACAGGAACGCGTAGAGTATTTCCGCTGTATTATATTATTGTAATTCTGTGACATGTTGATTTGTATATGTCCAGTGTTTGAATATATATGTAACCCTGATGTATTTAAATGTAATCGACAGAAATAGTATTCTTCTGTAAACTGTTATTATTTATTATTATATTTTATCCGCTGCGAATGTGAGATGTTGTTTCTGATCTTCTTCTTCTTCTTCTTCTTCTTCTTCTTTTTCTATCTCTTTCTTCTTTTTCATAACTATCTGGAATTTTCGGGATCGAAAATTTCGGGTTGTTACAGTTGGTATCAGAGCTGAAAGGTTAAGCGAGAACCTTGGCTCTGGTGGGGATTACTCATTAAATAGAGTCCAAAGTACTCTAGAATGAGTTGAGTGTATATATATTTATATATATAAGAGCATACTTGTTATTTTCTTATATAAAGGTTTTAAATGATTTTATATAAAAATATATTATGGTATATATAGCAATATTTCCCTTTAATAAATATTAAGGTGATTGGATGACGAATAAATGGAATTGAATTAAGAAGTAATATAATACAACCGAATTGAAATCTTGAATTGGAATTACATTAAGTGGTAACATAAATACAACCAAATTAAAATTAAATTGATTGAAAATGAAATTCTAGAATTTGAGCTCATAAATTAAATTGTTTAAAAACTTTAAATAAGGGTTAATTTGGTTTAAAAAGTTAAACCAACCTTTGAGAATTTAACTCGAATTTATTTAATTTAGGATAGTTTAAATTTGATCTTGAATATATAGAAGTAAGAATAATATAAAAAGGAATTGGTATCTGGATATGATAACCTTGGGTATTGTTATAAATAGTTATTGTGTATAATAATGGTATATTTGCTATTAAGTAAGCCAAATGAAGCAAATTTATAAGATGAGTATAACTTCTAAATTAGAAATTGTGAAGTTTTAAAACCTAAGTTTAGAAACAATCAATTGTTTCAAAGAGTTAAAGAAATAACAAATAATATAATTCAGACTATTTCGAATATAGTCATATTTTAAAACAATAAATGTTTGGAAGATTTATAAGGGATTTGTTTTGAAATTAAAACCAAGGGTGGTTTAAATTTTTAAAAGTAGCCTGGTGTGTAAAGGAAATTAATATGAAATTAACTCTAGGATTGAGTTTTGAATTTTCTTTGGAACGTGGTATGATGTGAAACCCAAAGTAAAGCAAATTTTAATCTTAAGTGGAAAGATTATTAATCTGAAGGTTTAAAATTTGAATGGGAATTGGGATTAAATTCAAGCAGGAATTGAAATGATTTGAAATTAAAGCGGATTCAATTTGAAATTAGTCCAAATTTATTTGAATAATTTAGAACTGTAAATAAAGTTGAATAAGTAAGAATCAAATGGAATTTGATTTGAAGTTGGAAAGAAATTGAGAATTAATTCAACTTGAATTGGGAATAAATCAAGTCCAATGGAATTTGTAGTTATTTGAATTGGAATTGGGTCAATTTAAATGGAAATTTAAACTAAATAGATGGAAAAGTGAACAGTTTTGACTCTGGACTATTTGTAATAAATTGTTTTAATACAAAATTATTTTTCTAAGCTATTTAATATATGCAACCTTTCTTTCTTAAAGCCAAATTATTTTATACTTGTTTTACAATTATTTTTGGAGCTATTTAACCATTTTTCAACTGTTTTCTAAACTAATTACTATTTTTCAACTATGTTGCGAATTTATTACTATTTTACAACTATTTTGCAATTATCTAAAATTTCTGAAACTATTTAGCTATTTTTTCAACTATTTTACAATTAGTTAACTATTTTACAGCTATTTTTCAAACTAATAATTATTTTTCAACTACTTATCTTTTTTTTAAAACTTTCAAGCTATTTTCTAAAAATAAACTAGTCGGAGTTCAAACTGTTACTGATTAAATACCCAACCGAGATAAGAATTGAAGTGATAATTCAATGGAATTGAAGCGATTGTAAATAAGTGAATGGAAATTAAGGAAATGTGAATAGGAAGAGAAATTGATTTGGCTAAAAATCAATAAAATTAAATACATAGGATGTACGTATATTATTTTATTCGCATAGTGATTTGATCCAGATTCGAGCACAGAATTTCGAGATAGTTATATTGATCCGAGTGGGATTTTTCACTCGATTTTCGACGGCGAACCTAGATATGGATTGTTGATTGGTTCTGGATATTCTATATCATAGTTATGGCTATGCAAGGAGAATGATGGTTTCTAATCAAGAAACCAGATCTATGTCCGCACTAGGAAGTTGGATGGACGATGCTAGTTCGGAAGTGAAATTGTGTGATCGAGCAAGCGATCAGATTGGTATAGCATACGTATGATATGTATACATCGTACAGATTTAAATGAAAATGATATTTAAAAGAGTAATCAAAATTGGAATATTTGATTTTGAATAAACAAAGTTATATATCTTTGTTGTATTTAAGATGAAACTCCCCTGGTTGAATCTATTGCTGGAAAAAAAGGATTCTTGAAAGCGTTTGAAGTATAAAAGTAATTTATACAATTTTGAAATGATCCAAAGTTTCAAAAATTATATATATATATATATATATAATGGATCTTATGAGAAATTTGGAAAAAAGGCTTTGGGAACCTTTGGATTTGGAAAGGCTTTTGATTTTTGGGTAAAATCTATGTTAAAATTTGGAAAGCGTAGTTTGAGAATTATCGATTTTGGGATAATCGATTTTGTGTAAAGGAGCTTTGTATGATATCATACTAGGTGTATGATTTGAAAGATACTATATATGTATAGTATAAGGTGTTTTGATGATGGATCTGGGGAAAAAGGCGCTCCCTTGAAATGAACTTTTCAGGAGTACCGCCGGGTGTTGCTGCCTTGAGCCCCTAGGGGGAGGGGTTCTAAAGTTGATCCTATGAGGAGTCCGGAAAAAACTAGTTCCTGTGGATTATGAGTAGTGTGTACCATAGCGAAAGTCGTGTGTGCCGTTGAGAGCCAACAGTCTGAGTTTGATTTTATATCGATAGACTGCGACCTATGGTAACATAGCGAAAGTCGTATGTGCCGCTGAGAGCCAACAGTCTACGTTTGATTTTATATCGGTAGACTGCGACCTATGTAGGAGTGGAGAAGTTTCATTTGACAGGGAAAATCGTGTGTGCCGCTGAGAGCCAACAGTTACATGGACTTTTGCTGTGATGACAACATAACCCTGGAATGTAACTGCGATCTGTTGTGGGTTCCATGGCGTAATCGAGGGGCGCGGAGTGCCTACAGTTACATGGACTTTTGTTGCGATGGCAACGTAACCCAGGATGTAACTGCGACCATGGATGAGAGTGATGATTTCCAGAGCATTCTCACCAAAGATATTTCCTCTATTTAAAAAAAAATCTGTTTTCTATATTTTCAATAAAATTATTTTCCAAGTATTTTCACTGGATGTTGAAAATGGGTTTACCAAGTACCTGTAGATTTTCAGTCCTACGCCTAACCAACGTATGACTGAATTTCTGTGAGAACAAGGATGGGCTGGTTGAGACATCGAGTTATAAGAAGTATTTTTTTATAAAGAGCTATTTTATTAGTATGATGTGAATTTAAAAGCATTATTAAATTTTTAAATAAAGGTGTTGGAATTTTGAAAGATGAAAGAAAAATCCAAACTGGAATTATAAATAAGATTTGAACTCAGAAAGATTTAATAAAGTGATTTTTATAATAAAAAGTTGGAAGTGAGCTAATTGGCTAAATAATTATTCGATAGAGTATGTCAATAAAATTTAACTCGGTTAAATAAAATGGATTGTAAGTTAATAATGGAGTTTGCAAATGAATCCAAATTGTAACTAGAATTCGACTTAGATTTGATAATGAATTAAATAAGAAGAGATGTTGTAAAAATAAAAATAAAAATAGAGTTGGATTGAAATAGTGATGGTTTGAATTACAAATGAAAATTCAAGTGTGTTATAAGTAATATTTAACGCAATGTGCAAGTAACTTAGATATAATTGAAGTGTTGTCGAATGAAATGGAATTGAATAATAATAGAAATGGTTTGAATGCAAACAAAACCCAAGTAAGTAGAAATAAATTGAGAATGGCTTGTATAAAGAAAATAAATTCGCAAATGAATTAAGAAAGTGAATTAAAAATATAAAATGGGGCAATTGAATTAAATAATAAATGGATAAAGTCTTATTGAATAAAATTTAATCAAGTTTTTATTGGAATTGGGTTATCAGAATGAACTTAAGTTATGAGGCGTATTAATTTAAAGTAAAATTACTTAAGTCATTAAAAACTTAATTTCGAATAAGAATGGAAAACCATTAAATAAAGTTTGGGTTAAATTTATTCGGAAAAATGGATATCAATATAACCATCGAATGTTGTCAAACTCAATGAAATAATTTTAAAATGAATCCAATGCGGAGATAAAATGAAATGCAATGAATGATTGGTAACTAAATTAGAAATGAAATGGAATTAAATACAGAATGAGTTGAAATTAATCTAAAGTAGTTATAAACTAAAATGGATACTCTAATAAGCAAATATCGCCGAATTTACATAAAAATGGTCATTATTTGACGTAAGCAAAAGTAATTAAAAATTATATGGGTTGAGAGAAGTTAAATAAAATTGACTTTGAATCATTTGAAGTGAATATGAGCTTGTTCGGATTAAAAATCAATTGAATGTAAGAAATTGGGTTGCAAAACATTAAAATCGAAGGGAATGATATATAAGTTGGTTTAAAGCAATTGAATTAGGTTTGAAAACATATAAATTGCTCGTGGAAGTTATTTTGAATGCATTTCTTTTAGAATTGAAGTGTTATAGTTGTTTTAGTAAGAGAAATGTTATAAACTTCATATGTATAGTGCTTATATGTTTAAATTGAGTAAGTATAGGTACCTGAAGGCCGTTTGGTTGGATTTGGTTGCACTAATTGCTAAAATAAATAAGCTGCTTGCTTAAAATGCTAAATAAAGGTACGCCTACGCAATAAAAATAGGAAATATGAACTGTTTATGCTTTTTCCGACCGTGTGGGTCGATGTATATATATTTATATCTCTTGTTAAATTGCAAAAGCTCCTCCGTACAAAGGAGACTCTGCCAAAAATTTTCGAAAATTTGGGAGTTAGAAAATTTTTGGGAATTTTTTTTGTTAACGATAAAACGATTTCAAATTGGAAATTGAAATAAATTAATGGATGAAACTAATTTAAACAATGATATGAATCAGTTATTCAATATTCAAAATTGAAGACAAATTGAATCCATATGGAAATGGAAAAAGTTAATTTGAATAGAAGTGGGTAGGAAACTTATGTAAAGAAATGTATAAAATAATTTGAAAAGTTGCGATTGAATATTATTGCTAAGTAAGATATGCAGGTATTATAAATGAAAAAGAAAATTGGATTTGATTCCAAAAGATAAATTTGAATGGCTTGACAAAAAGGTATGTATTTAAATTTCTGTATGAAATTGGATTGGGTTTTTGATCTAGCCACTTGGCCTTTTGTTTTATTTTGGAATTTGGGAGCCCGTAGAGGCATTTTGTAGCAGTACCGAGCTAGCTGCACAAAGGAGACGCTGGCAAAAATTTTCGAACATTTAGAGAGTTAGAATTTTTTTTGAGAAAGTTGTAATAATTTAAATTTGAATAATGAAGTAAATAATGCTGTTAGAAACTATAGAAGGTTTTGGAAAGTTGGTTGAGGTGATAGTGGATCTTTAATAAAAGATATTTAGTAGGATGTTGAATTGTGGGTTTTGGGAAAAATAAACGGGTATTGGACCATTCTTCCTAACAAGTAATTTCGGGGACGAAATTCTTTTAAGGGGGAGGAATGTGACGACCAGAATTTTGAACAATTTAAAATGGAATAATTAATTGATTTTAAATATTTAAAGGTTAATTTTAACTTGAATTCCAAATATTAATATTTACTAGATAATTAAATTATTGAATTATATAATTTGAAATTGGGTAAAATGATGAATCTGCAGCTTTAAGCCTGTTAAAAATAATTTAAAGGCTCATAAAATTTATAATGATGATACTGAAGATAATAGAATGGTTGGAATTTAATTTAAAGGCAATTTGTTCAGTTTTGAAATTATATCGTTTAAATCGATATTTAAAAATAGCCTTCCGAGGCACAGTCGCGGAATTCGATGAAACTAGTTCCATTGGATCCGTAATAGTTTGTTATTAACGGATTTCAATTTTCGTAGCAATCAGAGTTGTCATTTGACCCTGGCAGCTCGAAACGCTTAGAAATTATTTTAATCGATTTAATTTAAAATTAATCGTTTACTTCCGTAACTCGCGCATATGATCGATTTGGCTTTCGAAACACGTTCCATCGTGTTCGGAACACGGGTAAAACCTGATAAACGTCTGTCGGCATGTTTGATTTAGGGTTCGCGAACTCATCTTAAAAAAGGGAACGAAACGAAATTCGTTCGAAAACCAAAATTAAAATAATCGTCCTCAATCGGCAGCTTGATTCCATGCCGATCGATTTTAGGGCCACGTTGATGGATTCGTGATCGCGCGCGCTTCGATGGAGGCCGTGGCTAGGGTTCACACACGATGGGGTAGTGGGCATTGCGACTTGATGTCGCAAGGCTTGAGCTCGAGGTGAAGTTGCGTGCTGTCAAGGCAGTTGCTCGATGTCGATTTCAGTTGTAGAAGGGGGATTGGCGAGTGGCTCGCGATAAAGGCAGTTAGGGCTTCACGCATGGCGGCGGCTCGAGTAGAGTTGCGGTCCTGATGAACTTCGTGAATTGGTTGTCGATTGAGTGGAGGAGGAGGAAGTTGAGGGTTTTGGTTGTAGGTGAAGTAACTGCAGTCATGAGGCAGCGAGGTATATGCATTTAACTTTATTTGATTTAATTAATGAATAAATATATACATGTGAATTTTTATTTTACAGTAAAGAAATTTTAAAATAGTTCTGTTGATTTTATTTTAGTACATGTATATAGAGGCTAGAAAGAAAATTTTTAAATGTTGAATATATATAAAATTAGCTTTTTTAGGAACTATAAATTAATTTTTAGTATACGGGTTTCAAAAGAAGAGGAATAATTACTATTTTTAGGAAATTTGTTCGAATAAAATATTTGGTAAATCAAATTTTATTAAACTGTTTCAATTAACTTATTTGATTTCTGGACTAAAAATATATGTTTAAGGTGATTTTTAGTTTAAGAATTTAAGTCAATTTATAAGCTAAATTAAATAAGTGAATGATAATAAATTGTTGATTTAAAATTCAAATGTTAATTAATTTATATGATATTTATACAAGGTCTTAACTGAGAAGACAAAATGGAATTGTTGGTTTAAAATTCCTTTAAGCTTCCATTATAAAATGAGTAATTAAATTAGATTAGAATAAACTGAAATGTAAATGAGAAATCATTAATTTATATAATCAATGATGTAAATTGAGATTGATAGTTAAAATTAAATCAATTCAATAAATAATGACTTATGAGAAATTAATTAATATAAGTAATTAAGAATTAATGTAATTAATATAGTTAATTAATTGATGAAGTAATTGAGGTTACTTAATGATTTTGGTTAAGAATAATAAATATTGTGAAGTTAATTAATGATAATCTCTTGAATGAAATTAAAGAATAATTAATCCAAGTAGATAAGTTAAGATGAATAATGAAGGGATGATTGAATTATTTGATTTGAAATTAATTAATTGACAAGTAAAGAAATCTAAGTGATTGAGGTTAGAAATTCAATTAGAATCAATTGAATTAATTTGGAAGTGATCAAATTTGCTTATGGATGATTGAATGGTCTTGGATGCTTGAATGAGTTGATATCTCCGATATGAAATGTCGTGTTTTTCATTTGGATAATTTGGGTTAGGATGACATGAGACTCGAAGAGGCCGGGATCGGGTATTAGGAAATACCCGAAACCACTTCGAATTCTTATAAATTGTTATGTGAAATTAATAGTTGGGATGAAATGATTTAAGTGAATCGGACTATTTGATCTAAATTTTGGCACTTAAAAAAAACTAGTCGTGGAATAAGTGATGTCTATAATAAATTGTGGCTTTGTGAATTGAAATGAGTTACCCCGGGTTTTAATAAGTTGTATGCTTGTATTCCATGTTAGATGGGTTTACTCACGCTGGTTTCCAGCCTGACCCGGGTGTTACTTTGGTGTAATGCTCGGGTCAGACCGAGTATTACAGATTTTCAGGTAAGGATATTCTGGAGCTCTGGAGGCGAGCTGGATGACAGGAACGTGTAGAGTATTTCCGCTGTATTATATTATTGTAATTCTGTGACATGTTGATTTATATTTGTCCAGTGTCTGAATATATGTGTAACTCTGATGTATTTAAATGTAATCGATAGATATAGTATTCTTCTGCAAACTGTTATTATTTATTATTATATTTTATCCGCTGCGAATGTGAGATGTTGTTCCTGATCTTCTTTTTCTTCTTTTTCTTTTTCTTTTTCTTTTTCTTTCTTCTTTTTTATAACTATCTGGAATTTTTGGGATCGAAAATTTCGGGTCGTTACATATTTAATATGATCATTATGATCATTGGTTTTGGTATATTTTTTTATTATGGCTTATTTATTGTTAAGTCATATATTGTGATATCAGTATCATCTCACCTTTCTATTAGATATAGTCTGACTCGTTTATTTTTGTAATACTTAGGTCAGGCCAAGACTCTATAGGTATATAGACTTGCCGACCTCTAGATTTCATGTTATTACTGGAGAAAACTAGTTTGACTATTTCAATTTACTTCTTTCTTGTATATATTGATATGTAGAAGGATATGTCATGTATATTATCTAGTAGTCACTATGTAACTGATACACTATGTTGGATGCGATGTATATATATTATGGGAGGGTCTAGCACTGATATTTTGTAGACTCACATTTTATTATGTATATGATGTATATTATTGTGCTATGATCCGTGACTTTGATTTATTTATATTATATACTATTTTGAATAATTTTAATCGGTGTGTTTATTACTTTGTATTAATATCGTACATGTTAAAATTTTCAGTCCAGACCCTCAAAATGTAATAAAGACGTATTAGTATTAGTATAAAGATATATTCATATTAGGCCCTTAACTAGCCGTGTTCTCCATGTTATTAGATGACATTACTTGTAATGTTCTTTTATAATATGGGTATAGCAGTAGGGTCGTTACATAATTAGTTCGAATAAAAATAGAAAATGTGACCGAACATCTTTTTTCGAATTTTCGTCATCTAAAAGGTGTCGAAAACGTTGTAAACATTTTAGTTAACATATATACACATATATATTAAATACATAAGTATAGTTAGTAATGTAATATGGTAAAAGATAAGTTACTTAAGCAAAAAGTAGAGACGTGACACTTTTCAAATTAAAGTTAAAATAAAATGTAAAGTATGTAATGTCTCATTTTCATGTCACATCATAGTACAAGGAAGAGTTTATTATGTTGGATAATAGGGTGGGGCCAAGAAGGTGTCTTGTGGAAGGGAAGAGGGAGGTGGATGGGACGATGTGTCAAATTTTTAATGGAGGGTACTCTACTAAAGGGTAGTTTAGTAGTTTGTTAATTTAAATTTACATAAAAACAATTTCCAACTTTCTCTCTCATTTCCACTTCATTTTCTCAACTTTTCCAAACTTATATTCCTTAAGCTTTTCTAAGAACTTTTAATGGCCGCTCAAAGTTTTACAATTTAAAAATCTCCTCTTTCCTACCTTAAAATCCTTTAAAAACTATTCTAAACACTTCTTTCTACTCTATAAACTTATCTCCTTCAAAAACCAAGTCCAAAATCCTCTATACACATCATGATCGAGCCCATAGGACTCTAGGCCGAGCCCATCTAGCCTCTTAGGTCCATAAAAATTAAGTCTTTTGCTAAGAGAATCCAAGATCTAGGGTTGGTAAGGAAGTGGAGGTGATTCGCTTTGATATTAGTTGGTTTGGTGTGTAAAACTCACCTTTTAGTTTAAAAGTTTTAAAATTTGTATGTTGCTAGTTTTGATGATGCTTTTGTATGAAATTATATGTGTTTGGTGTTGCAAATATATGAGATTATATGCATTACTTGGTTGTGAACTTGAAATGGTAGTTTGTGCAGCGAACGGGATTTTTGACCCTCGTAAATCGACACTATTACGTCCTCTGTATTGCATGCTGAGCATTCAAGTGCTAGAAAAATCGATTCTTAGGGAAAAAAGAAAATAAAGTTAGAATATAATCTCACACGAATGGAATAATCTTTATATTATTAACCATAAAATCTTTTGTAATGGAAAATTTTAAATATAATATCCGAGTCTAACCTAGATTTATTCTGGTCAGTTATAAATCCTCTATCCTTACAAATGCTAGAAAAAAAATATAATCGAAAATAGAACACGTTCAAACATTGATGAAGATCTCCAGCTCTCCTTAGGAAACTCCCAACATTCTCATCTAAACCTGAAACTACTCGGATCTGACCTAAGTATTTAAAATATCCGGATCAGGCTTGATAAACCAGCGCTAATCATGATTTATAAATATATATGGTCGTGCCATATATCGATTTGTTGTTGAACAAAATCCTTTTTAAAAAAGAAGAGTATCTCATAAAACCAAGCCATACATAAAAATGGATAGGTTTCTACTACCTTATGATAACCAAAATATTTAGTACTTAAACCATTTGATATGACATTTCCTTAACAATTCTTTCCAAGTAAATATATATAAACAAGTCGAAATTGTTACCAATATTAAATTCCAGCAAGGGGTAAGTGAATGTTTTCCAAGCATTACAGCTATTTTGGGAATACAACCAAAACCGTAAAGTTCTTATTGGAATTGGATTTCTAACATGATAGGGAACTAGTGGCATTTTCTTTCCTTTGCGGATTTTCCACGTATAACAATCATAGTACCCAGTGGTTTTTCGTACAAGGACTCATATGCTACTCTACATCTCATATTTCTACACTACTATGTATCCGGTGGCTTTTCGTACAAGGACTCATACACCACTATACCATAAAATATCAAGGGTTCGGACACCACCACTGTAAAAACCCGAAAATTAAACTATAATAATTGATTAATGAATTAATGAAATAATAAATAACTTTGTAAAGTTATTAGAATTGAACCATGAGAGTTGCACCATTGTGTCCATGGCCATTTTTTGGCTAATTTCCATATATAGAACATCAGAATCCGAGTTAATATGAGAGAGTTACAAATTAAACAAGAAATAATAATAATAATTAATTGGGCTAGGTCGACTAAGAGGTCGACCCAACCGTGCCCTGACCGTTCGACCTAGAGGAAGGGGCGGTCGACCGCCCGGTCGACTTGCTTTGGGTTATGGATGAAGGAAATTTTCCTTCATCTAGTAACTTTTGACTGCGAATTTTAGTCATCATATGCATTCTTTCAGCTCATCCGGTCCTTCCATTTTGGCATCTGATGGCTCCTATTCAGCTTATGATATGGTTGCAACCTATTCAATCCCCAAATCCAACGGTCTTAGATCCACTTCTACCCCTATAAATAGAACCCTAGGCCTAACACTTTTTATCATTTTAGTTTTTCTCCAATTGAGTTCACCTTTTTAGGAAGGACCCTAAACGGAATAATTTTCCAATGATAAAGTCGTTTTAAATTAAAATATTTACCAACCCCAAGTGGATCCGGAATGGCCTAAAGGGAAGAGCTAAGGACCAGAGGTGCATTATTGTAATTATTTTAGATTTTTTTAAGTAATTTAAAATAACAGGGTTTCTAATAGTTGTAATTCTACTAAGATCTTTGGAATAAATTTTTTAGTAGTTTATTTATAGTTTTTAGGATTATTTTCAGTCTATTTATTCTAGCCATTTTTTCTATTAATTTTAGTTTACTTCTGTTAGTTATAGATTTTCCATTTATTTACAGTTTATTTACAGTATTTTAATTTATTCACTGTTATTTATGCGTTATTTACATCTTTTTCCTATGCTTTGGATTTTCTTCTATTTTTAGTTATATTTTATTTCTCCTTCTTCTTTGTGTAAGGATTAGAATAGATTAAACGTGAATATAAATTAAAATTATAAGAATACTAAAATAGCGGAAGATAAGATGTAAATTGTAAAGACTGTAATAAAAATGGAATTAAGACTGAAATTGAGCCTAATTATGATATTAATGTTAGAGTTGGACTAATTAAAAATAATTGATCTAGTTATAACATAGAATTATAACTAAAAAGAGTATAAGATGAAAGGTGCTTATTTCTACACTTAGACCTTGGGTTAAGTAATAAGCATGATTATAACGTAGGTTATAATAAGAAATAGAACAGGGTGAGGCTTATTTTAAGACTTAGGATAAACTAATAAGCACATATGTAAGAACAAACGTAAAGGCTAATTTAAATAATTTATCTAAGTTAATAAGCAAAGAATTAAAGTAGGACTTGTACCAAATAACATTCCCCTATTTCTACGGACGCCAGTAGTAAATAGTCAACAAGTAGAAGTCCAAATCATGGGGATTTGGACAAGGGGAGCAACTAGATATTGTTTGGATGACGGGCCAATACCAACAGCATTTCCCCTATTATTTATATGGACACGGTGTTTCACATAACCTTAAAGTGAAATGAGGTGTCCCACATAACCCTAAAGTGAGACGAGGTGTCTCACATAATCCTGAAGTGGGACGAGGGGCACGCTTATGCTGGAGCTTGAGATAATAAGAAGACTCAATAGGTGGAACAACAGGTAACATGAGCATGGCGGCGATTACACATGCGACTTCCATTCGGGTGCTTAGTAATTGTTATAAGTTCTCAGCGCTTAGTGTATGCCATTCGTAGGCACCAATGTCTACTATGTAGGGAGCTTTAGCGTTCGGTCCACAGTAGATTCTATGGAGTAGTAGGTCGATCAATGAGTAGCATTAGGAATTCAGCCTAATCTAAGCAGTTATCAAAAACAAGTGCAAACAATCAAAGGTTATCAATTATGTTGGTTTAGTTAATTCTTATTTATTCCAATATATTCCTTCTCGCTATTTCCTTTATTTCCTTTTATACACTAGAACTGTTGTAAAGTCTATTACTTTTACTTTGCTTAAAGATTATATTAATTATGATCATTCACCAGACTTCTAATCTGACCCACTCCTCCGTTTTCTCCTTATTCCCTACAGGCAATCAGGGGCAAGGACGGTAGACTGCAAGCATTTGGATATTTTTTCGAAGGACATTCTATCATGTATCTCTTTTCTTCAGTTTCAGTTTTTAGTTCTTGTTGTTGAGCTGGTATTTTGTGAGGGATATATTGTATTCTGATACTATGGATTTTCTTTTACAAGACACATAAGGTTATTTTGGCATTTGATGTATTTGGTATTTGGCGACTTGTTTGATTTAGGTTTTTTCTAAATAAATTATCATTATTATAATTGTTTCCGCTATTTATATATATTTTTTGTCTTGTGAATCTTAGTTTCTGCTAGTTTTAGTTATACTTACAATGCAACTTGCCTTTAAGCGTGCTCTTTTGGATATACTAAGGGGTATGAGGTGTTATGACCGGCCTCTAGGCAATAGATGCCCTTTTATTTCTGTATCTGCAATAACCGATAGCCAAAAATATATGTCCTATAGACCATATAATTACTCGTACCATTACTAGGATATGAGGCTTGAGAGGTTGTGCTCATGCTTTTCACAAAGCCATGCTTTGCTTTACACAAAGTCACACTTTTCCTTTCTCATAAAATGTTCCATTTTGAATACCACATTGCCATTTCTAACAGCACACTATTGGTTTCCACAAATGTACAACCTTTGAGCTCGTACATCTCAGAAAAGGGTGTTAAATATAAGAGAGTTATCTTCTACACTACCAAACAAATGTACGTTTGTAGAAATCAATGTACGTGGTTTAAAAATGCAATATTAGACACTCACCCATACAAGTTGTCCAAGAACAGAAAAAACCAAAGGTACTCTTCTATTCATCCTATCGGGAATCACTCCTAGGATTAGTAGCCAGTAGTCCTTGCATTGAAGATTTTCATTACAAAGTACTACTGCCACTACATACATACATACATACACACACACACACACACATATATATAGACACACACACACACACACATATATAACATGAAATCATGGGGCTAGTGGCAAGCTGCCCTTCATCATGAAGATCTCCAACTTTAAAATCATCGTCTTCAGCATGTCTTTACTTCCAAATGTATACATTGGTTTGAAGTGGTTTTCGAATAGGAATCACCCAAATCCGACTTCGTTTTTTCCAAACCAATCATCGATAAATAGATGTCAAGTATATATGTAATTATTTAACATCATCTAATTAATTAGTCTTTCCATTCATCCAACTATCTTTCAGAGATATATTCTTTTCAACTATTCCATTTATCTTTTTAAGAGTATATGGAATCATTAAGCCTCATTTATCAAACTCTATGGTTAATTAAACCATTAAATCTTGGAATAATTTCCAAATCATTTTATCTTTTACGTAAGAAAATATTTCCAAATTATTTATTTAAATCTTAACAAAGATTCTTATTTTTAAATCATATCTCTTATCGATTTTAAACCATGTTATCTTAAGATGGTAAATTTAAAACCAGTTAATGTTGAGTAAAAAGGAATATATAGAAATTATATCAATTTTACTCAATGTTAATTTCCGTATTCAACCTTTACTATCCGTTGAATAACGGTGAAATCACCTTTTAAATTCACACGGATAGTATGGGTTCCCTCCTCAAAATTTAATACCAAGTATAAGAAGATTATTCTATACAATCCAAGTTGTATGAAATTAAATTTGTAAATTTGAATCTTTTATACTGGTCTCGTTTCCAACATTTCAACCTTATCTATTCCTCGCTTAGGAAAGAGGCCAGGTGAGTCAGGGCATTGGTTGCTCCTGAACATCTTCTTATTTTAAGCACCTTACATCCGGATCTAACGAATAAAAAATCCAATCTACTCATCGGCTTTTAGAGCCAAGATTAAATTACCTATTTATAACCGCTTTTCTTCTAATCTTTTATTTAGACTCTTTTAATAATTATGAAATCTCCAAATGAACTTTAAAACACTTATTTATTAATTTGAAAACATTTATAAAAGATTCGAGAAAGAATAATTAAGTTAAAACCATGATTTACAAAAGTTACTAAAACTGCTGTGAAAAGTGCTGCAAATAGTGCCTCTAAAGCTTCTTTGATCAAAACAACTTTTCTGTCATCTAGATGTCCATTTTCATTGCTCAAATCCCTTTTAAAACATTTTAATATATTTATAGAATTAATTCCATATTTTTAACGAATAATAAATATCCATTTTAAAGAATTTCCTTGTCTTCCAAACTGTAAAATTGCGACTATTTTGAAACTTGTTTTGCTCATATTTCAAAATTTGCTAAATGAAATCTCTATCATTTTCTTTTGTTTGATAACTATGGTTATAAAAGTTCGTAAAATTCTTATTCTAAAGAACTTTGACTTCTATTCCATTATATAAATGGATTTAAACTTTTAGGGTGTGAAATTACGAACTACGGTTACACGACGCGCCTATTTTGACTCCATTCCATATCTTGTCAAAACATTTCCAAATTGAGTTTTAATGTTTATAAAACATTTATAAACCATTTCAACAAATATTTCCATATTAAATCTCATATTCATTTTTAAACTATTTCATAATATTATATTATTATAATATTCATTTTTAATCCATTTTATATTTCAAAACTATTAAGAGGCAAAATAAATTCCACACACATATTTATATGGATTCATTTTCCATTAATTAACCATGGTTAATCACCTAACCATACATTACTACGATCTCTCATAATTTTCTCAATCAAGTTATTAACCATATAACCAACCTTATAATCATCCATTTAATAAACCAAGTTATCAACTAATTTCCAACAGAACATATTAATTTATTAATTAAACATGCATCATCATTTAAGTTTTTTTAAATAATTAAAACTAACTTAGTGTACTCATGATTTATTTTCACTCCACCAAACTTTTCTCGTAGCTTTCTAAAATCGAACCTGTGGAAATCCAGTAGCACTTCCTTCTGTTTTTCTTCACTCCAAAGCTCTCGAACTTACTTCCTTTCTTCCTAATGGGCTCGGCCTTGGCCTAGAAGGGTGGATGCTCTTGGCTTTGATGGGGATGGAGTGTGGCTGTGAGCTATAGAAGGGTGGAGGAGGTGATTGGCTAGTGTTTTGAGGTGATTTTGTATATATGTGTATATAATTTTATTTCTTTTTAGAGATATTTTGGCATAACTTTTCCATTACTTAGAAAGCTGTTAAAATAGCTTAGAATTAAGAAGTAGAAGTAGAAGAATATGTGAAAATATGAGAGAGCATGTGTATGTATTTATAGGCTTAAGGTTTCGCAAATATCATGATATTTTCATATGCTCTCACATCACCACTTTACACATCCTCTCCTCCATTATTTCACTCTTTGATCCCCCTTCCACGTGCCTCCATCACTTTACTCCTCTTCCATGCCGTGTGCATTGACTTTTGTATGCTTAAAGGTGAAGTATAAGTGAAATATCATGATATTTGTTTCATTTGTATACATGTGTGTGTGTGTATGTTTATTTTTATGTGTATGTGCACGTATGACATGCATATGTATGCATATATGTGTGCATATTTATCTTATGAGGTTGCAACAACTTAAAATGAATTCTATTAGTTAAATTGTTACGATTTCCGATTCCTATCTCCGGTCATAATTTTACTTCTTAGTTAACATGCATATATTTGTAAAAAAAAATTTGAAAACTAATTTTCCTTCATTATTAATTAACTAAAATGATCTCATTTGAATTATAAAACCATAAAAATCCATATTAAATAATTGTTTACAAAAAGTGCTGTTATATCAATAAAGCGGTACCAATTTTACTTTATATTTTCAAATCAAGTATCAATTCGAAACCCTAACTTTTGCACTCATGGCCTAAGTGTTAAAGTGGCTTCTAACTAAGGCAGAAGCATAGGTGCGACAACATGGGTATCGAAGGGTTCAAAAGCGGCAACTTTTTTGAAAGCTTACTTTTAGAACAAGGGCGGGCCAATGGGTTGAAAGCAAGTAAAAGTGGCTTCGAGCCTTTCATAAGCATGCCTTCGACACCATTCTTTCCTTTCGTATTTCTCCAATACACTACGTACCAAATGCTTGATATCATATGCATTGGTTTCAAATGGATGTGAAAGGTTATAACTGGGAGTATGGTGACGGAAGCAAGTAAATGAAAGTGGCGTGGTTGTAATTTGACGCAAAACTGATTTTATGCTTTATAAGTAATTTATTTTTACCTAACCCCTTATTTTATCAAATTTCTATCAGTTAACAAACATTCATAAACTTTTCAGAATTTGCTGCCGCATGTAATTCTCAACGCTCCAATATTTAATTAAAATTATTAACTAACCCCTTGCAGTTAGTCAATCATTAAATATTAATCTTTCTAATTAAATCCAAAACTTACCCAAATCTTTTGAGACAAATCTCGAAAATTCACATAAATTCCAAAAAGATAATATCTTTATCATATAAAGTTTTCAGCCCAAAAGCAACTAATTAAATCCTCAAATTAATTAAAACTCGAAATGTACCTTTATTTCACTCAAAATTCATAATAAATCCATAGATTGATATATTATAAAAATTAAAAAAATCTCTAAAATAATATTTTTCATAACATATTCAAAAATCATGGCACTTGGAAATCATTTTGCATATTTTAGCCTTAAACCGAACCAGATTCTTCCACAAAATCGTTGTTTAAAATTATAACATGACTTTTAAATCAAAACATATCATTATTTCTTTTGGATATGTGACTCGCTCTTATATATGGAACAGTATAAATACGTAAATCTCATAATAGGCACTTAACTAACAGTCTAAATGCAATGTGAGACTAGAAGTCTAGAATGTTGGAAAATTTTAGCAAATGACATGGTTAAAATTGTTTGAGTATCACATGTTATTGCTCATGTTCCTTAAAAGCTAATTTTTTAAACAATAGATATGTTGACATTTTTATATATGAAATATCAAGTTTTGTGGGTTAAAGATAGATGTAAAATCTTCAAATTTGGTTTATACATTTTGCGCATAACTGACTTTCGACAATGCTGAATTGTGGCTTGATTTATCAAAATTTTTGAAAAGAAAATATTTTGAAAAGTTTCCCTTGAATTGAAAAGTTCTCATTCAAAAAAAAGTTTTAGTTTTTTTTTCTTATTTTTGGCTCTTAAATTATTTTTAGATTTTTTGTGCAAAAAAAAAATTTAATTTCAAAAGAAACTGTGCATTTAAATATTTTAGAATTTTACTATCAAAAGACATAAATTTGAAAAGTGAGAAAGATTTTTGTGAAATCTTTGATTTTTGAGGCCACTAATAAATAATTTATTATCACTACATAACTAATTAAAATGAATTATTGTCATTTTAAAACGATTATTTGAACAATTATAATAATTACTTAAATCATTAAATCTCAATTTAAATTAATTGGTTAATTATTAAATATGATGACATCAATGATGATGTCACAAATACGTTTTATTTCCAAAATTAAAATAAATAATTTTATTTGATATTCTTGTTTAAATGGATAAATAAGTGTATTTATCTAGTTTCATGCACATCTTTCGATGATAGTAGATTGGTTTATCGATAAAATGATTTTAGACCACTACGTCAATATTTTTTCAAAATATATATTTTTCAAATACCTATTCAAAATAAGATTACTATTATTATTTTTTGTTCACAACATCATAATCTATGTTAAAAAGTCTTATATTTTAATATTTTAAAAATTAATATAATTTACCAAAGTGATTAATTTACGCGTCGTTACATGCGTCCCCCATTAACAGAATTCCGTCCCAGAAATTACACCAAAACAAAAGGACGATAATACTTACCCAAAACATTATTTTATAAACTCAATTTGGTACGACTTAAACAGATCATCCTTATGAAATATTTGATTCGATCTTCTATTCAAGTCCACAACTTTAATTTCTGAACTAATATTGATCCCTCGATCCTCTGGTGTGGACTCTGATCGGGCTCTTTGATCAGAATTTTAGTTTTCCTTGCGTATCCTTTAACAACGATAGAAAACTCAAGTATCTTACCACAAACCCTCATTAATGTTCGTCGTCAAGAATCGAGCTATAAGTCCTTTTCGGACTGATGTAAATGCCTCAAAGTTCTGCTCTGGAATCTTAGATCAGAATTGTGCGATGAAATGTTCTACTTACAACACGCATACTTATTAATATTCAAAAATCTTTATGAAAATGTTCTATAAAATTTTCATCATTTATTTTAAAACTTTGATAATCAATTCAAAATATTTTCCCCAAAATACTTCTACCTCCTTTTCAAGAAAATCAATTATCCTTTACTTGGAATAATACTATTAAAATTTTATTTCAAACTTCTTTTGAAATTTCTTTATTAACAAATCCCATTTAATATTATAAAATTACTTCATAACTTTCCCTTATCATTTTAAATGCTTTCAAAACATTAGGATATGAATTCTCAAAATCCCTTTTTATTAAACATATATTTCAAATCCATGTTTTACCAAAATCCTTTTATTTTTGCAACTTACTCTTTATTTTATAAAATATATTCGAATTTCTTGATTTAAATACCTTTTATAAAGATACTTCTTTATAACATTCCCTTAAACTTTTATTTCTAAATATATTATTAAATTGTTTAGATATAAGATAGGAAAAAGGTACAGAGGGAATAATCCAAAAGGAGATATATTAATTAACATCATATTTATGCATCACTCCCAACCCTAGCCTTTATCACAGACTTAAAGGATAAATTTAAATATTACCAAATAATTATATACATACTAAGATTACTATAAACACTATTCTTGGACTCCTTATGAGGTAGATGGTGCTTTATCCTTGGTATCTAAGTCAACCTATCCTATCTTTTTCTTTGGACAGTACATCCAAAAATGTCCCCATTCATTACATGAACTGCAAAACCATGTATTCCTATTAATTAAAGTAGTGACTATATGAGGTGCCATTTGAAGGGTACCTCTTTCAGTCTACCTTTATCCTTTTTTTAAAGGACATTCCTTGACTGTATATCCTAATTCTTTGCAGCGATAGAAACTTTTTTCCTTCCCTGATGGATTTCTTGGTTTCTTCTTTGTTCTACGGCACTCATGTAGAAAATGTCCTAGCTCTTTACACTTAAAGTAGCATATATCATCCTAAATAGGTTTTCTTTCTTCCGTTTCTTTATTTTGCTATCCTCACACATAACTTCATATTCTGTAACGACCCTAGATTTTTATTTAATTTAAATTAATAATTAAATGATTTTTTTTGAATAAAAATTTGTAGAATTAATTATAAATGGAAGCGAGTTTCCTCGATTCAAATAGAAAATATGTAAAGTCATATTGATTTGACAATTTGTATATATGTGAATATATATTAAATTGGATTTGAAATATAATCTTAAATAAATGGTTTTAAAAATAAATATAGAGATATATATGTATATACATTAAATTATGAATTATTGAAAAAATGTATTTAAATTAAATTGAATTGAGATTTATAAATAATATAAAGATATTTGAAGTCAATCCTATGAAATGGGTTTTTGAAGTTGTGTAAATATAACAAAATTTTTGGAATAAATGTTTAAGTCAAAATAATAATAATAATAATAATAATAATAATAATAACAACAACAACAAAAGATAATACATATACTCAAGAATAAACGAAAATTTGCTAAATTCAAACAACACAATAACTATAGAATTTCATTTATATTTTAAAGTAAGGAGATAATAACGTACAAAAGTATACAAAAGAAAGAATATAAGTATAAGTATGTAGGAATATGAACAAGACAAAAATCTGCAAAATATCAACATAAAAATGTATTTAAGTAATAAAGCAATGTACAATAGCATGTTAAGGAAAAACAAGAGGAAAAAATAAAATAAAAAAAATCTACTTAGCTAACAAATAAACAAAGCAAACAAAGTATCATCAGCCACAAAACCAAAACTGCATAGTCAACAAGTATGAGCAAAATATTATTAAAATGCAAACATATCAGCCGAGCAAATACATGCAAGTAGAAAACAAATAAATAAAAATAATAACAACAAGTATGGAGAGGAAAGTATATATGTACAAGGCAATAAATGCCATACATCTCAACAATTAATGCAACATACTTCAGCCATGCCTATTATACTAAAATATATAATTAACCTGTACACTTTTCCTATATATCACCTCACATAGAAATAATAACAACACTGCACACTTCTTTGTTTATATTACTTCATCTCAGTTTCAAGTAGAATCTGAAGTAAAATCCATTTCAAACTAAAACAAACCTGAGGAATTCAAACAAGGGTTCTCAATCTTCATTCTTCAAAACTGTGAGTAACCTCACTCTTAAATGATTAAGCATATATATCTGTTGAATATTCATCTTGAGTAAGTATGAAATGTGCAAATATCAATTCAATACTATTTAGTACATAGGCAAGAATGATATGTAATGCAGGTGAATTAACAGAGTACTCTCTGTATTTAGCTTTCAAGTTTTGCTTTGCAAAAGAAAATCAACTTAGAATTCAACTTTCACTTCATTAAATCACCATTAGACTTTGAAGTTTAAACAAAACAAGTTTGTTTATACTTAATTTAAGATCTGGAGAAGGTCATCAGTAAAATAGAGCTTTATAACATCTGAAAAATTTATTTTACAGGGAAAATCTTAACTTTATGATTAATGCGAATATCATGAAACTTGAATCAAATTATATAACTTGAATTCATACTGAAAATGATGATTTTTAAGATGGGTTTCGTGATTTTTAGTGGGGTAGTTTGGTAGCAGTTTGAAGTTGAACAGAAATGGGTTTTTGGGGGATTTCTGGCGATCGGGGGTACTAGAGGTGCTAGGGTTGTTCGGGGAGGTGGAGGAGTGATCGATGGTGTCGGGAAAAATATCAGGAAGGCGAACAAGTGGTGGCGGCGAGGGTGGTTGACCGTGGAAGATTTTAACCCTAGTTTTTATGGTGCATGAATATGAGATCGCCGCGCCTCCTCTCGTGCATCGAGCTGCACGAAATTTCAGGAGGAGCTAGGCGAGAGTGTGTCAGGGACGAGGCCGGAGGGTGGTGACGTTCAGGTGGTCAGAGGAGGAGGAGCGCGCGATTTTGTGATGGTGGCTTTTGCTTCGATTTCGCATCAGGGGCTCGATTTCATTGTAGCAATGATTATTGGTTTTGGGATGTACGAATCGGAGCTGGGGATGACCTTCGACTTGCTTGAGGTGTTGGTGGCGATCGGAAGTGGACATGGTGGTGTGCACGATGCACTGACACATGTAGTATCTGGGTTGTTGCAAACTTTGGGGAAGAGGATGTTGTGCTCGAGTTTTTAGGTGGGTCGCTTCGGGGTTTTGGTCGCGCATAGATTTTGAACCTGATGCTTTAATTTATAGCTTGGGTAAAACTTAAACTACAGGAAAGAAACAAAAAGAAAAAAAAAAGGGGAGAAGAAGAAGAACCGCAGGAAACTCGGGAGGATGGGGTGATTAACTCGAAGTGTAACTCGAGTTTTAAATAGGGGAAGTCTCGAGTTTTTTTTTCTAACTGAAGTATAAAATAAAAAAATAAAATATAAAGTAGTTAAGCAATTTGTGTTTCAATAGGATTTAAGCATTTGAATTTAATAAATGTTTAACAACTTAAGTTTTTAATTTTCTTAATTAATGCTTAACAATGTTTTAAACACTTAATTATTATTTTAAATTAAGTAAATACTTTAAATTAAATATAAAATTTATTGACATTAAAGTTTTGTAGTTAATAATAATTTGATTTTCAAAATTTAAAGAAGAGCTTTAAATTGACTATTAAGAAGAATAATTAATATAAATTGTTTTAGTATTCAATTAATTAACTAACAAATGTTTTGAAATAATTTAGTATTAAACTTTAATTAATCAATGTTCTAGTATGGAAATGATTCCAAGTATTTAAAATAGATTCAAATGATAAAACTAAGTAGATTGGCTTAAAAACTTTCCTTATATAAGAAATAAATGTTATTTACATTCATTTTTAAGAATTATAAAGTGAACTTCAAAATGGAACTTATGTTTAAAAGAATAATCATTTTTGAATTTTAAATCCCAAATGCAATTTAAACCTAAATTTAAAGTGTAATGTTTAAAATACACTTAAATGTGAATGAAATCATTAATGCAGAAATTAATTATCTTAGAGATAATTAAGAAGAAAATATATATGATTTAACCAATAAGGAAATTAAAGAATGATCTACTTAATTTTATAAATAAATAATTAAGGATTAATCACTTATTGTAATTAAATTTGGATATTTTGATTTATTGAAGTTAATTTATTTTAATTAATTTAAGAAAATCATTAGATAAATTGGTAACATATGATTTGGAATTTGTAAATCAGAATTGGATAATAAATTCATAAGTAATTAATTAAATTGGAAATGAATTGAATTAATTAGAAAATTAATTTAACTAATCCTGTTTATAAATGATTATTAAATGCTTGACCTTACTTATGAATGATTGTATTGTATGAGATGCTTTGAATTGATTGCCCTAACTGATCTGTGACATTTTGTTTTGTGGATTGAATTGAGTATTTTATTCATTTATTGATGATACATCTGCATATTATCTGTGAAGTGTGAATAGACGATAAGCGTTATAGCTTATATCGCTTATCAACTATAATTCTATGTTTTAAATCTGTGATGATTGAATGATGTTGCACTATTGTGTAAAACCCCTTGACCACACTTATACACACACAATTATGGATTTCACGAGGAAATCGATTAAGTCACAGATTTTAAAATGATTTTAAAATGATTTTTAAAGTTGAATATTTAAATTCAAATGTTTTGGGAAATGGAATCGGAATAAATGTGAAAAGCTTTTGGAATGAAATTTCAAGTTAAAATTTATTTAATTTACTTGATTAAGTTTTGAAATTTAAATAATTCAATTTAAATTTGAATTCGATATTTGGAATTGAATTCAATGATTGGAAATTATGGTTAAAGATATTATAAACAGGTTTGTATGAATTTAAACCATTTTAAAAGATATGGTTTTGGGAATTTGAATTTAACCCAAGGATTTCAACTCGTATAAATGAATCAGATTTCCAAAATGAAAACGGCTGTTTTCAAATGATAAACACTCTTAAATAAGAACTGAGATTCCAGTTAATTAGGGGAATTTCAAGATTGAATGGAGAAATGATTTTCCTAAGTTATGAATGAATTCTTTTTGAAAGCTATGAATTAAATCTGTTTATTTTTAACAGATTTAAATTGATGATTTGTTTAAATCAAATTGAAATGAAATTGTTTTGAAGGCTATAAGTTAAATCTTTGATTTAAAGATTTAATGAGTTAATCAAATTGAAATGAAAATTGATTTGGAAAATCTGTGAATGAATCTTTTGTTTAAAAGATTAAAATGTGAAAATTGTTTAAACCATTAAAGGTTGTGAAAATGAATCTTTTTGTTTAAAAGATTTGAAATGGTAATTGGATTAAACCATTTGAAAGAAAGTTTTGAATTATTAAGTTGTGACTTAATAGAAATCCCATATCCATATGTTTTAAATATTGCGCTCACTATTCGGGTTAGCCGGGAAAGGACCTTTGGGTCGTATAACCCATTCCGAATATGTGATACGTCGTTACGGATAGCATTTGAAGACCGGTGTTGAAGACCGGGTATTTGCAAGAACGATAGTATGACCTATCGATTGTCTCTGCACTGAGTTGCAACGGCATAGAGACTCCCTAAGTGATGGGAAATCCGATCAGGATTGTGAATATCCGGATTGCAAGGACTTCTTTGTAAGTGCCTTCTGTTTTGTTCGATCCCGGAACAGACTTGTATGGATTGTATGCCTGACATTACAAATTGAGATATAAAGCCGATTTCTTTCAAATATATTTCTGTTGGTGGCGGAGAATTTATTCTCTTAGCTTAACACCCTTCTCTGAGACGTACGAGCTCAGAGGTTGTATAGTTGAAGTTATCAGCAATATATTCCCAATTTGGTAATGTGACATACTGAGTGTTGCTGTGAAATGATCATTGTGTTGATTATTTGTGATAGGATCATTTGTTTGATCGTCTATCCTGGTGATCATTTCTATGATCATTTGTTGACCCAAAGCATGGCTTTTGTATAAAGTATGTTTTTGTGGACGTGACTTCGTCGAGCCTCACACCCTGGAATGGTCAAAACAGGAAAGAAGCAGCAAGGTTATGAGGGGTAGCGCCCTTTAGGATATGTGCATTTCCTTCTGGAAAAGGGTGGTATCATGGTATGGAGCCCAAATACTTACTCATGTTGAAAACGCTTTATGATTGTGTGAATTGATTACGAGCGCTCGGTTGAAAAGGTCCCAAAGGACCGGGGGATGGCATATTCGGTCAGTTGTTACTCAGTTAGGGGTAACCCGGCCTTGTGTTGGTAGAGATCCGGTTTGGTTCTCGGGGATATCCATCCAGAGGCATTCTCATGTGGCAATGGGAAGTTCCTTGGCCTGATCATTCGTTGGAAATCCAAAGAAACAATACGATCTTGTACGGTTTTAGTTATAGAACCTGCTTCCTCAGGAGGTAGCTATAGCAGGCATAATATAATGGTACCTATGCTGGCTAAGATTTATATTCTACTTTCGAAATGATTTGTTCCACACTATGCACTAGTAATAATATCAAATGTTTCTTTTTAATGCGTATCAAGCATCTTTGACTAACATAAGAAGAAATCTCCTCCAAGTCTGCGTTTGCATTGTGTGTGTGGCGGGAGGTCTTATGGTAGTCTCATTTTTAAAAAGCATTGCGAATTGACTTTGAAAATCTTTTGTTGAATGTTTTAAAAGATAAACTGTTTTTGTTGCTCACACCAGTCCCACGACTGATCCAGAGTTTATTGTTTCTTTCCTAAACTCTGGGTGCTCATTATTTTCTACACGAGCAGTCTAGAGTTGGGTTTTTCAGATAGCTAGGTGTAGTAGATTATCTGGAGTTAGTTCAGTCTTTGGACCACACCAGTCTTGCTTATGCTTGGTGCATCGTTATTGGGAGTTCGAGCTATTGTTGGATTGATTCTTGGAAATGGAGTTGCAGTTCTCGGAGTTCTCTTTTGAAGACTATCTTAGAGTTATATTGTTCCGCTGCTAGATGCCATCTATTTTCTTTTCCGTTGCTATTTTATTGTATCATATCTCTGATGTATATTGATATCTATTAGATCATCTGTTGTATCAGATATTGTATCAAAGCTGTATATCAATGTATTATTCTTTTATTCCGCTGTGTTATTTACTTAATGTTGTTATAAGCTCCGGCGAATCGGATTTGAACGGTCGAATCTATGGCATTCGAATACGATTTGAAGTATGGATGTCGATTTTTGAGCGGGCAAAATTCGAGTCGTCACATATTCCCCTTCTTTTAGATATCTAAAGTGGTAGATGCTAGCATAATCCCCTAGTCTAAATTTCTTTCTACTTCTCTTGCTGCACGTGCTCTTCGTGCTTGCTTTGGAGTCATCCAATACTCATCCCTCGGAATAAAAAAATCCATCGTGCCTTTAAGCGATATACCAGAATATCATCAAAAGTTTTATACCATTTGTTTCTTGACTTACAATCTTTTTATCCAAATAAGTTGATTCAAACTTGTTCGAATTCGAACTTTCCATGATCCTCTAATGATAAGGAGAATAGTTTACCAAGTGTACAACACCATTCGCCCAAGCCAACATTGATCGATGCTTAGAAGATTATTCCAATCATCATAAACAAATTTAGACCTTATTCATTTATCTCTTCAAAGGGAATACACCTTATAATTTTCCTAAATCATCCAAATATCTATATTCATTTTGTATATAAGATATAATCCTTCGTAAACAGTGTGTCGATTTGCCATGTTTGAATATTTAGGAATCCTTGTCGATTACATGGAGCTCTTTATGCATCGACCAAAATTCATAAACCACTTAACAGATTAATCAACTCAAAACATTTTTATATTCAATAAAAAATATGTGCTCATATATGATACCTCAAACTCATTCTAGGGTGTTGCTAACCCTTTCTATATTGAGTTTTACCCTAGTAAAGCCTAGGTGTTTTCTCAACCTAAGCTCTGATACCAAATGTAATAAATGAGATTTTTGAATCTCGAAAATCGACAATAATACGTCCACTGTATTGCATGCCGAGCATTCAAGTGCCAGAAAAATTAATTGTTAGGGGAAAAAGAAAATAAAACAGAATATAATCTCACACGAATGTAATAATCATTATTGTTATCCGACATTCTAGCCCGACTATTTCAAACTAATTGCACGAGTTAGATTCGATTGCTACAACGACCTATATTTTTAACAGTTTATAATATTAAATTTAGTAAGATATTTGGAATATAAATGGTTAGAAATGAAATTTTTTGATTATTACTGCTAATTTTAATATAGGAAAATGATTAAAATTAGTAATTTTTTTATGATTTATTAATGGAATTATATCTGGATAACACATTATAGTCGAATAGGATTCCTAAAGGACAAATTTTAATAGGATTAATGATGCCAAACATAGTAGAATATAAATTAATAATAGGAATTGAACGAATAAGTATTCCTATTGAATTAATAATAAATTGAATGTTTATTTTTGACAAAACATTGGTGTATTTATTTAAATGGGTTTTTTAGGCATAGGGAAGAAGTTGTAAAAAAATTTAGTCTCAGGGACAACAAGTTTGTTTTTTAGTCTGAAGGACACTTTGTAGTGTAAATCACAGAATGATAGATGTAGCTATCATTTTCTGTTTACACTATAAAGTGTCCTTCAGACTAAAAACAAACCTACCATCCCTGAGACTAAATTTGTTTATAACTTTTTCCTTGTGCCTATTTTCCTGTATTTAAAATTGTATTTTAGATAAGTTTAATTTCTGGAATAAGAAATTTGGGTAAAACATTAATTTTATAAGTAGTAAATAACACTTGTTGTATGATAGGATTAATAAATAATGTTTAAACTATTTTAAATCAAAAGAGAATAAAGTTATTTTGCTTATTATTAGAAATTATTTTAAATCTAATATTTGTGCTTATTATTAGAAATTGTTTAAAATCTACTATTGCAATTTATTAAGATTAAATTTGTTATAATATTTTATTTTGAAAATAAGAGAATGTTTGATTTAAATTAAGATTAATGTTACATTTGAATTATAAGAATGTTTCATTAATAAATTGAAATTAATGAATGAATATTTGATAGAAATAAAAGAATATTTTGGGTTAAATAGAATGAACGCTTCGTTTGATTGCAAGTATAATTTTATAAATGTTGTATAAATGTTGTGGAATCAAATAAAAAATTACCTTATATTAACAAATTGTGTATTTAATTATACACGTTCATGTATATTTATATTTTCATGCAATATATTGTTAAAACTTGTAATCTGGAAAAAAAACTAATCAATAAGAATTTATTTTGGATTAGTCCTTAAACCCTTTCATGTGTATAGTATATGAATAAAAAACATTTATGTTCATTTTTCATATTTATGGCATGTAACTGTGAAACAATCTTTTTCTATCTTCTTCAAATTTATTTTCATTGAACAATTACTGTTGAGGCGATACTTTACACTTATGCATTATATATATATGGTAGATATAAATCCCAATATATACCCATATGTATATATCAACCCTAGCTTTATTTGTTGCGTTTATCGTGTTAATAGTTGTAAATTATATTACCCTGTTAATTTGGTGTAGAATCTAGTAAATGCATGTAGGATAGAAAAGATGACATTTTTTTAATCATAATCAATACCATTAATCGGAAAGTTATGAATATTGCCTTCTTTATAGGAAAATAAAGGGAAATGGATTCCACATATGTGTAAGCATAAATAAGAGTTATGAAAATATAAACATTCAAAATAAATCAGTAGACTAATTAACGAAAGATATTAAAATAATTGTAATGGAAGAAGAAAAGAACAAAATTGTATGTAAAGGCGGTTCCGTTACGTTAGTTGGAGTATTTAATTTTATTTCATTGTGTGTTAATATTTTTTTTAAATGGGTGTAAACTAGAGTTATTTAGGGTTAACGAAATTTATTGAGTGGACGTACCTTTTGATATCATCGAATTCTAAAGTTTTATTTCAAACAGCCAGTCCCTCGCTTTCCTTGTCTAATTATATACCAGCTATACTTCGTTCCATGTTTCCAATCACTAATTCTCTTGCCACCTTATTTTCTTTTCATTTCCCATTCCCCTTTCCTATAGCCTTTATTTCAATATTTATTACCTATTCTCTCTCCATATTGAAATCAAATGCTTTTGATACAATTCATATTCTCAATTTTATATAATTCCTCCACATTGTACGCATTTTAAACAAGAACCTTTTATTTCTCCACCTGTTCATTTCTTTCTTTTATTACTCCATTCATTCACCTTTGCATTTCATCTCCCTGCTACTCATGCTTACATTTTTCTTTAACCTCATGTTCTATTTTTGCATTCCCTACAGCTAACATCGTGGCTCCATTTTATTTTTTTCCATTTTGTTTGTTCACTCCTGAAGCTTGCAGATCCATTTCTTTCTTTTTCCAGATCCCTACATGCTTTTGTTTGGATGTGCTAAATCTAAGGTGAGTTTTTATAATTCATGACTTATATATTTTCTTATGCAATTAAATTTAAATTATATTTTAATTGACTTGAATGTTAATTGAATGATTGCTATCATATTTCGGTAATTAAATCAAAATTGAATTGAATTGAATTGGGTTGAAATGAATTTAGTTGAACTGCATATTGAGTCGAATAACTTATGTTAATTAAATTAATTTTCATATTAATTGTATAACTTTTGTTAATTTAACTGATTATCATATTAATTGAAATGGATTTAGTTGAATTTTATAGCCATAATTGATAATTAAATTGACACTGAAATATTAAATAGAATTGTACAATTAGAGATTATTGATTGGAATCTGCAATAAAATAAATTGACTGATAATTGAAAATTTAATTTAATATTGAAATTAAATATTGTCACATTTCGAACGCCCAAAAATGTTATAACTAATGTCTGTTGTGATATACATAAATTTGAATCTTGATGTTATATGTGACCCTATTTATGGTTATAATGGATGATGCTGTGTCAATATTGTGAATTTTTGATTTTGATTTATTATAACATGTAATTGTTACATAACTAGAATTGGATAACTGAACTAAGAAATAGATTGAAGTGATATATACCTATGACATCAAATATGGGTTGAAATGATATATACCTGGTAATTGAAATTATAAAATGTTTGTTTGGCCTAGGATAGGAAATTTACTAACGAGCACTGAACTTGTTTTAAATAACATTGTTTAATGGTTTAATTAGGAGTTTTAAATTTTAAATTACAAGTTGGAAATTAAAGTTTAGGAAAATTTGTTTAAATTGAATTTTTTCAAGTTTTAAAATTTGAAATTGAGTTTGAAGATTTGATATTGGGTCAAAGTAAGATTTGAAATTAGATTTGCTTTGTTAAATTGTAATTTAAAATTGTACATTTAGTGGAGTTAATATACATTTATGACTTGATTTGGATTTACTTAAATATAATATATAGTCTTGACTCGAGAGTATTGTTTCCCTTTACGCTCGGGTCAGCTCTGAGTTATTTCAATGTTTCAAAGATGTTGATCTTAAAGATAAAGACGGAGATTTAAGGACCCTATTATTTATTATTTTTCGCTGTATGGTTATATGATTTATATATGCTGACTCTGATAATTTGTAAATCAGAAGTAAAGAATTTAATTAGGAGCTTCATGAACTGCTTATTTATTATTATACTTTAATCCTTCCGTTGTGTGAGATTCTGTGTTCTTCTCAATTTTCTTTTATTGTTTATTTCTCATTTAAACCCTATTGACAATTCGTCAATTTTGAATGGTTTGAGTTAGACATGTGTGGTTTATTGTCAACTTGAACCATCCAAAATGGTGGGTCATCACAATAGCCATCAAGGCCGACGATTCAAGAGTGATGATTGTGGGACCTAGAAGTCAAGTACAAATGGTCATATAAAATCAGGATTGAATGGATCTGATGGAGATACAATGTACGATGTATGGAATATGGCTTAATGGATTGAAGGAATTGTCATAGATTGGCTTACTGAGAGGGATCGACATACTTCATAAAGGAGAGATTAGCATACGTCGAAATATAAGAGCATTCTTGCATAAAACAATCCATATCTCAAGATCTACAAATCCAATCCTTATGAAATTGGAGGAGCAAGATATATGGACCCTAGGGATCGCACATCAAAAGGACAATGTTGGAGGGGTTGACAAATAATAGTGCACGAGTAATGTTGAATTAAAGATCAAGTAATAATTCGAGTTTCAGTGATCTAAATGACGTGAAAATTGGAGGTTAAACATATTTTTATGATGAAGCCAATGCAGGGATCGCTCCCCAAAATTCAACCAAAGAAGGGATCGGTGTCGACCCCTTTATATTGGGAATTGGGCCTATCGATCCCTCTTGTGGGCTTATGTGGATTAGAAGGACCTTCAGCTAAAATTTCAGAGAGACACATGGTCATCTTCACCTATAAATAGTGGCCTGATGAGGCATTCTAAGAATCTTTACGCTGCTTGTTACTCTAGACTCTATTGTAATCAAGTATTTCTTTTTCTACTGCTGTAATCAGATTTATAAGTGATTAGTAAAGGATAATCTTTGAAGTGGACATAGGCATACAACGTCGAACCGCTGTAAATTTCCGCGTCTCTGTTATAGTCAATTCTTTGTTACTTATTAATCCATCTACTCAATTTAATTTTGTTTTTCTTCACTTACTTCTTTACAAAAAACAATTCTTGGGTATTTGTGACTAATTTAGTTGCAAACAATTATTAACCACAAAATCTTTTGCAGCGGAGACATTTGACTATAATATCAGAGTCGAACTTTAACGACTCAGAATTTGACCATTTTAAAATATACAATTTAAAGTGATTTTAAATATAAAATAAGTAAGGTTATATGATTCAAATAATATTAAATAGGATTTGGAAAGAGAAGTATACACAAAAATAGCAACATTTTCCTATAACGACAAAAGTGACAAAATGCTGATTTTAGAAAAAAAACAAGTTTCAATGGTTAAATAAATAAATTTAATTTATTTATGCATGTTTATATTTTTAAATAGAATTATAATTTTTTTAAATTTGATTTACATAAATAAATAGTTTAACTAAAACGTCAAAATGTGACCGTAAAACATTTTGTCGAAAGTCAACGTTTTGTCGATTAAAAGTAGTCGCAACGTCGTCGCATCTTTATTTTCTTATATATATGAAAATATATTCAAAAAACATAAGTATTAATCAATTCACTAATCAAGTTTACTTTTATTAAACATACGTAGAAAATTCTAGAATATAATTAACAAAATGTAAGCACAAAAAGACAAACATGTCATTTCGAAGCAAAAAGTAAACATCAAATGAAAAAAACATAATTATTATATTCTTTACTTAATACTTAAGTGAAAATGACATAAAATAATGATTTGAAATGTAATGTTAAGTGTTGAAAAAATAAGGTTACTTAAAAAGTAAGTAAAGGGTATTTTGGTCATTTTACATAATAATATTATATTTCAAACATTTTTCTATAAATACCTTCCACTTCTTTCACAAATTCCACACACTTTTCATTCTTCTTCTTCTTCCTTTTCTAAGCTCTCTTCTTCTCTTCCTTAGAGCTTTAATGGCTTTTCTTTTTCCATCTCCTTACTTACCTTTTCAAAACCATATCAAACAAAATCCAAACACCGCCAAACTTTGTCAAAGATCTTAAAATATTACCAGAACATGGTTTAGCATCTAAGAGTGAAGAAATGATGGATGAAGAGAAAGATCAAGGTGTGGCCGAGCCTTATGGATGTTTGGAGGTGGTGGTCGAGTAATTTGAAGCATGGTGCTAGAGTTTATGTGATGTTTGGTGTAGTTAAGAGGATTTAATAAAACGTTATTGCATATGAATGTTGGTAGGAAGAATTAAGTTAAAGGTGAGTACTCATATTTACTAATTAATCCATAACTCATTTCACGTATAATGATTGAAAAGTTTAAATATGTTGAATAATTAAATGTTTGATAACTTGGTTGCAAATTGGTTGATTATGTGATTGTTTATGTGGTTGATAACTTATTTGATAAATGATAAGAGAAATGATTAGAAATTAACCATAGTTAATTTAATGGAAATTAAATCCATATAAATGTGTATAGGAAATTATGTAGCCTCTTAATGATTTCAAAATATCTAAAAAGATTGAAAATGATATTATAGTAATATAATATTATAATATGAAATGAAAAGAAAAATGAGTTTGAAATGCTGAAAATATTGTTTTAAATAAGTGGAAATAGTTTAAATATGGATTAAACAAATTTGAAGTGTTTCTGACAAGTTCTGAAGCAATTCACAAAATTGACCAAAATCGAGCTCGTCGCGTAGCGGCAGTTAAACAATTTCGACCCGTAACTTCAAATTAACGTAGAGAATGCTTTATAAGTCGGATTTCTTCGAAATAATTTTTTTGGGTCCAAAATGATAAAAGTTTTCAAAGGAAGAAAGAAAATCAAGATTTCATTAAGTAGATTTTGAAATATCCCCAAAACAATTTTTTAAAAACATCGTGGTTTTACAGTTCGAAATTAAAAAAGAGATTTATTTATAATTGATAATTTCAAATGATTAAAAATATGAAATAAATTTGATAAATATATTAAAATGGTTTAAAAGAGATTTGGAATGGAAAATATGAATTTTCAAATATTAAAAAGTTGTTTAAATCAAATAAGTTTATAAAGCACTTTTCGTAGCTCTTTTTTGCTGTCGTTGCTACGACTTTTAAAAGAAGATTTAAACTTAACGGTTTTTCCTAGAATCAAGTATGAATGTTTTTAAAAGAATAATTAAGTGTTTTAAATGAAGATTTAGAAGTTTAATAAATCATTTCTAAAATGAAGATTAACGACTGGGTATGGGGAAACGACTAGTACATTTGTCCCACCTGTGAGATCTGGGAAGGTAAAATAAGGTGTTATCTAAGGTTAGGGATGGAGCAACCAGTGCCCTAAATTTACCCGGCCTGCGTTTTCTCTTTTTAGATGAGGGGTGGAATATATCGAAGGGAAAGCCTGGATGCTCTAAAAGATCATATTTAAGTTTTTCCAAGATAGAAGAAAATAAACAAATTATTTGAATGTTATTTAACCACTTAACATCTTTTGTTCGATAATTGGTACAAGGGAACCGGGATTGGATTTGGATGATTCCTATCCGAAGAACCAGGATCAGATTTGGGTGATTCCTATCCAAAAATCACTTCGGACTAATTTTCAAAACCCCATATAAAATTAACATCTTTTATCAAACGATTAGCAAGAAGGAACCGAGATCGGATTTGGACGATTCCTATCTGAAAAACCAAGATCGGATCTGGGTGATTTCTATCCGAAAACCCCTTCAAACTAATTTTCGAAATAAAACATATTGAAGACAAAGATCTTTATGATATAGATTACTTTCCATTAGTCCCTGGAGGTGAAATTTACCATATCTAAAGTGATAATAGTGCTTTGTTATGAAAATATTCAATTTGAAAGAATATGATTTGAAGTTAAGAAAGAAATCTTTGATTAAGATTTAATGAATAATTTGGAAAGATTTTTCTAAGTAAAAGAGAAAACGATTTGGAATTATTCCAGTATTTAAGAAATATTTAAATAAATCAAATTATTTGATAAACGAGGCTTAATAATTTCATATACTCTTGAAAGAAAATGGAATAAATTGAAAAGAATATATCTAAGAAAGATATTTGATTAGATAAAAGATGAAGTAACTGATTGATGATAGATATCCACATATGAACTAAACATCTTTTTAAGCGATGATTGGCTTCGAAGGAACCAGAGTTGGATTTGGGTGATTCCCATCCAAAAACCACTTCAAACTAATGAATACGTTCGAAAGTGAAGACATGTTGAAGATGATGATTATTGAAAATCATGGATCTTTATAGCTTGAGGACTGCTTGTTGAACAACTCTGGGTCACTCCCATTATAGAGTTATTTATAGCAGTGGTCTCCCCGTTGTGGAGATTTTTCGGATTGCAAGGACTACTCGCTACTAGTGGCAGTAGGAGGGTGCCTTCGATTTTGTTCATTACCAGAATGAACTTGTATGGACGAATGTCTGACATTGCATTTCTGAGACACAACGTTTGACTTTACAAATGTACATCTGTTAGGTGGCGAAGAAGGCAACTTCTCTTAGCTTAACACCATTCTCTAAGACATACGAGCTCAGAGGTTGTATGCTTGTTAGGAGTCAAATAGTGATCAAAGGAATGGTAATGTGGCATTCAAAGTGGAATCTGCTATGATCAAAGCGTGGTTTTGTATGAAAAACATGGCTTTGAAGAAATTGATCGTAGCTTCACGAGCCTCACACCCCGGTTATGATGGGATATTATATGGTCTAATAGATGCAAATTAGAATAAGCGAATATGTATGGTGGTGTCAAATATGTTCAGTCCTTTAGGGAATACGTCCCTCAAGGCATTTATTGCCTAATGTGGATAAAGTGTTTAGCTTAAGTAAAGCAGGAAACTGCCGGTTATCAGTTGTAGTGTAGGAAGTATAGTTCCAAGTGGATAGTTTGAGAAAAGTGATTAAGGCACCGTGGGAATTATGTTTGTTATGCATGGATCGAAGAAAAGGCCACTAGTTCCCTATCATGTTGGAAATCCAACCCCAATACGAGATTTACGGTTTTAATTCCCAAAATAGCTATAGTGACTTGCAAACATTTCAGCTACCCATTTTGGTATCATATATTCCGATCGGTATATTCCGTTGACCTAGTCCGGATATATTACCTTAGACTTAGTCCAAATATTGATACCTTATTTGAATAAGTTTATTTGAAAAGTGTTTTCAAAAGAATGTCATTACAAATAATATCAAGTGTATTTTGGTATAAAAGTGTTTTGGTTATCATAAGGTAAAAACCCATTCGTGTTTATGTGCGGATGTGGTCTTCTGAGGTACCTTTCTTTTCAAAGTTTTTGATAATATCGTCATGATCTATACATTTTAAATTTTGAGTATCTCACGCTGGTTTATCAAGCCTTATCAGGGTGTTTTTAATACTCGGGTCAGATCCGAGTAGTTTCGGGTTTAGTTGAAGACGGTTGGAGTTTCCAAAGGAGAGCTGGATATCTTCATGATCGTATGGACGTATTATATTATCCACTAAGGTTTGTTAGTTTTAGTTTGATGTTTGTCACCAATTGTAAGGACATGTGTTTATAACTGTCCAGGCTGAATCTAGGTTAGACTCTGATATTGTATTTTAAAATTATCAGCTGTAAAGATTATTATTGAAATAATTTATGTTATTCCATTCGTATGAGATTCCGTTCTGTCTTTATTTTCTTTCTACCCTTAATGATCTGCTTATTCGTGCAATTTGAGTTAGACATATGTGGTATATTGTCGATTCAAAGGGTACGCAAAAACGGGCCATTACACTAACCTAGATTCATTCTGAACAGTTATATATTCTGTGACGACCCAGAATTTTTAACAATTTAAATTGGAATATTTAATCGATTGTAAATATTTAAAAAGTTAATTTTAACTTGAATTCAAATATTATTATTAATAGCAATTAAGTTATTGGATTTAATAAAATGAAATTGGGTGAATGATTGAATCTTCAGTTTTAAGCCTGTCAAAAATAATTGAAGGGTTTGTAAAATTTATATCGATAATACCGAAGATAGTAAAAGTGTTAAAATTGAATTTAAAGGTGATTTGTTCAGTTTTAAAAATATATCGTTTAAATCGATATTTAAAAATAGCCTTCAGAGGCACAGTCTCGGATTACGGCGAAACCAGTTTCGTTGGATCCATAATATTGTATTATTATCGGATTTCAATTTTCGTAATGTTTGGAGTTGTGGTGTGATCATACGAGAGGTAAACATGCTGAAAATTAAATTAAAATTCAAATATAAATAATAAGTTATATTGACCAGTCAAAAAAAATTTCACATCAGATCTTTTCCCTTCATTTCGAATGTCACCGTAGATGGCCTAATTGAACACGTTACCCTCCTTTCAAAGACATCACGTACTTTTTGCCTTCCCTCATAAGCTAAAATAATAATGGATGCTTTCAGTATAAACCCCGAGCTACTCCATCCTTTTTCGTTTGAAATCAAATCCTAGCTCCTTCTCCCCTTCATTTTTAAATTGTAATTGAACGGAGAAAAAAGAAAGAAAAAAATGGCCGCCTCATCCTCTTAATTTCATCGCTGATCTTCACCACATCGACCGCGCTCGTTTTTCCATTCGCGAGTCAAGCTGTGGGATTCGATTTGTTCTGCGTGGAGTGCTATCGGATGTCGCAGCTATCGGCAACGACTTCGTGGAGTGCTGAGCTCGAGTTTAGATCGAGCTTTGGATTCACGAGTCAGTGGGCTTCGGTGATTAGGGTTTGGCATTGCGTACCTACGTGATGGCTGCGGCATCGATGGCAGTGGAGATGAGGGTCGAGTTCGATCTCGTACAGAGCTTGGAGCAGGAGCTCGATGTTTGGGTTTTGTTGTCGAGCAGGTAACGTGATTTTTAACATTTTGATATAAAATCTACTTAAGTTAAAAAAAGGGTAAATGAAATCTGTCGATTTATTTGTAAATTTGAAAATTTATTAAATCTATTTAGTTTAAAATCACTAACAGAAAAGAAAAAGAATTAACAGTAAAGAAAAGTATGATATAAACAGAAATATATATATTTATAGATAAGGTTTTGGAAAAGGCATGAATTTTAAATGTGCGGGGTTTGTATAAAAATAGATTTAAAATATATATGGACTATTTTATTAGTATATATGTAGTTTCAAAAAGAATTAAAGAAATTGGTAAAATTAAATTATTAGTTTAAATGAAATTAATAAATGGTAATTATTTTTCGTTTAGTTCAAATATTAGTAAACCGTACGAATGTTTGTACAAGGTCTAAAATTATGAAGGGATGGTCGAGATGGAAATGGATTGCTAAACAAAAATCAAAGGTGAGTTAATTTCACTCTTTTGGATTTTTATTTAAATTTAAATGGTTAAATTTAAATAATCGGTTGATTGATTGATTTGATTGGATGTGCTATATTATGTATAGTAGTATACAGTATATATTGGAGTGATTGATTTCCCGCATTATATAGCGGATGAGACCCTATGCGCCACATAATAGCGGATGATATTATATAGATCTCATATACCGCGATATTCCACCTCGAAGTGGAATTGGTATTGTGCTAACATCTGTGGATGCAGGGAAACAGGTTGAAGGGATCCAACTGGATTCTTCAAAATTATTTAGATTGTTTAATATTCTGTGTTATGAATATTTGATATGCTGCGATGAATTATATTGATAATTGGAATATTGGTTACCATTGTTTAATTGGATATTCCGGTAAATTGGGTTATCAAAATATATAGAATTGGATTTTTGAAAAGAAATATTAGAGTAAAATTTGGAAGTGAAATAATTATAGAATAAACATAAGAATGAATCAGAAAGAAATAAAAGTGATTTTAAAAACTGAAGTTAAATGGTAAAGTAGAGATTTGGAACAAGTTTTAAATCAAAGTTAAATCTGGAATTCTAGTTTAGTGAATTTTAGTTTTTTTTTTAAAACAAATAAAGTTTTTAAATTTGAATTGTTTTAACAACTTGAATGTTAAAATTCATTTTTAAATTGATTTAATTTTAAAAATGAATTTGGTTTTAATTTCCTTTAAACTTCTTTTATAAAATGATTAATTAATTTATTTAATGAAGAAAATTAAAAGGTAGTTAATTACTGGTTGAGATTAATCAGGAGTGATTAATATTTGTGGTTTAATTAATGATTAATTACTTAACGTAGTTAAATTAGACTAGGATAAATTAAAATGCAATTAGAAATCATTAATTTATATAATTAATGATGCAATTAAAGGTTGATTAATTAAGATAAATTAATCAATAATAAGTGATTTATGAGAAATTAATTAATAAGTAATTAAGGATTAATGTAGTTAATTATAGTTAATTAATTTGTGAAGCAATTAAAGATTAATTACTGATTTTGGTTAAGAATAATTAATTTGTGTAATTAATTAAAGATAATTACTTGGATGTAATTGAAGGATAATTAATCCAGGGTGATTAATTAAGATAGATAATTAAGGGATGATTAATTAGTTGATTTGAAATTAATTAATGACAAGTGAAAGAATCTAAGTGATTGAGGTTAGAAATTCAATTAGAATTAATTAAATTAATTTTGGAAGTGATCAAGCTTTGCTTATGGATGATTGAATGGTATTAGATGCTTTGAATGAGTTGATATCTCTGATATGAAATGTTGTGTATTTCATTTGGATAACTTGGGTTAGGATAACATGAGACTCGAAGAGACCGGGGTCGGGTATTAGGAAATACCCGAAACCACTTTGAATTTTTATAGATTGATATGTGAAATCAATAGGCTGAAATGAAATAATTTAAGTGAATTGGACTATTTAATCTAAATTTTGATACTTAGAAAATTGATGTGTGAAATAAGTGATGTCTATAACAAATTGTAAATTTGTAAATTGATACGAGCTACTCTGGGTTTTATATAAGTTGTATGCTTTGTATTCCATGTTAGATGAGTTTACTCACGTTGGTTTCTAGCCTGACCTGGGTGTTACTTTGATGTAATGCTCGGGTCAGATCGAGTATTACAGATTTTTAGGTAAGGATGTCCTAGGCTCAGGAGGCGAATTGAATGGCAAGAACGTATGGTGTGTTTCCGCTGTATTATATTGTTGTATATCCGAGGCATGATGATTGTGTATATCAGTGTCTGTATATATCTATAACTCTGATGTATTATAAATGTATTTGACAGATGCATAATTTTTTTGTAAACTGTTATTATTTGTTATTATATTTTATCCACTGCGAATATGAGATGTTACTGATTCTGTTCTTCTTATTCTTCTATCTCTTTCTTCTTTATCCTAACTATCTGGAATTTTCGGGATCGAAATTTCCGGGTCGTTACAGTTGGTATCAGAGTTGAAAGGTTAAGCGAGAACCTTGGCTCTATTGGGATTACACATTAAGGATATGGTCAATGGTACCCTAGAATGGGTTGAGTGTGTATATATATATGAGCGCGTACTTTTTATTTTCTTATGTAAAGGTTTTAAATGATTTTATATAAGCTTATATTTTAATATAAAGCAATAATTTTCCTAATATTAAATTAATTGGTTGTTAAATCATTGGAATTAAATAGAAACAATGAGAACTAAGTGGTAATAGAAATATAACTAAACTGAAAATTTAATCTTCAATTTGGGGAAAGTTTCAGAATAAGATAATAATAAATTGGTTTCCAGATATGATATCTTGGTTATTATCATAAATAATTATTGTGTTTAATAATGATAGATATGTTAATGAGTAAGCAAAATGAAGTAACTTTTAAGATGAGTATAACTTCTAAATAGAAGTGGGTTTTAAATTGTGGAATTTTAAAACCTAAATCTAGAAACATTCGAATTGTTTCAAAATGTTAAGAGAAATTTTTTTTGGATTAAAAAAAGAGAGGAAAAAAACAAAAGTGGTTTAAAATTTTAAGGTGTAACTTGGTGTGCAAGGGAAATAACCTTGTATATATAAGGGATATACATAATATCAAAGATAACTTGAAATAAACTCTAAATGTTGAGTTCACAATTTGAAATGAGATGTGATACCCAAGGTGATAAGTTTTGAAACTTATAAAAATTATTAATGTGAAGTTTAAAAATTCAAATGAAAATTTTGAGTTGGATTGATTTGAAATGAAGTTGAAATTGAAGTGGGTTCAATTGATATTGGTCCAAATTGATTGGAATAATTTGGAATTATAATTAAAGTTGAATAGGTTTAAAATCAAATTGAATTTGATTTGAATTTGGGAAGAAATAAAGATTAATTCAACTTGAATTGGGATTAAATCAATTTCAATGGAAATTGAAGTTATTCAAATTAGAATTGAGTCAATTTAAATGGAAGTGGAAATTTAAATTGAACTGATGGGGAATTGAACAGTTTGGCTCTGGACTATTTTCAAAATAAATTATTTTAGTATAAATCTATTTTCCTAATTATTTACTATACAACTTTTCTTTTTAAATTCCAAAACTGTCTTATATTTACTTAACAACTGCTTTCGAAACTATTTAACTATTTTACAACTATTTTATAAACTAATTACTATTTTTCCAACTACTTCATAACTAGTTACTACTTTACCATTATTTTGCAATTATTTTACTATTTTTCAACTATTTTACAATTACTTAACTATTTTACAGCTATTTTACACACTAATAATTATTTTTAAACTACTTATCTATTTTTAAAATTTTCAAGCTATTTTCTAAATATAATCTGGTCGGAGTTCAAACTGTTATTGACTAAATACCCAACTGAGATAAGAATTGAAGTGAATAAAATCAAAGTGAGGATGAATTGAAAGGAAATTGATTTGGCCAATAATCAATGAAGTTAAATACGTAGGATGTACGTATATTATTCCCTTCGCGTAGTGATTTGATTCAGATTCGAGGACAGAATTTCGAGATAGTTATATCAATTCCGAGTTGGGATTTTTGACTCGATTTTCGACGGCGAACCTGGGTATGGATTGTTGATTGGTTCTGGATATTCTCTATCGTAGTTATGACTATGCAAGGAGAATGACGGTTTCTGATCAAGAAACCAGATCTGTGTCCGCACTAGGAAGTCGGGTGAACGATACTAGTTCGGAAGTGAAATTGTGTGATCTAGTGAGCGATCAAATTGGTATAGCGTATGGATGATATGTGTAAATCATACGGGTTAAAATGAAATTGATATTGAAAATTTGTGAATAAGAAATGTGAAATGATTTCTTTTGAAATGAAAGTATATTTTGTGAAATATACAATGGATAAAAGTGAAAGTTGGATATTTTTATGATGATAAGTAAGATGGGAACAACTTTATAAAAGGGTAATCAAATTTGAATATTTGATTTTGAATAAACAAAGTTATATATCTTTGTTATATAAGATAAATCTCGCCTTGTTGAATCTATTGCCCGAAGAAAAGGATTCTGAAGGTGTTTGAAATATAAAAGGAGTTTTATACAAGTTTGAAATGATCCAAAGTTTTTAATTCTTTATATATATATATATATATATATATATCTATGTATATATAAAGGATCTTATGAGGATTTTGTAAAAAGGTTTTGTGAACCTTTGGTTTTGGAAAGGCTTTTGATTTTTGGGTAAAATCAATATTGGAATTTGGAAAGCCTAATTTGAGAATTATCGATTTTGAGATAATCGATTTTGAGAAAATGAGATTTATATGAGATTCATACTAGGTGTATGATTCGGAAGATACTATATGTGTATAGTATAAAGTTGATAATGGCTCTGGGGAAAAAGACACTCCCTTGAAATGAACTTCTCAGAAGTGCCACAGGGTGGTACTGCCTTGAACCCTAAGAGGGGGTTCTAAAGTTGATCTTGTGAGGAGTCCGGACAAAACTAGTTCCTGAGGATTATGAGTAGTGTGTAGCGAAAGTCGAGGGCACCGATGCCTACAGAGGCATTTGGGTTATGTTGTGATGACAGCGTAACTCAATGTCACTGCGATCTACTGCAGACCACAGCGAAAGTCGTGTGTGCCGCTGAGAGCCAACAGTTTGCTTTTGATTTTATATCGGTAGACTGCAACCTGTGGTAACATAGCGAAAGTCGTGTGTGCTGTTGAGAGCCAACAGTCTGCGTTTGATTTTACATCGGTAGACTGCGACCTATGTGGGAGTGGAGGAGTTTCATTTTTGACAGCGAAAATCGAGGGCGCTGATGCTTACAGGTACATGGACTTTTGCTGCGATGGCAACGTAACCCTGGAATGTAAATGCGATTTGTTGTGGGTTCCATGGCGTAATCGAGGGGCGCGGAGTGCCTACAGTTACATGGACTTTTGCTGCGATGGCAACGTAACCTAGGATGTAACTGCGACCATGGATGAGGGTGATGATTTCCAGAGCATTCTCACCAAAGATATTTCCTCTATTTTGAAAAAAAACAGTTTTCTATATTTTCAATAAAATTATTTTTCCACTGGGTGTTGAAAACAGGTTTACCAAGTACTTATAGATTTTTAGTCCTACGCCTGATCAACGTATGACTGAATTTCTATGAGAACAAGGATGGACTGGTTGAGACATCTAGTTATAAGAAGTATTTTTATTATTATGTGAATTTAAAAGTATTTCTAAATTTTTACAATAAAAGTGTTGGAATTTTGGAAATTGAAAGAAAATCCAAACTAGAATTATGTAAAACAAAATTTGAACTCAGGAAAATTTAATGAAGTGATTTTTGGAATAAAATCGAATATGGATTTAAAAGTTGGAAGTAAGCTAATTAGCTAAACAAATTATTTGATAGAGTATATTAATAAAATTTAACTCGGTTAAATAAAATGGATTGTAAGTTAATAATGAAGTTTGGAAATGAACTCGAATTATAAATAGAATTCGACTTGGATTTGATAATGTATTTAAATAAGTGGAGATGTTGTAAAAATAAAAGTGAAATTGGATTATAATAGAAATGATTTGAGTTAGAAATAAATCGAATTCAAGTCTAAAAGAATTAAATATAAACTTGGATATTGTTTTGACAAACTAAGAATGGGATTAAAATTAAAATAGATAAAGAATAGGGTAATTGAATTTGATGAGAATCAAATTAAATAAAAGTGACCTTAAGTTATGAAGTTGAAATAACCTGAAGAAAGTAATTAACTTAAGTTAAAATTTATAGAAGCTCTACTTCAAGTAGGACGAGTAGACCATTAAATAAAAGCTTGGGTTGAATTAATTTGGGAATGGTTAGTAGTACACAAGCATGGAAATATGTCGAGCTAAATAAAATGGTTGTGAATAAAATAAAATGGAATTGAATTAAATCGAAATCAATTTAAATTGGTTATAAAACTTAAGTAATTATATATTCACATGGATATCATCAAATTGCATAGAACGAATTGTTGTTTGACGTAAACGAAGGTAACTAAATTTCTATGAGTTGATAGAGATTAAATAAATTGATTTTAAGATCAATTAAATTGAATATGAGCTTGTTTGGATTAAAAATAAATTGTATGTAAGGAATTGAGTTGTAAACTATTAAAATTGAATGAAATGGCATATGAATTGGTTGAAAACAACTGAATTAGCTTTAAAATCTTATAAATCGCTTATGGGAGGTGTTTGGTGCGTGTTGCTTATGAAATGCATGTGTTTAGCTATTGAAAGTAAGTGAATGTTAATAAATCTCATATATTTAGTACTTACATGTTTGAATTGAGTAAGTACAGGTACCTGAAGGCCTTTTGGCTGGATTTGGACGCGCTAATTGCTAAACTAATAAGCCACTTGCTTAAAAATGCTAAATAAAGGTACGCCTACGCAATAAAAATAGGAAATATGAACTGTTTTTGTTTCTCCGACCGTGTGGGTCGATGTATATATATTTTTATCTCTTGTCAAATTGCAAAAGCTCCTTCTTACAAAGTAGACTCTGTCAAAATTTTGGGAGTTAGAAAATTTTTGGAAATTTTTAGGAAATTTTTTGTTAGCGACAAAACGATTTCAAATTGGGAATTGAAATAAATTAGTGGATGAAACTAATTTAAAATAATGATACGAATAAGTAATAAATGGAAGATAAAATTCAATATTCAGAGTTGAAGATAAATTGAATTCATATGGAAATAGGAAAACTAATTTGAATAGAAGTAGATATGAAACTTATGCAAGGAAATGTATAAAATGATTTTAAAAGCTACGATTGGATATTATTGCTAAGTAGGATATGCAGGTACTATAAAGGGAAAGGAAACTTGGTTTTGATTCTAGAAGATAAATTTGAATTGCCCGACCAAAAAGGTATGAGTTTAAATTTCTGAATGAAATTTGATTGGGATCTTTTATCTAGCCACTTGGATTTTTGTTTTCTTTTGAAATTTGGGGGATCGTAGAGGCATTTTGTAGTTGTACCGAGCTAGCCGTGCAAAGGAGACGCTGGAAATTTTTTTCAAAAATTTAGAGAGTTAGAAATTTTTGAGAAAGTTGTGATAATTTAAATTTAAATTTAAATTTGAATAAGTGGAGTAAATAATATTGTTGAAAACTATGGTAGGTTTTGGGAAGTTGGTTGAAGTAATAGTGGGTCTTTAATAAAAGATATGTTATGGTAAGTTGATAAAACTGTTTGGTTTTGGAAAAAAAATAAATGGGTATTGGATCATTCTTCTTAACTAGCAATTTCGGGGACGAAATTCTTTTAAGCGGGAGGATTGTGACGACCCGGAATTTTTAACAATTTAAATTGGAATATTTAGTTGATTGTAAATATCTAAAAAGTTAAATTTTAACTTGAATTCAAATATTATTTTTAATAGCAATTAAGTTATTGGATTTAATATACTAAAATTGGGTGAATTATTGAATCTTCAATTTTAAGCCTGTTAAAAATAATTTAAGGGTTTATAAAATTTATATCGATAATACTGAAGATAGTAAAAGTGTTAAAATTGGATTTAAAGGTGATTTGTTCAGTTTTAGAAATATATCGTTTAAATCGATATTTAAAAATAGCCTTCCAAGGCACAGTCTCAGATTACGATGAAACCAGTTTCGTTGGATCCGTAATATTGTATTATTATCGGATTCAATTTATGTAATATTTAGAGTTGTGGTGTGATCATACGAGACGGTTTTATTCCCACTAAAAACCACCAACTCTTAATACTTTAGATTTTTAAATCATTTAAATCACTTTATCCAAAAGTATATACTTTGAAACACTTAAAATAAAAACTACTTAAAACACTTTATATAAAATACTAGTTACGAAATTTTATAATAATTTTTCATGTAAAACTTAAGCCAAACCTAATTTAGAATAAAAGTTATTTTATAAGGTACAAATATTAAATAATTATCTTTCAAATCATAATACTAATTAAACCTTTAAAATAATTTACTTAAATAATTAAATTTAACGAATATTTTTTTTTTAAATTTTAAAACCACTAAGTAATAATTTCTTTCAAAAACATTTTTTAAAACCATTTTAAACCTCTAACCTATACTTGGAAATCTTTCTTTGAAGATATACTTGGCTTTTTAGGAAAATACACTTTCCATTTCAATACAACCGTCTAGTCATTTATAAATCCTTCTCAATTTATTTCCAGTTTAATTTACATCCAAAACCCGTAAATTTTCCTTTCCACGCTTTTAAAAAAATAAACCACTATTTATTTTTAAACAAATCACCCTTTCCTTATAAATTCCCATCCTGAATTTGTACTTCCATGTAACAACCCGCATATTTATCGAGTTTGTATTTAAATATTTTATTTAAATATTAACTCGTTAATCGGATTTTGGTCCAAAAAGCTACATTTTGCAAACGGTCAAATTAGGACTCGAGACCACTTCCATTGAGTTCGAAATGTCGTTTACAACCTTTTTAAGTATAAACATCGATAGGTTTGGAGTTAGTGAAATTTCACTAACTTTTCCCACTTTGGACTTTGGGTTAGTTTAGCCTATTAAGCCCAAGTTCCAACCCTCTCCTCCTCACTCTTCATAAATTTCCTAACTAATCAAGCTTTGGCATTAATGGTGGAGGGAATGGGAAATTAAAATTTCAAAACTCAAATTAAATTGCAATCCATCTTTCTACTCCAAATTCAAGAAGAAGACATTGGATTCAAGCTTCTTGTGCTTAGATAGAAGAAGGATTGATTCTTGCTTGCTTAAAACTTCATTTTCATTGATATTTGGTGCAAAGGTGAGATTTTTATCTCACAATTCTAGCCTATAACTATATTGGACTGTTGGGAATGATTCCCTATCATTTTTGCATGCATGTTAGCATTTGGTTTGGATTGGATTGGCGAAAAACTCCAATTTTTAGCGTTTTGTTGAATTTTCTGCACTTGAGTCGTTCTGGCCATTTTTAGGTCGTTCGGAGTTAAGTCGTTCGTCCATAGGTCGTGAGTCGTTCACGAGTTAACCCTAGGTCGTTCTGGCCATTTTTAGCTCGTTCGGAGTTAAGTCGTTCATCCATAGGTCGTGAGTCGTTTACGAGTTAACCCTTAAGTCGTGCAGCCATTCAGTCACGCAACCCTTAAGTCGGTTACGAGTTATCCCGTTGAGTCGTTGGGTCGTTGGACCCTTGAGTCGTTGGGTCGTTGGACCCTTGAGTCATTGGGTCGTTGGACCCTTGAGTCGTTAGGTCGTTAGACGCTTGAGTCGTTAGGTCGTTTGGCCATAGCTCGTTAGGTCGTATGACCCTGTTAGGTCGTTTGGCCATAGCTCGTTAGGTCGTATGACCCTTGAGTCGTTAGGTCGTATGACCCTTGAGTCGTTAGGTCGTTAGACCCTTGTGTCGTTAGGTCGTATGACCCTTGAGTCGTTAGGTCGTATGACCCTTGAGTCCTTAGGTCGTTAGACCTCATTTTATCTTCACTAGGTCGTACCGTTTTGGTCGGGGCGTTGCCCCCGCACCCCCACCTTGGGGGGTTGCCACCCCCCCTGGACCCCCCCCTCCGTAGGCGATCTTATCTGAAAAACATTCAACAGAACTTGCTTTGTTGAGATGCTGAGTTGACCATTCTTCGAGACAAACCATCTCTGGTTATCTCGGCCACGTTTGGTCGTTGGGGAACTTCCACTTTGATGCTTTTGAGCTGATTTCCTTGGATTTTATTCACATCTCCGAATGTGATCTTTGTGATGATTGTTTCTACAATCTCTTCTGTGATTTGTCATTTTAAAAATATAAAGGTTTCAATACTAGTAGTAAATATCAAAACTCTTTTAACAAACAATTTCAACTCTATTTTTAATAACAAAGCTCTTTTCTTAAACCGTTTTCCAATCTATTAGTATATACAAACCTTTACCTCACTCGGATGAGAAATCTAATTAAACGACTTAGTAAAACAAGTGGTATGAAACGCTTGCGTTCACTTCGTCGGTTAATTCCTGGACTTGTTCGATTGAACCTCTTGTGACAATTTTATTAGTGAAGATTTACAGTTTGTTCGTAAATATTTAAGTTAAGCAAGTGGTTATGGGACATGAAGCTAAACTTCTATATTTACTAGCTTAGTGTAATTGACACTTCTCGTTGATCATGACGATCATTCTGATGATTTAGACTAGCAACTGTGCGATGTCTCTTGTTGCGAGGTTAGACTAAACACCACTTGTGTGATTCCACTCACACATACCTTTTTGCTTTTTGGTTAGTCTGGACCTTAATCTGTGTGATTCCATTCACACATGTGGGGTAGCTCCCCTTGGTCTTCGGACCGTCATGTGATAGGCCTCTTTCTCTTTTCTATGATTTCTGGACTTCTTGCATTGATTTCTAGAATTTATGTCATTGACTTGTTATGAGTACAAGTTTGGGGTATGATGCCCTTTCCGAATCTTTGAGAAGATTCTTGTGATATTGATTATCTCTTATTGATTGATCTTCTGTTGATCGTTATCTACATACTTATAGTGGTATGTCATTATGGATGTTTATGTTTATGCCATATCTTTTATGTTATATCATGTCATCTGATATTTATAGCTAGACTGACCCGTTTATTATTTTCTTAAATAATACTCGGGTCAGACCAAGATGTTACAGGTGCTTCTGCTTGACTTCTTCCCAGGGATTCATCACTCTGACTTTTGGCTAACTGTTTAGATTAGCAGTTTTTGTTGTATACACTTGAGATATAGACTCATAGTTGTATTCTTTTGTATAGCATGTGTTGCTATTCTTTTGTATTATCGTGGATCTTACTGACCACTACTCTGATGTACACTTTCATGTGTTAGTTATATATTCATATCTTCTTCCGCATTTGTGATATGAATATCTGTGACTGATTTGTGATATGATTATTTCTATGTTTGTTTCCGAAGATTATTTATAGCCACCGTGTGATAAGCAATTACATGGATGGTCGCTCCTCAACAGCCTTATTCTCCGTGCTAGTTGACAGCACTACTCCGGAGTGTTCTTGTCTAGCGTGGGTATAGAGGTGGGGCGTCACATTCCAAGTTATCCTTTGATAAATATTTCACTTTATTTATAAACCCTGTTTATAAATTTCACAATCTCATTCTCCTTTAATCACAGTTTCAACACTTAGTTGGTTTTCAAATCGATTTCCAAAACCAACTCCATTTTTAAAATAAATTACTTTACTTATCCAAATTTATTTCAAAACCCATTAATTCCATATTCACTCCTTTATTAAGATTTAAAATCGTATTTAAATCTGAAATATTAATTTCATACTAAATTTCAAAATTCTCCCTTTATTCCTCCTAAACCATTTTAAATCCTGAATTTAAAACAATTTCTTCAATTTTAAAACAATATAACTTAAGTTCTAAAAATTCATTTATTACCATTTATTCAAAAATCTTTTTCCTCATATTCGGAATTTATTCGATAGGTTTTTTTTAAAAAAAAATCAACTTTTATTCTTTCCCAAATTCATTCTTTTAATTTGTCCAATTCCCTAAAATTGGTTTAAAATTCTCTCTTTTATTTTCCTTCAAAAATCAAATCTTTATATTTTTGATATCTCAATATACTCAAATATATTCAGCAAACCAAGCAATCAATAACTTCAAATTCCAATATAATCTATCATGGATTATCAAATAAATTATATCACTGAATATGAAAATAAATTCCAATAATTTGAGGAATCCACTTGGATCCCTCCAACCTGTTTCCCTGCATCCACAGACGTTAGCACAATATAAAAAAACCAATCCCACTTCGAGGAGGGTATCGTGGTATAAAGGGTCATCAACTATTATGCGGGGCGCATAGGGTCTCATCCGTTATATAATGCGGGAATATCAAACACTCCAATATATATATATATATATATATACACTATTATATATAATATCACATCCAATCAATTCAATCATTCAGCTAATAATTTAAATTTAACTATATAGATTTAAATGGTAATCCAAATGAGTGAGAGTAACTCACCTTTGATTTTGTTTGCAACCCAATCCATCCGGCTTGTTTTCTTCACAATTTTGGACCTTGTGTAACATTTCATAGTTTATTAACATTTGAATTGATCGAACAATTAATTACTACTTATTTATTTAATTTAACAAATAATTTGTTTTTTAACAAATAATTTTCTTTTTGAAAATATTTAGTAACTATAATAAATAAAATAAGTTTATTAAACAAATTAATCTCTATAAAATGTTATTTTAAAATCCATATATTCCCAAAACCTTAGATATATATATATATTTCGTTTTCTGCACACACATATATTTAAATTGAAAAGTCTTCATATATATGTGTGTGTGTGTGTGTGTATCACTGGAATATTTTTCTTTCCCTTTGATACATAAATATACACATATAAATCACTTTAAGAAAAATAATACCTCACTGCAATTTTTTTTGAATGTACAACTTAATTTAAAATCAGAAAATACCTTACTGTGAATAAAATTTTATTTTTCTTTTCTGTTTAATAATTAATTAAAATAACAAGATATACCTACTGCCTCCATAAACCTTGGCTGCCTAGTTGACCACGACCATCGCGAGTAGTATCTTGTCTTCGTTTGCCTGAGCGCGTCCACGTGAACAACCCACAGACACCCCCTTCGAACGATCGCGCCGCTTGCTACTACCATTTCACCTCCAAAGTCGCTGCCTCACCATCACGAGAAATCGCCATCGCCAGCGTCGATCGATGACCCTCCAAGCTCGAATTCGAGCGTTCGTTCACCCTCCTTCCTTCGGCGATTAGCTTAATTCGATTATTCGATCGGCGTCATTTTCTTCTTCTTCTTTTTTTCGCGGATTTGAAATTGTATTGAAAGGAGTGGGACTCGATCGACACTCTAAACCTAACTCAAACATCAATGCGACCCCATGCGAGTCGCCTCAAGTCGCACCGCTCGAGTTGAACGACCGAGCGAAAAATGCCGCGGTTGATTTACATTCGTTTTTATAACGAATGAAGAGCTTGCATCGGTTTATTTGAGGAAGAAGGAAAGAAGCCATCGTGATTTTTGAATTTGGGGAGAAGAATAGGGCTCGTGAGTTTAATTTTGTTTGGATTCGACTGGAAGGAAGGCCCTTTTTTTTCTTCTCTCGGCCATATATTTTGAACGATGAAAAAGAAAGGAGAAGGTCACATGATTTAAATGAAGAGAAAGATGCTTTGCGTAAACGTTTAGCTGTGCGTGCCTGAAATTGCTTACTACAGAGAAGGCATAAAGTTTTTGATGGAGAAAGAAGACAGACTGGTGGGAGAGAATCTCGGCTGAAGGAAAAAAGTGACGTGAAGGGAATTCGATTGGTCAAAGTATTATATATTTGAATTTAAATTTAAATCTTCTCGAAATACACAACTCAAAACTTTGCCCTCCTATCGAAGCATGCCGCTTGACGTTTATAATATTATACCCCTATTCCGAACGTACTGGAAAAGATTTCGAGTTCTAATTCGATCGTATGGAGAAGATAGCTTTTTGGATGCAGTTATTATATTGAATTTTCGATATAGATTTCAGCGCGTTTATCTATCGTACGATCTCACGACAACCCCAAACGCTACAAAATTTGAAATCTAATAATAATACACTATTACGGACTGGTTCCGTCAAATTATGAGACTGTGCCTAAGAAGGTTATTTTTAAATGTCGATTTAAACGATATATTTTCAAAACTAAACAAAACACTTTCAAACTCAAATTTAGAACTTCCATTATCGTCAGTATTACCAATATAACTTTTATAAGCCTTTAAATATTTTTAACAAGCTTGAAACTCCAAATTCCCTATTTTACCCAATTTCGAATTATTAAATTCAATATTTAAATTATCCAATAACCGGTGATATTTTAAATTCAATTTAGAATTTAACTTTTAAATATTTTAAATTTCATTAAATATTCCAATTTCAAATATCCAAAAATTCTGTGATGTCACATTAAGGGAAGTGTTTTACTTTTGAAGGTTGTTTATTGAAACAAATAGGTAGAAATTGGTTTAAAAATAAGTTTTGGCTATAAATAATGTTTTGAAATGTTTTTCTAAGTGAGAAAATTAATTTTGTGGAATTTTAGAAGTTAAAAATAATGTTTTCTTCATTGATTTGAGTGAATAGTGCATTTTTGTTAAATAAAGAAATTCAATAATAAAAATATTTTAAAAATACAAATTAATCTTTTTATATAATAGAAAATGTTTTATTTTATAAGTATATAGGTTTTCATACTTTTCTTGTGTGTTGATATGAAGAAAATGCATTTTATTTTTGGTGTATATGTGATATGTGCACATACATTTGTTAAGTGTTGTTTAATTCTTTAGGCCATTTTTTATTACCAAACCCAACTTGGCCCATTACCTCACTTAGCCTAGTTAGAAGAGAGAGAAAGATAGCTGTACGTTCATTTCTACATGCTATCATCTTCCTCTTCCACCTAAAAACAAAAGCCAGCAAACACTTTACTAATTTCTTAAAAATCAAGTAAATTTATTAATTAAAATTCAACGAATTCAAGGCTTTTGGCAATCTGGGTTAAATATAAGGTAATCTACCTCCAAATCATCCAATTTCATCAAAATTTCTCTTTACAATAAGTGGTTTTCTAATTTTACTGTATATTTGGTTTTGCATGTTCTTTCTATCTCCTAAATAGGTTCTTAGAAGCCATTTCTCAAGCAAAAGCTTAAACTTCACCTCTATAATTCGAGTTTTAGCCATCAAACAACAAGGTGAGTTCCTAAAACTCACAAACTCTATCTATTCAAAGCTTAAATCACTCAAAAATGTGAAAATCTGCTTGCCGTGCAAAATTTTCTATAGTTGATTTTGTTTGTTTATAACATGATTTCTGTTGCTACTTTGGAACCTAGTAACTTTTGATTTCGGCAACGAAATGCTGCCAGATTTCATGCATTTGGTAGCTTGAATGTTGAACTTCATCCTTGTTAAATTTCCTTGAAAAATATCATTGTTTCATATGTCAAAATTTGCTCAGAAAAATCAGTTCGCATGTAGAAATCGAGCTGAAGAAAAGTTTGTAAGCTAGGTCGACTGCCTCACCTCCCTGGGTCGACCTTCTTGTCGACCCAAAGGCTCCTAGGTCGACTAGGCGGTCTACCTAGGGACCAAGGAGGTCGACCTCTTGGTCGACCTCAAGGTCGACTTGGGGTAAAGGCAAAAACTTGCAAAATTTTGAAGGCCATGATGTCTATCAATAGACTGGCCAAATTTTGGAGATTTTAAAGTTTAAGTTTTGAATTTAATTTGAATTTAAACTCGAATATCAGTTTGAGTGATTTTTCTTGTTTTTATTTGTTTTCGAGCACGGTTTTCTTAAATCCTTTTGAAATGATTTTTAAAATTAATGGGCATTTCAAAATAATTATTATATTATATTTTCAAGTATTTTCAAGTGTAAAATCTATTTATTCTCTATGATAAGGGAAATTTTCAAATAGGTTTTCAAATTGATTTCGAAAATTGTTTTTGAAAGCTTGTTTTTCAAAGTAAATTATTTTATATATAAAATACATATTTTTGCACTATTCGAGCAAATGAGAAGGAGAATTAAATGGTTTGTTAAAACATGTGGTATGGGACACGTGCTTTTACCATATCGGTTAATTCCCGACTTGTCCGTTTGATCGTTTTAACCTTCGGGTCTAGTTTACCCATGAGATGAGGTAAACTTTTTACCAATTTGAGTATGTAACTTACTAGCGGTTAGTAAACCGTTTAGTGCAAAAATGCAGCATGTGACACACGTTAACACTATTCGGTTTCTATCCAAAAGTTTGTGGCACATTTGTTTAAGAGACGTATTTGCCAATACTGGACCTTTGGGTCATTTGTCCTTTAAGATGTTTATCCAAGAGACGTAGTTGTCCATTGCGACGTATTTGTCCTTCAGGATGTTTGTCTAAGAGACATATTTATTTGTCCTTCAGGATGTTTGTCTAAGAGACATATTTATTTGTCCTTCGGGACATTTGTCCAAGAGATGTGGTAACTTATTTTGAGAGAATGGTACTTGGCAGGCTTCGGCCATATGCACGTGCATAATTTTAAGATGTTTTCATTGATGTTTGTGATTTCCTAAGTGTATCGCCTTTCACTGTTGGCCATTCGTGCCGTTTGAGATATCATATATTTGGAAATTACCTTATGAGAATTTGTCCATTGAGATGTTCTATCTTTGAGATTTGAGTTGCCTACACTGGCGTTTTATACGAGTTTTGCCTTATGGCATATTTTGAGATAAGATCTCTTTGAGTATGTTTTTGAGTTGCCAATATGGCTAGTTGGAATTTACCTCTAAACCATATTTGATGTTTTGAGAATCGTCGATAATATGAGGCACACTTTTGTTGGAGATTTGTTTTAGAATTTCATCTCTTTTGAGATTGTGCACATGCTTTGCGATACCTTATACCACATGAAGTAACTATCCTTACTTGACTATGTCACTTGAAGCAACCATATGTGCTGAATTGTATCTACTCTTTTGAGCAGTCTATCACCTCGAACCTATGCTTATATTATTGTATTTCCTCTTAAAATGATATGTTTAGCTAGACCGACCGGTGTATTTTATACTTGGGTCAGACCGAGGTGTTTCAGGTTAGGTACATTTCCACTAAGCCTATTCTGCTTCTGCATGGACTGATTTTGCTATCGTCTTTTTGATATAGCTTTTTGTGTAGTCCTTTTATTGCTACTCTGATATGTATATTCTTTTGATTCGTGTTTGTATTGCGGTCATCACACCACATATATGATGTATCATTTTGTATACTCTGTGATGTGTGTACATATATATATGTGTGTGTGTGTGTGTGTGTGACTATCCGCTGTTCTGTAATGTGTATGCATTTGAGTTGTTGTATTTTGTTCTGATAGATCCTATGCTATAATTTTGTATTAAGTATTTATTGGATATGTCGATCAATTTGGGAGAAATATATATGTATATATAGCATTTGTCGACGTATTCAGTAGATATTTAAGACAAGGCTATAGATGGTCGCTCCTAACCTGCCTTATTCTCCACATTAGCAGATAGTATTACCCAGTAATACTCTTTGTTAATGTGGATCTTGGGGTGGGGTGTCACAGCTTGGTATTAGAGCTGAGCTCAGAACAAATATGATAAACAAAAAACAAAAACACATATTACGGTACATCTAAGTGTAATACAAGTGTTACGAATCCCTGAAATATCGAGCCTTTGACCTTTTCTTGTCCCTTGGGGTAGACAGAAGTTTGGGAATACATCTACGAATGTATTTCAATTCTGTAGTATTCCTTATTGAATTAATGATATCTACCCTATGAATAATTCTTGTCTTATCTTAACTTTCAGCTAATGGCTAGAAGAGGCAGATGATGTCGCTCTGATGTTGGCCAATCCAGTGGCTCATATCCGGATGGCGTGTACATGTCCGCCGATCAGTTTATGGAGTTATTTAGGAGAACTCAGCCTCCAGCTCCTACTCCATTGTCTTCTCTGTGCAAGTCTGTCTTTGCACGCATGTGCAACGATTTCTCTCATCTCGGAAGAAAGCCGTTCAATGGATCAAAGTCCGTTCTAAAGGTCCAAGCTTGGATTTGCATGGGCGACCATATCTTCTCTCGGATAGATCTTTCTGATCACGATAGAGTTCTTGTAGCATCTAGCATGTTGCAAGAGCGTCCCCTTGACTGGTATGAGCTTTTATTACCAAGTTGGATGAGTCCACTCTCACGTGGGTCTAGTTTAGGGAACGATTTGAGCTTATGTTCATTCCCGAATCAAAGAAGGCCTTATTAGCCCATCGTTTCCTCGAGTTGAAGCAATGGAAATCTTCCTTTATGGATTATGTATCTTCCTTCAAGGCCTTATCCAAATATAGTCTCGAATATATTAGCACCTCTTACAAGAAGAATCTGAACTTTATCTCTGGTCTTAAGAAGTATTTGAAGAAGTCTTTGATTCTCCAGCTCAAGTTATCATTTGAGGAGTTGGTTGACTCGATGCTACAACCTGAAGCCGTCAAGAAAGAGAGGGACAACAGTGATGAGACCGAGGTTCGCAAGAACCCTAATAAGAAGAAGTTTCCATTTCATAAGTCGAAGTCTTTTTTTTGGAGAAGAAGTTTGTTGGTTCTAGTTCTCAATCTCGTGGAGCACCTCCTCCTTAGAAGGGGTGTTTCAACTGTGGCTTATCTGACCATATGATCTGTGACTGCCCTAAGCTTATTTGCCGCTATTGCAAGAAGGAGGGTCATCGAGTTGCCAGTTGTCCTATTGCTCTGAATAATACCCAATCTGGCAAGCTGAATGTAGTGGATGCTTCTGGAGGGTCTTCTCAACGGAGAGGTACATCTCCTTCTATCCTTGAAGGCGCTATTTTATTCCTTGATCGTTCTATTCGAGTTCTCTTCGATACAAGTGCGTCACATTGATTCGTATCGAAGAAGTTCGTCGATGATTTGTCTTTGGATTGTTTCTTATATGGTTACTTCATTGAGGATTGCGAATCCTACTGGGGATCCGCAACCCTTAGCATGCTTTGTGATAATATTGAATTTTTTATGTGGCTTTTCTTTTCGTGCGAATCTCCATGTTATTTCACATTTGGGATTTGATATGATTTTGGGCATGGACTGGCTAGTACGATACGATGCCATGATTAGTTTTTCTAAGAGGATTCTTTATCTTTTCCATCCAAATTCATTTTCTCAGTTGTCACTTGCTCTTTAGAATGTGGATAATTCTAAAGCATCTTTGTTTTCTCTCGATTCACGAGATGATGATGGTATATCTCGTATTCCTAATTCTTGTGACTTCTCTGATGCTTTTAGCCAGTTTCGGGTTTGCCACCCAAGTGGGCTATCGAATTTCGCATAGATCTCATTCCAAGCGCACAGCCAGTTTGTCGTCCTCTCACGATGATGTCTATAAATGAAAATGAGTAACTCAAGAAGCAGTTGTTGGAGCTTGAAGCTAAGCAGTTGATTCGGTCTAGTTTTTCACCGTGGGGTGCCGCGGTCGTCTTCGTGAAGAAGTCCAATGGTACTTTTAGGCTTTGCATTGACTATTGCAAGCTTAACGAGTTGACCATTAGGAATAAGTACCCATTGCCTTGTGTCGATGATACGTTCGAATAATTGTATGTCACTAAGGTCTTCTCTTAGCTTGACTTTACCACTGGTTTTCATCAGCTACGAGTTGCGAAAGACGTCATTCCTCTCACAAGTTTCCACGCTCGATATGGATCTCACGAGTGGCTTGTTATGCCCTTCGGGATGACGAACCCCGCTTTCTTTGTCGATCTTATGAATCGAGTATTCCGAGAATATCTTGATAAGTTCGTCCTTGTGTTCATTCACGATATTCTTGTCTATTCGATGTCTGAAGCCGAGCATGCTAATTACTTGAGAATTGTCTTGAGTACTCTTCATCATCATCAGCTTAAAGCCAAATTCTCCAAGTGCAACTTCTGGAAGGATAAGGTTAAGTTCTTAGGTCATGTTGTTTCTTCCGAAGGCATTTTGGTCGATCCTTCGAAGATTGAAGCCATCCAGAATTGGAAGAGGCCTAAAAATGTTCATGAGATTTGTAGTTTTCTTGGATTGGCGAGTTATTACCATCAATTCATTAAGGATTTTTCCCACATTGTGCTTCCTCTCACCAGCCTTACTTGGAAAGGCATTCGATTTATTTGGTCCGACAAGTGTGAAGCTTCTTTTCAGCAGTTGAAGGAGCTTTTCACTAACGCTCATATTCTTGTGGTTCCCAAAGGTAATCAAGATCTTGCTGTTTACACCGATGCTAGTCATTATGGACTTGGTGTCGTGCTTATGCAGAGAGATTGGGTAGTTGCTTATGCTTCTAGACAACTACGACCGAATGAAGTACATTATGCCACTCATGACCTCGAGTTAGCCGCCATCGCCTTCGCCTTGAAGATTTGGTGCCATTATCTATTAGGCAAGTGCTTCATTCTCTATACCAATCATAAGTCCTTGAAGTATCCGTTCACTTAGAAGGAGCTCAATATGAGGCAATAGTGTTGGCACGAGTTCCTTGCCTCCTACGACTTTGATATCCAGTATAACCCTGATAAGGGTAATCGTATTGCTGATGCGCTTAGTCATAAACATTCGGTTGTTGTTTCTATGATGCTAGTCGAGTGGAATGTTCTTGAGACCTTATTTCTTTGTGATATTTATGATATTGCTCCATCTTCTGATTCTCCTATTCTATTATTTAATTTGGAGGCTAGACATAATTTATTGGATCGCATAGCCGATGCTCAACAGTGTAATCCCGATCTTGTGCACCTTATCCAAATTTGTGAGCTTGAGTCCAGTGATAAGGAGTTGTGGTATTTCAGCATTGATTCTCATGGGTGTCTTCGTAAGAAGAACCTTCTTGTTGTGCCTTCTGATTCTTCACTTAGCCGTGACATTCTCGATGACTGTCATCGTTCTAAGTATACCATTCATCTCGGCAGTAGTAAGATGTATGCCGATATGAGCCGCCTTTATTATTGGGAAGGCATGAAGCACGATGTGGCGAGTTATATGAGTAATTGCATGACTTGTCAACTTATCAAAGTAGAGCATCGGTTGCCCTTCTGGCCTCCTTCATCCTTTAGAGGTCTCGCTGTGAAAATGGGATCAGATTTCCATAGATTTCATCGATGGCCTACCTCGTTTGAGATCGGGCAATTCTAGTAGTTGGGTTATCATTGCTCGCCTCACCAAGTCTGCTCACTTCATTCCTATTAAGTTTAGTAGGAATGCTTCTCATTTGGCTGAGCTATATATCAAGGAAATCGTGAGGCTTCATGGTGTTCCTAGTTCGATTGTTTGTGACCATGATCCGCTACTCACGAGTCATTTCTGGCAGAGTCTTCAACAAGCTTTGGGAACAAAGCTTAATTTCAGCACAGCATATCATTCGCAGTCTGATGGACAGACTGAACAGATGAATCACGTGAGGATCTTCTTTGTGCTTGTATTTTGGATTTCGAAGGTAGTTGGGAGATCATTTGCCTCTTGTAGAATTCTTCTACAATAATAGTTTTCAATATAGTATCAGTATGGCTCCTTTCGAAGCCTTATACCGAAGGCCACGTCGATCTCCTTCATTTTGGTTGGAACCTGGGGAGAAGCTTATTCTTGGCCCAGATTCGGTTCGTGATTCTTCTGAGAAGATTGTTCTCATTCGGCAGAGAATGAAAGAGGCACAAAGCCGTTAGAAATCCTACGCAGACAACCGTAGGAAGCCTCTTGAGTTCTCTATTGGTACTCTCGACTTTATTCGTGTTTCTCCTATGAAGGGGTTATGCATTTTAGTACGACTAGGAAATTGGCTCCTTGATTATATGACCATTTTCTATTACCGAACGCATTGGCCTAGTGGCTTATAGAGTTTCACTTCCAGCTCACCTATCTGGCATTCATGACGTGTTTCACATCTCCCATCTACGAAAGTGTCTTCGAGAATCAGATTCTGTTAACGAATTTCCTGATTTGAAGAGCTTGAGATCTCACCAGACTTATCTATCATGCAGTAGCCTATTCTTTTGCTTGATTCGGAGTTGAGACGCCTTCGAAACAAGAACGTGCCGCTCGTTATAGTTCAATGGTCCGCTAATCCCAAAGACTACACTTGGGAAACCAGAGAGTTTATCGAGTGAACATATCCCGGTTTTCTATCTTCGCATAGCGATGGTGAGAATTCTTTTATCTCAAGCTTATTTCTTTCCTTTTATTTGATGAAATCGATATGTTAAGTACAAACTATTCTTTGGAAATTGCAAGGACTTAATTTTGTTGGGGGGGAGCCTGTAACAACCCTGGTTTGGAGATTAACTTTCAATATTGAATTATAATCATAATCATAATTTAATATTGTGATTTAAATTAAAATTGGAGATTTTATTTATTTTATTTTATTTGAGTTGATAATAAATGGAATATGAATTTATTTAAGTGGAAATGCAATAATTACATCAATTATTGCTCATTTTCTTCTCTTAATAATTTTTTAGGGAAGTGTTTTATTTTTGAAGGTTGTTTATTAAAATAAAAAGGTAGAAATTGGTTTAAAAATAACTTTTGGCTATATATAATGTGTTGAAATGGTTTGAAATATTTTTCTAAGTGATAAAATTAATTTTGTGGAATTTTAGAAGTTAAAACAATGTTTTATTCATTTATTTTAGTAAATAGTGCGTTTTTGTTAAATAAAGAAATTTAATATTAAAAACATTTTTAAAATACAAATTAATCTTTTATATGATAGAAAATGTTTTATTTTATAAGTATACAAGTTTTCTTATTTTTCTTATGTGTAAATATGAAGAAAATGCATTTTGTTTTTGGTGTATATGTGATATATGCACATACATTTGTTAAGTGTTGTTTAATTCTTTAGGTCAATTTATTTTCTTTTGATAACCCAACTTGTCCCATTACCTCACTTAGTCTGGTTAGAAGAGAGAAAGAAATACAACTATACGTTTATTTCTACAGGCTATCATCTTCCTCTTCCACCTAAAAACAAAAGTTTGTAAACACTTTACCAATTTCTCAAAAATCAAGCAAATTTATCAATTAAAATTCAACAAATTCAAGGCTTTTGCAATCTAGTGTTAAATATAAGGTAATCTACCTCCAAATCATCCAATTTCATCAAAATGTCTTTTTACAGTAAGCAGTTTTCTAATTTTATTGTATATTTGGTTTTGCATGTTCTTCCTATCTCCTATACAGGTTCTTAGAAGCCATTTCTCAAGCAAAAGATTCAACTTTGTTGCTATAATCCGAGTTTTAGTCTTCAATCAACAAGGTAAGTTCCTAAACTCACAAATTCTACCGAGCAAAGCTTAAATCGCTCAAAAATGTGAAAATCTGCTTGTTGTGTAAAATTTTGTAGTTGATTTTGTTTGTTTATAACCTAATTTCTGTTGCTACTTTGGAACCTTATAACTTTTGATTGCGGCAAGGAAATGCACTGGATTTTTTACATTTGTTAGCTTGCATGTTGGACTTCATCCCTGTGAAATTTCATTGAAAAATATCGATGTTTGTTATGTCAAAAGTAGCTCAGAAAATCAGTTCACATGTAGAAATCGAGCCGAAGAAAAGTTTGTAAGCTAGGACGACTGCCTCACCTCCCAGGGTCAACCTGCCTATTGACCCAGAGGATCCTAGGTCAAGCAGGTGGTCGACCTAGGGACCAAGGAGGTTGACCCTGGGGCAAAGGCAAAAACTTGCCTTGTTCTTCCCTTTGTTCCAATGGTTTCTTAGCCGTTTCACCTCATTTTCTTACTATAACTTCTAATGTTTTTGATCGTTTTTGAAGGCCATGATGTCTATCAATAGACTAGCCAAATTTTGGAGATTTTACAATTTGAATTTAAAATCGAATATCGATTTGAGTGATTTTCCTTGTTTTTATTCGTTTTCGAGTACGGTTTTCTCCAAATCTTTTTGAAATGATTTTCAACGTTAATGGGCATTTCAAAATAATTATTATACAATATTTTAAAGTATTTTCAAGTGTAATATTTATTCTCTATAACAAGGGAAATTTTCAAATAGGGTTTTCAATTTGATTTTGAAAATTGGTTTTCAAAGCTTGTTTTCCAAAGTAAATTATTTCATATATAAAATACACATTTTTGCAATATTTGAGCAAATGAGAAGGAGAATTAAATGATTTGTTTAAACATGTGGTATGGGACACGTGCGTTTATCTTATTCGTTAATTCCCGACTTGTCCGTTTGATCGTTTTGACCTTCTGGTCGAGTTTACCGATGAGATGAGGTAATTTTTTTATGGATTTGAGTGTGAAATTTACTAGTGTTTAGTAAACTGTTTAGTGCGAACGTGTGGTATGGAACACACGTTAACACTGTTTGGGTTCCTATTCGAAAGTTTGTGACACATTTGCCTAAGAGACATATTTTCCAATACCGGACCTTCGGGTCATTTGTCCTTCGAGACGTTTGTCTAAGAGACGTATTTGTCCATTGCGATATATTTTTCCTTCAGGATGTTGTCCTTCAGGATGTTTGTCTAAGAGACGTATTTATTTGTCCTTTTGGATGTTTTTCCATTGAGACATTCTATCTTTCAGATTTGAGTTACCTACATCGGTGTTTTATATGAGTTTTGCTTTATGGCGTATTTTGAGATGGGATCTATTTGAGTACGTTTTTGAGTTGCCAGTATGGCGGGTTTGGGATTTACCCCTAAAACATATTTGATGTTTTGAGAATCACCGATGATATGAGGTTCACTTTTGTTGGAGATTTGTTTTAGAGTTTCATCTCATTTGAGATTGTGCACATGCTTTGTGATACCTTATACCACATGAAGTAACTATCCTTACTTGACTATGTCACTTGAAGTAACCATATGTGTTGAATTGTATCTACTCTTTTTAGCAGTCTATCACCTTGAACCTATGCTTATATTATCGTATTTCCTCCTAAGCCGGTATGTTTAGCTAGACCGACACGTGTATTTTATATGTGGGTCAGGCCGAGGTGTTTCAAGTTAGGTACATTTAGACCTAGCCTATTTTGCTCCGCATGGACTCATTTTGCTACTGCCTTTTTTATATAGCTTTTTGTGTAGTCCTTTATTGCTACTTTGATATGTATATTCTTTTAACTCATGTTTGTATTATGCTCATCATACCACATATGTGATGTATCATTTTGTATACTCTGTGATGTATCTATATATGTGTATGTATGTGATTATCCGCTGTTCTATGATGTTTATGCATTTGAGTTGTTGTATTTTGTTTTGATAAATTCTATAGCCACCTATAGTTTTGTATTAAGTATTTATTGGATATGTCGATCCACTTGGGAGAAAAATATATAGCATTTATTGATGTATTCGATAGATATTTAAGACAAGGATATATATGGTCGCTCCTACCAACCCTATTCTCCGCAGTAGCATGCATTATTACCCAGTAATACTCTTTGTTAATGTGGGTCTCGAGGTGGGGCGTTACAGCTTGGGCATCACATATACACCACTATACTATAAAATATTGAGGGCGTAGATACTACTCGCCTCTAGGCAATAGATACCCTTTTCTTTCCATTTCCGCAATCTTTCCATATCCGCAATAACTAATAGCCCAAAATGTATGTCCTGCATACCACATAATTACCCATATCATTTCCGAAATATGAGGCTTGAGAGGCTATGATCATACTTTCCACAAAGCCATGATTTGGTTTTCACAAAGCCACGCTTTGCCTTTCTCATAACAGGTTCCACTTTGAATGCCACATTGCCATATCTAACAACATACTGTAGATTTTCACAAATGTATAACCTCTGAGCTCTTATGTCTCTGAGAAGGGTGTTAAGTATAAGAGAGTTAACACATACATCACCAAAACATATTTACGTTAGTAGAGATCAATGCACATGGTTTTAGAAATGCAATGTCAAACACTCATCCATACAAGTTGTCCAAGAACAGGACAGAGTGAAGGTACTCTAATATGACATCCTATCAGGAATCAACTCAAGGATTAGTACCAAGTAGTCCTTGCATCGAAGATATTCATAATAAGCACTACTGCCACCATATATATAAAACATGAAATCGTAGGGCTAGTGTCAAGAAATCCTTCATCTTGAAGATCTCTACCTTCAATATCATCGTCTTTAACATATCTTCACTTTCATATGTATATATTGGTTCAAACTGGTTTTCGGAGAGGAATAACCCAAATCCAACTCCGATTTTTACGAATCAATCGTCGATACAAAGATGTCAAGTATATAGGCGATTATCAAACATTTTCCAATTAATTAATCTTTTCATTCATTCAATTATCTTTCAAAGATATATTCCTTTTTAACTATTCCATTTATCTTCTCAAGAGTATATGGAATCATCAAATCTCATTTATCAAACTCTCTGGTTAATTAAACCTTTTAATCTTGGAATAATTTCCAAATCATTTTACCTTTTACTTAGGAAAACAATTCCAAATTATTTATTTAAATCTTAACAAAGGTTCTTATTTTCAAATCATAACTCTTACTGATTTTAAACCATGTTAACTTAAGATGGTAAATTTAAAACCAGTTAATATTGAATAAAAAGGAATCTATAGAAATTATATCAATTTTACTCAATGTTAATTTCCGTATTCAAACTTTACTATCCATTGAATAAGTGTAAAATCACTATTTTAAATTCATATGGATAGTATGGTTTTCCTCCTTGGAATTTAATGCTAAGTAAATGGTGATTATTTGTATGCAATCCAAATTGTGTAAAATTAAATTTGTAAATTTGAATCTATTATACTTGTCTCGTTTTCGACATTTCGACCTTATCTATTCCTCATCCAGGAAAGAGGCCAGATGAGTTAGAGCACCGATTGCTCCTGAATATCTCCTTAGTTTAGGCATCTCACATCCGAATCTCATGAATATAAAAATCCAATCTACTCATCGCCTTTTTAAGCTGAGATTATATCACTTATCTATAACAGCTTTTCTTCTAATCATTTATTCAAACTTTTTTGAAATAACTGTGAAATATCAAAAACATATTTGAAACACTTAATTATTTATTTGAAAACGTTTATAGAAGATTCAGGAAAGTATAATTAAGTAAAATCATGATTTACAAAAGTTACTAAATCTTCTGCGAAATGTGCTACAAATACTATTTTTGAAGCTTCTTTGATCAAAACAACTTTTCTATCATTTGAAAGTCCATTTTCATAACTCAAATCCATTTTTAAACATTTTAATATATTTATAGAATTTATTTCATATTTTTCAAGAATTAAAAATATCCATTTTAAAGAATTTTCCTTTTTGGTTTCCGAACTGCCAAACCGCGACTATTTTGGAAACTTTATTTTCTCATATTTAAAAATCTACTATATAAAATCTCGATCCTTTTCTTTTGATTGAAAATTATGATCATAGAAGATCAAAAAATTATTATTCCAAAGATTTCTGACTTCCATTCCATTCTATAAATGGATTTAAAATTTTATGGCCTGAAATCGCGAACTTTCGTTACACGACGTGTCTATTTTGACTCCCATTCCATATCTTGTCAAAACATTTCCAAATTGAGTTTTAATGTTTATAAAACATTTATAAAGTGTTTTAAAGCATTTCAACTAATATGTTCCATATTAAATCTCATTTTCACTTTTAAACGATTTCATAACATTATATTATTATATTATTCATTTCCAAACCTTTTTATATTTCTAAACCATTAAGAGGCTGAATAAATTCCAAACACATATTTATACAGATTCAATTTGTACTAATTAATCATGATTGATCACTTAACCGTATCTTACTATGATTTCTCATAATTTATCTCAACCAAGTTATCAACTATATAATCAACCATATAATCATCCATTTAATCAACCAAGTAATCGACCAATTTCAAACCAAATAAATTAATTTATTAATTAAACATGCATTGTCATTTAAATTTTTTTAAATAATAAAAATAAATTAGTGTACTCATGATTTATATCCACTCCACCAAACTTTTCCCGTAGCTTTCTAAAATCGAACCAACGGAAATCCGATAGCGCTTCCTTCATTTTTTTTCTTTACTCCTGAGCTTCCAAACTTGCTTCCTTTCTTCCTAATGGGCTCAGCCTTGGCCTAGAATGGTGGATGCTCTCGTCTTTGACGCGGATGGAGTGTGGCGTGAGCTACAGAAGAGTGGAGGAGGTTATTGGCCAGTGTTTTGAGGTGATTTGGCCTTGTTCATATTAGGACCATATATATGGTGTTTTGATGATAACAACCATACAATAATGCTGCTAAATTTTTATTAAGTTATTTCAAGTCAAATGATGATATGGAAAAGGTGAAAAATAAATTAGCTAAAAATAAGCAAAGTTGGGACTCGAACTCGAGTGGGCTGAGAGACGAGCACATGCTTTTACCACTAAACTAAGAAAGCTTTAGGAAATCATGCTTATTCAGTTGACTAAATTTTTTGCTCAATCGTCTGAACTAGCCTAAGTTGACTAATTTATAAAAAACAGCCGACTGAATCAAGCCCAAGTTCTAGACCTAAATTGGCCACTTTCAGTCGACTGAATTTGATCCTCAGTCGACTGGGCAAGTACAAAATTGACTATTTTTTGAATTAGTGCCTTCATGTCTCTTCGCTCTAGTAGTTGCATCTTTTTGCTTCTGCAGTCACTTCTCTTCATCAATGGAGAATTTGAAAGGTTTCACCCCTACAGTGGTATCCCTACAACAACTATATAATCCCCTAACCATTCCTGAATCAACATATATTGAAACACAACTCCGTGCTTTGAATTGTAGGACTCAAACTATCAATTCCTAAGCAATACTTCGAATTCCGCGAAATTCATGTGATTAAGAGATTTCAACTAGTGTATTTCATCTCCACATCCCATATTCTAGTGAATAAACTCCTTTGCCTTTACACTTCCACTCAATATAGTTTGCTCTGGTTATAGGAGTTATTGTACATCAAAGTGACATCCTATATATTAAGATACGATGTGTCAGAAAGTAACATTTGCTACACTACTTATAACTGTTGTTGAAGTCCTGTTTGGTTGTTCAAGCAGAGTCTGTAAACCTATTCCTTTGTGTGAAGTTGGGGCATCGATAGTGAAATTCCTAAAAGGTTCTTAGGGATTATACATAGGATGGGAGGTTCGAACCAGTATAAGATCAATTGTTTCTGCATATACATTGCTTACAACTGTTGGCCATCTTTGATCCTATGCATAGCGACTAATAAGTGGTATCGGAGCCCAAAATTATGTCGATCGTTACAACATGATAGAATAATGGATAGAAAGAGAAGATCCAATCAGAGCTCAAAGCAGTCAAGAAAAAGAAAATTTCTTGAAGCGAGCAACAATCAATAGAATCAAGGTACATGTGTTATATGGCTAATCTCAGATCAAAACTGGTACACTTAGATTCAATATATAATAATCTTTTACAAATGCACGAGAATTTATTAAAAGATTTTAAAACATCACAAAAGGTCAATTCTATTGCTGCAGCTAAATTGGATGATTATAAGCGTAAAATTAGTATTTTAATGGAAGAAAATAAGTTTTTAGTAATACAAATTGAAGTTTTTGAAAATACATTAGAAGAATTTGTTTTACAAAAAGATTTTCTATTACAAGAAATGAGCGCATAAACGTTAAAAATACCGATCTTTTAAAAGAAATTGATGTTTTGCAAAATAAAAATATACGTTTGGAAAATTCTTTAAATGATTCTAATTCTAAATTTTTGTCTCTTGAAAAAGAGAGTAGGACTTTAAATGATAAGAATCTAGAATTAATTAAAGAATGTGAATTTAAAAAAAAAATATTGCTTTGCAAAAAGAAATTTGTGATTCCAAAGCTGTTTCTAATAAATTAAATGAGAAAATCACAAATCCTAATAGAGAAAAAGATGATTTATCTTTCTTAACTATTAATAGCAAAGGTTACAAAAATGGAATTGGTTCAGACTATAAAAAAGATAATTGTAGAAAAAGTCTTCGATTTGCATTCCTGTATACACATTTTGATACTGGTACTAAAAGTAAAGATAGTTCTAAAACTAATCCGTGTCATGATAGTATTAAGCTTAAAAATAGAAAAATCCTTTGAATATTAAAGCAATGACAATTAGTGTTGGTATATGGGTTCCAACTAATCATAATGATTATAGTAGACAATCATACATTAGCAACTATTACGACATTGTGATTAATAGTGAAAATTATATTATTAAAAGATCAACCACATCGAACTGGATATGGTTTCCTTAGTCATAAACCTTATATCTATTGAAAATGAGTATCATTTTTCTTTCATTTGACATATCTATTGGATACTCTTTGCTTTACAATATTGTTAAATTTTTTATTATTATTACGAATTCTCTACGATATTCTTCATTTATTTTTTAATATCTCATACTTTTTATTAATTACAAATAAGGAGGAATAATGAGCATATTGATAGGGGGAGTACATAGTTAAGTTAAGAGAAACATTATATTTGGGGGGAGTTTTTTATTATATAGTATGCGAATGCTTTTATCCTTTTTGTTGACGACAAAGGAGGAGAAGAATGCGAACTGTAAATTTTTTATATTAGCATCTATATAAAGTTGAGGGAAATAAACTTATTATACATAACATATATTTAGGGGGAGTTATTATTTTAAATTATAAGGTTGTGCGGTTGCCATAACAACCATACCACAATGCTACTAATATGTTTATTAAGTTATTTCAGGTCAAAGCGATGATGAAAAAGTGAAAAATAAATTGGCTAAAAATATGCGAAGCTAGGACTCGAACCCTAGTGGGCATAGAGATGAGCGCATGCTTTTGCTACCGAACTAAGCAAGCTTTTGAAAATAATGCTTATTCAGTCGATTGAAAACCTTGCATAGTCGACTGAACTAGCCTAAGTTGACTAACTTATAAAAAATAGCTGACTGAATCAAGCCTGAAGTTCTGGACCGAAATTGGCCATTTTCAGTCAACTGAATTTGATCCTCAGTGAACTGAGCTAGTACAAAAATAATTTTTTTTTGAATTAGTGCCTTTATGTCTCTTTATTCTAGAAGTTGCATCTCTTCGCTCCTGCAGCCACTTCTCTTCATCAATGACAAACTTGAAAGGTTGCACCCCTACATTGGCATCCCTACAACAACTATATAATCCCCTAACTATTCCTGAGTCAACATACACTGAAACATAACTCTATGCTTTGAATTCGAGGCCTCAAACTCTCAATTTCTAAGCAATACTCCAAATTCCATGAAATTCACGTGATTATGAGATTTTGACTAGTGTACTTCATCTCCACATTCCATATGCTAGTCGAATAAATTCCTTAGCCTCAATATAGTTTGGTCAGGTTATAGGAGTTATTGTACATCAAAGTGACATTTTGTATATCAAGGTATGCTGTGTTAGAAAGTAACATTTGTTACACTACTTGTAACTGTTATTTGAGTCCTATTTGGTTATTCAGGTAGAGTCTGTAAACCCTTTCCTCTGGGCGAAGTGGGGGGTTGATAGTGAAATTCCTAACTTGAGGTCCGAACTAGTATAAGATCGACTGTGTTATCAACTATTTCATTTCCGCTGCATTTACATTGTTTACAGCTGTTGGCCATCTTTGATCTGGTCATAGCGACTAACAATACATACATTTGCATAATTTTATTTCTTTTTGGAGATATTTTGTAATAACCCGCATATTTTATGATTGTATATTTAAATATTTTATTTAAATGTAGCATCCCCAATCGGATTTAAGTCCGAAAAGCTACCTTTTGCAAACAGTCGAATTAGGACTCAAGACCCATTCTATTGAGTTCAAAATGACATTTGCAACCTTTTTGAGTATAAACATCGATATGTTTGGAGTTCGCTTGAATTTTGACATTTTCACTTAGGGCTTTGGGTTTGGGTTTCAGCCCAATAACCTAACATAAGACCCTAGCTCCATCCCCTCTCCTCTTCATTCATTCTCATTTCCTAGCACTTCAAGCTTTAGGCAAAAATGGGGGGAGGGGAGAGAAAAGAGATTAGGAATTCCTAAGCCCTAGCTTCATTTGCAAATCCAAGTTTTAACTCCAAATTCAAAGAGAAGCCTAGGTAAGCATCTCCTTCTTCTTCTCCATCTCAATCTCTCTCCAATTTCGGAAATTTCCTATAACCTAATTTGGGAAACTATTGTTTATGTCTTAGATTGGAGCTTTTAGAGTTGAGATCGAAGAGTGGTTGATCTTCCTTTGTTTTCAAGCTTCTTCTTCCTTGTTTTTGTGTATAAGGTGAGTTTTTGAACTCACATCTATGTCTATATTTTTTATAGCTGTTAGGTAGTGATTCCTAACATATATTCCTTATTCATTTGCTTTGGATTGAATTGGCTTTATGAATATTCCAATTTTTGGTGTTTTGAAGTTAAATCTTTAAAAATCCTAGCTTTGATGTTTGATCATGCTTTTGGTGGCGTAAGAAAGAGCTTATAGGGCTGGGTTTTCGATTGACGTAAACCCCTAGCGCCCATCGCTCGTCCATCACAAATTATTTAGGATTTTACCCCTTGGGGGCTAGGCTGAGAATACCGAAATATCCAGTTCAGTCGACTGAACTGGAATGTTAGTCGACTGAACCGAACCCTGGAATTTTTCTGGGCCAGTATCAGTCGACTGACCACTTTGGGTTAATCGACTGATCTGAAAACCGAAAGTTTCCAGGCATGATTCAGTCGACTGACCACCCATGTTCAGTCGACTGAACCTTGAAACAGAAAGTTTTCAGGATTTGTCTGAGTCGACTGATCACCCTAGTCCAGTCGACTGAATCTGCTATCTCTGTTTATTTTGTCTTTTGTGTTTGAATTTCCAATCTTTAATCGATTCTTGTTTCTCCAATTTGTTGTTATCACCTTTTTTGACTTTGATAACTTCTTTTTCAGGATTTTTGGGGAATATCCATTTTGATGGATTTGGTATCGATTTCTTTGGATTTGATTCACGTCTTCATATGTGAATTTTTGGTGATTTATTGTTTCTACAATCATTTTTGTGACTTGTCACTTTGAAATACAAAGGTTTCTATACTAGTAGTAAATATCAAAACTCTTTCCTCAAAATGATTTCAATTCTACTTTTAATACAAAGCTCGTTTATAAAACTGTTTTTCAACCTAATAGTATAAACAAACCTTTTCCTTATTCTTTTTGAGAAGTCTAATTAAACGACCTAGTAAAACTAGTGGTATGAAACACTTGCGTTTACTTCGTCGGTTAATTTTTGGACTTGTTCGATTGAAGCTCTTGTGACAACTTTTCGAGTGGAGTTCTACAATTTGTTTGTAAATATTTAAGCTACGCCAGTGGTTATGGGACATGAAGCTAAACTCATTTATTTACTAGCTTAGTGTAATTCACACTTTTTATTGATCAATGATGATCATTTTGTGATTTAGACTAGTTATATGCTATGTCTCTTTATCCACGTGGGGGACTATACCTCGTTTTATTGAGTTTCATTTCAAGTCTTTTACAGGCTAACCAATTATTAGTTCTTTGGAGTTTCGACTCATTTTTGTGGGCTAGCGACCCACGCTCTTTTATGGAGTTTGGTTCATCGGACGTACCGTTGTACTACGTCGTTGTCCGGCTTATCTGGTTCATTGGCCATACCGCTATACTACGTCGTTGTTTCGAATCATTTGAGTTTTAGGTTCCTCAGGCGTACCGATATTGTACTACGTCGTTGCACCGGCTCAATGGTTAGCGATCATGGAATAGCGTTCCGTTTGTGATACACGTGTTGGTGAGTTTTCAAGCTCCCATTTTGTGGTAGGCCTCCCCCTTTTGTGATTTCTGGATTTCTAGTTGATGATTTCTAGAATTTATGGTTCACCAATTTTGTGATTGGCGTTGATATATTTGTCAATATTTGTGGTCTGGTGAATAAAATAAAGAATATGACATTCTTTTTAGTGCTTTGAGATTTTTGAGATATTGTATGATTTTTGTGTTTTCTAATGTATACTTTTCATAGTATGGCATTATTGTTATCATACGTTTTTGTCATATCTCTTCTTCTAACTCATTTTATCTGATATTTATAGCTAGACTGATCCGTTTATTATTTTCTTATTAAATAATACTCGGGTCAGACCGAGACGTTACAGGTGCTTCTGTTTGACTCATCTTTTGGGAGCATTATCTGACTTTTGACTAACTACTCTAGTTTAGTATTTTTTTTTGTTTTTATACATACGAGATAGAGACTCCTTGATGTATACATATTCTTTTTCCTAGCACTTGTATCTATTCTTTTGTGATATTGTGGATCTTGTTTGACCACTACTCTGATGTACACTTTTATGTGTTATATTCATATCTGTTTCCGCCTTTGAGATATGAAAACCTGTGATTGATTTGTGTTATGCTTATTTTTGTATTTGTTTTCGAATATCATATAGCCTCTGTGTAGTAGCTTTGAGTTTGTATCGGTATGTCGGATTTCCTCTAGAAAGGAAATGCATGTTATTCTATCTGACATATCGGTGCTCGCACAAAGCAATTACATGGATGGTCGCTCCTCAACAGCCTTATTCTTCGTGCTAGTTGACGACATTACCTTATAGTGTCCTTGGCTAGTATGAGTATAGAGGTGGGGCGTAACAGCTTGGTATCAGAGCCAGACTTCGGAACAATGTAGAATAATCCAACAAGGATCATCGTTCTAAGTTCTTCTTGGGAGTCGTGTCATAAGATTTTATCCGAGTCATGGGACCCGTTCTATCCTATTTTCTTTTATGATGTATTGTTTTATCAATCATGATTGTTTGAAATTCATTTTGTGAATAACCTTTTTCTTCTTCTTTCTTTCTTTCTTAAAGCAGAGAAATGGTTAGACCATGCCGTCCCAGCGCCAGTCAATCCAGTGCTACTCCTTAAGATGGAATATTTATGTCTGCCCAACAGCTTTTAGATCTTGTAAAGAATGCACAAGCTGTCGGACCCATTCCAGAGCCCACTCACCTAAAATAAGGATTTGCACATCTATGCAGTGATTACACAAATTTGGGCGGAAAGCCATTCAGGGGTTCCAAGGCCCTATCGAATTCCAAGCTTGGCTTAGAACATGCGATCGCATCTTTTCTCCCACGAATCTCATTGATCTGTATCGAGTCCAATTGGCTTCTAGCATGCTCCAAGAAAGAGCATTAGATTGGTATGAGCTTCTGATTTCTGAAATTATTGAAGCGGATCTTACTTGGTAGCAATTCTGGGAATGATTCGAATCAAAGTTTGTACCAGAAGCTGAAAAAAGTGACTTTAGCCCATCGCTTTATTGCCCTTGTTCAAGATGAATCCTGTATGTTGGATTACGTCGCATCTTTTGAATCCCTATCTAAATATGGGGTTGAGTACCTTAATAGCCCATTGAAGAAAAATCACAGGTTTGTCTACGGCTTGAATAAGAATCTTAAAAAGCCATTACTTCTAAAATTAGAAGTTTCTTTCGATCAGCTTGTTGATATCGCTCTTCGACTCGAAGAGGCCGATAAAGAAGATGATGTTGAAGTTGGAAGTGCCAAATCGAACTTCAACAACAACAAGAAGAGGCCTATTAAGTTCAAAGGCCCTTATCCCAATAAGAAAGGGAGCAGGCAACTCCAGTAGCAAAGACTTCTACGCCTAGTCATAGGCAATGCTACAATTATGGTTCTAAGGACCATTTTGCTAATAGAAGTCTGAAACCTCTCTTTTTTCATTATTGCAAAAGTTCGGGTCATCTTTTGTCTTCTTGCCCCAAACTTCAAAACAAGAGCGAGGGAAAGCTAAATGTTGTGCAAGTCCCTAGTAACACTTCTCGTGGTCAAGGTGTATCTCATTCTATCCTTGATGGCATTATTATGTTTCATGATCATCCTATTCGAGTTTTTTGATACGGGTGCATCCCATTCTTTTATATCAAAAGAATTTGTTGATACTTTTTCTTTGAGTGTTATGGCTTTGATGACTTCTTTGAGAATTGCGAATTCGATTGGTGGATCCGCAACACTCAGTTTACTTTGTAAAGATGTCGAGATTATTTTATGTGATTATGCTTTCCAAGCCGATTTGCATGTTATGCGTCACTTAGGCTTTGGAATGATTTTGGAAATGGATTGGCTTAACCGTTATGAATCCCATATCCTATGTCCTAAGCGAACTATTCATCTTCGACACCCTCTATCTGTTAAGCAGATTTCTATTGTTCTTAAAGATTCGGATTCTAAATTGGCAGCATCCTTGTATTCTCTGAACCCTCATGACGACGACGGCGATGATGAGAAAGATGTCATTTCTTTCATTCACATTGTTCGTGAATTTTCCGATATATTTGAGCCCGTTTTAGGATTACCACCTAAGCGAGCAATTGAGTCCCAAATTAATCTAATCCCTGGAGCTCTATCACTTGTCCTCCTTATCGTATGTCTAATACGGAAAATGAGGAGATGAATAAACAATTATCTGAATTGGAAGCAAAGCAGTTTATTCGTTCTAGTTCCTCTCCTTGGGGAGCTTCAGCTATTTTTGTAAAGAAACCTGATGGTACACTTAGGCTTTGCGTTGACTACCGCAAGCTTAATGATCTTACCATTAAGAATAAATATCCTTTACCTCGGATTGATGATCTATTCGATCAACTTAGTGGTGTTAGAGTCTATTCACAGTTAGACTTAGCAACCGGTTTTCATCGGCTTCGTATTGCAGAAGATAACATTCCTTTGACATCATTCCGTACACGTTATGGATCTTATGAATGGCTTGTTATGCCATTTGGTTTAACGAATTCTCCAGCTTATTTCGTTGACCTTATGAATCGAGTTTTTAAAGACTTCCTCGATCGATTTGTTCTCATCTTTATAGATGATATTCTTATTTATTCTAAAACCGAGGAAGTGCATGAAAGGCATCTTCGGATTGTGTTGGAAACTCTTAGAAGCAATCAATTGAAAGAAATTTTCTCTAAATGCCACTTTTGGCAATCTCGTATGAAATTTCTGGGTCATATTATTTCCGAATCTAGAATTTTCATGGATCCTTCAAAGATCGAAGCGACTCAATATTGGAAGAGACCGGAAAGTGTGACGAAAATCCGTAGTTTTCTTGGATTGGCGGGTTATTACCGCCGTTTTATAAAAGACGTTTCTAAAATTTCCGTGCCTCTTACTAGTTTGACAAAGAAGGGAGTTAAATGCATTTGGTCGGACAAATGTGAAGCTTCTTTTCAGAAATTAAAAGAACTCCTTTCCGATGCTCCTATTCTTGTGATTCCCAAAGGGAACCAAGATCTTATTGTATATACCGATGCTAGTCGTGTTGGTTTGGGAGCCATTCTTATGCAAAGGGAACGTGTTATTGCTTATGCTTCTAGGCAATTAAAGACAGCCGAGACTAGATATGCCACTCATGATTTAGAGCTCACGACTATTGTTTTCGCCCTTAAAATTTGGTGTCATTATCTTTTGGGAGAAAAATTTGCTCTCTATACCGATCATAAATCTTTGAAATATTTATTTTCTCAAAAGGAACTTATTTTGCGTCAACAATGTTGGCTCGAGTTCCTTGCACCTTATGATCTTGATATTCTTTATACTCCCGAAAAGGGGAATCGTGTTGCCGATGCCCTTAGTCGTAAGCAACAAGCGGTTGTTTCTATGATGATATCCGAATGGAATGATCTCGGGATTTTGTCCACTTGTGAGATTCGAGATCGTGAATCTGATTTATGTTCATCTCTTGTTCAATGTAGCCTTGAGGCTCATCCTTCTCTTTTAGACCGCATTCATGATGCTCAAAAGCTAGATCCTGAATTGGCTCTTCTTAGCCAAAGTTGTAGGGATAAAATTGATATTGAAGGTTTGAAAGACTTTGGTATTGATGCTCGTGGCGGTATTCGAAAATTTGGTAACTTATCGTGCCAAATATTAGTGATCTTCATAAAAACATTTTAGAAGGTTCTCATCGTTCTAAATTTACCATTCATCCCGGTAGTAGTAAAATGTACGCGGATATAAAGCGACTTTAATATTGGGATGAAATGAAATCTGATATTGCTAACTTCATTAAGCGTTGCATGACTTGCCAACTTGTTAAGGCCGAGCATTAAAGGCTCGGTGGGTTATTGCAACCTTTGGACATTCCAATTTGGAAGTGGGACCAAATTTCCATGGATTTTATTGAAGGTCTTCCCCGTTCTCGTTCGGATCATGATAGCCTATGGGTGATAGTCTATAGACTTACAAAATCCGCCTATTTTATTCCCGCGGTCCAATCGGACCATACCTCTTTTGTCCAAGCTCTTTATTAAAGAAATTGTTAAATTGCATGGAGTCCCTACTTCTATTGTTAGCGATCGTGATCCATTGTTTACTAGTGGATTTTGGAAGAGTCTTCAAAAAGCTTTGGGAACGAAGCTTAATTTTAGCACCACTTATCATCCTCAGTTCGATGGACAAACCGAGCGTGTGAATCAAACTCTTGAAGATCTTCTTCGTGCACGTGTTCTCGATTTTGGTGGAAGTTAGAAAGATCATATTTCTCTTGTTGAGTTTTCCTATAATAATATATTCCAGTCTAGTATTGGTATGGCACCTTTTGAGGCACTAGATAGAAGGCCATGCCGATCTCCTTTTTGTTGGCTTGAGGCTGGCGAGAAGCTGGTTTTAGGTCCAGACTTATTCGTGATTCCACAGAAAAGATTGACCTTATTCGCCATAGGATGAAAGAAGCTCAATGTAGACAAAAAATCCTATGCCGATAATCAAAGAAGGAAATTAAAATTTCTGTGGAGATTTGATGTTTATTCGTGTTTCGCCAATGAAGGGTGTTGTGCGTTTAGTAGATCGGGAAAGTTAGCACCTCGATATATTGGCCCGTTTCCCATCACCGAATGTATTAGTACCGTGGCTTATCGCCTTTTATTACCAGCTCAGTTTTCCACTATTCATGACGTATTCCTCATCACTCAGTTACGGAAATGCCTTCGAGATTCCGATTCTATTCTTGTGCCCGGTGTTATGGAAGAAATTGAAGTTTCACCTAATCTGACTTATGAGCAACATCCTATTCGTATTATTACTTCGGAGGTAAAACGCCTTCGAAATAAAGATGTCCCTCTTGTGAAAGTTCAATGGTGCTCAAATCCTAAGGACTGTCCTTGGGAATCTAGAGAATTCATCGAGCGAACACATTCAGACTTACTCTCTCATGCACTTTGAGGTGAACTTCTTATTTCAAATTTCATTTGTGTTGATATGCTTTTGTGGTTGTTACTTTTTATTTCCTTCTTAAGTATTGTGAGGACATAATTTCTTTAAGGAGGGGAGTCTGTAACAATCCGCATATTTTACGATTGTATATTTACATATTTTATTTAAATGTAGCATCGTCGGTCGGATTTAAGTCCGTAAAACTATTTTTTGCAAACAGTCGAATTAGGACTCGAGACACCTTCCACTAAGTTCAAAATGACGTTTGTGACCTTTTTGAGTATAAACATCGATATGTTTGGAGTTAGCTTGAATTTTAACACTTTCATTTAGGGCTTTGGGTTTGGGATTCAGCCCAATAACCTAACATAAGACCCTAGCTCCACCCCTCTCCTCTTCATTCATTCTCATTTCCTAATACTTCGAGGTTTAAGCAAAAATGGGGGGAGAGAAAAGAGATTAGGAATTCCTAAGCCCTAGCTTCATTTGCAAATCCAAGTTTTAGCTCCAAGTTCAAACAGAAGCCTAGGTAAGCATCTCCTTCTTCTTTTCCATCTCAGTCTCTCTCCAATTTCAGAAATTTCTTATAACCTAATTTGGGAAACTATTGTTTATGATCTTAGATTGGAGCTTTTAGAGTTGAGATCGAAGAGTGGTTGATCTTCCTTTGTTTTCAAGCTTCTCCTTCCTTGTTTTTGTGAATAAGGCGAGTTTTTGAACTCACATCTATGTCTATATCTTTGATAGTTGTTAGGTAGTGATTCCTGACATCCTGACATTTATTCCTTGTCCATTTGCTTTTGATTGAATTGGTTTTATGAATATTCCAATTTTTGGTGTTTTGAAGTTAAATCTTTAAAAATCCTAGCTTTGATATTTGATCATGCTTTTAGAGGCGTAAGAAAGAGCTTATAGGGCAGGGTTGTCGATTGGCGTAAACCCCTAATGCCCATCGCTCGTTCGATCGCAAATTGTTTGGGATTTTGCCCCTTCGGAGCTAGGCTGAAAACACTGGAATTTCCAGTTCAGTCAACTGAACTAGAATGTCAGTCGACTGAACCAAACCCAGGAATTTTCCGCAGCGGAAACAAGAGAATAGTTTTTCATGAAGCTACTATACATATAACAGAGTTGAATAATATACAAATGAAGTCTCGAATACAATAGTCAAATACAACATCAAAATATATCGCAAGTATCAACCGAATAGCTGAAAGCTGGATAGATAGCTGGATCTCCAAGCGAAGCTCCAGCTCCAAAGGTGAGTCTCAAAAGCTGTATCACTCAGTCTGACCCGAGCATAAAGCAAAACACAAAACGCTCGAGCCAGCATTAACATTCTTATGTCAATAAATCCAACTCAAGTGAAATAACAACTGAAATACGATTAACTCTGTAACAACACGCAGATTTAACCGGTTTTAATAACGTTATTAATTGAAATTTTGTGGGATTTTAAACGATAAAATTTTGAAATATAAGTTTGATATTTGAAACGCGTCCAGTTAAACATAACAACTGGTAAATTTTCGTCCGAAAATATGAAAGTCTATTTCGTGCGTAAATTTACTTCAATTTAATCAGTTAAAAAGCGATGAAAATAAAACGTTTGCGAAACCTAAATATTTTTGTAAAGAAAAATTCTAAATCATCTTCTGAGCAAGGTGTCATTTTTTGTTTTTCAAAATTCGGACTTCTTTAGCTCCGTCGATCTTATTTTTCTACGTTTTCTTGCATTTTCCGCTAGTAGAAAATTCAAAAATTTAAAATTCAGTCGAACTACCGATATGTGTATACCGTTTTGATCGTCTCGTCATGCTGATCTCTACAGTAAATTCAGTTCTTTGTTTTGTATTCCGATAAGCGGAGGAATTAACGAAACGGTAACCGTATCGGTATAGGTTTCTTGCATTTGATTTCTTGTGACTATTCAGTTTTCACCGTGTTAAACTCAAAGGCCATTAGCGTTTTATTTTTTTCGAAATTCGAATCGTACCTGACGTTTCCTACCCCACCTTTCATTTTAAACTTTGGTTCGTTCCTTCTCCTTTCCATTTTTTCTTTCTACTTTACTCTACTGGACCCATTATCTCACTCTTCTCCTTATTTCTTTTCCCTGAGCATTTATATTTTGTTGCTCCTAAAACCTTCCTGCCGATCAAGCTTTCATTTTCCTAAAGAAAAATCAATAGCTTTTGCAAGCCACGCAGCCGCCTCTGTCTCCTTCTTCTTCTTTGCTTTGCAAAAGGTGTGTGTGTGTGTATATATATATATATATAGTTGCTAAGTATGTTTATTTAATAAGATAAGATGTTGTTGAAGTTTATAATCTTTTATGTTTACTTTATATCATATTAAGGTATGTATATTTTGGATTTAAAGTGTTTCATACATATTATTTTTATAAAAGAGTTTATATATAGTGCCAGTTACATTGATACTTATATATATAACATATACAAGTGTATATGGTTGGTTTTTTTATATATAGTTGTTAAATAATATATAAAGTTGTCAGGTGTACAGTCTTTTTCCCTTCGGTTTTATATATTTATATGTATATACATGGGTTAGTTTATAAACATTATAACTTACACTCATTTGGTTTTGTTTCTATATTGGTTATACATACTAAATCTGAAGCATATACGTATGGAGGTGTTTTATTTTATATGATATTTTGATTTTAAAAGGATGGTCAGAGCTCTAAATTTCGAAATGCATATGTCGGTTACTGTAATAAAAGACGTTCGTATATATTTATATATATAGCGTGTGTTGATAGTTTACTGTGTAAACTTAGTGTGTATATATGCAAATTTTTCAAATTTTATAAGTTGTATAAGTTTTGTTGAATCTGTTGGTTTATAATATATTTGTTATATAATTGACTTGGTGTATATGTCAGTTTTGATATGTGTATATGTTTTACGCACGTATATCGATTTTTGATAGGTGCAGGCCGTATAAATATTAATTTCTATACTTTTTTTAAAAGGGATTTGATGTTTGAAACATGTGTATACGTTTCATATATATATATATATATATATATATTAAGAATGTTATACAAGGTAGTTTCGTTATTGAGTTTTATATACATGAAAGTCCATGCGCTGGTTATGTATATATATGTTGATTTTTAATGTATGCGAGTTTGTGTACGTTTACATATTAATTTATATATATAAGTTATAGTATCTGAATATTAGATATATATCTTTGTATTTATGTCCAAATCTATGTTACTGTTAGCTATACATAGATATTGTTATAAGCTATATAATATTGTTTTAAATATTATTATTTTTTAAAAATTAATTTTAATTTTAATATGCTATTTTAATATTTTCTTTAAATTTAAAATATTGATTCGAAAATAAAATATTATATATTCTATTTCTATCTTGATGATTCTGATTTGATTCCATCTATTCTTATTTATCAGCTTCATCGTCCAATTCGTGCCAATCTTGTTCGTTTGGAAATTCGCCTTGGATTCGTAACCCATTTCAAATCTCTCTAGCCTCGAAAGGTGAGTAATCACTCACGATTAATTTTCTTTTATTTATTAAATTTGATTTAAATTGAAACGACGATTGAAATATGCTGTTGTAGTCATTTACACTTTTATATATGCTATTACCTGTATCAGTTCACCTGTGACATCTGACACCATTATCTGTTATTTATGAAATGATGATACAGTTGGTTGATGATTGATTGTTTGATGTTGACATTGGACGTTAAATTTTTATTGTAGTAAGTGATAAATAAGTTAAAATTGAAATTGACGTAGAATAGTTAGACTTGATATATGTTAAATTTGATTAGATGACATTTGCATAATATGACCCTTTAAATGTTGAATTAGTTGACACGTAGAAATTGGTTAAGTACACTTTGAACCATTGAATGGATATTGTGTAAATTGTTGTAGTATAAAATTGAATGACGAATGTCAAGTGTAGAACCGCATGAAATAATAGTGTAATAATCTTTAATCTACATGAAATGATAATGTAGATTTTAGAAATAATTATATTAATTTGCACAAACAACAATGTGAATTAATACGATTATTTCGGGATTAATTGAATTGATTATTGGATTGTTATTGATTGTTGTTATTGCTTGTTTATTTACTTTGACACCATCCCAGTTTTCACACTGCAAGTTCCCTTTGTTATGCTTTGATTTGTGAATTGAAATGGAATCGGGTTGAAATGATAAATACCCAAATGAACTTGACTTAGGATAGAGAATTAAATAAAACCCGATTGGTCAATAATTTGATTTAAAAATAAAATAAAGATTTTATTTGAATAAAGAATATAGTTTTGAAATGAAGCTGGAATTCGAGATTTTATAAAAAGAAATGTTGATATTAATTAATCTGAAATAGAATATTAATATAGTAGTTGATGAAAGAACGTAGTTTTAAATTTAATTAATTAATTATTAAGTTCGGAATTATTAAATAATTAAAATTGGAATTATTTGATAATTAGATTTTGGGATTAATTATTAATCAAATATTGAAATTTTTAATTAAGTTTTGAAGTTATGTATTAATTAAATAAGATTGAATTATTTAATAATTAAATAAAATTGAGTTATTTGATAATTAAATAAAAATTTGAATTCTTTAATAAGATAAATTGAACTCTTGAATAAGTGAATTTGAACTTCGTTAATAAATGAAATCGGGTTTCTTTATTAATTAAGTTTTGGAAAATTTAAGTAAGTAATAAGTGAAATTTAACTTCTTGAATAAGCAAATTAAGTTTCTTTATTAATCGAGTTTGAAATTTGTAACCAAGTAAATGGATAAGTCAATTTGAATTTCTTAAACAAGAAATAAAAATGAGATTTATTGAAATTAATGTAAGACATGTAATTTAAAGAAGGTGTTTTGAAGAATTTAATTAAATTAAATTTGTGAGATGATAATTGGAGTTGAACTTAAGTAATTGATTTAATGAATTGGAAATTTAATAGAAATTGTTTTGAATGACAAATTTACTTAACGAATATTGAATGAAATCGATAAATGAATTTAAATTGATTTGAATGAAATTAAATTAATTTAATTGATTACGGAATAGAACTTATATACGAACTTGAATCAATATTTGAATTGTTTTAAAATAAAAATTGAAATTGAATAATAAGATTTTGGAAATAGTAATTTGGAAGTTTAAACGTAAATTATGGAAATTGATTAAGAAAGACGAATGAAATGTTGATTTGCAAATTCTAATTGAAATTGAATTTGATTTGCTTTTGAAATTTATTAAACGACCAATCGCTGTAATAATTACGGATGTTATTAAAGAGACCGGAGTCAGTTATGGACATACTCTCTGTCTAAACCGTAAGCCCCTTTAATAACTATACGCGGAGTGTGATCCAGAATGAAGTGGTTGGAATGATGTACATGATGACTGAAGAAAGTGAACGATAATGGATAGCCTTGACACTTGTGTCAAATTGTAAATGACTAAAACAGGAGCCGTGCCAGGCCAAATGCAGTTAGCCACCTCGAGTGAACACACTTCTTCGTATACTACTCATTACTTGTTATTGATTGGTGCACCCTCGTAAATTTTGGGAGTGTTGTTTCGCGGTGTTACGATCGTTGCGGCGATGCGTTTTCACCAGTCCGGATGTGGCAAACGGTAGTTTCACTACCTTGGGTATTGTCTCATGTGCCTTGTCATACTTGTGTCCCTATATACGCGACCACTACGAATTTGTTTTGTGTTATACCTATGGAGTACTCCTTGATAGCCCACTAGTTTACGGTGGAGTTTACAGTGCTGTATAGACTATGGCATTTATATAAAATGTGTTAAGGGGGATAATGGTAACGCCTCAACACTATTTTGATATTTATATTACTGATAGACATTATCTATTTAGCGTATATTACTACGTAGTAGATAGTTTAACGGATCCTTAGAGGATGGTGATTCCAACGTCCTTTGAGTTACTTGTATTTCAGTTGTTATTTCACTTGAGTTGGATTTATTAATATAAGAACGTTAATCCTGACTCGAGTGTTTGTGTTTTTCTTTACGCTCGGGTCAGACTGAGTGTAACAGTATTCGAGACTCACCTTTGGAGTTGGAGCTTCGCTTGGAGATCCAGCTATCTATCCAGTTTTCAGATATTCAGTCGATTCCAATGATGTATTCTGATTCTTGTATTTGACTATTGTATTCGAGACTTCTGTTGTACCATATTTAACTCTGTTATGTATAGAGTAGCTTCATGAACTACTATCTTTTGTTTCCGCTGCATATTATTACTCTGCGTATGTGATTCTGTGGTTATTTATTTATTGTATGTGTTCAGTTTTGCCAAATTTAAATTAACAATTCGTTATTTTGAATTATTCAAGTCCGACATGTACGGATGCGAATAGTCCAAAATAGCGGGTCGTTACAGTTGGTATCAATAACTTGGGTAGCTCTAGGCAAAACTTAACATATAGGGTAAATGTATTTACAGAATCGCTCTCATTCGAGTTTCAATCTCTCCTTTTGACTCAATTCCTTTGAATTTTGGAACATTCACTACGGTTCTAAATTCATTCGTGTCCCTCACTATTCGTCTTCTTTGAATTCTGGAGCATCCCGTAACTCCACTTCGAATGATCTTTATAATGAATCGGTGGTCTCGCCAATCTTCGAATTATTTGTAAATGAGTTAAACTCCTTTACAATAGGCATCGATTTACCAGAGATTTCTGTATCCTCGGTTTACGATGCTATCTATTCCCTGCTATACCTGAATTCTATCTCTTGAGACTGAATGTAGATTTACCTCGAAATTCTGCATCGATCTTATTCTTGAAGTTACTGTCTACCTGGTTAAGGTTGCCCGTAAATTAAATAAGCTTATCCATCTCCCAGTTTTGTATTTAAAACATCTTATCTTTGTTTCGAACCTATCTTCGAATCAAAATTCTCTTTGATTTGAGTTCTTCAAATTTGAATCTCTATACTTTATTTTGTAATCCATCCTTGTACCGTCGAGCGAGGGAGTGTGTTTGTATTTATACTAAAATGTTATATATATTTTGTGTTGTTTGAGTTGTTGATGTTGATTTGGGTTTTCGATCAATTCGTCTGATCAACGCTATCGATAGGATCTCCAAAACACATGAGCAAAGCAAACTGACACAATATTGTCTCAAGTTTAGTAAATAAAATAATTTTGAATGATTATATTATATATAAGTATAATTTTTTTCTGAAATTAAAATGTTAATGAATTTGTTGTCCGAAATGATAATATTTAATTTTCATTTATTGTTTCATAAACCATTGATTATTGCATAATATAAGTAAACGAATTTATAAAATTTAGTTATAATTTGATTTGGAATTTAAAGTGAATATAAATTAGAATTTGAGAATTTAATTTCCAATAGTTTTGAGTTATGGTTTTAAAGTTTAAAATGTACATTATTTAAAATATTTTCGTATAGGAATGGTTTTCAAAGAATTTTAAATGATTAAATTAGAGCTCTTCTCTTTTGTCGCTGGAAAATAATTTCGGTGATGGTGGCCGCATCATCGATGCTCATTTTCGAGTTATAAAGTGGAGAGACTATTCTATAGCTTTGCTTCGGTTGGTTTTGAAAATAAATTGATTTGAATTTCTTAAAGTATGATTTGATTTGTAATATATATATCGATATATGATTTAAATCTAATTTGATATATTATATATATTTATTTATTTACCTCTAAATAAATTTGAAGTTACTCGAAAATTAAACTCTCAAATTTATGATAAAGGATAATTTCAACTATAAAATGAAATCAATATTTTGAATAAATAATTAAGCCTGAATAATTAAATTAGAAAATTTTACTTGTATAATGCTCAATTGCATTATATATAACTTACCTAAATTTTCAAAAGTTAACTATGTAATTGAATATTATACAGTAGAAATGATATGAAAGGAATTTTTAAGTAGATTTGAGTAGCTATAATAAATGTAAATATACTATTCAAATTTTCGAATAAAATATGATTAAATAAATGACTATTCAAATTTATGATCTTGAATTTGTTAATTTAAAATAATTTTTTTTGGATAATATACAATATAAATTGTCTTTATAAATAAAATGTGAGTGCGTGTAATAAATGTTATTCACTTAAATTTTAATTATAAAATGTTTATGGAGATAAATAGAATAATAAGTTAAATAAATAATAGGTGATATTAATAGAAGAATTTTTTTTTAAATTAAAATTAAATCAACTTTATGAGATATCTTGAATTAATTGAATTTAAACTGAATTTCATTTGAAAGAAATTTGTACCTAACATTTATAAATGAGAAATCAAATCAATTTAATGAAAATTTTGAATTTAAAAGTCAATTGTTGAATATAAATTAATTTAAATTGAAATTTATATAGTTTAAATTAATTGTATATTTTGGAATTCAAATCTATTTTCTTCTAGTTGTTTCTATTCTCCTACCTCCTTCTTTTTTGAGGATGAAAAGTTTTGAGTGGGGGAGAGTGTAACAAGCCGCAGATTTAACCGGTTTTAATAACGTTATTAATAGAAATTTTATGGGATTTCAAACGATAAAATTTTGAAATATAAGTTTGATATTTGGAATGCGTCCAGTTAAACATAGCAACTGGTAAATTTTCGTCAGAAAATATGAAAGTCTATTTCTTGCGTAAATTTACTTCAATTTAATTAGTTAAAAAGCGATGGAAATAAAACGTTTGCGAAACCTAAATATTTTTACATAGAAAAATTCTAAATCATCTTCTGAGCAAGACATCATTTTATGTTTTTCAAAATTCGGACTTCTTTAGCTCCGTCGATCTTATTTTTCTGCGTTTTTCTTGCAGTTTCCGCTAGTAGAAAATTCAAAATTTTAAAATTCAATCCTATTACCGATATCCATATACCATTTTGATCGTCTCGTTGTGCTGATCTCTACGGTAAATTCAATTCTGTGTTTTGTAGTCTGATAAGCGGAGGAATTAACGAAACGGTAACCGTATCGGTACAGGTTTCGTGCTTTTGATTTCTTGTGACTATTCAATTTTCACCGTGTTAAACTCAACGGCCGTTAGCATTCTACTTTTTTCGAGATTCGAATCGTACCTGACGTTTCCTACCCCCACCTTTCATTTTGTACTTTGGTTCGTTCCTTCTCCTTTCCATTTTTTCTTTCTACTTTACTCTACTGGACCCATTATCTCCCTCTCCTCCTTATTTCTTTTCCCTAAGCATTTATATTTTATTGCTCCTAAAACCTTCTAGCTGATCAAGCTTTCATTTTCCCAAAGCCAAATCAATAGCTTTTGCAAGCATGCCGAACCTATACTGCACCGCCTTCATCCCCACCCGCCACCAGAGATCCAGCCTTAACCCGACCATCTGAGCCTCCATCCAACGCTTGCGCCGATCTTCCCTTCAACCTCCACCGTTTACTGCATAGGCCGCCCCCTCCTTCTTTGCTCCTCGGCCGAAGGCCATGGCCACACCACTCTCCTCCATGGGCAACATGGCCCGACCGACCTTCGAGCACGCAAGTAACCCCCACCTTCCTTTTCTCCTCCGCCGCATGTGGCCATGTGTAAAGCCGAGCCACCTTCCACCAACGCAGCCGCCTTTGTCTCCTTCTTCTTCCTTGCTTTGCAAAAGGTGTGTATATATATATATATATATATATATATATATATTTGTGCTATGAATGTTTGTTTAATAAGATAAGATGTTGTTGAAGTTTATAATCTGTTATGTTTACTTTATATCATATGAAGGTATGTATATTTTGGATTTAAAGTGTTTCATACATATTATTTTTATAAAAGAGTTTATATATAGTGTCAGTTACATTGATTCTTATGTATATAACATATACAAGTGTATATAGTTGATTTGTTTATATATAGTTGTTAAATAATATATAAAGTTGTCAGGTGTACAGTCTTTTTCCCTTTGGTTTTATATATTTATACGTATATACATGGGTTAGTTTATAAATATTATAACTTGCACTCATTTGGTTTTGTTTCTATATTGGTTATACATAATAAATCTGAAGCATATACGTACGGAGATGTTTTATTTTATATGATATTTTGATTTTAAAAGGATAGTCAGAGCTCTAAATTTCGAAATGCATATGTCAGTTACTGTAATAAGGGATGCTCGTATATATTTATATATATAGCATGTGTTGATAGTTTACTGTGTAAACTTAGTGTATATATAATGCAAATTTTTCAAATTTTATAAGTTGTATAAGTTTTGTTGAATCTGTTGGTTTACAATATATTTATTATATAATTGACTTGGTATATATGTCAGTTTTGATATATTTGTATAGGTTTTACGCACGTATATCGATTTTTGATAGGTGCAGGTTGTATAAATATTAATTTCTATATTTTTTTATAGGGATTTAATGTTTGAAACATGTGTATACGTTTCATATATATATATATATATATATATATTAAGAATGTTATACAAGGTAGTTTCGGTATTTAGTTTTATATACACGAAAGTCCATGCGCTAGTTATGTATATATATGTTGATTTTTAATGTATGCGAGTTTGTGTACGTCTACATATTAATTTATATATATAAGTTATAGTATCTGAATATTAGATATATATCTTTGTGTTTATGTTCAAATCTATGTTACTGTTAGCTATACATAGATACCGTTTTAAGCTATATAATACTGTTTTAAATATATATATTTTTTAAAAAAATTAATTTTAATTTGAATATGCTATTTTAATATTTTCTTTAAATTTAAAATATTGATTTGAAAATAAAATATTATATATTCTATTTCAATCTTGATGATTTTGATTTGATTCCATATATTCTTATTTATCAGCTTCATCGTCAAATTCGTGCCAATCTTGTTCCTTTGGAAATTCGCCTTGGATTCGTAACCCATTTCAAATCTCTCTAGCCTCGAAAGGTGAGAAATCACTCACACTAATGTTCTTTTATTTATTAAATTTGATTTAAATTGAAACGACAATTGAAATATGCTACTGTAGTTATTTACACTTTTATATATGCTATTACCTGTATCAGTTCACCTGTGACATCTGACACCATTATCTGTTATTTATGAAATGATAATCCAGTTGGTTGATGATTGATTGTTTATGTTGACATTGGAAGTTAAATTGTTATTGTAGTAAGTGGTAAATAAGTTAAAATTGAAATTGACGTAGAATAGTTAGACTTGATATATGTTAAATTTGATTAGATGACATTTGCATAATATGACCCTTTAAATGTTGAATTAGTTGACACGTAGAAATTGGTTAAGTACACTTTGAACCATTGAATGGATATTGTGTAAATTGTTGTAGTATAAAATTGAATGATGAATGTCAAGTTTAGAACCGCATAAAATAATAGTGTAATAATCTTTAATCTACATGAAATGATAATGTAGATTCTAGAAATAATTATATTAATTTGCACAAACAACAATGTGAATTAATACGATTATTTCGTGATTAATTGATTATTGGATTGTTATTGATTGTTGTTATTGCTTGTTTATTTACTTTGACACCATCCCAGTTTCACACTGCCCTTTTTTATGCTTTGATTTGTGAATTGAAATGGAATCGGGCTGAAATGGTAGATACCCAAATGAACTTGACTTAGGATAGAGAATTAAATAAAACCTGATTGGTCAATAATTTGACTTAAAAATAAAATAAAGATTTTATTTGAATAAAGATTATAGTTTTGAAATGAAGCTAGAATTTGAGATTTTATAAAAAGGAAATGTTGATATCAATCAATCTGAAATAGAATATTAATATAGTAGTTGATGAAAGAACGTTGTTTTAAATTTAGTAAATTAATAATTAAGTTCGGAATTATTAAATAATTAAAATTGGAATTATTTGATAATTAGATATTGGGATTAATTATTAATCAAATTTGAAATTTTTAATTAAGTTTTGAAGTTATGTATTAATTAAATAAGATTGAATTATTTAATAATTAAATAAAATTGAGTTATTTGATAATTAAATAAAAAATTGAATTCTTTAATAAGAGAAATTAAACTCTTAAATAAGTGAATTTGAACTTCGTTAATAAATGAAATTGGGTTTCTTTATTAATTAAGTTTTGGAAAATTTAAGTAAGTTAACAAGTGAAATTTAACTTCTTGAATAAGCGAATTAAGTTTCTTTATTAATTGAGTTTGAAATTTGTAACCAAGTAAATGGATAAGTGAATTTGAATTTCTTTAACAAGAAATAAAAATGAGATTTATTGAAATTAATGTAAGACGTGTAATTTAAAGAAGGTGTTTTGAAGAATTTAATTAAATTAAATTTGTGAGATAATAATTGGAGTTGAACTTAAGTAATTGATTTAATGAATTGGAAATTTAATAGAAATTGTTTTGAATGACAAATTTACTTAACGAATATTGAATGAAATCGATAAATGAATTTAAATTGATTTGAATGAAATTAAATTAATTTAAATGATTACGTAATGAAACTTATACACGAACTTGAATCAATATTTGAATTGTTTTAAAATAAAAATTGAATTATAAGATTTTGGAAATAGTAATTTGGAAGTTTAAACGTAAATTATGGAAATTGATTTTGAAAGACGAATGAAATGTTGATTTGCAAATTCTAATTGAAATTGAATTTGATTTGGTTTTGAAATTTATTAAATGACCAATCGGTGTAATAATTACGAAAGTTATTAAAGAGACCGGAGTCGGTTATGGACATACTCTCTGTCTAAACCGAAAACCACTTTAATAACTATACGTAGAGTGTGATCCAGAATGAAGTGGTTGGAATGATGTACGTGATGACTGAAGAAAGTGAACGATAATGGATAACCTTGACACTTGTGTCAAATTGGAAATGACTAAAACAGGAGCTGTGCCGGGCCAAATGGGGTTAGCCACCTCCAGCGAACACACTTCTTCGTATACTACTCATTACTTGTTATTGATTGGTGCACCCTCGTAAATTTTGAGAGTGTTGTTTCGCGGTGTTACGATTGTTGCGGCGATGCGTTCTCACCAGTCCGGATCAGGCAAACGGTAGTTTCACTACCTTGGGTATTGCATCATGTGCCTTGTCATACTTGTGTCCCTATATACACGACCACTACGAATTTGTTTTATGTTATACCTATGGAGTACTCCCTGATAGCCCACTAGTTTACGGTGGAGTTACAGTGCTGTATAGACTATGGCATTTATATAAAATGTGTTAAGGGGGATAATGGTAACGCCTTAACACTATTTTGATGTTTATATTACTGATAGACATTATCTATTTAGCGTATATTATTACATAATAGATAGTTTAACGGATCCTTAGAGGATGGTGATTCCAACTTCCTTTGAGTTACTTGTATTTCAGTTGTCATTTCACTTGAGTTGGATTTATTAATATAAGAACGTTAATCCTGACTCGAGTGTTTGTGTTTTTCTTTATGCTCGGGTCAGACTGAGCGTACCAGTATTCGAGACTCACCTTTGGTGTTGGAGCTTCACTTGGAGATCCAGCTAGCTATCCAGCTTTCAGATATTCAGTCGATTCCAGGGATGTATTCTGATTCTTGTATTTGACTATTGTATTCGAGACTTCTGTTATACCTTATTTAACTCTGTTATGTATATAGTAGCTTCATGAACTACTATCTTTTGCTTAGGCTGCATATTATTACTCTGTGTCTATGACTCTGTAATTATTTATTTACTATATTTGTTCAATTTTTCCAAATTTAAATTAACAATTCGTTATTTTGAATTATTCAAGTCCGACATGTACGGATGCGAATAGTCTAAAATAGTGTGTCGTTACAAACTCAAAGGATGTTTGGGATAACCATCCTCTAAGGATCCGTTAAACTATTTACTATGTAATAATATACGCTATTATAATAATGTCTAATAGTAAAATAAACTTACTTAAGAATAGCATTAAGGCTTTACATTTTCCACCTTAACACAAACATAGTACCAGTAGTCCATACAATACTGTAATACCTCCTGATCGGGAGGCTACGTGAGGATACTCCATAGGTACGACACAAATCAAACTCGTAGAAGGCATGCTAGGGTAGATGACACGACACAATAAGGCAATGCCAGGGTAGATATACCAATTATTCTTCTAGACCGGTGGTAATGCGTAGCAGCCACTACCGCCCACCTCGAGCCACACTCCGAAAATCAAAGGTGCACCCAATCAATCAAAAAGTAGAATGGTATCAAAGGAGTGTGTCCGATAAGAGGAGCTACCTCATTAGCCCGTCGATCGCTCCTGTTTTAGCCACCTAATGCGAACTCACGGGAATCGGGTCCACGTACATACCTCAAAATAACGTCGCCACCATCCTACTTCATTCTGGAATCTCCACTGCATACACGGTTGTTAAAGTGGTTTTCAGAGTTGGCAGAGAGTATGACAACTTCCAATCCCGGTTTCTTTAACAACCCAACGTTATTATTACACCACAGTCATTTTAAAATAATTTATACTTTAAAACCAAAATATCATTGCCATTTCAAAACCATATCAATACGATATCATTTCTCTTTTCAAGTATATCCATTTCAGAATCATAGCATTTTCAAAGTTATAACACTTTCAAAACCAAATACTTGAAAATATAATATTTCAAAATATAATACTTTGAAATTCGTAGCTTCGAAACCATAACTTCACCATTTAAACAGTTTAGATATTCAAATAGTTCATATATAAAATAGTTTAAATTTAAAATTACTTTATAAAGTTAAATTTTTTTCCTTAACTTCACAAATAGATTCAAATCAACTTGAATCCAAAATTCATTTTAAATCAAATCTTAATTCATAAATTTCAACTCAATTCAGTTTCAAAAATCCATTTCCATTTATATCAATTTCAAATACCGATTTGAACCTCAAATAAACTATTTCAATTTCCGCATATTTCAAAGCTTTAAATATCCCAGAATTTCAAAACTAAATTTGATAACTTCATATATACCTTAATTAGACTTTATTATTATTCAGTTTTTGAAATATTTACTCAACAAATCTGATATCTTCCAAATAAACTCCAAATTCCAAATCACTAAATATTCCTTCAATTAATTTAAACTTGAAATATTCATTTTAAATCATCTTAACCAAAATCAAGTTATAAAATTCATATCTTTTTTAAAATTTCAAATTCCATAAGTTTCAAATCGATTAATTAAATAAATTATTAATCAAATAAAATTTCAAATCAATTTCAAATCTAACTTCTCAACCTTAATTTATTAAATCATTGTAACTCTATATTAAAATATAATTTAAATAGATACCTATCCTTATTATATTTTAATAAAATCAACTTTATTATTAAACTTATTTTATATGAAACAAATTTATACATAGCTCAAATCAAGAATTTAACTACACATATAAAATAGCATTTATATAGTACCTAAAATCAATATTTATATAAAACCATTTATTTTTCCAAAACTATAGAAATCATTTCAATATATATATATATACATACCGTGGTGTCTGTATATAATTTTATATCCTATGGTCAAGTGATACAGATATTTATCATTTCAATCCGTAATTTAAATATATGCGGGTATATATCATTTCAACCCGCAATCCCAAATTTAATTCAATGAAAATGCTTGGGTCTATCATTTCAACCCATAATGATTTTCTCCTATTCTACAGATCGTTCGGGTATGTACCATTTCAACCCATAGTGAATTCTATACTAGCAGTGAACTTGTAGAGTAATAACAGATATGACAAATATAACAGGCATATATCATCAATATAATTAACAGATAAATGATGTCAGATGTCACAGGTGAACAGATACAAATAACAACATATATAAAGCACTGTAAATAACTAACAGCAGCATATTTCAATTGTCATTTCAATTGAAATCAAATTTAATAAGTAAAAGAACGTTAATCGTGAGTGATTGCTCACCTTTCGAGCAAGAGAGAATAGACAATAGAACAAGCTATGAATTCCAAAGTAAAGCAGGATTGGCACGAATTTGATAGACAAGCTGATAAATAGAAATAGACGAAATTAAATCAGAACTGGGTCGATGAAGATAGTGGTATAAGTGAATTCATATAACTATATGTAACTATATACATATTATGCATTCAAGCACATATTAAATTTTAAATATATATTTATTTCAAAACTATTATTTTAAATTAAAACACATGTCAAAACCATTTCTTTATATCTATTAATATCAATATTTAATTCAAATCTATGAATGGAAATCTATATGTATTATATAAATGTTAATAGTTGGTTCACAGCTATATTTTAAATCAAAAAGTATATGTAAAATTTAAAAGTAAAAAATAAAGGTATATACCTATATACTCCGAAATCCTAAAACATGTATATGTATATAAAATTAAAAAAATCAATACTAACCTATACATGTAAACTGACGTACTGTAACTTGTGAAAATCTATATTATAGAACAGAAGATAAAAACTCAAACTTTACAACAATCGCATATATATAAAGTACAAACTGGGTATACAAACTCATATATAAAAAATCAAAAACACATATACATAACTGTATAATATAAACGGAATATATAACTTATATATATTTATCTCAAATATAAAAGTTTGAATATATATATATATATAAACTAACATAATATATATAAAACAAACAAAACAATATACCTAATCAACTTTATAAAATAGTGTACACTTTCATATACAAAATATAAATCACATACCAACATATATAAACACTGACATAACATATACATTACAAACTAACCTGTCTATACTTGAACGCACTAATATATACAAATAGATGGTGAACCAGATTTGTATGCACTGATAAACAAAGAAAATTTGAAAACATGTATATATATAAACATGTCACTATATATATTTACAAAGCTCATAAGATACCTTTATGAAATATGCATATGCTAAATTTTCTTTTTATAAACTAACATAATACTATAACAAACAAGTAAGATTAATAAAAAATATACTAACATTATATACATTATCCAATATAACTTGTTCAACTTAATATATAAATATACATATATCAAGCAAAACTTATACATATCTTCATTCAAACCACATATATCTCTATACTAAGACAAAATGTATACTACAAATATATGTATTTGACTATATATATTTATAACCTGCATACCATCATTTTTGTAAACTTTATATATATACTGTATATAAACTGAAATATAATAGTGACATCTTCACTAACTAAATAGGCGCGCACACACACACACACACCCACACACACACACACACACACACACACACACACATATATATATGAATCTGTTATATAAGTATATACTTGAATTATAACATCTGTTATATAATGTACTTATATATATGAACAAATATATAACATATATTTATTTGTACAGAACCATCAAAACAAAACTTCACCTTTCTACTATATATACTTTACAGTAAAATTTTGTAAAACTTAAACACAATATATATAATCCAGGCTTATATACTTTACTGAAAGATTACTAAAATCTGAATTTAATATATATATATAAATACTTTTTTTCCTTTAAACATACGTATATACTTATCTACACAAGAAAAAAAGTTATATAAACTCAATAAATATATATAGCCACTGATATATGTATATGTATACGAACAATATAATAAATAAAATATATTTATGCAGTACCGTGATAAAGAAGAGGAGAAGGAGAAAGGTGGTGCTCGGTCGAAGAGGGGTGACTTCATGTGGGTTGGGGCGCCGAAGTCAGGGAGAACGGAGGCAAGCGGGTTTGGGGTAGTGGGTTGTCGGCGGGTGGGGTTTGAAGCGGTGGCGTGAGGAAAACGAGCGGTTGTGTGGCTCGAGAAGGCGTGATAGGTGGATGTGACGTGGGATGAATAGGCGAAGCAGATAATGACAGCGGGGAGTGCGGGCTGTGGGTCGTGTGTGGAGGTGCTAGCGGTTGTCAACGGTGGTGGGTATAGAGGTTCAAGGCGGTGGAGGTTTGGGTTGCTCTGGAAGATGAGTGACTTGAGTTTTGGAAAATGGAATGCAAAGTGGAGCAGATTATAAAACTTGTACATACCGTATACAAATTTTATATTAAAATAAATCTCAAGAGTAATAAGGTACGGAGCCGGTAGGAAACAAAAAGACACGACTATTGGAAATTGGAATATCAATAGGTAATGGCTATTTGTATTACACGTTAGATATTTGAATAGTCATGGAACACAAAAGGGCTCAAAACGGTTACCGATGCGATTATCTATTTAACGGATTCTGCCATGTATCGAACATCAAAACACGGAATTGAATATACCGTAGAGATCATCATAACGAGATGCGGTACACAGATATTAGTGGTATGATCGTCCGATCAAAAGTCGATAATCGGTACTGATATACGTTGCTATTCCGTACGGGAAAATCCAAACGGAGCTAGAAACGTCCGAATTTCGCGAAACGAATTTCGCAGTCAAATTCAAAGTGTTCTAAATAATTTTTGTCATGTTGACATATTTAGGTTTTAGAATACTTTTAAATTCAACTGTTACTAACTGATTTAAACTGAATTTTGAGCGACGGATGGAACATTTATATTATTCGATGAAAATTTGCCATTAGCTATGTTTAATTTGACGTATTCCAAATATCAAATTTATATTTCCAAATTCAAATATTTAAAATTCACAAAATTTCAGTTTAATTACATTAATAAAAACATTAAAATTGATGGGTCGTTACACTCTCCTCCACTTAAAACTTTCCGTCCCCGAAAAGAAAAAGGTAGGAGAATAGAACAACCAGAAAGAAAATAGATTGAAACAAAATAAAACAATTAATTTAAACTATATAAATTTCAATTTAAACAAATTTATATTCACAATTGATTTTAAATTCAAAGTATATTTTTTTCTTCTTAAGTTGATTTAATTTCAATTTATTAATATTTGATACAAAAAGATTTCTTTTCAAAACAGAATTTATTTATCTCATTTATTCAATTAACTTATTATTCTATTTATCTCTATTAACATTTTATAACTAAAATCTAAGTGTATGACATTTGTCAGAACCTCTTAAATTTTTATTTATAAAATTATTAATCATTATTTTACATTATAAATTATTCAATTACATATTCAACTTCTGAATGATTTAGGTAAGTTGTATTGGAATGTAATTGAGTATTATACAAGTAAAATTTGCCAATTCAAATATTCAAGCTTAAATACTCGTTCTAAATTTTAATTTCACTTTTATAAATTTGAAATCATCCATCAACAAAATTTAAGAATTAAATTTTCGATTAACTTCAAACCATTTGGAGATAAATATACAAATATGTATATACATAAGTCAAATCAAATCTATACATATATACCTATATTATAAATCAAGTCATACTTCAATGGTTCAAATCAATTTAATTTCCAACGTAACAGTGTAGCAAGGCTACAGAATTGTCTCACCTCTTTAAAACTCGAAAATGAATGTCGATGATGCGGCCGCCATTATTGAAATTATTTTCCAGCGACAAAAGGGAAGAGCACTGTTTTAAACCCTTAAATTTCTTCAGAAAACAATTTCTATTCGAAAATACTTTAGGTAATACATTTTAAAACTTTAAAACCAACTTGTGAAATTTTCGAAAATTAAATTCTCAAATTCTTACTTTAAATTCATCTAAATTTTCGAATCAACCTATAAATCAAGTTTACAATTCCATTTATTTATAAGTTGGTAAATCAGTGGTTTACAAAACAATAAATGAAAATCAAATAATGTCATTTCTGACAACAAATTCATTAACATTTCAATTTCAAAAAAAAATTATATTTGTATATAATATAATCTCTCAAAATTATTTTACTTACCAAATTCGAAAACAATATTGTGTCAGTTTGCTATGTTCAAGTGTTTTGGAAATCCTATCGATAGCTTTGATCAGACGAATCGATCGAAAATCCAAATCGGCATCAACAACTCAAACAACACAATATATAAAACATTTTTAATATTAATTTACAAATACACTTCTTCGCTCGATGATACAAGAATGGATTTCAAAGTAAGGATAGAGATTCAAATTTGATGAACTCAAATCAAAGAGAATTTTGATTCAAAGGTAAGCTCGAAACAAAGATAAAATGATTAAATAACAAAATAGGAAGATGGATAAGTTTTTATAAATCATGGGCAACCATAACCAGGTCGACCATGACTTCAGGAATAAGATCGATGCAGAATTCCGAGGCAAATCGACATTCGATCGCAAGAGATAGAGTTTGGCATTCAAGAGATATCAGCATCTAAACTGAGGATATATACATCTCTGGTGAATCGATGCTATTGTAAAGGAGTTTCATCCTTTACAAATCATTTGGAGATTGGCGAGACCGCCGATTCATTATAAAGATTATTAGAAGTGGAGTTATGGGATAATCTAGAATCAAAAGAATACAAATAGGGAGAGACAAGAATGGATTTTGGAATTGCAGGGATCATTCCAAAATTCAAAGGAAATCGTGTCAAAAGGAAGAGACTCAAGTTTGAACAAAAGTGATTCTGTAAATATATTTACCAATATGCTAAGTTTGCCTAGAGCCAAAGCTCTGATACTACATGTAACGACCTGTTATTTTCAACCTTTCGCATCCAAACTTGCCGAAATCGAATTGCTCAAAATATCAAGTTGTTAATTTATATTTGGAAAAACTCAGCATATACAGTAAATAAATAAATCACAAAATCACAGACACAGAGTAATATAACAATAATGCAACGGAAACAAGAGAATAGTAGTTCATGAAGCTACTATACATATAACAGAGTTAAGTAATATACAAATGAAGTCTCGAATACAATAGTCAAAAACAAGATCAAATACATTACTAGTATCAACTGAATATCTGAAAGCTGGATAGATAGCTGGATCTCCAAGCGAAGCTCCAGCTCCAAAGGTGAGTCTCAAAAGCTGTATCACTCAGTCTGACTCGAGCGTAAAGCAAAACAAAAAACACTCGAGTTAGGATTAACATTCTTATATCAATAAATCTAACTCTAGTGAATAACAACTGAAATTCGAGTAACTCAAAAGATGTTTGGGATAACCATCCTCTAAGGATCCGCTAAACTATTTACAATGTAGTAATATACGCTATTATAATAATGTCTAATAGTAAAATGAACTTACTTAAAAATAGCGTTAAGGCTTTACATTTTCCACCTTAACACATATATAGTGCCAGTAGTCTATACAGTACAGTAATACCTCCTGATCGGGACGCTACCAGAGGATACTCCATAGGTATGACATAAATCAAACTCGTAGAAGGCGCGCTAGGGTAGGTGACACGGCACAATGAGACAATGCTAGGGTAGATATAACAATTACGCTTCTAGACCGGTGGTAACGCGTAGCAGCCACTACAGCCCACCTCGAGCCACACTCCCAAAATCAAAGGAGCACCCAATCAATCACAAAGTAATAGAATGGTATCGAAGGAGTGTGTCCAATAAGAGGAGCTACCTCATTAGCCCGTTGATCGCTCCTATTTTAGCCACCTTATGCCTACTCACGGGAGTCGGGTCCACATACATACCTTAAAAGAATGTCGCCACCATCCTACTTCATTCTAAATCTCCACCGCGTACACGGTTGTTAAAGTGGTTTTCAGAGTTGGCAGAGAGAATGACAACTTCCGATCCCGGTCTCTTTAACAACCCAACATTATTATTACACCACGGCCATTTCAAAAATAATTTATACTTTAAAACCAAAATATCATTGCCATTTCAAAACCATATCAATACGATATCATTTCCCTTTTCAAAAATATCCATTTCCAAAATCATAACATTTTCAAAGTTATAACACTTTCGAAACCAAACACTTGAAAATATAACATTTCAAAACATGATACATCAAAATTCATAGCTTCGAAACCATAACTTCAATCCTTAAACAGTTTAGATATTCAAATGGTATATATATAAAAGAGTTTAAATTTAAAATTACTTTATAAAGTAAAATTATTTCCTCAACTTTACAAATTGATTCAAATCAACTTGAATCCAAAATTCAGTTTAAATCAAATCGTAATTGATAAATTTCAACTCAATTCAGTTTCAGTAATCCATTTCCATTTATATCAATTTCAAATACCGATTTGAACCTCAAATAAACCATTTCAATTTCCATATATTTCAAAGCTTTAACTATTCCATAATTTCAAAACTAAATTTGATAACTTCATATATACCTTAATTTAATTTCATTATTATTCAGTTTTTGAAATATTTACTCAACAAATCCAATATCTTTTAAATAAACCCCAATTTCCAAATCACTAAATATTCCTTTAATTAATTTAAACTTGAAATACTCATTTTTAATCATCTTAACCAAAATCAAGTTATAAAATTCGTATCTTTTTTAAAATTTCAAATTCCATAAGTTTCAAATCGATTAAATAAATTATTAATTAAATAAAATTTCAAATCAGTTTTAAATCTATCTTCTCGACCTTAATTTATTAAATCATTATAACTCTATACTAAAATATAATTTAAATAGATACTTATCAATATTATATTTTAATAAAATCAACTTTATTATTAAACTTATTTTATATCAAACCAATTTATACATAGCTCAAATCAAGAATTTAACTATACATGTAAAATAGCATTTATATATAATATCTAAAATCAATATTTATATATAACCATATATTTTTCCAAAACCATAGAAATCATTTCAGAATATTTAAATATATATAGACCGTGGTGTCACTATATAATTTTCTATCCTATGGTCAAGTGATACAGATATTTATCATTTCAATCCGTAAATATATACGGGTATATATCATTTCAGCCCGCAATCCCAAATTTAATTCAATGAAAATCGCTCGGGTGTATCATTTCAACTCATAATGATTTTGTCCTATTCTATCGATCGTTCATGTATGTATCATTTCAACCCATAGTGAATTCTATACTAACAAAGAACTTGCAGAGTGATAACAGATATGACAATAATATGACAGGCATATATCGTCAATATAAATAACTAGATAAATGGTGTCAGATGTCATAGGTGAACAGATACAGATAACAAGGCTACGAATTCCAAAGTAAAGCAAGATAAGCACGAATTTGATAGACAGGCTGATAAGTAGGAATAGACAAAATTAAATCAGAACTGGATCGATGAAGATAATGGTATAAGTGAATTCATATGACTATATATAACTATATACATATTCTACATTCAAGCACATATTAAATATATATTTATTTCAAAATTATTTTTTTAAATTAAAACACATGTCAAAACCATTTCTTTATATCTATTAATATCAATATTTAATACAAATCTATCAATGGAAAATCTATATGTACTATATAAATGTTATTACTTGGTTCGCACCTATATTTTAAATCAAAAAGTATACGTAAAATTTAAAAGTCAAAAATAAAAATATATACCTAAATACTCCAAAATCCTAAAAAAATATAAACGTATATAAAGTTAAAAAAAATCAATACTAACCTATACATGTAAACTGACATACTGTAACTTGTGCAAATCTATATTATAGAATAGAAGATAAAAACTCAAACTTTACAACAATTAGGGCTGTTAATTTTGTACGAGTGCCCGATGTCCGTTCATGACCGTGGTCGAAATACGTCTGTCCGAGTTCATTCGGTTTTCAATTAGGACACGAGCTAGGACAACAAAATTTATACGAGAAAAAATCTCGTCCGGTCTGTGTTCGTTCGAATTCGTCCGAATTTCTTATAATTCAGTATATCCTTTATGTATCCCAAAACATATATGACAACTATTTGGTCGGTTAATTGAGTACAGATTCATAAAATGCTTATACTTAAATACACATTGATAAAAATAATATAGCTGATGAAAATTCCATTAAACAACATAAAATTTGATGTAAATAACGATGTCTGTCCGTGTCTGTTCGAGTCCGTATCCGAAAAACGTATGTACATGTCCGTCCGATTTCATTTAGGACACGAGCTAGGACAACGGAAATTGTACGAATATAAATCTCGTCCAGTCCGTGTCCGGTCTGATTTTATTTAGGACAGAAACTGAACACACCTCCGTCCGGTCCAGTCCGACCGATTTACACCCCTAACAACAATTGCATATATTTATAAAGTACAAACTGGGTGTACAAACTCATATACAAAAAATCAGAAACATATATACATAACTGTATAATATAAACGGAATATATAACTTATATATATTTAACTCAAATATAATAGTTTGAAATATATATATATATATAAACTAACATACTATATATAAAACAAACAAAACAATATAGCTAAACAACTTTATAAAATAATGTATACTTTTATATACAAAATATAAATCAAATACCAACATATATAAACACTGACATAACACATACATTATAAACTAACCTATCTATACATGAACACACTAATATATACAAACAGATGGTGAATCAGATTTGTATACACTGATAAACAAAGAAAATTTGAAAACATGTACATATATAAACGTGTCACTATATATATTTACAAAGCTCATAAGATACCTTTGCGAAATATGCATATGTTAAATTTTCTTTTTATAAACTAACATAATACTGTAATAAACAAGTAAGATTAATAAATGAAATATATATATACACTAACATTATATACATTATCCAATATAACTTGTTCAACTTAATATATAAATATACATATATCAAGCAAAACTTGTACATATCTTCATTCAAACCACATATATCTCTATACTGAGACAAACATGTATACTGCAAATATATGTATTTAATTTTGTATATTTATAACCTGCATATCATCAGATTTGTAAACTTTATATATACTATATATTAACTGAAATATAACATTGACATCTTATAACTAAATATGCACACATATATATGAAACTGTTATATAAGTATATACTTGAATTATAACATCTGTTATATAATATACTTATATATATAAAAACAAATATATGACATATATTTATTTGTACAGAACCATCAAAACAAAACTTCACCTTTATACTATATCTACTTTACAGTAAAATTTTCTAAAACTTGAACACGATATATATAATCCAGGCTTATATACTTTACTAAAAGATTAAAAAAAATTAAATTTAATATATATATATATATACTTTTTTTCTTTAAACATACGTATATACTTATCTACACAAGAACAAAAGTTATATAAACTCAATACATATATATAGTCACTGACATATGTATATGTATACGAACTATATAATAAATAAAATATATTTATGCAATACCATGACAAAGAAGAGGAGAAGGAGAAAGGTGGTGCTAGGTCGAATATGGGTGGCTTTACGTGGGTTGGGGCGTCGAAGTCAGGGAGAATGGAGGCGAGCGGGTTTGGGGTAGTGGGTTGTCGGCGTAGTGGGGTTTGAAGCGATGGCACAAGGAAAACGTGCGGCTGTGTGGCTCGAGAAGGCATGATAGGTGGATGTGACATGGGATGAGTGGGCGAAGGAGATAACGGCAGCGGGGAGTGTGGGCTGTGGGTTGTGTGTGGAGATGCTAGCTGTTAGCCGACGCCTTGGTCTGGATACAAAATGACGGTTGAAGATATTATTATTAGCACTAGACAATATTCCGACCAAGAAGAGCCTCGAGTTATAAGGGTTTGATGCAATCAACATGTTTGGCATCCCTGGCACGGTACAAACTGGAGGTATTAGCAAGTTGTCGGGCCCATAACAAAGCAAGAGCGTTTGGCCTGCCTGGCCTGGTGCGCAGAAATCACCTACTATGGGTCGAGGTACCTTGTTCCTAAACCCGTGAGGGAAGTCCAACCCATCTTCGTCTATAAATAGAAGGGCAGGGCACAGTAAAAGGAACCTTTTTCGAGAACACCGAGGAGACTCTGCCGCATTCAAGACTCATTCAAGACTTATCTTCATTGCTTAACAATTGTGATCAAATAGTTTGTGTGTGGATTGTATCTGTAACCAGTTGATAAGTAAAGTAATAAAGATTAACCTCAAAGTGGACGTAGGCAATTACGCCGAACCACTATAAATCTGGTGTTCTTATTTTCTGCATTAAGTTTAGCATTTTGTTCACTGTTTACATTTACTTTCTTCATTAATCTCTCTTAAGGGTGTTAGTGACCAATTCCGGTGCTAACATTCTGGTTCTTTCACTAAGAGTTGAATTCTTAGCTTGATTGGATCTCATCGTCTACTAGTGGATTTCCATATTCACGAGATAGATCTAATAGTTTACTAGAAAACTTCCTATTCTACTCATATTTGAAAGAAATCTAAAGGAAGCTGATAGCTGTAGATTAGATTCACTGATGTACGCAAGATCTGGTGATTAGATGTTGAAGTCTGCACCTAAGTCGAATGAAGGCCGACCCTCCTCTGAAGGCAATTCAGCCGATCGCCCCAGACGAAGTGTACGCCGATCGCCCCTGAAAAGGCACATGCCGAGCGAGAGTATGCCGAGCGAGGTTACACCGAGCGACCCAGATTGCATGCCAAGCGATAGTGTATGCCGGGAGAGAGTATACGTTGAATGACATCTAGGCCGAGCCGCATTTCTGTGCCGAGCGGCATCCAGGCCGAGCCGTAAGCTTATGTCGAACGACATCTATGCCGAGCCGCATTCCTATGCCGAGTGGCATCCAAGCCGAGCCGCAAGCCTATGTCGAACGACATCCAGGCCGAGCCGCATTCCTATGCCGAGCAGCATCCAGGCCGAGCCGTAAGCCTATGCCGAACGGCATCCATGCCGAACGGCATCCAGGCCGAGTCGCATTCCTGTGCCGAGCGGCATTCAGGCCGAGCCGTAAGCCTATGCCAAACAGCATCCATGTCGAGCCGCACTTCTATGCTGAGCGACATTCAGGCCGAGCCGCATTTCTATGCCAAGCGGCATCCAGGCCGAGCCGAAAGTGTATGCCGAATGACATCCAGGCCGGCCACACTTCCAGGCCGAACGACATCTAGGACGAGCCACACATCTAGGCAGCACAGTGCCTCCGGATAGTGAATTCAAAACTCAAATTAATAAAGCAGCATTCTATCCACTTCCTTTGCATCCCATGATCGACTAGGGCATAGAGGATCTAGCGGCAGCTTCTGAACTTATTTCCAGAGAACGGACAAGCAACCGCTACTCAAATGAGGCTCTCAAAGGGATACCATACTGATCACGTTAGAGGAGAATCGACCTCCATATATATTTTAGCAGCTAGTTAGCTAGAGAGCCTCCTATGACCATTGATCGTTTCTATGACAAAAATGAATCTAAACCAAAGTGTGGAGGAGCGGAACAGACTAGGAAAAATAACAATAAAGGCCAGTTGGCTAAGGACGCTGATCCTAGTAGACAAAATAAGACCTCAAAATTCGACTCGTATGCTCTTCGAAAGATTCAATTGACAACCTCTACTTGAAGACTCACGACTCAGAATGGTACTAGAAACCAACCTCGAGAGTGTACACCAAAGTCTAAATAAAATCAAGGAAATGTTGTATATTCCAAAATGCTCATTGATCTTAACACGGGCGATTACAAACACCTCCGAGGTGTGATCGAAAAGCCGATTTGGAAAGGAAAGCGTCAATAGTATGAACAGGTCCTGCAGAATGGCGGGCAACGAACATCCGATGCCTATTAATAAAGGGCTATCGTTATCAATTGGACTGGTGACGGCCGACATCCCTTTGAAGGAGCCAGGGGCAAAGTCGAATAGCGAGCACATGATGCTGCTTCACTTATCGATGAGATTTATCCCAATCTTCTTTGAATTATTTCCGTTTCTAATTCTATTTCAATTGTTCTATGAACTATGACTAAGTTGAACTAAACTACTTTCAAAACAATGTAGGTGACCAGATACTCAGATTTGGCCGCCAACCAATCCACGTGGACCATGATCGGACGTGCGGAGTTTCATCTAGACGAGCATGATTAATCGCTCATCATCAACCATGTGCCTTTAATTTGGGGCCAAGAACTAGAGATTAAAAAGCTCATCACGATTATAGCCCAATACAAAGTCAACATGACTGACCGTCCATTCATTGACGTCCACATTTGACATGGAGACCTGAGCAAGGCTTGGAATGAGTATGGCCCGATCGTCCACTCAAATGAAATCATAGAACAAAGTTCGACAAAATATAGATGCCTTTCCTGAAGCTTAGTGACGTTGGGATCTATCTACAATTAACGTGGTTTGATCATCTACACATCAAATCCTACCCTGAACACAAAAGATTGTTCTAAAGCCCGACTTGGAGTAGTTGTGATGGACTACTTACTCGTCAACCATCGCTCTCAATAATCCATTATCCTTATTTTCTAGAAAGAGATACGAAGCAAATTGTGTGAGATTTGACTATCTAACCCAACATGGATGTGATCCAACCATATGTTATATACCTCCTTCCTTGACTTGATTGGAAGAGCTATAATCACCAAGCGGACGAGAATTGACCGTCCATTTTTCAAGTTTCCTCCCTCATGCTGGAGGCAGAATCCCATTCCATGAGAAAATGTGGTTCGATCGTTCATTCGACAACATTAGCCTTGATACTGTAGATGAAATACAAATTAAAGAGTGGAAATACGACTGCTCTCAACAAAAATCTCTAAGTCCCCAGAGGGCAGACTCGAGTACTCTAAGTCCCCTGAGTGCGGACTAGAGTATAAACAACTTAAAAACCTCTACGTCCCCAGAGTGTGGACTAGAGTACTCTAAGCCTTCTAAGTGCGGACTAGAGTATAAACGACTTAAAACCTCTATGTCCCCAGAGTGCGGACTAGAGTACTCTAAGTCCCTTGAGTGCGGACTAGACTATAAACGACTTAAAAACCTCTACGTCTCCAGAGTGCGGACTAGATTACTCTAAGTCCCCTGAGTGCGGACAAGAGTATAAACGACTTAAAAACCTCTACGTCCCCAGAGTGCGGACTAGAGTATACTAAGTCCCCTGAGTGCGGATTGGAGTATAAACAACTTAAAAACCTCTAAGTCCCTGAACCGGACTAGATACTCTCAGTCCCTGCGGACTAGAGTATAAATGACTTGAAAACCTCTACGTCCCCAGTGTGTGGACTAGAGTACTCTAAGTCCCCTGAGTATGGACTAGAGTATAAACGACTTCAAAACCTCTACGTCTCCAGAGAGTGGACTAGTGTACTCTAAGTCCCCTGAGTACGGACTAGTGTATAAACAACTTAAAAACCTCTAAGTCCCTGAAGCGGACTAGAGTACTCTCAGTCCCCTGAGTGCGGACTAGAGTATAAATGACTTGAAAACCTCTATATCCCCAGAGTGCGGACTAGAGTACTCTAAGTCCTCTGAGTGCGGACTAGAGTATAAACAACTTAAAACCTCTACGTCCCCAGAGTGCAGACAAGAGTACTCTAAGTCCCCTGAGTGGGGACTATAGTATAGACGACTTAAAAACCTCTACGTCCCCAGAGTGCGGACTAGAGTACTCTATGTCCCCTGAGTGCGGACTAGAGTATAAATGACTTAAAAATCTCTACGTCCCCAGAGTGAGGACTAAAGTATTCTAAGTCCCCTGAGATCGGACTAGGGTATAAACAACTTAAAAACCTCTAAGTCCCTGAAGGTGACTGGAGTACTCTCAGTCCCCTGAGTGCGGACTAGAGTATAAACGACTTAAAAACCTCTACGTCCCCAGAGTGCGGACTAGAGTATAAACGACTTAAAAACCTCTACGTCCCCAGAGTGCGGACTAGAGTACTCTAAGTCCCCTGAGGCGGACTAGAGTATAAACGACTTAAAAATCTCTAAGTCCCCAAAGTGCGGACTAGAGTACTCTGAGTCCCCAGAGCGCGGACTATATTATAAACGACTTGAGAAAAAATCTCTAAGTCCCAGAAGCAGACTAGAGTACTCTAAATCCCCTGAGTGCGGACTGAATTATAAATGAATTGACGAAAATCTCTGCGTCCTGAACTGTGGACTAAATCATAAGCCGTTCGACAAATCTCTAAGTCCCCGGAGCATGGGCCGAAGCATGAACACAAATTGGGCGCGAGTCGACCGGGGGGAGAATGACACTAACTCACCAGAATACAGACTAGTGTATAAACATCGATAGATAGACGAGTGGATTCCGACCATTCTCTATTCCGCAAACTTCGGCCTAAAATCGACAAGAGGATTATTAACTCGCTAAGGATGGAGTTCGACCATCCAACTAGTGGCCTGGCCCAATCAATGCTGGGAACAGGAGTACAAATCACTAAAAGATGAATACGATAGCTTTCTATACCTCTAGCTTGCCGTTCTTTATAACTTAAGGCAACGACTACAAGGAGGCCTTAATACAGAACCAATTGAAACGGCATATAAAGCTACGGGCAACCGACTATATCATACCTCAGATCGAGGTTCAATACCGATCCGCACCAAGCACATACGAATGTGACTCGGATGTTTCTTGATAAACTATGACCTCCAGAGTGTGGAAAGGAGAGTAAACCACGAAGACTTTGGTCAAAAACTTTCTAGCACCCTCCTCCAAACCGTTAGGAGGAGTATGAAACTGGATGAGCATGACCCGACTGCATTTGTAGCCAACTTTACTTCGAGATCTGATTACAAAGCATGAACCAAAGTGGACGTGGATGACCGTCCAGTGTCCAAATTATGCCCTGAAACTGATGAAGCATCAAAGTATTCCTCTTGGAATGAAAACCGACAATACAATCCAGGATAGGCGAGACTTAGCCTCCCATCGACTGACCTGATCCCATGATTCAACGGGAAATCGAGTAAAGCTAAAGTGGGCATGGTTGGCCGTCCTACTTATCAGTATATGCCCCAAACTAAGGGGCACGAGCGAGAAGCAAGATGAATGTGAACCGACTATTCATCAATCAACTCCGTGTCTTTGGAGTTTAGGTAGGAATATAAACATAGCTAGGGCGAGACTCAACCGTTCATGCAGGACATTTATCAACCCGAGACTAGGAGCAGACGCATGGTCATCCAATGACAACCTGCGATAGCTCAATGTTGAAACTTATAAATAGTGCTTACAGCTACTCAAGGCTACGACCGAAAGGATGCCTAGAGATAGAATAAATCGATACCTTAGCTCGTGGGAAACTGACTATCACTCCAACCCGAAGGACGTGTAAACGATCATAAATGCATTGAATAGAAAGTGCGTTACTCGAATATACAAGCAAATTCAAACTCATAGCAAGTTCCAGCTATACAGCTGCACATAACTCGAGGCTGACCCTTACTCGACATTTCCTTCAATGTGCTTTTAAACCTAATCTTTGGCCATTTGCTGATAATCCTTAAGTGAATTCATGTCCTTCACTATTAGACTTAATAACTCATGATACGACTCTAGCATTCGACTAGAGTAACCATCAACATTGCCCAACCATATTTCACATTGAATGTTATGCAAAATAGTTTCATCTGAACTCAAAGAATCCGAGATTACACCTGCTAAGCTGACAGTCGACATTACAGCCAGCCAAGGAAAACCTTTTCGGGTGCTGAATATCGGATCACAGCTCAGTGCAGTGATGATAAAAGAATTAGTTGGATTTTTCTGAATAAATGATGATATGTTCCCTTGGACCCATTCTGACATGCATATGTGATTTCATTAACTATCACGATCCATGCATTGGATATCAACCCGAAGCTACAAAAGCTAGCACATTATCTATTGATTTCATCATGAAAGTTCCACTCTTACATTTAGGCTCACCCCATCAACGTCTATACCTACCAGCCGTTGCGATAGGGCATACACTGACCTGAGACATCTGAAAGACTACTTAAATAGAATATCGAACTAAGCCAATTCGATATCACTTATTTCCCTTGAAGGGCTATCCAAGGATGGAAATTAGCAGACCTCACACCCGAATTCACTGCATTAGATAACTATTTAAAGAGTAGTAGAGAACCAACCAACAGGTGGAATATGTACGCGGATGGAGCATCCAGTGATCAGTATTATGGCGCAAGAGTCATGTTAATGACTCCTGAGGAACGATCGATCTGCTACATCCTGAAACTTGATTTCCTGTAACAAACAACGATGCTTAGTATGAAGCCTTGACCGCCAGCTTCAAACTTGCTGGAGGATTTGGAGTGGAAACTTTACATATCTTTTGTGTTTCTTGATTGGTAGTATGAAAAGTTAAGGAAGTTGATCTTGCTAGGGGGCATTGTCTTACTCCTTATCTCGGTCAGGTCCAGGAGCTACTAACCGACTTCGCGCATTACATCATTACACACATACTTAGCGAACAAAATGAAAAGAGTCCAGTCACTAGCCAAGCTGGCCAGTTTTAGGGACGCGCAACGAACATACATTATTTCGGTTGAAATATTTAATATTCCAAGCAGTGACGAATGGAGATCGGCTAGGTTTTGGAGACAGAGCCAGAAAAGGTGTCATGGTTGACTCCTATCAAAGACTATCTACAATGAGGAATTCATACTGAACGGAGGAATAGAAAACGACAGATCCTTCTCAAAGCTTCACGCCAAATCATCCAACAATAAGTCGTGTGTAGAAAGGAGTTTATCCATCCCCATGCTTCGGTGTATCGCCCATGATGATATCTTGAGCAAAGTCTATGAAGAAGAATGCGGCGATAACATCAGGGGGAAAACCATGATAAAGAAAATACTCTGCTACATGTATTATTGGCCAACTATCAATCCAGATGCGGTTGATCATGCTAGACAATGCAATGAGTGCAAGATGTTTGCAAGAAATCCAAGAACCCCACCGATGAAAATTACTCAAATAGCTAGTCCATAGCCGTTTGCCCCTTGAGGGCACTGAAATAATCTTCTTGCCGATCCTAAAGGTGGTGCGAAATACACCATCATAGCAGTTGATTACTTCACCAAATGGGAAGATGAAGAACTCTTAACCACGACCAAGATGAAGAAAATCATCACCTTTATTATCCGTAGTGTCATCTGTCCTTATGACCTTCCATGATCTATTATAACTGCAAATGGACAGGTTGAAGCTATGAGCAAAATCATAAAGTCTGTATTGAAGAGAGCTTTGGAACAAACGGACGGATGAACTTCCAACAGTGTTATGCCTTATAGAACTACCCATGAGTCCAGACTGGCCGTACTCCATTCGCTCTTACTTACTACTCTAAGGTCGTCATCCATGTAGAGCTTGAAGTCCGCTCTCACCAAGTGGCTGATTACAACCCTTATTTCATAAAAAATACAAATAAGGAATCGCATAATTGCAATTAAACTAGATGGAATTGGCGATGACTTATGAGCATATAAAATGCATCCGACGGCAAATGGCAAGAACATGTACTCGAACATCCATGTGTACATCCAAAAAAAGTTCGGCTTCTTGAAATCAATGGGGAATTGAATTCTCACTTAAGGTCATTAAGAAAAGACTGGATGAAATACCCGAAGCTTACTGTCCCTGTAGAACCGGACACGGATGGCCACTGATGAACTACGACCCTGGATTTATAATATTAGGAATCGAACAAGCGTCATGACGACCAAAGAAGGATACGAAACCTTGGGAGGGTAAAATTGAAGAATAATTACTATTCAAGAAACATGATGTATTTCTTTCTATAAACAAGGAATACTCGCTGATTCAAAGCGTGTCAGGTTGCTTCACACGACGCACTTTGGGGGGCAAATGTTAGCCGACACCTTGGGTCGGCTACAAAAGACAGTTGAAGATATTATTATTAGCACTAGACAAGGTTCTGACCAAGAAGAGTGTAACAACCCGGATTTTGGAGATTACCATTAATATTAAATTATAACACAAATAATAATTTAATATTGTGATTATAAATGAATTGGAGGGATGAGATGTAAGTTAATATTGTTTATTTTATATAAACAATGTTTTGATGAATAAAACTTGGGTTTTTAATTTATGTGAGTTAATTTATCTCATAAGATGTTATTTCAACATATTGATGGTTGGAATAAATATAAATGAGTGAAAATAAGCATAGAATATTTTATTTGTGAAAGTGGGTTGAAAATAAATGATGTTAGTTATTTATAGAGTCAAAATGGGAAGTATTGGAATTTTATTCCAATAATAGCCTTTTATATTGAATAAAAAGGACAAATGAGAAGAAAATGAATTTTTTGAAGTGTATTAATGATTGAAAATAGTGTTGTAATATTTTAAAAGTGTTAAAGCATTTAATACACTTATTTGTGTTAAGAAATAATTTTTATTTGATTCTGATTATTTAAAATTGTGGTTTTTTGTCTAAAAATAACAATATTGTCAAATTTGTGTAAATTAATAGTTTATAGGAAAAATAATATTTTTAAGTGTAAAAAAAGAATATTGTGTTAATCATGTTCACCTTGTTAAAATATAAAGAATGCATTTTGTCTCATGTAAAAAGAAGTTAATAGAGAAAGTTATGTTAAAAATGGTATAAAACCTATGTATATTAGCCTAAATAATTCTCTAAGTATGAGAATGGACTAATTGGGTATAATAAACGTCCAATAACCCAAATTCTAGAGTTTTCTAATGAAGTACGTTCCTTTTCTCCCAAAACACATTACAGTAAAACCTAAATCAGAAAAGAAAAAGCTTCAAAGTACAAAACAATAGCTACCCTCTTCAAAATTTAATCTTCCAAGCTCAATCTTTGCAAATTTAAAAGCCTAATTCAACTTAGAATCATAAAAAAAGGTAATCTCCAACCTATTCTATCTTAGAATCCATTTAAAACCCTAGAATTGATTACTGTAAATTTTGTTTTGATCAATTTCTTCTTTGCATGTATTGTTTTTTTTTCTTTTTCTATTTTCAGATGTTTAGGGCTCCAATCTTATGCTAAAAGCTCAACCTTGCTTGAAAATCCTTACTTATTCACTGAGAATCAATTAGTAAGTGTAAAAGCTTACAAATGCTAGCCAAAAATAAGGTTTTGAGTTGAATTTTCGTGTTAATAAGGTTACGTTTCGTCTTTGTTATTTTCTGTTTTCTGTTGCCACATTGTTTTGGCCATAACTTTTTCATTTTTTATCCAAATTTCATAATTTTGGATGTTCTGGAAAGCGCAGACAAAGTACTAAAAGTTACATGTTCTGAGATTTTTAAAATTATGAAGTTTGCTTGCTCAAAATCGTGCTTGTCTGTTACTGTCCCGAGAGCAAATAACAACAACATCTTTAGATATATTGTATTCCGTAGTATTCCATAATAGAGTTTGATGTCATCTTATCTTATATAAAATCTTATTTGGGATTATTAGATTCTTATTTTTGTCGATACGAGTGAGTTCGTATCGATGGAGCTGATTGATTTCTTTAGGCATTCTTGTTGCATTCCTTTGAGAGTTGTGAATCCTATTGAAGGGATCCACAACGATTGGCTTGTTGTGAGCATTCTGAGTTCTTTATTTGCTGCTATTTTAGTGAGTGTTTGTTTATTACTCACTATCTTGAGATGTATCTGATTTGAGATGGATTGGCTTATTTGATGTATAGTCTGATCATTTTGTTGTTATAGGATCCTGTATTTTTTAGGCATCCTAATTTGATTGGTTTATTATTTCTATCACTTTGGAATGTTAATGATGATTCCAAAGTTTCTAAATTCGCTCTTGAGTATCGAGATGTTGATGATAGATCTCAAATTCCAGTCATGGTGACTTTGTTGAGTTTTTTGAGTCCGTTTTGATTTGACATCCAATTGGGCAATCGAGTGTTGAGGTAACCTTATTCCTGGCTCTTAGCTCTTCGGTTATCCTTCCACGAGGATATCCACTGAGGAATGAGGTGAGTTTCTAGATTGTTCGAGTTTGGTTGAGTTCTCATTTTGCTTCGTTTGAGTGTTCTTTTCAGATACTCAATCAATTTTATCCTTTAGCATTACTCCGTTTGAAGTAGTGATTCATGGATTGTGTGTTTCTTCTCCTTCAAGAAGAATTTCTTGCTTATCATGTATCTTGATGATTTTTGGGAGTGGCTCGTGACATCGTAAGATTGACGAACACTCTATCTCCTTTTGATGATTTTGAGAATCGAGTATTCTGGGAATATCTCGATGCATTCTCTTAATGTTCTTTGGTTTGAGTTTTGAAGCTATATAAATATGTGTATTTAAGAGAAATTTGAGCTTTGAGATATTAAAAAAATCAGAGAATATTTTGAGAATATATTTACATTAATAGTATTTCTTTTATAGAGATAATTTGAGAGTGTTGGGTTGTCCATCGAGTAGTTAAGAGTTCTGGTTGATACGCCCGATTAACGTTATCGATAGGAATCTCCTAGATGCTATGATGAGGCAATCAGACACGATAATTTGTGTTTTAAAAATTGATATTTTGAAAATAATATTTTGAGATTAAATATTAAATTTATTTTTGAATGGTAATTGCAGCCATTGATTTTAGAGACGAGTAATAGAGTGGCGAGGCAGTTTTGATCGTTCTGTCAACTCTGCAGCCAGCATATATATTTATTTATTAGAGACTCAATGGAGAGTCAATGCCATTTATTTATTTTTAAATTATAAAGATGAGATTATAAATGAGATTGTTTTTGAGCTGTGGTTTACTGGAAGTATATTTTGAGATTTTAGAATCTATATGGATGTTTTAAGAGAAGAGTTATAAGAGAATTTGAAGATTGTTTTTAAACTATTTAAGTGGTTTAATAAAAAGAGTAAAGAGATTTAACCCTTAGTTTTGAGGAATATTATTATGGATTTACAAATTTCTTTAGAAATTAATTTTGAAGTAAGAGAAGAAATTTGGATTTTTAATTTAAGTTTTAAATTACTTACTAAGTAATATAATAAAAAGTTTGAAAATTTTCAAATATTAAAAATTGAGATTTAAAATTTAGAAGATGTTGAAAAAAAATTCTAAATATCTTGGATTGAAAAATAGTTTGAGCTTATATTCTTGTTCTTGAGTTCAATCTATTCTTGTGCTATTGATGACGACGTGCATTTTTGCGGTCGTTCGAGTTTGGTGGCCTCGTGAGAAGCCGTTTTGTGTGATTTATCTATCTTGTTTATTGAGTCTATCCTTGTTGTGAGGATGTTCTTTCCGTATTATTATGTGAAAAATTGCATTGATGATCATTTTTATTGTTTAGAGTTCGGGTTTGATCCCGACTCTATTCATAGAGTTTTGAGCAATCAATCATTTTCGATTGATTATTTGTTGAGCATTTTATTGAGTTTTGATTCGAGATGGGAGATGTTTGAAATTCTTTCAAGTTGCTTGGAAAATTCAATGGTTTGTTAATCACAATATTAGCATAAGATAGGCCATTGAATTAACCAAGTGAGTTTTTCCTTGTTTCTTTCTACCATTCTATATTGGGAGTATGAATGGTTTGGAATTCGAGCTTGTCCTTATCCTTCGATGATTGTATCTTTAGTTTTTTTTACGACTTTTTCCTCTATAAATTGCGAGGATGCAATTTTGTTAAGGAGGGGAGTCTGTAACAACCCGGATTTTGAAGATTATCATTAATATTAAACTATAATGTAAATAATAATTTAATATTGTGATTATAAATGAATTGGAGGGATGAAATGTAAGTTAATATTGTTTATTTTATATAAACAATGTTTTGATGAATAAAACTTGGGTTTTTAATTTATGTGAGTTAATTTATCTCATAAGAAATTATTTCAACATATTGATGGCTGGAATAAATATAAATTAGTGAAACTAAGTATAGAAAATTTTATTTATGAAAGTGGGTTGAAAATAAATGGTGTTAGTTATTTATTGAGTCAAAATGGGAAGTATTGAATTTTTATTCCAATAATAGCCTTTTATATTGAATAAAAAGGACAAATGAGAAGAAAATGAATTTTTCGAAGTGTATTAATGATTGAAAATAGTGTTGTAATATTTTAAAAAGTGTTAAAACGTTTAATACACTTATTTGTGTTAAGGAATAATTTTTATTTGACTCTGATTATTTAAAATTGTTGTTTTTTGTCTAAAAATAATAATATTGTCAAATTTGTGTAAATTAATAGTTTATTGGGAAAATAATATTTTTAAGTGTAAAAAAAATTATTGTGTTAATCATGTTCACCTTGTTAAAATATGAAGAATGCATTTTGTCTCATATAAAAAGAAGTTAATAGAGAAAGTTATGTTAAAAATGGTATAAAACCTATGTATTTAGCCTAAATAATTTTCTAAGTATGAGAATGGACTAATTGGGTATAGTAAACATCCAATAACCCAAATTCTAGAGTTTTCTAATGAAGTACGTTCCTTTTCTCTCAAAACTCATTACAGTAAAACCTAAATCAGAAAAGAAAAAGCTTCAAAGTACAAAACAATGGCTACCCTCTTCAAAATTTAATCTTCCAAGCTCAATCTTTGCAAATTTAAATGCCTAATTCAAGTTAGAATCATAAAAGAAGGTAATCTCCAACTTATTCTATCTTAGAATCCATCTAAAACCCTAGAATTGATTACTGTAAATTTTGTTTTGATCAATTTCTTCTCTGCATGTATTGTTTTTTTTCTTTTTCTATTTTCAGATGTTTAGGGCTCCAATCTTATGCTAAAGGCTCAACCTTGCTTGCAAATCCTTACTTATTCACCGAGAATCAATTGGTAAGTGTAAAAGCTTACAAATGCTAGCCAAAAATAAGGTTTTTGAGTTGAATTTTCGTATTAATAAGATTACGTTTCGTCTTTGTTATTTTCTATTTTCTGTTGCCACATTGTTTTGGCCATAACTTTTTCATTTTTTATCCAAATTTCATAATTTTAGATGTTCTGGAAAGCGCAGACAAGGTGCTAAAAGTTTCATGTTTTGAGATTTTTAAAATTATGAAGTTTGCTTGATCAAAATCGTGCTTGTTTGTTGTTGTCCCGAGAGCAAATAACAGCAACAACAATCACAAAGTCTGAGAATTTATTTTGACCATAACTCATTCATTCTCATCCAAATTTCATAATTTGGATGTTCCGGAAAGCACAGACAAAGAGCTACATGATTTTTTTTTTGAGTTGATGTTTACTGGATCAAGATCGTGCTTGTTTGTTGCTATTCCGAGAGCAAATGACAGCAACAACAATCACAAGTCTGAGAAATAATTTTGGCCATAACTCATTCTTTTCTTAAACGATTTTGATAATTTTGGATGTTTTGAAAAGCTTAAATCATGTACTACAACTTTCATATATTGAGTTTTCTATAATTTTGAGGTCAGCTATGTCAAAATCGAATTTTTATACTTTTATCTCGAGAGCAAAACCAATATTTGCTCTGTGCTTGAGGCTGAAACGAAATTGGCCATAACTTCTTCGTTTCTTAATCGATTTTGATAATTTTAGATGTTTCAGAAAGCTTAGTCATGTGCTACAAGTTTCATTCATTGTGTTTTCTATAACTTTGAAGTTTGTTTGGTTGAAATTATGGTTGTATGTTGCTGTCCTGAGAGCAAAATGACGGCAACAACAATCGTTGACCTTAGAATTGTATTAGCTCATTTTTCTCTCATTCTCTTCGGTTTTAATGATGTTTTTGAGATAGATTCAGAGCTATGATGCCTATCAGTAGGCTAGCTATATTTGGAGAATTGGAAATTCAATTTTTAAATGGAATTTGAATTGATTTTAGGTTAAATTTGAATTGAATTCGTATTGAATTCAAGTTATCGGTTTTGAGATATCCCTCTTAGTTTTCATTGTTTTCAAGCACAGTTTTCATTGAAACCAATTTGAAGTATTATTTTGAGTTGATTTAGAAGTTACCAAATTTTGGTGAAGATTATTGGTTTGAGAATTACTCTTTGAGTACATTCGACGACGAACCAATCTAGATGCATTTTGTGATGGCCGATGAAATGAGGCAATATTGACGTTAAGTTTTATTTTGCAACTATAGTTAGAAATAACCATCACGATGTTCTTTTACTTACCTAGGAGATGAGGCAAGTTGTTACGATGGACTGATGATGATTTCGATATTTATGATGAATTTTTACTTGTCGATGAAATGAGACAAGTCTCGATGTCACTTAAAACTCGTCCAAGTAAGAGATAAGACGAGTTAGGTATCTTACACTTGTCGATGAGATGAGGCAGTGTTTATTTGCTGATGTTTTATGATGGTTTTCTAATGTGGCATCGACTAACGATTAGTAAACCAATAGGTACGAACGTATGGTATGGGACGTACGTTGACGCCTATTGGGTTCCTATTCGAGAAGTTGAGACACATTCACGATGTTACTAGTGCTACAGACCGAGTACTCGATTGGAGTCATCACAATGTTTATGAAGTTATTACTCGACTCCAATCATCACAATGTTATTACTCGGGTTTTTGTGACTGGGTGTCATCGAGATGTTTCCGACTATAGTCAATCAAGATGATCACGATGTTATGATGTTATGTGACCCCAAGTCATCACGATGAATGGTACCAAATAATGGTAGCACTAGTCAAGATGTAAATGCACGTGCTGTTTTCCATGAGGTTTTAGGTGTTTCGATTTCATTATTTTGATGATGATGCTTTAGTATAGATTTATGTAAGAAAAAGGCTTATTGACATACATGGTTTTATTTGTGATTTCGAATATGATGTTTTGGATTCTTTCCGGGCTCTATCAAGATAAATTATGGTAATGCTTTATGATGAGTTCTGATAATAGATTTAAGATATATCTATATTTATACCATTATTTGCATTATGGATCGATGATTTGACGATCTTATAGACTACTTGATGTTACGATGGAGTTGAGATGTATTTATAAATTTATACCAATGAAATGAGGTATAAATGATTATGAAGAATATTTTATAATGAGTTTAATGATGGATTTAAGATGTATTTATATTTATACCGATGAGATGAGGTATAATAATTAAGAAGTTTTCTATTAGATGAGTTTTAATTATGATGGATTCTTGAAGTTTTAATTATCTTATGAAGATTTACTTTATGGTCCATATCCTCAACCATTTCATTCGGTTATATATATATATATATATATATATATATATATAATTAGATAAACCATGTCTATCTAATATACATATTGTATTCCTCTATGCAATCATGATGAACCATTGATGTATCACTCTAGAGATAACGTGATGACCTATATCATTCCATTGGTAATGATGGAATGGTTTTCCCCTTATCACTTATCATCACCTTTACTAATGATAAGTTCTAGCTAGCCTGACCCGTGTGTTTTCACTCGGGTCAGACCGAGTTGTTTCAGGTATCATCTATTGGGCTTAGCTTGAAGTTGATGTTGGATATCAGCTCTTCTTTCCCTTGAGTAGTTTATTTCTTCCGCATACTCTGATGTTTTTACATTTGAGTCGATGTATATGGTGTGGTCGTGTACCACCATTATTGTATTCGTATTGTATTGTACTGAATGTGTATCCATGTATATGTATATATATGATGTTGGTTACTGTTCTATGATGTGATTTACATTCAGTTATTGTATTTTGTTCTGATAGATCCATTAGCCATATATAGTTTTGGATTAAGCATTTACTGGGTATGTCAATCCACTTGAGTTGAAAAATAAATTATATTGCATTTATCGACGTATTCAATAGATGTTTAAGACAAAATTATAGATGGTCGCCCTTAACCAGCCCTATTCTCCGCTTTAGTAGACAGAATTACTTGTTAATTCTCTTTGCTAAGGTGGGTCTCGGGGTGGGGCGTTACAAAGAGCCTGCAGGTATAAGGGTTTGATGCAATTGACATGTTTCGGCATCCCCGACACGGTGCAGACTGGAGGTGTTAGCAAGTTGTCAGGCCCACAACAAAGCAAGAGCATTTGGCTTGCCTGGCCCGATGCACAGAAATCAACTACTATGGGCCAAGGTACCTTCTTCCTAAGCCCATGAGGGAAGTCCAACCCATCTTCATCTATAAATAGAAGGGCAGGGCACGGTGAAAGGGACCTTTTTCGAAAACAGCAGGGAGACTCTGGCGTATTCAAGACTCATTCAAGACTTTGCTTAACAATTGTGATCAAATAGTTGGTGTGCGAATTGTACCTGTAACCAGTTGATAAGTAAAGCAATAAAGATTAACCTCAAAGTGGACGTAGGCAATTACGTCGAACCACTATAAATCTGGTGTTCTTATTTTCTGCATCAAGTTTAGCATTTTGTTCACTGTTTACATTTACTTTCTTCATTGATCTCTCTACATAATCTCTCTTGTAACGACCCGCCTTTTTGGACAGTTTAAACCGACGATTAAATACCCATGTCGATTCCAAACCATTCAAAAGGGCAGATAGTTATTGGGGTAAATAAGAAAAGAAAAGAAAGAGAAATAAAGGAAATGAAACAATACAGAATCTCGTAGCGGAACGATAAAATATAATAGTCAAATAAACAGTTCATGAAGCTGTCTACTATACTTTGACAATTATTTATACAACATTTATCAGAGTTTATACATATACAACAGAACAATTAAATAATGCAGCAGATAACATGATGCAAGGGTAATAATAGTAATAGTATACCAAATCTTCGTCTTCGTCTTCGTCCTCCAGAATAGATCTTCAAAAATCTGAAAACTCAGGACTGACCCGAGCGTAATGAAAAGACAAAACACTCGAGTAAGGACTAAAATATCCTTATGAAAGTTAAATCAATCGTAAATAAATATGAGTGTAACGGCGTCGGAGATGTTTACGGGGTTTGACATCTCCTATCCAGTGTCAACGTGCGTGCAATAACTCAAGAGACGTTACGGGATTTTCCATCTCTTAAGGATCCGTGAAACTATCTACTATGTAGTAATATACGCTAAGTAGATAATGCCTATCAGTAATATAAATTATCAAAATAGCGTTAAGGCGTTACCATAATCCCCCTTAACACATTTTATATTCCCAAAAGCATATACAAGATCGTAGTTTCCCCAAAACCGGAAGTCACCAGAGGGCAATCCATATACTCAAGGTACAAATCAAAAACGTAGTGGTCGCGAATAGGATAATCAGTATGACAAGGTACATGAGGCGATATCAACTAGGATACTAGTAGTTGCGTGATCCGGACTGATGTTGGGCATAGCCAGCAGCCACCCCAACACCGCGAAACAACACTCCCAAATCAAGGGGTGCACCCAAATCGCATCACAAATGTAATAGATATGGTATTGAAGAAGTGTGTCCGCTAGAGGTGGCGAACCTCAATGGCCCGGCGCGGCTCCTGTTTTAGTCATGTCAGGGGTCATCCAATAATCGTTCTCTTTCTTCAGTCAACGCGTTCACCAAACCATCCACTTCATTCTGGATCAACACTCCGCGTATAATAGTTATTAAAGTGGTTTTCGGTATCGACAGAGAGTATGTCCATATCCGATCCCGGTCTCTTTAATAACTACGTATTATTACACCGTTGGCTCTTTTACATTTCAAATCGATTCATAATTGATATCAAAATATCATATTCGCTTCAAAATCAAATCCATTTCAAATATCATCGTATCTTTTCAAATGCAGGATTTCGTTCCAAAATAAATTTCGCATCAATATCTCATTTCGATTTCAAAATCATTTCGAATTTCGATTTAGGTTGCAACTTCGTTTAATCCAATTCGCATTCAAATTCAAGATTTAAACATAAACATTTCACCTTATTAACCAGTTTGGAATTTTAGAAAATAGTTTTAAGTGGTTTTAAAAGTGGTTTTAAATAATTAAAATAGTTAAAATACTTAAGATCTTAAAATGGATTTGAAATAGACAAATTAGTTTAAAATAATTTAAATTGGATTAAGTAGATTTAAAATAGATTAAAATAGTTTAAGTATTTAAACAGAGTAATTTGGAAAACAAAATAAATAGCTTCAAAACCAAACCATTTCAATTTATAACTTCTCAATTCAAACAAAATTCAATTTCCGTTTTTACCGATTCAATTTCTATTTCAATTCAAATCAATGTCAACTTTGACCTTAAATTTATTCAATTTTATATTCACTTTCAATTAGTTCAATTTCAATTTATATCTATTTAGAGCTTGGTTTTTCAAAATATCCATTTAGAACACTTACAAAATTATCCATCAATATATGAGTTTAAATCCAAATTTCAAACATGATTCGATTTCAAAATATCGCTTATATCTCACTTTTACTTAATTATCCTTCAATACTCAAATTTAAATCTAAATTTCAAATATGATTCAATTTCAAGCCCAATTCCAAAATATCATTTTTATGTCGCTTTTATGTAGTAAAACTCAAAGTTCAAAATAATGTTCAATCTTTAAATCAAATAGATTTTCGAAATTCAATCATATCCCAAACTTTATTCTCACAGTCTCAACTTAAATTATTTAAAAAATTTCTTTTACCAAAACTTATTTCAACATTCCAAACTCAATTTCCTGATAAATTCGATTTCTATAAATTTATTTCTATTTATAACTTTTAAATCAAACATTTAAATGAATTTCAAATCGACGGTTTTAAAATTTTTTAATTTAGCCAATTCGGTGTCCGTATATAATTTTCTATCCTATGGCCAAGTAATTATTTATTTCAATTAAATGTCACGGATGAATATATATCACTTAAATCAATCATAGTGTCATATGTATACATAACAGGTTATATATAAGCAATAAACATCCAAACATTCAATTATCAACCAATAGCATCCATCAAAATACATCATCCAATAAACAATACAATTCATGGCAGTTTCATAGTTATCAATGCAGGTAATTTAATCGCCATTCAATTTTAATTTCAATTTAACTGTCAATTTAATTTTTCAACGGTTAATTCAAATGACAAGCTATATGATAATTAAATTTTTATCAAACAACGACAAATAAAATCATAACACTTCATAATATCAAATTTAACTAGCATAAAGATATTTAGTACGGTGTGAGCGTTATAAAACACTCACCTTGATTTTTACGATTTTAAATCAAATCGAACGACGTTCGATTTAATCCAAAATTTTCTCTAGCTCCAAACGATTCCAATCCAGCTCCATTGCATAGTGCTCGACAAAACGAACCCGACACAACTGGTTTTGTGACGACCCCACTTCCTACTCCCAGGAAGTAGTATCGTTAATAAGAAAGAAAGAGGTGAGAAAATAGAAAAGATAGAGAAGAAAGAACAACAACATCAGAATCTCACAGCGGAACGAATAAAATATATTAATCACATAAGTATTTACATAATATATATACATCAATCAGAGTACACAGATAATACATCACATACTAGACAGTTATAAACACCTGTCTAGTTATACAACTCAATACACATTACATCACAGAGATACCACACAGCGGAACTATATATATATCTACAACGCTGAAGCCTCCTGCTCCATTGCTCCTCCAGAATTCGTCAAACTAAACCTGAATCCCTTGGCTACCCGTAAAAATTTGGGTACCCGAGAGTTTATGAAAAACAATAATAAACTTCGGGTCAGACATGGGTCTGGTATGAGTAACATGTTAAAGTTGCTTAATTTTTAAAAATCCTTTGAAAACAAAAGGTATCACGTAAGACTTCCCACACATAAACATGGAAAAGTTTTTACCTTACGCTAACCAAAATATTTGATAGGAAATTCAGTGATATTATAATAGTGTCTAAGGTTTTCAAATAAAATACAGAAATAGCTGAAATGCTTACATCTCACATTCCAACATAGTTGGGCACAACTAATACGTACGGCTCTTATTGGAGATTGGATTCCATACAATGGCAGGGCTACTGGGGTACTGCCCGTCACAGTACGGGGCCTAGATCACCGTACCGAGGATTACTCCCTTCATCCCCTGCAACACAAGGCCGGAACCATTCCTTACTGAACAGTCCCGAACAAGATAAACCCCGCAGTTGGCTGCAGACCAACCGCCCACTAAGCCGAATAAAAAGGGACATCTAGACAGGGGAATATCCTTGTCCTGCTTGGGCATGACCCACCTAACCTTGCTGCACCTCCCCTATTTTAGCCATTCCCGGTTGATGAGGCTTGAGGTTACGATTACCTTTATAGAACATATTTCTTAGAATGCTCATCGCCCGCCTGACGATGTGTTGAAAGCATTCAATCCATACAAGTTCGTTCCGGGTTCGAACGAATCCGAAGGCATTATCTCGTTACACTCGTTTTGGAATCACCCTCAGAGTTAACGACGATAACCCTTGCATTCTGAATCTTCATCTTCACTTCAGATTCACGACCTAACGTTAATTTGGAAACGATGTGGTTTTCGGATGTTCCTAATGCGGAAAACCCGATCCCGGTCTCATCGAAATCCAAAACGTGTCTTTTAAGGCCAAGTTGTCTATTTAGTCTTAACAGTGAATTCAATATCATCAATATGCACAAATAGATAATTCACATCTCATAATAGATAATCACAATATCGTCATAAACAGATAATCAATATCATCATCCAAACAGATAATAAATATTATCATACTTAAAGCATATATCCATATCACATAGATATTATCGTTCATATCTGAGATCACAATCAAACAATGATATATCAATATCATCCATAAGCATGATTTATGAATCACAAGCTATAATTAATTTAAAATGAATTAAATTAACTACTTCTATCTTTAATTAATTTAAAGTAAATTAAATTAATTACTCATTCCATAAATTCTGCTCTCATAATCATTAATTAATTATAAACCAAATTAATTAATCATTTTCTAATTACAAGAATTAATTTAGTCTTTAATTAATTCTTAAATGAATTATTCTAAATCAATTATAGTAGATTAACATTTAATTATTTTCCTATTAAATATTCCTTAATTAAACAATTCTTCTTATATCATAAATTATATTAATTAATGATCTTCAATTTATATTTAATTATATTATTTGTTTAATCTTTATTTAAACATAATTATTAATCACCCTCGATTAATAACAAACCATTAATTAATTTTCCTTAATTACTTATTAATCATTCCATGATTAATTATTTCCATAAATCAATTCTTTGATTAATTACAAAGGAAATCACTCACGTTACTTTACTTACAAATCATCTTGTATTAACTTCATCAAGTAATGATCATCTAATTACTATTCTGAGTAAATATGCTCTATTAATTACATTTATTTTGATTTATTTCCATTTAATTATCTTGTTGATTTATTATTCTCAAATAAACCAATTTCTTAATTACATTTCATCATTAATTATATTAATTAATGATTTCTATTTACATCTTCATTTGTTAACTTTATTAAGAATACACATCTTCAAATTATAAATATTAATCCTCTTGATTAATATATTCAGTAATTAATCATTCTAAATTAATTACTTCTCAATAACATTCTTAATTAATCCCCTGATTAATTTTTAGTAATTATATTTCAATTACTTCCATTAACAACATCACCCAATTAATTACATCCCGTAATTATCCTTCAATTACTTCTCTAAGTAATTTAATTTCCAAAATATCAGTTAATTAATCTAAATTAATTAACTCAAATCAAGTCAATTTACTCAATCAATAAATAATTAATTTCTTAATTACTTCTCAATAAAAAAAATTATTTAAACTTTTGAATTAATTAATCTAATTAATTTATTGCAAAATCAATCATATTAATAACATCATTTTGTTAATGAACTTCATTAATAATTATTTAACTATTTCCTTCTAACATAATCAACTTATATTAACTATTAATTATGAATTAATTAACCACTATTAATTTAATAATCTAATCTATAGTTCTAAATCACATATAAGTTAATTAATTCATTTATTAACTTATATTATTACATTTACACTTAATTACTAGCTTAACTAATATTCATCATTAAGTATTCTTGCCTAATTAACTTAAAGATCAAAACATATAAAATTCCAAAACTTCATGAATTAAAGACAATTGTTCTTATAATTGATTTAAATTCTTATTTCCAATATGTTTAAACATTTATTTCAATAATTTAAACTTCATCTTAATAAAATGTTTACACTAACTTATTTTCAAAACCCCTTTTTAAATTCACATATTTGATTACTCCTAAAATTTATTTGAATAAATAAATTTAAATTATAAAACTTTATTTAATTCCAAATTCATATCCAAGTCCTGACTTCTATTTTTGAGTTAACTTGTTTAAAAATTTTCCTTAACAGTTTTAAATTTCTTTAGAATTCAATTCTTGTTTTGAAAATACTGTAATTATTGACCACTTTTAAATTATGAAAATAATTTAACTTTTGAAACTTTATTATTTCCAACTCTCTTTCAAAACTAACTCAAATTCATATTTAAACTGGACTTGATTTTGTTTTAAACCTTTAAACCAAAAATCTCAAAACTGTAAAACCTGTTACAGGTTTTAACATCTGAGTATTAACTACCCGTGCACTCCCCTGATTCACTTCGAGTAACACGCGAAGGTCCCCCGATAAAACCACTGCAAATGCTTCGAGTTCTCAGGCACACGCGAAACCAAGTACAGAACCTGGAAAAGACACGCTACCTCACCTCCCTCACCTGTCAACGGCTCGTACGCGGCGGTCCCACCACCGGAGCACCACCACTTCCGGTTATAGCTCCCACTACCTTCCCTCTACCTATCCCCAAGCCCATGTCGAACTCGATCGCCTCTGGTCACCGAACGAGACCAATATTCAACCAAAGCAAAAACTAGGTTTACAACCTTTAAACGCCTACCCTGTCGCCACCGTGACCGTGGCCACTTCCACCTATTTTTCCCATCACCCTGACAAGCTCCCCCACCTCCAGACTGAAATTCAACCCCCCATATCCATTTGATCGACCGCGGTGACCCAAAACACTCCAAACACTAAAACTCGAACTGCTCTCATAATATACCATTAAAAATTATGATTTATCCTTTAAAAATCATGTTATGGCTCACTGATTTGCTTTGTGTACCTGAATTTGTAAATTTAGTAATTCGAAATTTGACTAATTTGTAGTTTGGTTTAGTTTTGTTAATTTCCAGAGATGTTATTAAACTGTTTAGGCTTGAATAAATTTTTAAAACTTAATTTACCTAATAACAAACAACTTTTGTTTTAATACTAGATTTAAATATCGAGTAAATCAATTTGTAAATGATTCTTAAACCAAAATCTTATGTTCAAAACACAGAACAGAGGACATATGTGATTAACAGCCTGCACACAATTGCCATTTCATTATTCACATAACATTCATATGTATAAAGATATAAACATAAGCATTCATCTATATAAACAACAATCTTATACTTAAAATTTATTAAAAAGTTGTTGTTACTCACAGGAAACTCAATATGCAGTAATTCATTTTGCAATTTGCCAAAAAAGAAACATGTACAGATGCACACAATTATGTTAAGCATTCAAAAATTTAGGTTGCAACAGATTAAAACATAGGAAATTTATAAAAGTGTTACTCACCTATTTTCAGAGAAGAACAGAGGCATTTTTGTTGAAGCAGACTTTGAAATTTACAGGCTTGAATACACTGGAACTTCATTTTGCTTTGCTTCTTGAATTTTGATTGTTGTTTAAACTGAAGCTTTGTTTTATTTTTAAAATGAAGTTTATTTTAGATTTTACCTAGTTCGAACTAATATGCAGATGAAGCTAATTTATAAACAAATACACAGAGCTTATGTAGACAGGGTATAATTATGTTTCATAAAACTGAAACAAATATGTGCATAATCTTTGTTTGTACAAATGTTTCCAGAGATATTTGTTTTAGGGTGGCTGATATAAATACTTAATGTACTAAAGAGATCTTTCATTAATTACTTTTGTTTGTTAGCTTAAGATATTTAATCAATATCTTTCTTCACAAGCTTCATATATACATACACAATTGTTTATTTATTTGGCCTGCATACTTTTGAATTGTTCACTAGCCTGCACCTATATTTGATTTGCTTGTTGTACTAATATGTTTTCATTCATTTTGACCTGCACATATATATCTTCATATCTTCATTTTGTTTGTAAGACATGTATTTTATTTTTGTTACTGTCATTCATTTCCAGATATCATTCTTTTGTTACTGAATTTTGTTTGTCTTAATGCTTAAACATATACATATATGCTGCAGTTCATTTATGAAAATTTACAAGTTTTGAAAGTTCCTTTGTTTCTAGTTTTATTGTTGTCTTATTGAATTTTAAAATGCATATAAATGTTATTATGTTTGTTTTGTTATTTGCAAACTAAATGAATTATAGTTGTTAAGTTATTATAATGTAGTTAATGTAATTACTTTATATTTTTCCCAATTATCTTGTAGTCATGTATTTATATTTCTTAACATTATTTAAAAGTAACTTATTTATCAATTTGTAATGGTAAATAAATTAAATTATCTTTTTATTATAAACTACATATTTATTAATGTATATTAATGTATTGTTTTACACAATTATATATAACTCATATATTTTTAAATTCATATTTTAAATCAAACTATACTAAAAATAAAAGAAAACAAATCATTTTGTTAGTAAATGTTAATTTTTTACTTAAGTTCAAATAAGTTTCCAATATTATTTAAACATTTACTTATGTATTTAAAACCTTGTATTTATTTATTTAGCCATTGAAAAGTTTATATTAAATAAAACACAATTTCTAATTCACTAAAATCTATATTAGAATTTAAAACATAATTTATTAGTTAAGCTTTAAAACAAATCTCATCTATTTACAATGTATACAAATATATACATATATAAATAGAAAACAAATAATTTATTTTAACAGATATCATTTACCAATCTAAATATTTATTAAAAGAAAAGTATCAAATTCAGATTTAATTAACAAAAATATATCATATCAATTTAATATTTAATTCAGATTATTAAATTGATACTGCTAGAAAATTCCGGGTCATCACATTCCTCCCCCCTTAAAAGAATTTCGTCCCCGAAATTTAAAAGCAAAGGTAATTTAATAATATATTTAAGATTTTATTTAATTTCAAATCATAAGCATATATCAATCATATGTTAACAATCATCACAACCAATCTACTCAATCCGCAAAGCTAACTATCCAGATAAAATTCTGGGTAGAGTTCCCTAGAGTTTCCCAGTATAATACCGGAATACTCGATCTATAGAATCCAAACAGCCTATACTACTAATCTACAGAACTCCTTTGGATCAGAGAAAATTTATACAAAATGAAATCTCCGACTCCCAAATCCAAATTCCTTAATCTCTTATCCACCAAATACATCTGACAATTCAGAGCTGCCTTCAATCTACTGATCAGCTCAACCTTATGCTGATAACTCCTACAATAATCTGAATTCAAAAACAATCCAGGAGAATGATCAACCAGAACCAAGAACTCAACCTTTACTATCTTCAGTAGAAAACAACTTCTCTTTTCCAGAAAAGAAAAACAAATGCACTCCCAACTGCTTCCGCTGCACAACTCTGATCTGAAGTAGATGAAAATGCTGATGATGCACACAAGCACAAACTGGACAACACATTACAAAAATATGATTCAGCAGATCCAAAATAAAACTCAGAAGTTCCTCCAAAATTTGAGTTGCTTAACCAATTCTCTCTCTCTAGAAACCATTCTATTACTAAGCTGGACCATTGACGCTACTTCTGAAATCCAGTCGATACCAAACTCACTCCTCAGATGCTAAGGCAAACTACTGACTCCTTCGAAGATATCCAGAAAAATTCTGCCATCCCAGAGAACACTTAACTATCGCAAGTCACTTTTGCGATCAACCCAGGCTAATATCCAAGGAAAACTGTTCTCCTTATAAATCTGAACAGCTTAAACTTATCCAGCCAATCCATTGAAGAAATGGATTCATAAAACTGCCTCTGAACTTCACTTCTAAAGAACTGCTGACAAATGACTTCCCCGCGTGCCGGCAGAACAATTTGAGCTGCAACACTGCTGCTGATGCCAAAATTCCTTAATCTAAAATTCTTCGAAAAAAACTCAGGCCTCAAAGCCAAACACAACATTCAACTGAACTCAACCCAAAACTAGTGCAGACACACTTCCTTATCCAAAGAGCCTTGAGAACTTCTTCGGAAACAAACCATTACTACTGCATCTCAACATACAACTACTACTTCTTGAGTTACCAAGATAATATTTCTAGCTTCTACTCAACCGATAAAATCCAAATTCTACCCATCCAAACTTGTACTACAACATAGACTCCAAATCTTAACAGGTTCCTTCAAAGATTTGGTGAAATCCTTACACCACAAATTCACTCGAGACGGTATTAGGTCTACAGTCTCGTCAAAGATACTTCCAACCACAGGTAGTCGTGTTACACACACCACTGCCCAAGCTATCCTTATACTTATATTGGAAAACCCGAACAGGTAATCCAACAAATAGATAGAAATAAATATATAAATATATATCAAAATTACAAATACGCTCTCTCAGGAAAGAAATCACTTACGAGCCTAGGTATTCACTCAACCTAGCGCTCTGATACCACTGTGACGACCCCACTTCCTACTCCCAGGAAGTAGTATCGTTAATAAGAAAGAAAGAGGTGAGAAAATAGAAAAGATAGAGAAGAAAGAACAACAACATCAGAATCTCACAGCGGAACGAATAAAATATATTAATCACATAAGTATTTACATAATATATATACATCAATCAGAGTACACAGATAATACATCACATACTAGACAGTTATAAACACCTGTCTAGTTATACAACTCAATACACATTACATCACAGAGATACCACACAGCGGAACTATATATATATCTACAACGCTGAAGCCTCCTGCTCCATTGCTCCTCCAGAATTCGTCAAACTAAACCTGAATCCCTTGGCTACCCGTAAAAATTTGGGTACCCGAGAGTTTATGAAAAACAATAATAAACTTCGGGTCAGACATGGGTCTGGTATGAGTAACATGTTAAAGTTGCTTAATTTTTAAAAATCCTTTGAAAACAAAAGGTATCACGTAAGACTTCCCACACATAAACATGGAAAAGTTTTTACCTTACGCTAACCAAAATATTTGATAGGAAATTCAGTGATATTATAATAGTGTCTAAGGTTTTCAAATAAAATACAGAAATAGCTGAAATGCTTACATCTCACATTCCAACATAGTTGGGCACAACTAATACGTACGGCTCTTATTGGAGATTGGATTCCATACAATGGCAGGGCTACTGGGGTACCGCCCGTCACAGTACGGGGCCTAGATCACCGTACCGAGGATTACTCCCTTCATCCCCTGCAACACAAGGCCGGAACCATTCCTTACTGAACAGTCCCGAACAAGATAAACCCCGCAGTTGGCTGCAGACCAACCGCCCACTAAGCCGAATAAAAAGGGACATCTAGACAGGGGAATATCCTTGTCCTGCTTGGGCATGACCCACCTAACCTTGCTGCACCTCCCCTATTTTAGCCATTCCCGGTTGATGAGGCTTGAGGTTACGATTACCTTTATAGAACATATTTCTTAGAATGCTCATCGCCCGCCTGACGATGTGTTGAAAGCATTCAATCCATACAAGTTCGTTCCGGGTTCGAACGAATCCGAAGGCATTATCTCGTTACACTCGTTTTGGAATCACCCTCAGAGTTAACGACGATAACCCTTGCATTCTGAATCTTCATCTTCACTTCAGATTCACGACCTAACGTTAATTTGGAAATGATGTGGTTTTCGGATGTTCCTAATGCGGAAAACCCGATCCCGGTCTCATCGAAATCCAAAACGTGTCTTTTAAGGCCAAGTTGTCTATTTAGTCTTAACAGTGAATTCAATATCATCAATATGCACAAATAGATAATTCACATCTCATAATAGATAATCACAATATCGTCATAAACAGATAATCAATATCATCATCCAAACAGATAATAAATATTATCATACTTAAAGCATATATCCATATCACATAGATATTATCGTTCATATCTGAGATCACAATCAAACAATGATATATCAATATCATCCATAAGCATGATTTATGAATCACAAGCTATAATTAATTTAAAATGAATTAAATTAACTACTTCTATCTTTAATTAATTTAAAGTAAATTAAATTAATTACTCATTCCATAAATTCTGCTCTCATAATCATTAATTAATTATAAACCAAATTAATTAATCATTTTCTAATTACAAGAATTAATTTAGTCTTTAATTAATTCTTAAATGAATTATTCTAAATCAATTATAGTAGATTAACATTTAATTATTTTCCTATTAAATATTCCTTAATTAAACAATTCTTCTTATATCATAAATTATATTAATTAATGATCTTCAATTTATATTTAATTATATTATTTGTTTAATCTTTATTTAAACATAATTATTAATCACCCTCGATTAATAACAAACCATTAATTAATTTTCCTTAATTACTTATTAATCATTCCATGATTAATTATTTCCATAAATCAATTCTTTGATTAATTACAAAGGAAATCACTCACGTTACTTTACTTACAAATCATCTTGTATTAACTTCATCAAGTAATGATCATCTAATTACTATTCTGAGTAAATATGCTCTATTAATTACATTTATTTTGATTTATTTCCATTTAATTATCTTGTTGATTTATTATTCTCAAATAAACCAATTTCTTAATTACATTTCATCATTAATTATATTAATTAATGATTTCTATTTACATCTTCATTTGTTAACTTTATTAAGAATACACATCTTCAAATTATAAATATTAATCCTCTTGATTAATATATTCAGTAATTAATCATTCTAAATTAATTACTTCTCAATAACATTCTTAATTAATCCCCTGATTAATTTTTAGTAATTATATTTCAATTACTTCCATTAACAACATCACCCAATTAATTACATCCCGTAATTATCCTTCAATTACTTCTCTAAGTAATTTAATTTCCAAAATATCAGTTAATTAATCTAAATTAATTAACTCAAATCAAGTCAATTTACTCAATCAATAAATAATTAATTTCTTAATTACTTCTCAATAAAAAAAATTATTTAAACTTTTGAATTAATTAATCTAATTAATTTATTGCAAAATCAATCATATTAATAACATCATTTTGTTAATGAACTTCATTAATAATTATTTAACTATTTCCTTCTAACATAATCAACTTATATTAACTATTAATTATGAATTAATTAACCACTATTAATTTAATAATCTAATCTATAGTTCTAAATCACATATAAGTTAATTAATTCATTTATTAACTTATATTATTACATTTACACTTAATTACTAGCTTAACTAATATTCATCATTAAGTATTCTTGCCTAATTAACTTAAAGATCAAAACATATAAAATTCCAAAACTTCATGAATTAAAGACAATTGTTCTTATAATTGATTTAAATTCTTATTTCCAATATGTTTAAACATTTATTTCAATAATTTAAACTTCATCTTAATAAAATGTTTACACTAACTTATTTTCAAAACCCCTTTTTAAATTCACATATTTGATTACTCCTAAAATTTATTTGAATAAATAAATTTAAATTATAAAACTTTATTTAATTCCAAATTCATATCCAAGTCCTGACTTCTATTTTTGAGTTAACTTGTTTAAAAATTTTCCTTAACAGTTTTAAATTTCTTTAGAATTCAATTCTTGTTTTGAAAATACTGTAATTATTGACCACTTTTAAATTATGAAAATAATTTAACTTTTGAAACTTTATTATTTCCAACTCTCTTTCAAAACTAACTCAAATTCATATTTAAACTGGACTTGATTTTGTTTTAAACCTTTAAACCAAAAATCTCAAAACTGTAAAACCTGTTACAGGTTTTAACATCTGAGTATTAACTACCCGTGCACTCCCCTGATTCACTTCGAGTAACACGCGAAGGTCCCCCGATAAAACCACTGCAAATGCTTCGAGTTCTCAGGCACACGCGAAACCAAGTACAGAACCTGGAAAAGACACGCTACCTCACCTCCCTCACCTGTCAACGGCTCGTACGCGGCGGTCCCACCACCGGAGCACCACCACTTCCGGTTATAGCTCCCACTACCTTCCCTCTACCTATCCCCAAGCCCATGTCGAACTCGATCGCCTCTGGTCACCGAACGAGACCAATATTCAACCAAAGCAAAAACTAGGTTTACAACCTTTAAACGCCTACCCTGTCGCCACCGTGACCGTGGCCACTTCCACCTATTTTTCCCATCACCCTGACAAGCTCCCCCACCTCCAGACTGAAATTCAACCCCCCATATCCATTTGATCGACCGCGGTGACCCAAAACACTCCAAACACTAAAACTCGAACTGCTCTCATAATATACCATTAAAAATTATGATTTATCCTTTAAAAATCATGTTATGGCTCACTGATTTGCTTTGTGTACCTGAATTTGTAAATTTAGTAATTCGAAATTTGACTAATTTGTAGTTTGGTTTAGTTTTGTTAATTTCCAGAGATGTTATTAAACTGTTTAGGCTTGAATAAATTTTTAAAACTTAATTTACCTAATAACAAACAACTTTTGTTTTAATACTAGATTTAAATATCGAGTAAATCAATTTGTAAATGATTCTTAAACCAAAATCTTATGTTCAAAACACAGAACAGAGGACATATGTGATTAACAGCCTGCACACAATTGCCATTTCATTATTCACATAACATTCATATGTATAAAGATATAAACATAAGCATTCATCTATATAAACAACAATCTTATACTTAAAATTTATTAAAAAGTTGTTGTTACTCACAGGAAACTCAATATGCAGTAATTCATTTTGCAATTTGCCAAAAAAGAAACATGTACAGATGCACACAATTATGTTAAGCATTCAAAAATTTAGGTTGCAACAGATTAAAACATAGGAAATTTATAAAAGTGTTACTCACCTATTTTCAGAGAAGAACAGAGGCATTTTTGTTGAAGCAGACTTTGAAATTTACAGGCTTGAATACACTGGAACTTCATTTTGCTTTGCTTCTTGAATTTTGATTGTTGTTTAAACTGACGCTTTGTTTTATTTTTAAAATGAAGTTTATTTTAGATTTTACCTAGTTCGAACTAATATGCAGATGAAGCTAATTTATAAACAAATACACAGAGCTTATGTAGACAGGGTATAATTATGTTTCATAAAACTGAAACAAATATGTGCATAATCTTTGTTTGTACAAATGTTTCCAGAGATATTTGTTTTAGGGTGGCTGATATAAATACTTAATGTACTAAAGAGATCTTTCATTAATTACTTTTGTTTGTTAGCTTAAGATATTTAATCAATATCTTTCTTCACAAGCTTCATATATACATACACAATTGTTTATTTATTTGGCCTGCATACTTTTGAATTGTTCACTAGCCTGCACCTATATTTGATTTGCTTGTTGTACTAATATGTTTTCATTCATTTTGACCTGCACATATATATCTTCATATCTTCATTTTGTTTGTAAGACATGTATTTTATTTTTGTTACTGTCATTCATTTCCAGATATCATTCTTTTGTTACTGAATTTTGTTTGTCTTAATGCTTAAACATATACATATATGCTGCAGTTCATTTATGAAAATTTACAAGTTTTGAAAGTTCCTTTGTTTCTAGTTTTATTGTTGTCTTATTGAATTTTAAAATGCATATAAATGTTATTATGTTTGTTTTGTTATTTGCAAACTAAATGAATTATAGTTGTTAAGTTATTATAATGTAGTTAATGTAATTACTTTATATTTTTCCCAATTATCTTGTAGTCATGTATTTATATTTCTTAACATTATTTAAAAGTAACTTATTTATCAATTTGTAATGGTAAATAAATTAAATTATCTTTTTATTATAAACTACATATTTATTAATGTATATTAATGTATTGTTTTACACAATTATATATAACTCATATATTTTTAAATTCATATTTTAAATCAAACTATACTAAAAATAAAAGAAAACAAATCATTTTGTTAGTAAATGTTAATTTTTTACTTAAGTTCAAATAAGTTTCCAATATTATTTAAACATTTACTTATGTATTTAAAACCTTGTATTTATTTATTTAGCCATTGAAAAGTTTATATTAAATAAAACACAATTTCTAATTCACTAAAATCTATATTAGAATTTAAAACATAATTTATTAGTTAAGCTTTAAAACAAATCTCATCTATTTACAATGTATACAAATATATACATATATAAATAGAAAACAAATAATTTATTTTAACAGATATCATTTACCAATCTAAATATTTATTAAAAGAAAAGTATCAAATTCAGATTTAATTAACAAAAATATATCATATCAATTTAATATTTAATTCAGATTATTAAATTGATACTGCTAGAAAATTCCGGGTCATCACAGGTTTCATGAAATTCCGACCTCGCATGACAAAGTTATGATAGTTTAAAGTTTATTCGAATTATAATATAATAAATTTACAACTAAAATTTATTTTACTTCAGATCGCAGCCATTCGTTTAGCTTGAGGAATCTGGCCCGTACCTGCTTCTTCATCTCCAACGTGTTCACGCTCCAGTAGAAGACGCACGCAGAAACCCATATCCACGATGAAACCCTAAATCACGCACCCAACTCCGTCGACATCTAGCTCGATCAGGATGCTCCATTCCAAAGCCTATCTCGTGCTCGACACTCGACCGCAACGCCATGGATCTCGGCCCTACCTAACGCTTGGAAAACGTGCTCAAACCGCCCCCTTTTGCAGCCAATTGTCGTTGACCCGTGCTTCTAAAATCGATCATAACCGTTGAGATCGTAGTTCTCAACGATCTCTACAAGTTTGCAGTTGGAGATTTCTGGAATTAACGAACGGATTTGAAGAAATCGAAGGGGAAAGCTTGCGCGATTCTGGCCATTAAAAATGGCACAGGCGGCCGGCTATAGAGGAAACCCTAGGGTTTTGATTTTTGCGAAAAAATGAAGTTAAGGAGTCCCTTTATAGGAGTTTCAACGAACACTATACACTTTCAATTTTCGAACTCCGATTTACGTGCGATGACTGGCGTTTCTAGGGTTTATCCCGCGTTCCGGACACAATGGAACAGGTTTCGGAAGCTAATTCGATCGTATGTGAGACTTATAGCGATAAACGATCAATTTAAATTAAATCGATTTAAACGAATTTCTATGCGTTTTGGCTCGCCCCGGACAAACGGTAAATCCGATTGACTTGAAATTAGAAACTTACAATAATATCACATTACGGATCTGATGAAACTGGTTTCGTCGAAATCCGAGACCGTTTGAAAAATGACTATTTGAACTCGCCAAATTAAAATTAAAACAATTTCGATACTTTTCGAGCTGCCACGGTCAAATGACAACTCCGATTGCTACGAAAATTGAAATCCGATAATAACAAACTATTACGGATCTAATGGAACTAGTTTCGTCCAATTCTGAGACTGTTCGAAAATTGGCTATTTTTCGGTCGATGATTAAATATTAAAAAATTCAATTTTCACAAATACATTTTCAATTCAGTTTTAAAAGTTCTATAACATCACTATAACTCCAATATGATAAAATAAAATTTTATAAATCATTTTTAAATCATATTAAACCCGTTATTCAATTTATCCAATAAATTCCAATTTTAAAATCTTATTAACTTTATTAAAATCCAAATATAACTTACATTCACTTTGGAAACCAATTTGAATCATATTAAATCAAATTTCAAATATTCACTCTATTTTCATATATCAAATTTCAATATCAAATTACTCATATCAAATTCGAAATTTAGTTTATTCAAACATTCGTAATATTAAATTTAACAAATTTGATTATTCTTAAATCACTATCTTTTGAAATATTGAAATTGAACTTATAAGATTCAACTTTTAAAACCAATTCACAATTTAGAACACTATTTTCATTTTACAGTTATTCAATTATTCAATAAGTTTTAAATATTTAATTTAAACAATTTACCTGTTCAATATTCAATATTTTATTTTAAATAGATTTTACTTATCAATCAATTACTCTATTATTCCCAATGAATCCCACATTTATTATCCTATTCAACTTTTGATTTCAAAGGCATTCACTACGTAGCTTTTATTTTTCATTACTTGGATAATAATTATTGCAATTCATTCCAGTTATTATTATTCCAAACGAATTACAATTTTTTTTTCTAGCATTAAATCACGAAATCTTTTAAATTAGCTATTTTAATTATCGAAAATTTACGGGTCGTTACACTCTCCCCCACTCAAAACTTTTCGTCCCCGAAAAGGAAAAAAAGAAGGGAAAAGGAACTAAGTATAGATTTCAACATTTGATATATTTTATTCAAAATTATCCACTTATAAAACAATGAAATTCCATTTACAAATATTTACTACACTTCCACTAACTTACTCCGAACGGCTTTCTAAACTTAAAAGTTAGTTATCAAAACAAGTTATAAAATTTTAAACTTGAAAAATCTTCTAACACCCGGATTTACGGAAAATTTCGGCAGAGTCTCCTTTGCGCGGCTCGATCGGTACAGCTACAAAACGCCTCTACGGGCCCCAAACCAACAAAAGAAAATCAAAAGCCAAGTGGCTCATCCAAAAATCACCAAATCCAATGATAAAATAAACATGTACCTTATATTTTTTTTATTAGCGAGCATATACGAATAATATAGCGCAAAAGCGAGCTCCAAATGCGAAGCAAGCGCAATCCGCACCTACTAAACACTCAAAAAACTATGAGAAACATGCATATATGAAAATAATATCAATATACATCATATAACAACATAACAACTACATGTGCCAACATAGCAAATGCAACCATCAATCAACTATCATCCAACTATCATCCAACAAATCCATAACCAATCAATATAAATTCACTTCTCATTAATATTTATTGACTTGGATTTCAATTTTTAATCATAGTTGATTCATTAACGTTGGATTTTTCTAACATTCATTCTCAATTCAATTGGTTAACATTCACAAATTTATATTTACATTAGTTCACTTCCAATTTGAATCAAACTAAATTCTATTTAAATTCATTTAACTTCCAATTTGATTTCAATGATTTATAGCTTTCAATTTCATTAACACTTAATGAATTATATACAATCAACTAGCAATCATATAACAACCAAATCACACCCAACACAACCAAATTATTAAGTTTACATTCAATTTGGTTTATCTCTTTTATATATATATATATATATATATATATATATATATATATATCCTGTTATATAATTTTAAAAGAATCATTTTATATTTGGCATCTTAAATTTCCAATGTTAACTTTTAATTAAGTCCGTAAGCCGTACATATATCATTCGTGAGCAATATCAATCTAATCCCTTATTCGATCACACAATTTCATTTCCAAACTAGTATCGTTCACACGACTCTCTAGTGCGGACTCAAATTTGGTTCCTTGATTGGAAACTGTTATTCTCCTTGCATAGTCATATACTATGATAGAGAATTTCAGAATCAAACCAAAATCCATATCCAGGGTTCGCCGTCGAGAATCGAGTGGAAAATCCTAACTTGGATCGATATAAATCATCTCGAAATTTTATGCTCGAATTTGGATCAAATCGTTGTGCGAATAAAATAATATACGTACAATCTCACGCATTACCTTCCAATAGATTTCTATACAATTTATCTATATTAAATTATTTTATTAACTTTCATTTTATTTATAATTAATTATTCACAATCCATTATTCAGTTAGTATATTCATCTCTTTACATAGCATATTCTTTATCATTATCTTTTCTTAAACATCATATCAAAGAATTTGTTTACGCAAGTTCATTTTAAACATTCTATATAATCTAATTAAATTCGATTTCATTTTCCAATTGATTCTTAGCTATAAGAAATTCCTTTGTTTACATTTATTGCATTTTCATAATTTCAGTTAATAACGAATTCATTTGTGAAACATTTTATTAATCGGCACTTTTGTTTATTAATCATCCTATAAAAGTCTAACCTCTCATAAATGACTTTTTCTTAGTTTATAGTTATCTTAAAGGTTACAAATTCAATTATTATTTTTTCTATGCAATTTATATTTATTTTCTATAACCAATTTACAAAAGATATTATACAATTCATTTATCTTCTTTCTTAAGTTCACTTACTTGTTCCATTTATCCATTTATCATTTCATGTTATATTTAAGTATATAACATTTTTTTCACAACCAAAATTTCCATTTACGTACATTTTAATTCATTTTGAGTTTTCCTTACTTATATACTTCAATTACTTTCAGGTTCTGTTTATTTGTACAACATCTCATTACATATCCAAACATCATTTAACTTTTTAATATTTGGTAAGTCTTGTTATATGTTATCAGAATGCAAATTTGGTATTATACAAATTTATAGAATTTCATCTTACTTAATTAGAATGTTCACAAATTTAATTAGTTTAAATCCTCTTTACCTTCAACTTTAAAGTTCCCAAACAATAGCTTAGATATCTTAATCCTCTTATTTTATAAATTCTGTTATTCACATTTCATTCAAACAATTTGAAAATTACTAATTAACATAACTTAGAAATTTAAGTGCCCGGTTCCTTTCAAATCATTTGAAATAAATATATACACTTATATCTTTAATATATCAAATCATACCTTTGGAGTTTAAACCAAAACCCATTTATCCAAAATAATTTTGAAGAAAAGCAAAGCTTCTTAGAAGTCTCCCCCACTTTGAGACTCGAAAATGAACGTCGATGATGCTGCGCAGTCATCACTGAAATTATTTTCCAGCGACATAAGAGAGGAATACTGAATTCATTCTTTCCTTTAAAATCCTTTCAAAATATTTCCATAAACAATTTCCAACTAATATTACTATATATTTCTTCAAAACTTTGAAAACCATTTTCAAGATCTCCGGGTCTTAAATTCAATTTTTACCAATTTAAATCTATTTAAATTCATATGTCACCTTTATAAACTATTCTTATAGGATTTTACTTCTTACAACATTTCGCAAGTGTTTTATCATTGTTCATTTTGTAATTCACCTTATTTATTTAAATTACAATATTCGATTAATGTTAATAGCCAATATTTCCTTTCCAACAACCAAATAAGCTAGATTGATCACAATAAATTTTGAAATAAATTCTTTATATACAAAATATAATTAGGGCAAAGTTATTTCATTTACCCAATTTCAAAACAATACTATGTCGAATTGTTCTGTTTAAGTGTTTAGAGATCCCTGTCAATGACGTTAATTACTCGTATTGACCAGAATCCATAAGCCACTCAACAAATCAACCGACACAATATAAAACATTTTATATCACTAACAAATACGCTCTCTCGTATACACTCAACTCATTCATATAGTTTACCTCTATTTCAATGAGTTATTCCCCACTAGAGCCAAGGTTTATCGCTAAACCAAAGCTCTGATACCAACTGTAACGACCCGCCTTTTTGGACAGTTTAAACCGACGATTAAATACCCATGTCGATTCCAAACCATTCAAAAGGGCAGATAGTTATTGGGGTAAATAAGAAAAGAAAAGAAAGAGAAACAAAGGAAATGAAACAACACAGAATCTCGTAGCGGAACGATAAAATATAATAGTCAAATAAACAGTTCATGAAGCTGTCTACTATACTTTGACAATTATTTATACAACATTTATCAGAGTTTATACATATACAACAGAACAATTAAATAATGCAGCAGATAACATGATGCAAGGGTAATAATAGTAATAGTATACCAAATCTTCGTCTTCGTCCTCCAGAATAGATCTTCAAAAATCTGAAAACTCAGGACTGACCCGAGCGTAATGAAAAGACAAAACACTCGAGTCAGGACTAAAATATCCTTATGAAAGTTAATTCAATCGTAAATAAATATGAGTGTAACGGCGTTGGAGATGTTTACGGGGTTTGACATCTCCTATCCAGTGTCAACGTGCGTGCAATAACTCAAGAGACGTTACGGGATTTTCCATCTCTTAAGGATCCGTGAAACTATCTACTATGTAGTAATATACGCTAAGTAGATAATGCCTATCAGTAATATAAAGTATCAAAATAGCGTTAAGCCATTACCATAATCCCCCTTAACACATTTTATATTCCCAAAAGCATATACAAGACCGTAGTTTCCCCAAAACCGGAAGTCACCAGAGGGCAATCCATATACTCAAGGTACAAATCAAAAACGTAGTGGTCGCGAATAGGATAATCAGTATGACAAGGTACATGAGGCGATACCAACTAGGATACTAGTAGTTGCGTGATCCGGACTGATGTTGGGCATAGCCAGCAGCCACCCCAACACCGCGAAACAACACTCCCAAATCAAGGGGTGCACCCAAATCGCATCACAAATGTAATAGATATGGTATCGAAGAAGTGTGTCCGCTAGAGGTGGCGAACATCAATGGCCCGGCGCGGCTCCTGTTTTAGTCATGTCAGGGGTCATCCAATAATCGTTCTCTTTCTTCAGTCAACGCGTTCACCAAACCATCCACTTCATTCTGGATCAACACTCCGCGTATAATAGTTATTAAAGTGGTTTTCGGTATCGACAGAGAGTATGTCCATATCCGATCCCGGTCTCTTTAATAACTACGTATTATTACACCGTTGGCTCTTTTACATTTCAAATCGATTCATAATTGATATCAAAATATCATATTCGCTTCAAAAATCAAATCCATTTCAAATATCATCGTATCTTTTCAAATGTAGGATTTCGTTCCAAAATAAATTTCGCATCAATATCTCATTTCGATTTCAAAATCATTTCGAATTTCGATTTAGGTTGCAACTTCGTTTAATCCAATTCGCATTCAAATTCAAGATTTAAACATAAACATTTCACCTTATTAACCAGTTTGGAATTTTAGAAAATAGTTTTAAGTGGTTTTAAAAGTGGTTTTAAATAATTAAAATAGTTAAAATACTTAAGATCTTAAAATGGATTTGAAATAGACAAATTAGTTTAAAATAATTTAAAGTGGATTAAGTAGATTTAAAATAGATTAAAATAGTTTAAGTATTTAAACAGAGTAATTTGGAAAACAAAATAAATAGCTTCAAAACCAAACCATTTCAATTTATAACTACCCAATTCAAACAAAATTCAATTTCCGTTTTAACCGATTCAATTTCGATTTCAATTCAAATCAGTGTCAACTTTGACCTCAAATTTATTCAATTTTATATTCACTTTCAATTAGTTCAATTTCAATTTATATCGATTTAGAGCTTGGTTTTTCAAAATATCCATTTAGAACACTTACAAAATTATCCATCAACATACGAGTTTAAATCCAAATTTCAAACATGATTCGATTCCAAGCTCGATTTCAAAATATCGCTTATATCTCACTTTTACTTAATTATCCTTCAATACTCAAATTTAAATCTAAATTTCAAATATGATTCAATTTCAAGCCCAATTCCAAAATATCATTTTTGTCGCTTTTACGTAGTAAAACTCAAAGTTCGAAATAATGTTCAATCTTTAAATCAAATAGATTTTCGAAATTCAATCATATCCCAAATTTTATTCTCACAGTCTCAACTTAAATTATTTAACAATTTTCTTTTACCAAAACTTATTTCAACATTCCAAACTCAATTTCCCGATAAATTCGATTTCTATAAATTTATTTCTATTTATAACTTTTAAATCAAACATTTAAATGAATTTCAAATCGACGATTTTAAATTTTTTTAATTTAGCCAATTCGGTGTCCGTATATAATTTTCTATCCTATGGCCAAGTAATTATTTATTTCAATTAAATGTCAGGGATGAATATATATCACTTAAATCAATCATAGTGTCATATGTATACATAACAGGTTATATATAAGCAATAAACATCCAAACATTCAATTATCAACCAATAGCATCCATCAAAATACATCATCCAATAAATAATACAATTCATGGCAGTTTCATAGTTATCAATGTCAGGTAATTTAATCGCCATTCAATTTTAATTTCAATTTAACTGTCAATTTAATTTTTCAACGGTTAATTCAAATGACAAGCTATATGACAATTAAATTTTTATCAAACAACGACAAATAAAATCATAACACTTCATAATACCAAATTTAACTGGCATAAAGATATTTAGTATGGTGTGAGCGTTATAAAACACTCACCTTGATTTTTACGATTTTAAATCAAATCGAACGACGTTCGATTTAATCCAAAATTTTCTCTAGCTCCAAACGATTTCAATCCAGCTCCATTGCATAGTGCTCGACAAAACGAACCCGACGCAACTGGTTTCATGGAATTCCGACCTCGCATGACAAAGTTATGATAGTTTAAAGTTTATTTGAATTATAATATAATAAATTTACAACTAAAATTTATTTTACTTCAGATCGCAGCCGTTCGTTTAGCTTGAGGAATCTGGCCCGTACCTGCTTCTTCATCTCCAACGTGTTCACGCTCCAGTAGAAGACGCACGCAGAAACCCATATCCACGATGAAACCCTAAATCACGCACCCAACTCCGCCGACATCTAGCTCGATCAGGATGCTCCATTCCAAAGCCTATCTCGTGCTCAACACTCGGCCGCAACGCCATGGATCTCGGCCCTCCCTAACGCTTGGAAAACGTGCTCAAACCGCCCCCTTTTGCAGCCAATTGTCATTGACCCGTGCTTCTAAAATCGATCATAACCGTTGAGATCGTAGTTCTCAACGATCTCTACAAGTTTGCAGTTGGAGATTTCTGGAATTAACGAACGGATTTGAAGAAATCGAAGGGGAAAGCTTGCGCGATTCTGGCCATTGAAAATGGCACAGGCGGCCGGCTATAGAGGAAACCCTAGGGTTTTGATTTTTGCGAAAAAATGAAGTTAAGGAGTCCCTTTATAGAAGTTTCAACAAACACTATACACTTTCAATTTTCGAACTCCGATTTACGTGCGATGACCGGCGTTTCTAGGGTTTATCCCGCGTTCCGGACACAATGGAACAGGTTTCGGAAGCTAATTCAATCGTATGTGAGACTTATAGCGATAAACGATCAATTTAAATTAAATCGATTTAAACGAATTTCTATGCGTTTTGGCTTGCCCCGGACAAACGGTAAATCCGATTGACTTGAAATTAGAAATCTTACAATAATATCACATTACGGATCCAATGAAACTGGTTTCGTCAAAATCCGAGACCGTTTGAAAAATGACTATTTTAACTCGCCAAATTAAAATTAAAACAATTTCGATGCGTTTCAAGCTGCCACGGTCAAACGACGACTCCGATTGCTATGAAAATTGAAATCCGATAATAACAAACTATTACGGATCCAATGGAACTAGTTTCGTCCAATTCTGAGACTGTTCGAAAATTGGCTATTTTTCAGTCGATAATTAAATATTAAAAAATTCAATTTTCACAAATACATTTTAAATTCAGTTTTAAAAGTTCTATAACATCACTATAACTCCAATATGATAAAATAAAATTTTACAAATCATTTTTAAATCATATTAAACCCGTTATTCAATTTATCCAATAAATTCCAATTTTAAAATCTTATTAACTCTATTAAAATCCAAATATAACTTACATTCACTTTGGAAACCAATTTGAATCATATTAAATAAAATTTCAAATACACTCTATTTTCATATATTAAATTTCAATATCAAATTAATCATATCGAATTCGAAATTTAATTTATTCAAACATTCGTAATATTAAATTTAACAAATTTGATTATTCTTAAATTACTATCTTTTGAAATATTGAAATTGAACTTATAAGATTCAAATTTTAAAACCAATTCACAATTTAGAACACTATTTTCATTTTACAGTTATTCAGTTATTCAATAAGTTTTAAATATTTAATTTAAACAATTTACCTGTTCAATATTCAATATTTTATTTTAAATAGATTTTACTTATCAATCAATTACTCTATTATTCCCAATGAATCCCACATTTATTATCCTATTCAACTTTTGATTTCAAAGGCATTCACTAAGTAGCTTTTATTTTTCATTACTTGGATAATAATTATTGCAATTCATTCCAGTTATTATTATTCCAAACGAATTACAAATATTTTTTCTAGCATTAAATCACGAAATCTTTTAAATTAGCTATTTTAATTATCGAAAATTTACGGGTCGTTACATCTCTTAAGGGCGTTAGTGACCAATTCTGGTGCTAACACTAGCGATTTTCAATGGTGGTGGGTGTGGAGGTTCAAGGCGGTGGAGGGTTGGGTTGCCCTGGAAGATGAGTGACTTGTGTTTTGGAAAATGGAATGCAAAGTGGAGCAGATTATAAAACTTGTACATACCGTATATAAATTTTATATTAAAATAAAACTCAAGAGCAACAAGGTAAGGAACCGATAGGAAACAAAAAGACACGACTGTTGAAAATTGGAATATCAATAGGTAATGGCTATTTGTATTACACGTTAGATATTTGAATAGTCACGGAACATAAAAGGGCTCAAAACGGTTACCGATGCGATTATCTGTTTCACAGATTCTGCCATGCACTGGACATCAAAACATAGGATTGAATATACCATAGAGATCAGCATGGCGAGACGATCGAAACGGTACATAGATATCAGTGATACGATCATCCGATCAAAAGTCGATAATCAGTACCGATATACGTTGCTATTCCTTATGGAAAAATCCGAACGGAGCTAGAAATGTCCAAATTTTACGAAACGAATGTCGCAGTCATATTTAGAGTATTCTAGATAAATTTTCCCATGCCGACATATTTAGGTTTCGGAATACTTTTAAATTCAACTGTTATTAACTGATTTAAACTGAATTTCGAGTGACGGATGGAACATCTATATTATTCGATGAAAATTTGCCATTGGCTATGTTTAATTTGACATATTCCAAATGTCAAATTTATATTTCCAAATTCAAATATTTAAAATTTCATAAAATTTCAGTTTATTTATGTCAATAAAACCATTAAAATTTACGGGTCGTTATAAAAAATAAAAAAAAATCGGAAGAGAAATCAAGCGAAAGAAGGGAATTAACATCCATGAGAGGGATGACTTTGTGAAAATAAAGGGGATAGCTTTTAAAGTTGAGTGAGTTCATGATTAGTAAGTTGATTATATGTGATTAATTTTTTTGTACCCAATTTTGATCTAGAAATTTTATAAATCAAATTAAAAACTTTGTTTGATTGGATTGAGAATTTAACAGTGATTATATGAATATGATTCTTCCTTCTAATCTGGTTCCGATTAATTAAAATTAGTAGATTAGGAAATTAATAATTTTGATACACCCTTTTTGTCAAATTTGATAAGAGTTGATACAACATGTTGAGGTTAAACCTAGATTGAACAGATTTACTGCAAATTGAAATACTGCGTATGAAATTGCATAGGAAGTATTGATAATTACAAATCATAAATTCGCAAGTTTGGGTAATTGTAATTAAAATTACTATATGAGATGTTAGAATTTAAGTTTACTATAATGGGGTTTGGGAATGATAGTAATTATGAGCAAAATGAACGATACTCGCTAATTAAAAATAGTAAATGATAACGACCGATCGATAGGTTTACTGGAATCGATCGACAACAAGCAATCGATCGCTTAGTGAACAACAGTCGATCGGCTATTGAAAATTGGGTACGACTTGAACCTTGGCCTAAGACCCAAGTTTTGAATTGAATTATGAGTGTGTGTGTGTGTGTGTGTGTGTGTGTGTGTATTATGTGTATATATATGGATGATAATATAAGAGGGAACCCTATTTTGGCGATACTAGGATGTTGTAAGATAGGGCAAATGCTATTTATCCAACAGGGTTTATATTCGACTGTAACAATTCTTATTTTTAGTAACATTACTTAGGATATTTAATTAGTTAAATTAAATAAAATATGTAAGATGATTAATTCATTGAGGTTAGTGATTAAATAAGGGGTAGTCGTGCCATGTTAAACAAGTGAACCAAAGAGCAAAAAGAGAATAAAAGGTTAGGAAATATACAAGGGCAAAATAGGAACAAGGCACATTCTTATACCCTAAACCCTTAATTCCTCGTCACTCACGTTCATTTTATTTTCAAAAAAAATAAAGCTAAGGCCAGCCACCATTAGGAAGAGCAAATAAGAAGAATTCAAGAGGAAAAATCAAATCACTTAATCAAGAACAAAGCTCACATCTTTAATCAAAAAGATAAGGTTAATATTGATTACATCTCAATTTTCAATGGTTTTCGGTTTTTAGTATGAAATCTGAATTATTTGCAAATATTTTTCCATGTTTTGGATGATAAAATGTATATTTATATGTTGTCAATGATTTATGCAAATTCACATAAATTTTGTGATATGTTTTGACATGAAAACTCTATTATATGACATTCAATTACCCTGTAAAATTAAATTTAGATTAGAAACAATAATTTAGGAACTGGTTTCAATTTTCATAATTTTATGAATTAATATGGATTTTATATGAATTTTCTAGTGAATAAATTGCTATTTTGGGTTAAAAATTAATTATGGCCAAATTATATTGGCTTAGTGTCTGAAATTTATATGTATTTGAGAATATATTAAAATGATTTTCTTAAATTTTTATAGAATTTTCCTAAGTGTTTTAATGGATATATAAAATTATTTAAGGTATGAGACTTAAACATTTTATATATTTATAAAACGGAGAAGGGGTATTTTGTAAATAATTCAAATTCTTATTTCTGAAAATTGGCAGTACTTTTAGGAAAGAAAATTTGCAACCAATCATAATTTGACAAACAAGGCAGGTTAGGTACAAAGAAATAGTTTAAAAAGCCAAATCAACATGTTTTTACCTATTTCAATGCTTTCGGCACCAGGCTTCCGACTCCTAGCCTCCGCCTCCGACTCCATCGAAACCAATGCACATGGTATCGGATACTTGGTGTGTAGTTAATTGGATATTGGAGGAAGGTATTGGGTTGAAATCAAGGGTTCTGAAGGGGACGAAGCACTATTTTTCTTTTAAATGAAAAATGCACCTTCTTTGCTTTCGACTAAATAGCTTTCGACTCGGTCAGCTTTCGACCAGGTCTATGACTTTAAAAGAACGGTTTTAAGAGGTTGCACCTTTGTTTTATGTAACTGCTGTCGATTAGGTCGAAGCCCCTAATTACCGCTTTCAAACTTTTGAGCCAAATTGGTTTCGAAAGGGTTATCTTGTTTTTAAAACCAAGCCACTTCTCCAATGCTTTCGAATGGATGGTTTCCACACCATCACTTCTTTACTTAGGAAATGCTTTCAGAAGAGAGGCTTTTGACTTAAATGTTTTAATGACCCTTTTACTCTATAAAAGGTACAACCAAAATGGTTTAAAAAGAAATGGTTTTAATGGTTTCGAAAGGTGTTTCCACATGTTATAAAATTGAAACCAAATGCTTTAAAAAAGCTTGATGTTTTGATGCTTTCGAAAGGTTTAAAGAAAGGTTTCTAAGGGGTGGTTCTCCAATGGTTTCGAAAGGTTTGAGAGGAAAGGTTTTCCAACTATTTCGAAAGGTTTAAAAGGAAAAGTTTTCCAATGGTATCGAAAGGCAATGTTTAAAGATTTTATAGAATGATTTCTAAGGTTTTAAAGCTTTCAAAGGAGAAGTTTTTCAATGCTTTTGAAAGGATAAATATGAATGGTTTTGAAAGGTATGATTTCGAAAGGTATGTTTTGGCCTTTGGCATAAGGTATTACTTGTATTGAAAGGAGTACTTTCAAAGGTTTCGAAAAGGGTACTTTCGAAAGTTTAAACATTTTAGTCAACAAGGTTTTATGTAAAGGATAAGTAACATAGCAAGGTGATTTGAGTAAAGCAAAGAGAATATATAAATAATATACTTATTTAAAGATTGATTTAAAGGTCTAAATTAGTTTGAAAGAAAAGGTTTTTAAGGAAAACTTTATGGGTAGATAACCCTGAGTAAAATGACTCAGATATTAGAATAACAGATGGAACTGGTATGGGGTCGTGTCCTATACTTTAACTAGAAGGACCTAACTAAGAAAGGTCCAAAATTCTAGTGTGCAGGGCTTTGTCATAAGTAAGACTAAAATTATGTTATACACAGAAAGAAATCTAAAAAGGAAGGACAGGTTATTGGTAAGCCCGCAAAACCATCAAGATTAGTTAGATATGGAGAAATAAGCAAGGACAAACTTTCCACAAGGGGAGTATCTAACAGTTGTTAGATTTTTATGTGCTTTTCGTAGGCTCAAGTCAGCCAAGGGTTAGTAGTTAGCCAAATAAAACTATAGTGTATGGATATATAGTCCGTTTGATAACTGATATATACATATACATGATATTGATTTACAGCTTTAACAAGTTTTGATTGCAGGATTATATTTGCAAAAGATATGTTTTAAAAAGCATATTAGTGAGGGGAAATCAGTTCCGCTAAGCGACATGGTCCCACTTAATATCAGTTAACTGAGATGTATATTATATTCACACTAAGCTTTATGTCTGACTCGGAATTTATTCGCCTTAAACTCTCAGGTGCTCAAAAATTAATTTGAGTAGGCCGAGGGTTGAGGTTTAAAAATTTTAGTAGGCTGGCGAATAAAGCTTTCGGTGACGAGTAGGTGGCTGGATAGCTAATTAGAAGTTCCTATTATATTTTGGATTTATTCCGCTGTATTGTGTATATATAGTACTTTGGTCAACCAAGGGGGTATCGTCATATGTCTCTCTTGACGTATTTATGCGATACCTATAAGTTATCTGAACCTGGGAAAGCGATGGGATTATGAAATGTGAATATGGAACATGTTTTGGAAATGTAATCAGTAAAATGTTGTTTTTTGAAATCTGTGATTTTGTTTCATATTCATGTGCTTTTGATATTATGAATACCATTAACATAGCCATATTTAGTCGTCGAAAGTTAATACTATAGATGACTGCAACATCTATAGCGCTTAGCTTCAGGCCTGGATGTTACAACTTGGCATCATAGCATAGGTTTATGAAAAACTTTAACTAAAAAGATGATTTTGAAAAAATATAATCATAAGGAATTAGCAATAAGATTGGGGTAAGGAATAACGTTATAGTAACGTACTTGTATATATAAGTATGCGCTTTATCTCTAGTATCCTATCTCTTTAGATTATTTTTTAATATCTCACGAAGGTTCGAATGCATATATAGATTCTCGAAGAGATAACGTTGGAGGAGAAAGCACCACTATAGATGGAAATGCCAGACCCAATACTAGAAGGAACCCAGATTAGGAACGAGTTGGAAATACTGGTGCTGAAGTCCAGCAAGTTAACATGGGAGCAATGTATCAGTTTTTCTTAAATATGATGCAAGCGGAGGTTGCTGATGGTGTAGTTGGAGGAGTCTAGGAAGCTTCAGTGGTCAACAATTATATTGCTTTGAGTAGGGACCACGCTAGGTTGGGAGGAAAACCATTCATTGGGACTAAAGGCGCCATAGAAGTGGGAATTGGTTGTTGCATTGTGAGAAGATTTTCACAGATTTAGGGCTCGGTGATGAGCAGAAAAGAATGCTCTCTTCGTGGCAGCTTCAAGGAGCAGCTTTATGCTAGTGGAATAGTGTGACGGTTGGAGTGGATGAAGGAACGATGAAATGGGTTGAGTTTAAGAGGAGGTTTGAGGAGAGATTCATGTCTGTGATGGAAAAGTCTATCTTGCCCAAAAAGTTTTCCAAATTAGAGCAGGGAGAGATGACTGTATTAGTGTATGCTACAAGGTTTGAGGAGTTGGCAAGATATGGTCTACCTGTAGATACCGTGATTAAAAGAAATGAGAAGTTCATTATGGGGTTGAAATCTAAATTGGCCAGGGCTACATTACCTCATACCAGGGATCCTTGTGATGCTATAGTAGAGATGGCACTAAGACATGAGGAAATTATTGCTTCTATAGAGAAGAATAAGGTGAAGGAGGTCCATGGTTAGAAAAGGATGTTCTTTCCTAAGAATGGAGCCTAGAAGGGTGAAGCTATGAAGAAGGAAATGTTAGAAATTGTCTATTTTAAGTGCGACAAGACAGGGCATTTTGCGAATGAATGTCGTTCTAGAGAGGCAAAGAAGGTGATTGGGAAGAAGAATGTCAAATGCTTCAACTACGATCAGATGGGTCGTTACAAGAGCGAATGCAAGGAGCCTTCTAAGGATTGAAATGGCAAAGTATATTTATTGGAGCTACTAACCTAGAAACCCACAACAAGGGAAAAAGGGAAAGCAGTGTTGGGAGGTACGCTTATGATTCTTGGTATGGCAGTTAATGTTCTGTTTGATGCCGGTGCATCGCATTCCTTTATACCTCGTAGTTTGGTAGATAATCTTAACCTAGAACCCTCATACTTAGTTACTTCCTTAAGGGTTGCAAATATGATAGGAGGGTATGCAACATTTGGGATGAGATGTGATCATTTAAAGTTTGACTTATTAGGTCATACTTTTGTTTGTATTTTGCATGTGTTTAATTTCGCATGATTCAAAATTATTTTGGATATGAATTGGTTAAGTAAGTATGATGCTAGGATGTTTTTCTATAATGGGAAAATATCGCTTAGACACCCAGACTACAGAGTGTAGATTGTATGTACCGTAGAAAACCCTAGCTACAAGGTAAATGCTTCATTGGGGGTTGTGCAGATAGAAGACGAGCTGAATCGTGTTTTTATGGTTAGTATTCGTGGATATTTTTGAGGCAGTAGTTGGATTGCCACCGAAACATGCCATTGAGTTTTGAATAGATTTGGTGCCAGGAGCAAAACTAGTGAGTAGAGTGCTAAGCATAATGATACCTACCGAAATGAGGGAACTCAAGGTGCAGTCGGTGAATTTGGAAGGTAAGAATTTTATCATACCTACTAGTTCACCTTAGGGAGCAACCATAATGCTTGCTAGGAAACCAAACGAATCATTAAGGTTATGTATCGATTATCGTAAGTTGAATGAGAAAATGATAAAAAATCGATATCCGTTGCCTAGGATTGACGATTTTTCGATCAGTTGAGTGGAGCCAAGATATTTCCGCATTTGGATTTGGCGACAGGTTTCCATCAGCTTAGAGTGGCAGAGGATAGTATTCGTTGACGGTGTTTAGAGTCAGATATGGATTGTACGAATAGTTCGTGATGCAGTTCGGATTGACTAATGCACCATCTTTCTTTGTAGTTTTGATGAACCGGATTTTCCAAGAGCACTTGGATAGGTTTGTATTGGTCTTTATAGATGTTATTTTATTGTACTCTAAGAATGACAGAGAGCATGAAGTTCATCTTAGAGTAGTGCTTGAAACGCTAAGACAGCATCAGCTAAAGGCGAAGTTCTCGAAATGCCATTTTCTGGAAGAAGGAAGTGAAGTTTCTTGGCCATGTAGTTTCATAGAATGGGTTATTAGTGGATCCAGCTAAGATTGAGGCTGTGAATTGTTGAAAGAGACCAGAAACAATGACCGAGATAAGAATTTTTCTGGGGTTGACTGGTTACTATCGGAGGTTTATTAAGGATTTTTCATAGATAACGACACCAATAACTAAGCTAACTCGAAATGATGTGAAGTTCGTTTGGACCGACAAGTGTGAGGTGGCATTCCAGAAGCTGAAATACTTACTGACTAATGCACCTGTTTTGTTTGTTCCATAAGGGAATCATGATTTGGTGGTGTACATGGATGCATGTGGGACTGTTAGGAGTTGTGTTAATACAGAGGGGTAGAGTAATTTCCTATGCTTCTCGACAGCTTAGACCGCATGAAGTTAGATACCCAACCCATGACTTGGAATTAGCTATAGAAATTTTTGCGCTGAAGGTGTGGAGACATTATCTTTTGGGAGAAAGATTTGAATTGTTTACGGATCATAAGTCGTTAAAGTATTTGTTCCCTCAAAAGGAGCTGAACATGAGACAGCAGAGGTGGTTAGAGTTTTTAGTTGCTTGTGATTTCGGTATTAAGTACACATTGGAGAAAGGTAACAAGGTTGCAGATGTACTTAGCCGAAAACATCAGAGTATGGTGTGAGCAATGATAGTTGAGTGGAAAGATTTGGAAGCGTTAGCGACTTGCAGAGTACAGTAGAGAACTAAGAGTAGTTCGAGTATAGAAACTGCTTTGTTATCATGTTTGGAAGTACGACCAGTTATGATCGAAAATGTTTCTTTTAAACAGCTAGAGGATCCAGTATTGTCTAAACAGATCAAAATGCTAAGAGATGGAATGGAGAGCAATTACTTGAAGGATTTTAATCTTGACCAGAATGCATGGTTGAGAAAGAAAGGATGATTGTGTGCTCCAACGTGAGAGACATTAGGAAAAAAGTTTTGGAGGAATGCCATTGTTCGAAGTTCACTATTCATCCAGGAGAAACTAAGATGTATCATAATGTGAAGAGAAGTTTCTACTGGGAAGATATGAAGTGGGATGTAGGCTAATGGGTGAAGCAATGTTTGAACTGCCAACGGGTAAAAGCCGAAAATCAAAAGCCAAGTGGGTTGCTTCAGCCTTTGGACATTCCAGTGTGGAAGTGGGATTCAATTTCTATGGATTTCATTAACGAGTTTCCAAGGTCTAATAGAGGAAATGAAAGCATATGGGTCATTTTAGACAGGTTGATTAAGAGTGCCTATTTCATTCCAATTAAGTCAACCAGAATGACACATGTGTTAGAGAAGTTGCTTATGAAGAATGTGATTAGACTGCATGAAATTCCTAGTAGTATAGTAAATGATGGAGATTCTTTATTCACTAGCGAGTTCTAGAAGAGTCTACAGAAAACCTTAGGTACCAAGATCAAGATGAGTACTGTTTAACAGACTGATGGGAAAACAGAGAGAATGAATAAAGTATTGGAGGATTTGTTACGAGCTTGTGTGCTAGATTTTGGGGGATCATGGGAAGACCATCTACATCTAGTCGAGTTTTCGTATAACAACAATCATTAGGCTAGTATAGGGATGACATCATTTGAAGCTTTGTATGGAAGGCCATGCAAATCTCTAATTTGTTGGGTAGAGACTGGGGATAGGTTGGTTTTTGGTCCGGATTTGGTTAGAGAAGCTGCAGAAAAGGCTGAGTTAATACGAGCTAGAATGAAGGAAGCTCAATCTTGGCAAAAGAGTTATGTAGATAAAAGAAGGAAATACTTAGAGTTTTCATTTAGAGAGCGTGTTTTCATTAAGGTGTCGCCGATGAAGGGTGTGACTCAATTTGGGAAATCAGCGAAGTTGGCACCGAGGTTCGTTGGACCATTTCCTATAATTGAGAGGATTGGGAAACTCGTGTATAGAGTAAAGCTACCGAGTAGTTTGGCAAGAGTCCATGATGTTTTCCATGTTTCTCATCTAAGGAAGTGTATTCGAGATCCAGATACTACTATATCACCAACTGTGTTAGATTATTTAGTCGTAGAGCCGAATTTGACTATAGTTAGGATGCTCGTCCATATAGTCGCGAGAGATGAGAAGAAGTTAAGGAATATGACAGTCAGATTAATTAAAGTCTAGTGGAGTGAGGATGAGAGATACTGTACTTGAAAGACTGAGAACATGATGAGAGATGCTTATCCTGATTTGTTTGATGGTATATTTTACCTTCGATTGTTTGATGTGCACCTAATCATAATTTCGAGGATGAAATTCTTTAAAGAGTGGAGTCTGTAACACCCCATATTTTTAGTAACACTATTTAGGATATTTAATTAGTTAAATAAAATAAAATAACGTAAGATGATTAATGATTGAGATTTTTGATTAAATAAGGAGTAGTCGTGCCATGTTAAACAAGTGAACCAAATAGCAAAAAGAGAACAAAGGTTAGGAAATATACAAGGGCAAAATAGGAAAAAGGCACATCCTTATACCCCAAACCCTTAACCCTTCAAAACTCATGTTCATTTTATTTTTTGAAACAAAAATAGAGCTAAGGCCGGCCACCGTTAGAAAGAGCAAAGAAGAAGAATTTAAGAGGAAGAACCAAATCACCGAATCAAGATCTAATCTCATATCTTTAATCAAAAAGCTTAGGTGGATAATGACTACATCTCAATTTTTAATGGTTTTCGGTTTTTAGTATGTAATCTAAATTATTTGCAAATATTTTGCCATGTTTTGGATGATAAAATGTATATCTATATGTCGATGATTTATGCAAATTCACATTGATTTTGTGATATGTTTTGATATAAAAACCCTATTATATGACATTCAATTGTCTTGAAAATTTAAATTCAGACTAGAAACAATAATTTAGGAATGAGTTCAATTTTCATAATTTTCTAAGTTAATGTGGATTTTATATGAATGTTCTAGTGAAGAAAATGTTATTTTGGGTTAAAAACTAATTACAGCCAAATTATGTTGGCTTAGGGTCTGAAATTTATATATGTTAGAAAACATATTAAAAAAGATTTTCTGCATTTTTTGTAGAATTTTCCGAAGCGTTTTAATGGATATATAAAATTATTTAAACGATGAAGACCTAAACGTTTTATATATTTATAAAAAGGAGAAGGGGTATTCTGTAAATAATCCAAATTCTTATTTTTGAAACGGCAGTACTTATAGAAAAGAAAATTTTGCAACCAATCATAATTTGACAAACAAGGCTGGTTAGGTACAAAGAAATAGTTTAAAAAGTCAAATCAACATGTTTTTACCTATTTCAATGCTTTCGGCACCAGGCTTCCGACTTCTAACCTCCGCCTCCGAATCCATCGAAACCAATGCACATGGTATCAGATACTTGGTACGTAGTGAGTTGGATATAGACGGAAGGTATTGGGTCAAAACCAGGGGTTCCAAAGGGGTCGAAGCACTCTTTTCTTTTAAATGAAAATGCGCCTGCTTTGCTTTCGATTGAATAAATTTCGACTTGGTCTACTTTCGACTGGGTCAATGACTTTAAAAGAATTGTTTTAAGAGGTTGCGCTTTTGTTTTTAAGTAACTTCTTTTGACTAGGTCGAAGCCCCTGACTGCCGCTTTTTATCTTTCGACCTAGATTGGTTTCAAAAGGGGTATCTTGTTTTTAAAACCAAGCTGCTTCTCCAATGCTTTTGAAGGGATGGTTTCAACACCATCACCTCTTTACTTATGAAATGCTTTCGAAAGAGATGCTTTCGAATTAATGTTTTAATGACCCTTTTGCTCTATAAAATGTAGAACTCAAATTATTTCGAAAGAGATGGCTTTAATGGTTCTAAAAGGTGTTTCCACATGTTATAAAATTGAACCCAAATGCTTTTAAAAGGCTTGATGTTTTGATGCTTTTGAAAGGTTTAAAGAACGGTTTCTAGGGGTGGTTCCTCAACGGTTTTGAAAGGTCTAAGAGGAAAGGTTTTCCAACTATTTCGAAAGGTTTAAAAGAAAAGTTTTTGTAATGGTTTCGAAATGCAATGTTTAAAGGTTTTAAAGAAGGATGTCTAAGGTTTTAAAGCTTTTGAAGGAGAAGTTTTTCGATGCTGTTGAAAGGATAAATATGAATGGTTTCAAAAGGTATGATTTCAAAAAGTATCTTATGGCCTTCGACCTAAGTTTTACTTGTATTGAAAGGGATACTTTCAAAGGTATCGAAAGGTGCACTTTCAAAAGTTTAAATGTTTTCATCAACAAGGTTTTGTGTAAAGAACAAGTAAGATGGTAAGGTGATTTGAGTAAAGCAAAAAGAATATATAAATAATTTCCTTGTTTAAAGAATGATTTAAAAGTTTAAATCAATTTGAAAGAAAAGGTTTTTATGGAAAAAAATTGGGTAGATAACCCTAAGTAAAAAGACTCAGATATTAGAATACCAGATGGAACTGGTATGAGGTCGCGTCCTATACTTTAGCTAGTAGGCCATAGCTAAGAAATGTACAAAATTCTAGTGTGTAGGGCTTTATCACAAGTAAGACTAAAATTATGTTATACACAAGAAGGAATCTAAGAAGGAAAGACAGGTTATTGGTAAGCCCACAAAACCACTAGGATCAATTAGATCTGGAGAAACAAGTAAGGACGGACCGTCCAGAAGCGGAGTATCTAACAATTGTTAGAATGTTATGTTTTTCTAGTAGGCCCAATTCAGCCAAGGGCTAGTAGTTAACCAAACAAAGCTATAGTGTATAGACAGATAGTCCATATGATAACTGATATATACATATACATGATATTGCTTTACAGTAACCAGTTTTGGTTGCAAGATTATAATTTGCAAAAATATGTTTTAAAAAGGATATTGTGAGGGGAAACCCGTTCCGCTAAGCGGGGTGGTCTCACTTAATATCAAATAACCGAGTTGCGTAGCATTATTCACACCAGGCTTTATGCCCGACTCGAAGTTTATTTTCTTTAAACTCTCAGGTGCTTAAAAAATGATCTGAGTAGACTGAGGGTTGAGGTTTACAGGTTTTAGTAGGTTGGCGAATAAAACTTCCCGTGACGAGCAGGTGGCTGATGGATAGCTAATTAGGAGTTGCTGTTATATTTTGGATTTATTCCACTGTATTGTATATATAGTACTCTGGTCAACCAAGAGGGCATCGTCATATATCGCTCTTGGCGTATTTATGTAATAGATGTAATTTATCTAACCTGGAAAAGCGATGAGATTATGTAATGTGAATGTGGAATATGTTTTGGAAATGTAATCATAAAATATTGTTTTTTGAAATCTGTGATTTTGTTTCATATTCATATGCTTCTGACATTATGAATACCATTAACATAGTCGTATTTAGCCACCAGAAGTTAATACATTGGATGACTACAACATCTGTAGCGCTTAGGTTTGGGCATCTAGATAAGGGATGTTACATCGACTGAGACGATTCTATCGCACATTGCACTCACAAGAGGTTCTACGGTGGAGGCGCAACATTGATGATAATGCCTTATGGAATGTGCGACTTGGCACTAATGGGAGTTCCTGGGTATTCATGGGTGCGATGTGGTACTGTGTTTTTGTAATGGATCCTATCGTGGTACGATAAGAGGCATTATGTTACCATTTAGAGGTGGACACACATGCAGCGAGGATGAGACACTTTGGTAATTGGAATTGTAGGCTCTCAATGTGTAACTAGGATAAATGTAGTCGTAATGTGGGAAATGTAGACCCATGGTGGAAATTGTAGGGAAATTTGTGTTGAAATAGTTACATATGGTCATTGTTATAGAGACGTATTCCCATGATTGAAAATTTAAAGGGAATAGTTCCAATGGCTATTAGCCGATCATTAGTTGTCTTGAGATTCGCTTAGTTATTCGACCTTATGTATGAGCTTGCACAAGTCATTAGTGTAGGGATGTATTACGCTAAACCCTTTAAATAGAGAAAAAAGCAATTCACGGACGCTTGTAGGACATTCTAGGTCACACAGAGTATTACTAAAGTCAATTGCTTCTAATCACCATATATTAATGATGTAACTCATTCATCAGACTTATGTCTAACCCACCTCTTTTCTTTCTTTATCCTCACAACAGGAGGATAGGGCAACAGGTAATAGGCCCAGTGGTAGTACTTAGAGAGGCAAACTTGGTGTCAGAGTTGATTTTTTATTTCCTATCACTCTCCATGAAATATTTATCATATGTAGTATCTTATCAAACTAGTTGATGTATTTTTGTATTTTGCGGATTTGACTATGTACAATTTTGAGACTGTGTTATTTTCTGGATATTTTTTGAGATGACTATTTTCTGTACTTATATTTTTCTGTCTTCCACTGTAAGATCTAAAAGTGTAGAATGCCTTAGATTTTATCCTTATATTTAGTCTCTGAAATATTTAACTACAAGACAGTTTGTACTTTTTGGCACCGACGCAAGTCTAAAAGTCAACTTAAGCTTTGGATCGATGTGTCTGGAGGTGCGAGTTGTCACATATGGTATCAGACCCTAGGTTTAAAAATTCCTTAGGAATTAGGTAACATGCTTGAAAAGTTTTAAAAGAAATTAATTTTTCTTAAATGATTTTAATTTTTTTTTCAAAATGGATTTCTAAGAACACAAACACACACACATTTACACAGATTTTTCAAAGGATTGATATACAAACATATTATAAAGATGCTTTCCCTTATTCTTACCATTACTATCCATGGAAAAACTGCTAATAAATTCCAAAAATCACAGATAGAAAGGATAAGCGATCCTGCTGGTTGCGACTCAAGAGATGCAACTAAGATTCTGAGTGTGAATATCCCAATTTGATTTTGCTTGTATCTGCAAGCAAGAGGACGAGCCAAGCTTAACCCTTTAAAATCGACTAAATTAGCCAAAAAATGTAACTAAAAAAGGGTATTGCATGTTTTTCCTACATTTGATCTTATGCAATATTCATATCTAATGGAGGTTTCAAGAGTGCTTCAACTAAAAATTCTCTTTGTAATAATGAAACCAACAAATTAGGATCTGAAATTGGCCAATGGAAAAAACTACTCATGTTGACAAATGCAACTAACAATAATATGAACACGCACATAACAGTTACATGATCTAATTGTCATTATTCTTTTCTTTTATCTTCTTCTATCTATGTGAATAGCATAGGGTATAAATTTGAGCATAATGTCTGTTAAAACAATAATAATCCATTATATGAAGCAGCTTGAAACATCAGCAGGAATAAATACATAAGTGACTGAATGTATTACGTATATTTTTGCATTAACTGCTCTAAGTATAAAATTGTGATAATATATTGACGGTCTTGCTGAATAGAACCGTAAATAGGTATGAATTTCATAATAAGAAAAACAAACTATAATCTTTACATATAAATTGAAAATCAATGCTAAACTTTGTTGGCATATGCTAGCTTTCTTTATTTACTTTCAACATCATATGTTACTCAATAATGTAGTTTTCAGCATCAAAATCTAAAAGGGCTTTACCTGTTATAGCTAACAACAAAAGCAAAGTAAGCCTCTTTGAGAGTAGTTAGACAAAAATGGCACATATGTGGTATTATAGCCGATAAACAAAAATCAATTAGAAAGTGTTAAACAAAATAATTATGGATTTAAAAATCCCTGAAACGCTAATTTTGAACCTAAAGTGCTATTAACAATTATGAAAGCAGTACCATTTCAAACATTTTATTTGTTGGGATAATAGAAAGAAGAATGTATGGTAAAATTAGTTGCATCTCCGTGATTAGTAATTAGGGGCTGGAATTTATTATGCATATATCAGTTCGTTCATGGAAAATAGGAATAGGAATAAAAATGCATTATGATTAAATCTCGACCTAGTTTGAAATGTCAACCCTAATTTAAAATTAGCATCACAAAACTTTAATTTATCACAAAGCAGTAAATGCTATTTAAAAGTGGCAAGAAATATATGCTTCATTTCCATCGCCTGCAATTTATTCTAATTTAAAATCATTGTCCGGTTGCAGTTAGTATCATTGTTATCAACTACTTTGTGTTTCAATTACTTCAGATATCAACTAATATTGATAGACTGATCACTAACCTCTGTATCCTATTCTCCATGCCACACTTCAGCTCAAGGCAATTCCAACCTAAATTATAGCTCTTTTAGTTCATAACATATCATTTCATGTCTGGCAATGGCTGGTTGCAAAAATCTTGTTTATAACATGATGCATACCTTAGCTTTAATGGCATTATCTTTTGTTGTACAATACCAGGCAATTGCACTTAGTCTTATTGCACTGTCAAAATGTCTGTGTAGAATATAATGGTTTATGATTTTGCTTTAATATACACACACACTCGTTAAATGTGTTTGTTATATTACTATTGCAATTTCAGATAATTAAATAAATATTTCTAGAATAAAATAATTGAATCAGAATTTTATTTGAGCAAATATTTTATTCAAATAAATATTTTATTTCAAATTCAAATAATACACATTTAGCTTCCACTATATTTACATTTTAAAATACAATACAACTTTCACTATCACTCTTATATATACAACTCTAATATATACAACATTTCTTTACACTCTCACATACAATATCAACTCACCCACTCACACTCGATCCTGATTCGCTATCTCCTTGCTCCAGTATGTGTCCAGTCATCCCTTACACACCAGTTAAATAAACAATGCAGTAAAATGGAAAAAGAAACAAACCTAAATTGCATAAATAAAATTCAATTTGAATATTAATATTGCCTCAGTTTATGGGTTTGTTTTATCTTCATATTCTAGATAGGGTCAAATGGAGGTGCACAAACAACTCATGATATGCACAGTAGATCACTGTGAATATCTCAAGGCCAAGCCTCGATTCGATCTCAAGGACAGTTGCAAAGGTCAAGTCCGAAGGCTCAACACAGTGCAAGTACACACAAGGTCAGGCCAAGAAAGTTTCAGCCTAACTCAGGTGCATATATACAAGTACAGGCTAATGCGCGTATCATAAAACAAGTGTAAGGCACATGTACAAACCAATTCAATAAGGGTGCACAAACAGTGACAATGCAAGCACAGTAGCATGGAGTAACAGGTTCAGGGATATGGACATTACAAACAACAACAAACCATTAAGTGCATCGAGCATCATCAACTCAAGACTATGAGTGTGCACCAGATCATCTAAAGTACAAGAGCAAACCGAGTCAGAATTCAAGTTTAGTGCACTGCAACAAGTCTAGGGCAACCCGAAAGCAAAACAAGAAGAAGTAAGTACATGGAAATATATAAGTGCACTCATCAAAAGCAGCAAAAGAAAGCATATCAATATACCTATATACATATATGTATACATATGTGCATAGTAGCTAGAAAAGCATTTCAGAGCGTTAGATGAACCAGTGTGCACTACAACATCTAAAGCCAAATGCACATAAAAGTGAATCATCAAAGAGAGGAATTAAACTATTTCAAAAAGAAACACAAATGCACACACTGACTAGCCACATGAAGGAGGGGACACGCAAATGACATATTCAAGAATGTGTGTGTGTACACACACATAAAATTCATTTTAGACAAGAAAAAGATTTGCAGTGATCAACTTAATTAGAGATAGAAGTATTCAGTAATAAAGCATCAAAGATTTCATAATCAATTCTTTTCAGGGTTTAGAAAACCATTGACACACAGGGCAAAGATTAAATTGGACAGAGATTGCAGGTAACTAAAGAAATTCAGATTGAAGCTAATCAAGTCTACAGTAGTCAATGCCGAAATCAGAAATTCAACCAACATCAAAAATATTTTTAAATATATCAACAAATCAAGGTAGAGATTGACGTAATCAACATAGTCAAAGTATATTCAAATATATCGAACATACGTATCAACCACAGACCAAGTCAGAAAGCATTAAAGCCATTCGATGATAAATCAACGTAAAAATAAAAGGTTCTAACAAGTTTAAGTCGAAATATACAAACAAAAATATAAGGAATCAAACTCTATATAAACCCATGTCATCATCGGCATTAAATCATTCAAGTTCAAGCAGAATCAAAGAGCAAGCCGTGAAATAAATCATAAACCAATTTATAACTCGAATCAAAGTCGAGAACACCACTCGCGTACCAATTTGTCAACATCCAACTCGACAATGAAGCGACCGAGAGGATTCAAGCAAGGAGTTCGATTGAATAAGCATCAAAGCTAATATCTTTCCATGATCAACTAATAATTGAAATCAGAAGCTTTGAATCAAAGAATCCCTAATTTTGAGAATGCCGGAGCAAAAGAGGAACGACCTGAAAGTAAAAGGCGAAGTAAAGATAATCAAGCGAGCTAAAGAATAAGGGAGAATAGTTTCAACTGGGCCGTTGTTTTTTCTTCTTATTTTAGGCTAAATTAAATCAGTATTTGTATTGGGTTTCATTTTATTTATAGTATTTTTCTTTTTTTTAACTTTGTAAAACTTTAGTTTTTTAACTAGGTATGAATTATGGGACGTATTCGAGAATTCTCGACTTAGTGGCTAAGTTATAATAGGGTTTTGAACGTAGAGTTGGAATAATAAGGATAGCAAGGGTCGTGATTTTATAAGGTCTGTAAGCTTCAGATTGTTTAATTCCTAGTGGAAACCTTGGGGCAACAGTAGGCGGGTTTTATCGAAGCTGGGTAATCTTGTGTGTTACTTTTAATTTTCGCATTTACTCTATTATTATCCATGCTGCAATTTATATATATCCGTGAATTTTTTTATAAACCATATTCATCACCTCTAGGTTTAATTCGATCATACAAGTAGTATCAAAGCTCGGTAATAAAATTCACTTTTTTAACTATAGCTAATTTTAATAATGCTTTTTTTGAAGGTCAATCTATTGTGAGGACACCTATGTTAAGTGGTACAAATTATTAGTTTTGGAAAACAAGGATGAATTTTCTTTTTTTTTAGATACTATAGATGCATAAAATATAATTGAAACCGGATATAATTTAGCTGCGGAAAATATGGATGGTAATGAAGTTACTAAACCAAAAGATAAGTAGAATCCTAATGAGCTTAGCTTACATGTTCTAAGGTCAAGGTTATGAATTCTATTATTGGTACATTAGGTAAAATTGAATATAATCGCGATCACCGTGAAACTGCGTGGGAAATTTGGCATACACTTAGATTTACTTATGAAGGAACATCGCAGGTCAACGAATCTCATCTACCCATGATTAATAATGAATACGAGAATTTCATGATGATGAAAGACAAAAATATAAAAGAGGTGTATGGACGTTTTCAAAATATAGTATTCAAATCCAAAACTTTCGGAAAAGCTTATATAGAATTAGAGATGGTCCGAAAAATTCTGAGAATCCTCCGTAGAAATTTTCAAATGAAAGTGACTGCAATTAGTAATCCAAAGATTTGAAAAGGATTAAATTAGAGAAGCTAATAGTAAATATCATTACTTATGCGATGGAATTGAAGGTCATAGGAGAATGTGAAAGCAGAGACTCGAAATAGAAATCAATCACTCTAAAAAATACAACTAATAGTAATGATAATGATGCCACGACTGAGCTAGCATTATTGATGAAGCAATTCAAGAAGTGGACCCAAAAGCATGGAAATTCAGCAATAAATCAATGGATAAAATCTAAAATTGTCAACGTTATTAATGATTCTGAAGAGGATGAGATTATATGCCACAAATGTAAGAAGTCGGGTCATGTTAAGCCAAACTATCCGCGCAATCAATTTGACAATGGAAACAGGAAGAAGCAAGGAGTTCTGTAGCCACTTGGGATAATAGTGAAGGAGAAGAGGAGAACATGGACAGTGAGAAAGTAGAAGCAAATAAGTGTCTTATGATGAAAAAATTTAGCGACAATGACGATGAACCAAGTGATGCATCAAAATTATCATATACCGATTTATTATTATCATAACATGATTTAAACTCAAAACTTTATAGATTTCAACAATGATATGATAAACTTGAATTGAAGAAAATAATCTACTTAGGATAAATAATGAGTTAAAATCTATGACTGAACACTCCAAAAAGTTTAACTCAAACTGTGAGAAGTGCCAGTCTTTAGAAGAAGAAATTAAAGATCCAAAATTAAATTTAGACTCTCGAAAATGAAATTTTTATTTTGAAAAATAAAGACATAAAAAGATAGAATTCCATTGAAAGAGGTACCTCACTTTTGAATGAAAATATTGTCCTTAGAGATAAGGTTCAATAACTTGAATCAACAAAAAAAAAATTCATAGGGAGAAAAATAATTGAATATGTTGCTAAGAAATCAAACTTTTGTTGAAAATAGAAAAGGACTTGAAGTTGATAAAGTTGAATTAATCAAGAAAAGAAATTCAAATAATATCATAGATTTTTCAAAATGCTTAGCCTGTGGAAAAAGAGGGCATAATCAAAATAAATGTTGGAATAGAAACAAAAACAAAACTGTTAAACATTTTTAGGTTCAAAAAGTACAAATGCAAATGTTTTGAAATTTTAACAAGTTTTGGTTCCCAAGAGTACATTTGTAGGCACTAATGGTTTGTTATATAGATGAGTTTGGGAACCAAGACTATGACTGAATATAAGAACGGTCCTACATCATTTATAAGACCACTCGACTCTTTTAACATTTAGGTACAAAAACGGGCTAAGGAACAACTTCGATAGAGAAAAATTTGGAGTTGTTCTATATGATTGATGAACTAAATTTCAATTATCCTTAGCCTAGAAAGATGAGGTGGAGATCTACGCATTTTGGGTATCATGACATCGAAGATAAGTAAGGTATGATCTCTAAGCTCTATTTTGTTCTCTTATTGTTAATTCTATTTTTGTTGACATTGCTATAGTATTTTTAGGCTTCTTAACTCTGATTTGCACAATTCAAAATATTCTAGAAAATAGATTGAAAACACTACAATTTTTATATTTTATGTTTCTTAAGAATCTGAACTTAAATGGGGAAAAGGGCAAATCATTTGGAGTATTATTTGAAAACAGTTTCAGAATGTCTTGATACAACTGTAGTACTTCGATCATAACTTGAACATTTTTACTCTGATTTTAGAAATTTAAAAGCTAACTGATAGTACTATAACTTTACTATTTTGAGTTTTCTCTGATTTATTTTTGATAATATTGACAAATGACAATCTTTTTGGCACATTACTTGAAAAGTATTTTCGATTTACACAAACAAGTTGCAGTATTTCATTCATAACTTTTAATCGATTTATCGCTTTGACTTGAAATGAATTTTGGTAAGTAAATTTTTCGAGTATCTAAAACTTTCTTATTTTGTGCTAAATCAAATTACAAACTTAAAGGTTTCAAATAGTGGTTTCAAGTTGACTGAATTTTCAAACTAGGAATTTTCAATTGCTTTCTCTCATTGTCTTCTTCGTGACTAACAAAGTGATAGTTGGAGAAATGTTTTTTTACTTCAAGATAAATGCCTTTGCCATTGACTGATATAACCGATCTTGTTGAAAATTTTGAAAATCAATTTGAGTGTTTTTGAGAAGTAAATTTTTTGCTTGTATTCTTATACATCACTATATGTCACCTTAGTCAATCCAAATACAAGTGGTAAAAAACATCTTGTTGAAATCATATTCGCATTTGAGTGATTATTTTCAACTACTTTTCAACTAGCACACATTTTCACAAAACCTCTTGTAGAAAATTGATTTTCACATATTTTAATTTTTTAAATACTTGGGGTTTTAATCTAATGAAAATACTATTATTTATTTTGATAAGGGATTCACTTTAGAAAGGAAAATCGTTGACTAATTGAACCTTTTTGAAACTTATCAAAATTATCAATATTATTTGAGAAATTGATGGATAGTGATTAAATTATATTTCATAAAAATAGGAAGTACAATTTAACATTTCATGAAAATTAAATAAATTTTTTAATATTTTTAAACTAGTACTTATTCCACGATTATTTCTATCACTATCATCTTTCTTTCAATCCATACACTGCAATTTAATATAATGTACAGAAGTTGGGTATTTCAAAACAAGAAAACGTTGTTTTTGTAAAATAATTCTATTCCAAAGTATTCACTCTCGTTTAAAAGTCGTCGCTGTTATGCATAGGTGAATTACTTGAATCTCTATGTATTTGCTTCCATTCTCATTTAGAGTCCTCGCGGTTATGCATGGATGGGACCCATATAAGAGAGGGATAAATATTCAAGTAAATTCAAACCTCATTTAAAAGCCCTTCCGGTTATATGTGGTTAGAAAATTCTTGAAATTCATTTTTAAGTAATCACTAACCTCATGTAGCAGTCCTAACAGTTATCATGGTTAGAAAGTGCTTAATATTTTTTTGGTATAATATTTAAATGGAAGATTCATAAATTACTCCTTTATTGAAAACACCAAACTAATGTCATTGTATTAAAATTCCCTAAACCATAATCCTATCATTCCTCTAAAGTGGAATTTGTTTCTAACAAATAAAATATTATGATTTTTGTGTGATTAATTTGAATTTGCGATATATATTCCCCTCTTGATTTAACTTTATAATTTTAATCCAAATTCATTACTATTTTAATTAATATCATTATTTTTGCTAATAACAAAAGGGGAGAGAAGTTAAGATTTTGATGATTGAGTAATAACATTATTGATATTCAAGAATGTTTCTATTATTCAAGAGTTGTTTTGAAAGTACTATTGAAAAATCAATTTTTCATGTTCAATTGCATGCATCTGTGTATGCGGAGTTTACTTGTAGGGGGTGCATCTAAATAAGGGGAGCTTGAATACATCACACCGAACACATTTATTTAATTCAAAATTTTAATATACGTTTGTTATCATCAAAAGAAGGAGATGTAAAATACAATGGTTTATGATTTTTATGTGATGATAATAAACATATTTATATTTATATTTATATTTATATATTCATTAAATGTGTTTGTCATAGTACTATTGTAATTGCACAGAATTAAATAAATATTTGTAGAATAAAATAATCGAATCAGAATTTTATTTGGACATATTTTATTTAAACAAATATTTTATTTCAAATTCAAACAGTACACATTTAGCTTCCACTATACTTACATTTTCTAATACAGTACAACTCTCATATATACAACATTTCTATACACTCTCACATACAATATCTACTCACTCACTTGCACTGGATCTTGATTTGCTATCTCCTTGCTCTGGTCTATGTTCAGTCATCCATTATACCTGTCAAATAAACATAGCAGTAAAATGGAAGAAGAAACAAACCTAAATTGCAAAAATAAAATTGAATTTGAATATTAATATTGCCTTAGTTTATGGATTTGTTTTCTCTTCATATTTTAGACATGGTCAAATATAAGTGCACGGACAACTCATGTTATGCACAGTGGATCACCGTGAATATCTCAAGGCCGAGCCTTGATCCAATCTCATGGAAAATTGCAAAGGTCAAGTCCGAAAGCTCAACACAGTGCAAGTATGCATAAGGTCAGGCCAAGCAAATTTTAGCCCAACTCAAGTGCACATATACAAGTACAAGCCAGTGCATGTATCATAAAACAACTGTAAGGCACATGTACAAACCAATTCAATAAGGGTGCACAAACAGCGAAAATGCAAGCACAACAGCAAGGAGTAATAGGTTCAAGGATATAGACATTACAAACACCAACAAGCAATTAAGTGCATCTAGCATCATCGACTCAAGACTAGGAATGTGCACCAGATCATCTAAAGAACAGGAGCAAACCAAGTCAGAATTCAAGTTTAGTGCACTGCAATAGAACCCGAAAGCAAAACAAGAAGAAGCAAGTACATTGAAATATAATAGTGCACTCACTAGAAGCAGCAAAAGAAAGCACATGAATATACCCATATACATATGTACATAGTGAAGAAAAAGCAATTCAAAGCTTTAGATGAACTAGTGTGCACTAGAACATTTAATGCCAAATGCACATAAAAGTGAATCAGAAAAGAGAGGAATACACACAACACACATGCACAAACTATTTGAACAAGCAACAAAAATTCACACACTGACCAGCCACATGAAGGAGGGGTCATGCGGTAACATATTCGAGCATGTATATATGTATGTATACAAATATATATACTTATAATTCACCTCAAACAAGAAAAAGATTTGTAGTGATCAATTAAGTTAGAGATAGTAGTATTCAGTAACAAAGCATCAAAGCTTTCAAAATCAATTCTTTTCAGGGTTCAGAAAACCATCGACACATAGGGAAAAGATTAAAGTGGATAGAGTTAGCAGGTAACAAAAGAAATTCAGATCGAAGCTAATTAAGTCTACAGAAGTCAATGCTGAAATCAGTAATTCAACCAACGTCAAAAATATATTTGAATATATATCAACAAATCAAGGCAGATAATCGACAGAGTCAAAGTATATTCGAATATATTGAACGTATATATCAACCACAGACTAAGTCAGAAAGCATCAAAGCCATTTGATCAGAAATCAATGTAAAAAGAAAAGGTTCTAACAAGTTCATATCTAAATATACAAATGAAAATATAAGGAATCAAACCTTATATAAACTCATGTCATCTTCGGCAATAAATCATTCGAGTCGGAGAAAAATGAGAGAGCAAGCCTTGAAATAAATCACGAACAAATTTATAACTCGAATCAAAGTCGAGAACACTACAAATTGAAGAGGGCAAAAATCGCATACCAATTTGTCAACATTCAACTCGACGATGAAGCGACCGAGAAGCTTCAAGCAAGGAGTTCGATCGACTAAGCATCAAAGTTAATATCTTTCCTTGATCAACTGAATATTGAAACCAGAATATTTGAATCAAAGAAATCCTAATTTTGAGAATGCTAGAGCAAAAGAGGATTGACCTGAAAGTAGAAGATGAAGTGATAATGAAGTGGACTAAAGAATAAAGGAGAATGATTTTAATTGGGTCATTGTTTTTTCTTCTTTTAGGCTAAATTAAATTAGTATTTGTATTGGGTTTCATTTTTTTTTTAATTGTATTTTTCCTTTTTTTAACTTTGTAAATCTCTAGATTTTTAACTAGGTATAAACTGCGAGATGTAGTTCAAGATTTCACAACTTAATGGCTAACTTGTGATAGAGTTTTGAGCATAGGGTTCGAACAATCCATATAGCGGTAATCGCGAGTTTACGGGGTCTGTAAGCGTCAGATTGTTTAATTCCTAGTGGAAACCTTGGATACAGCAATAGGCGGGTTTTACTGAAGCTGGGTAAACTTGCCCATCACATTTAATTTCCGCATTTATTCTGTCATTATCTGTGCTACAATTGTATAAACCTGTGAATTTTTTTATAAACCCTATTCACTCCCCTTCTACGGTTAATTCGATTCTACATCTGGTTTGTTTGCATCTCATTCCAAAGGCAAATCATTTCAGTTATTCAAAAAAGTTCAATTCAGTACTCTATTTTATCTTTTATACCCTTTACCTATATATGTTTAGAATACAACATGATTTACTGCTGATGCAGTTAATTTATGTTTAGACCATTATACTTTATTTTACCTACTAATCATCTCTTTACGAATTATTTTCTAACAATTGAGTAAGTATTTTTGCTCAGATGACATCGAGTATCGAATCATAACCCTAACCTACAATCAATGATGTAATTTCATGGAAGTTTGCATAGGACAAATTCATACACAATATATGGTGACCAAAATAATAATAATTAGGCATATTAACATTAGCCTGTTGAAATTCTACAAACCGAGTCCCTAGCTTTTGTGTAGTCCACATTCAATAGGCGAGGAAATCAGCAATCTAGTTTGATATGAGCTGATAGAGAAAAAATGATGAAATCAGCAGGTGATTAGGGTTGTCAGTAACTGGTATATTTGTTGGTGGCGACGGCGATGAAATTAGAAATCAGCAATCTAATTTGATGCGAATTAATGGAGAAAGGAGATGATATGAAAAGACATTTTAAGGTGGTGGCGGCTATGGCAATGGATTTGTGCTGTAATGAAACAGAACATGGTAGATGTTGCGTAAGAAGCCAAAGAAGCAAAAGGACATTTTGGATAGTTCAGAAAGACACCATCGAATCGTATACAATGAATTTTCTTTATTAATAGTAGCAATGCATATATTTATTTATTTATTTTATAAGTATTTTATATAAATTTTTTATGATTAGTATTTTATAATATATATAATTATATTTATAGACATACATGTTGTTACTACTACAATCATCGTCGAAGGAGTTTGGTGTGCTACTTGATCATAATGATGAGCAAGTGTCGGAACAATAGTGTCGATGCCAATAAAGAATTCTATCACCATCAATAACCTCGAAGACGTTGCACATCATCAATGCCGCTTTGTGCTTAACTAATGCTACCTCTTATTGACTTCGAAGATATACGAGAAGAGAGATGAAGAGATGACATCTCCTTTCATGACCAGTGTTGAAGGAATAGGGTTCAATGATCAACTGTGCCGCACTTTATCACTTTGGCATCATATCTCTTCGCGTTGCATTCTATCAACAAGAAAAAAAAGGAATAGTGTCGCATGCAATCGAAGAGGCAAACCTTCAAAGACAATCAACGTCATGAGCCATCAATGAACGTCGAAGTGACCAATAGCGCATTTCATTGATGCCAAACTCTATCAGTATCGCATCTCATAAGCACTTCGAAGGTATTGCCTTATGATGATGCTAAGGATCACCAACGTCGAGGGAATGCTTAATGACATTGCTCTCCGACAATAGTCAACATTGCACATCGTCTCTTTTCCATTGAGTTTCATAACCACTTGGAGGACGCCACATATTAAGAAAGGCAACATGTGCGATATCAATATTAAACACCACCAATACTCACAACAACTATCAGTTCTGCCATCCATCAGCGTTGTCATTACTCATCTATTATCATCGAAGTCATCAATGACACCGACGACATATGGAATAGAGCTACCTTGTACCAATACTATAATATACCGTCACCGCTTTTGATCTTCTTCCATTCTTATTACCAAATATGGATTTTTGATCTTCTATTGTTATAACCAGCTATTGATTTCTGGCCTTCTGTAACATCCTTTATTTTTTATAACATTATTCAGAAGATTTAATTAGATAAATTAAATAGAATAATGATGATATAGAAATTGAGATTTGAATAAATTATATACATAGGGCCGTGCTTATTAAGAAGATAAATGGGCTTTAAATTGGTTTATTGGTTAATTAAACTACACATTGGCATATAATAAATTAGCCAATTTATTATACATGGCTATATCTTTTTGAAATTGCCCATTCACGTTTCATTTCCACTTTCAAAAACAAAAAATCTAAAACCCAAACCAAAGCCGGCCATTACCAAGGAAGAAAGGAAGAAATTTATCTAAAGTTGAGGATCAAAAGCAAGAAAGGATTAATTAACAACCAATCTTAAATTCCTCTTCATGTTTAAGGTGAACAATAATTTCATACAATCTCTATTTTTATTATATGGTTATATGGTTTCATATTTATGGTTTAAATTCATTTTTGTGATAAATTAGACGATGATATGCTTGAGTTATATCATGTTGATTTATTTTAATTCATACGCTTATGAATTTGCAAGGCTTTGATGTAAAATCGAGAATATATGATTTCAAACAGCCGTGGAAAAATTTTATGTTAAGTAAAACCCTATTTTGGAGATGGGTTTTAATTTTCAAAATTTTCCAAGCTGTGGTAATTTTATTATGAATTTTTAATGAAAAATATGATATAGTCGGGTTTAAAATTTATTTCAAGAATTTTAGGAAGAAATTGGATCTAAAATTTTAATATCTTGAATACGTGATGAAATTGAATTTCTATGTTTTTTTGAGATTTTTCCTAATTAATTTATTAGGGAAAATATTTTTTTTTTAAAAAGGACTTTTCTGAATTAATTGATTTTAGTATATAGAAGGGCTTAAACCTTATGTTTTTATGGTTTTAGTTTGATACAAATGCGACAGTTTCAGACGTAAAGTATTGAAAAGTTTTTATGGAAGCCAATCAATGGTTTACAAGTAAGCTAGTTATAAGAAAGTAATTACTAAAAAGTGCTATATTTCAGCCTTTAAATCAAAATCAGGTGTTCTGCCTCTATTTGTAAGTACCTTTCGACTCCGATGACCCCGCCTCATCCCAGTCGCAGTCGAAACCACCATTGTCAAAACCAATACACAAGATATCACTTAGATGGTATGTAGTGGATTGGAAGGAGAGTGGAAGCTTTGGTGTCGAAAGGCTAGCTTTCGATGGAGTTGAAACCCTGCTTTGTTTTCATAAGTTAACATTCTTTCTTTATTTTATTTAAAGCTTTCAACATATTCGAGACATATATTTTCGAAATGGTTTTATAATTAGATTTTGAAGAAGGTTGTCATATTGTGATAAAGTATTTGCTTTCAAAGGAGTACATTTTTCCTTTAACTAATTACTTTCGAAATGGTAGGTTCCGACCAAGTCAAAACCTAGCCACTACTCTACCTTTCGACTATATTAACCAGTAATGCTTTCAAACGGTTATCTTTGTTTTTATTTTTACTTAAATCAAGCTTTTCCTAATTGCTTTCCAAAAGATTGAGGGTTTTGAAGGTGATGGAGTCGAAAGGGGGTTTTGACTCCATCCTTCAAAGTGTTGATTTTAAAGGTCTTTGCTTTCGACTAAGATGGTTCCGACACCATCAACTTTTCTCCAAATTTGTTTTTGTTGGTTTTGAAATAGATACTTTCATATATAACCATTTTGACCCAAATGATTTTTTAGAATAAACCCAATGCTTTCGAAAGGGTACTTTATGTGTTTCGAAGCTATGTTTTAAAGAATTTTTTCTTGATACATTCAAAAGGTTTCATTAGTTTTGAAAGTTATATACTTAGAGTTTTGAAAAGAGGTTTTCTATGCTTTCGAAGGAGGTCATCCATGGGTTTCAAAAGTGATGTTTTAAGGTTTCAAAACAAATAACCCATTCTCATTTTTAAAAGGAAAACCATGGCATAAATAAAGATTTTGAAAATGTTATTCACATTGTTATTAACCCATAACTATATTTTAGGGAAAGGGCAGAATAACCAGTTAGGTTGATCCAATATGAATATAATTTAACAAATGTTATATTCTTAATTAAAGATATTTGCAGAGGCTAATAGGTTTACAGTAAGCCCATAAAAACTTTATAATATTTACATAGGTCAATAGGTTCATAGTCAGCCCACGAAACTATGATTAGATACTAGCATGGGCCAGTGGTTTGTAGTTAGCCCATGAAAACTATATCCGGATTATGACATTGGCAGTCAGCCAATATGTTCCTATTTAGCCCATGAAAACTAAGATAAGGAATAAAATATTGGAGTTACCAATAGGTTCTTTATGATCCCATGAAACTAAGTAATTGGATAGATATTCCTTAACATTTAACAGGTCAATTGTAACCCTAGAAACTATAATTGAGACGGATTGTCAGGATGAATGGGGTTGGGTAATCCAGAATTGATTTATTAGTTTTGCATATTATCATAATGTTTTGAAATACTATGTTTTAACCATTGTGGATGTAGAAGCACAGTATATGGTTTTATAAATGTTTTAAGATACCAGTGAGAGGAAAACCCGTTCCGCTAGGCAGAGTGGTCTCACTAGATATCTAAATGGTTTGAGATGGTAAATTATTATTCGTACTAGGCTTTATGTCTAACTCAAAGTTTTTGTTTTCCACTTAAACTCTTGGACACTCAATTGATTTCGAGTAGGTTGAGAGTTAAGATTTCCAAGTGTTCTTTTAAACGAATAAAGCTTCTGAGGACATGCAAGAGGCAAGCTTGTTATTAGAATTCTTTTATTTCTGTTGTGTGTTTGATTGTAAAGGTAAAGTGTTTTCTTGCCTATCTGTATATACTCTCATCTACCAAGGGGGCATCTTCATATATCGCTTTTGGTATATTTTGTAATAGTTATATGTTATCTGAATGTGGTTTACGAATTGGGATTATGTAATCAATTTGAAATATTTTGAAATGGAATGTGGAATTTGTTTTCTATTTAATTTTTTTTCAATATTCTTGTATATGTGTATCAATGTATCTAATGTTACCTTATTTGGTCGTCGAGGATTAATAACTATGGATGACTATAGCATCCGTAGCTGTTAGTATTGCGCCTCCAAGTAGGGGATGTTACAAGTTGGTATCGGATCATAAGTTTATGAAACCTTAAAAGAAACTTAAAACTAAAGGATTTTCCAAACATAATCCAATGAACAAGATAATAAGATTAGGGTTTGGGTTAATGTTATAGTAATGTACTTGTATTTGCTATATGAAGTTATATATATAAGTATGTATTCCTCGCTCTCTTAGATCGTTCTTCTATATCTTACTAAGACTCATATGCAGATTTACGAGAAGGGAGATACGGAAGCAATGGAAGAGGAAATCTCGGTAGAGGATGCACCATAACTAATGGAAATGCTTGACCCATTACCAAAAGAAACCCGGATCGACCGGCTAATGCTATTAACCAAAATGCCGAAGCCAATGTGGGTACTGGAAATCCACCAATTGATATGGGGTGATGTATCAGTTCTTTGTCGGCTTGATGCAAGCTGGAGCTAATACCGGTGTTGTTGGAACCATAGAAGGAGCTAATCCTGTAGCTCCCGTTGGGAATATTGTTTTGCTGATTAGAGCTTACACCAGTTTAGGTGGGAAGACATTCTTGGGAACGAAGAGTGCCGTAGAGGTTCAGAATTGGTTGTTGTATTGTGAGCATATATTTTGCGATTATGACCTAAATGATGGAAAAAAGAGGAGTTTAACCTCCAGACAGCTGCAGGGGTCGGCACTACATTGGTGGAATAGTGTTACTGCCAGAATTCCGAAAGAGTAGTTAACTTGGGTTGATTTTAAAACGAGATTTGAGCAAAAGTCTGTATCTGAGTTTGCCAAGTCTGAGCTGATGAGGAATTTTATGGATTTTGTTCAAGGAAAATATCAGTAGTCGAGTATGCTACTAAGTTTGAAGAGCTGTCTAGATATGGATATGCTATTATAGATACTGACATCAAAATGAATGAGAAGTTCATTTGGGGACTGAGGCCCGAGCTTGCTAGAATGACCATGACACATGTCCGGGATCCTTGTAATATAGTGGTGGAGATGGCCAATCGCCACGAGGAGTTGCTTGCTGATTTAGCTAAAGAGAAGTCGGTGGAAACTCAGAGTTCTTAGGGGAAGAAGAATTACTTTAAAAATAAGGGAACCCAAAAGGGAAATACTGCTAAGAAGTCAAAGGCTGAGGTAATTTGATATAAGTGTGACAAGAAGGGAACTTTGCTAATGAATGCCTGTCAGGAAATGGGAAGAAAGTTACAGTTAAGAATAATGTGAAAATGCTTCAACTGTGATCAAGTTGGGCATTACAAGAATCAATATCCAGAGCCAGTTAGGGAGGACAAAGGAAAAGTTTTTACTATAGGACTAGTTAGGCCTATTGCAGCAGATAAGGGAACGACTGTGATGGAAGGTACGCTTTTGATTCAGAGTATTTCAATTAGAGTACTTTTTGATACGCTGCATCACATTCATTCATATCTCAGTGTTTGGTTGATAGATTATGCTTAGAACCCACCTACCTTGTTACTTCCTTAAGTGTTGCGAATCCAATAGGAGGGTATGCAACTCTAGGGCTAAGATGCGACCTGTTGGAACTTGACTTGTTAGGTGATAAGCTTGCATGCAGTTTGTATGTTATTGACTTCGTAGATTTTGGGATCATTTTGGGAATGGATTGGTTGGGTACGTGTGAGGCTAGAATATTTTTGTCATGATAGGGAAATATAACCGAGACACCCTGATAGTCATAATTGAGTGATATTCTCAATAGAAAATACTGATTGGAGTGTTAGTGCTTTTCTTAATTCTATGGAGGTAGAAAATGAGCTAAGTCGGGTTTTGATAGAAAGAGAATTTGCAGATATTTTGGTGAAAGTCGCTGGACTACCCCCGAAAAGAGCTGTTGAGTTTAGAATAGATCTTGTGTCCGAAGTTGAGCCTGTAAGTAGACCACCTAGCAGAATGACACCAACTGAGATGAAGAAATTGAAGGTGCGACTAGTGCATCTAGAAGGAAGAAATTTATTAGACCAAGTAGTCCGCCTTAGGAAGTGACTGCAGTGTTTGTGAAGAAACCAGATGGGTCGTTAAGAATGTGCATTAACTATCGCAAGTTAAATGAAAGGATAATTAAGAATAAGTATCCTTTGCCAAGAATAGATGATCTGTCAGTTGAGTGGAGCTAGAATTCTCCCAGTTGGATTAGGCGATAGTTTCCATCAGTTAAGAGTGGTGGAGGACAGTATTCCTTAGACAGCATTTCAGACCAGATATGGTTCATATGAGTAGTTGGTGATGCCATTTGGATTGACGAATGCACCTGCTTTCTTCGTAGATTTGGCGAACCAAGTTTTTTTAGAGTACTTGGATAGTTTTGTACTAGTGTTTATAGATAACATTCTAGTATACTCTAAGGATGAGAGAGAGCATGAATTTCATCTTAGAGTGGTGTTTGAGACGCTGAGGCAGAATCAGCTAAATGCAAAGTTTACCAAGTGCCATTTCTCGAAGAAAGAGTTAAGGTTTATGGGTCACGTGGTTTCAGAGAAAGGATTATCAGTCGATCTAGATAAGATCGAAGTAGTGAACAATTGGAAAAGACTAGAGATAGTGACTGAGATCAGAAGTTTTCTTCAACTTGGTGGCTACTACTGGAGATTCATTAAGGATTTCTAGGCTAATAGCAGCACCCTTAACTAAGCTTACTAGGGAGGAAGTGAAGTTTATATGGTCTAACAAATGTGAGAAGGCATTCCTTAAGTTAAAGCATTTGTTGACCAATGCATCTGTGTTAGTAGTTCCACAAGAAACCAAGGATTGATGGTGTATACAGATGCATGTGGAACTGGATTAGGAGTGGCATTGATGTAGAGTGGTAAATTCATTGCCAATGCATCATAGCAACTTAGACCGCATGAAGTAAGATATCCTACTCATGATTTGGAGTTGGTAGCTGTGATCTTTGCATTGAAGATTTGGAGACGTTATCTCTTAGGGGAGAGATTTAAGTTATATACCGATCATAAGTCTTTATGGTATCTATTCTCTCGAAAGGAGTTAAATATGAGACATCAGAGGTGGATGGAGTTTCTCGCTGCATATGATTTTGGTTGTAACGACCCTGGATTTTTGGGCCCGTTTATTTTAATAAATATTTAATCCAAATTAAATGAAATGTAAATTGACCATATTAAAATGATTATGATTTGGAAATGCTGTCAATTTATTTCTTTAAATTTTATTTTAAAAGGGGAATTGGACTTTGGAGAGTTCAAAATAAAATCTTTTGATAATATTATAATAAAATTTATTTTATATAATTGAATTAAAACACTTTACTTTGTTTACCTCTGATAAATATACATATGAATAATAATGTGTGAAATTTAAAATATATCTCTTTATAATATTTATCTTATACCATTAAATTAAATTACTTTGTTTTGTTATCATGTGATGAAATATACATATGAATGAAAATGTTTAAATTAAAATCTAATTCTATTAATATAAAATATAAGTGAAACATGTGAATCTAATTTAATTATTGATAATTGAAACATAAATATAAATAAATAAGTAAACACATCAATTTAAGTTTAATATTAATAGTCAAATATAAAACACAAATCAAAATAAAAATATAAATCAAAACAAGGAAATAAGTAGTTAATACTTCCAATATCATTTTAAATTTGCAAGACCAAAAAAATATATATAATATAATAAGTATAAAATGTAACTAAATCATATTGTACATAATTTAAATATTGATAGTTAAGAATGAAATATAAATATAAATGTAAATAAACCATCTTGAATATAACTTAAATATTGTTAGTCATAGTTAGAATACATAATAAATTTAAAAGCCAAGCCTACCTGCAAATATGAAACAAAGTAAATATCTATAGACAGCAAATATTTTTATAAGTATACAACTAATTAAGATACAAGACAAGATTTTGTATATAAAACTAATTATCTTCATAAACCAAGCTTCATTCACAAGCCAAATTTTGACCTGCAAATATATGTCTGCATACAATATTTATGTACAGCTAAACCATCATAAGTATGTAAACTTATTTGGTGAACAAAGCATTTAATGCTAATATCTCAGCCAACTTTTTGTCAAGTCAAAAATATTTACAAATCTATAAAAATCAGAAGCAACATCTGATCAAAGTCAAATGCAGGAGACAATAGTACCAGCTACCACCTTCCTTAAGCACTGTTATCTTGTATTTAGGTGAATACATCTGCTTTAATTCGTTGAGTAGAAACTTGAGAAAAAGCATAGAAGAAAAGCCAACAAAGCTCAAATTTAAAATCAAATACAGAAAAAAATATAAAGTAAAATTCAAGACAGTTTCAACTACTGATTCAAGGAAAAATTAATTATATCAAGGTGTGCCTTCTGTTTAAAAGAATTGGAGGTGAGTAAACTTAATTCATAAAGCTTTAAGTTTAATTAATCAGTAAGGAGATTCTGTGATCTGTTTGTATTAAATATGGTTTAATCTTGTGAGCATAATCCTGTGTTGCCTATGCTTCTCTGTTTAATTGATACAGGAAAATACTTTGTTCAATACTCAAAGATATCTACTGCAAATACATGTTAAGTTTTAAATTTTTTTACATCAAACAAGGTAGTTAAACTAAAACTAAGAATTTGCAAACTGTTTAAAACATCTGTGTAAAAAGTATGCTACTGTAATGTGATTTTACAGGCAACAAGAATTAAGATGATAAAATCGATTGTTATTAAATATTGATTCAAGTTAATAACTTGAATCTTCAACACAAAATAGGATTTTTAAAGCAGAAATGGGAAATTTCAATGTAGAATTGAATAAGCAGTTCATGGTTGATCAAAAGGTGCATTTTTACCAATTACAGATCATTGATTCAACAATAAGTGTTCGAATTTGTGTTGCAACAAGTATAAACAGTGGAGATTTCATACAAATTATTAAATAATTTTTCTATTGAATGAGGTTAGGGTACGAGATCATTTTAGGGTTTTAGATAGAGTTTTTATTCATCTCTGCAACGAGACGCGATCATCAACCATGGGTGATCGAGTGTCACGAGCGATTGGGAAATGGAGCGTTGGCGTGTTGTCGACGTATGGCCAAAGGTTGGGGGTCTCAGGTGGTCTCAGCGGCGGTGGCGAACTTGTTTTGCCGACCGTGCGAGCTTCAGTTTTCGACCCAAATGACAAAATTTTCAAATTGTAAACTTTGAAGGTGATGCGAGGTGGTTTTCGTGTTTTCATAGAATTTGCGACATGCAGATGATCTTGGAAGATCATCAATGCCTCATGAGCCACCGTGCACGTGCACGGTGGCGATGGAGGTGGGGTTTTGTTTTTTGGTCGACGTATATGATCGCTTCGTGACGTGCTCGAGCCTCACTGATAGATGCTTCGAGTTTCGATCGAAGCCAGTTTTATTTCCTGATGTTTGCTTTTTATTTAAGTTATTACAACTTACTGTAAAAAAAAAGAGAGTGAAGGAGAAGAAGGGGTTTCAGGGGAATTTTCGGGGTAGGTTGCGTGGAACTCGAAGCAACACTCGAGTAAGAACAGGGAAGGTCTCGGGTTTTCAGTGGGAAAGTCTCGGGTCTGTTGATTTTGGACCTGCTGTTTTCAGTGGAAATGTTTAACAAAATTTAGATAAAATTTAATACTAGTTTAATTATGAATTTAATTTTACAATGTTTCAAATTCTTAGCTGCTCCTTTGATTATGGAATTAATTTAAATTAAGTAATAGGTTAACTAATAATTAATGTTGTAGTTAATACTATATTTGATTATCAAAATTTTAAAGAAGACTTTTACGTGTTTAATTAAGTTGAACATATAAGACAAATAAATTATTTTAGAAAGAAATTAAGAACAATTACTTTTAAATCGTAATTAGAGATAGATTAATTATTTTTGGGAAGTGATTGGGAGTAATCACTTTATAATCAGAGATCGAGTAAATAACTAAGAAAAGGGGTAAATTTGAAATTAATTACTTAAAGTCAATTTATGAATGATTAATAGTTAGTTAATCGAGTAAATTAATTAAGAATAAATAAATGGTTAAGTAAGTAATTAGCAGTAATTAAATGGGTAGTTAAGTTTGATTAATAATTAAGACTATTAATTAAATGATTAATTAAAGTAAATAACTGGGTTAAGAAGTAATTAAGTAATTGATAGTGTGAAATAAAAAAAATTATGTAATTAAGACTTAAGGATTAACCAATAAATCATTAATTAAACAAATTGAAATGAAATAGGAAATTAATTGTTAATTAATGATTAATTAAATAGAGTTAAGTGATTAACTCTCCGGTAATTAATTATAAATTGAATTAATTACAAATACGATTTAAAGGTAATTGCTTATGGGCTGTTGGGTTGAATATCGGTCTGTGATATTTATGTGATGATATTCTGTGATGCTCTGTGATATGTTATGTTATATCTATGATGCTTGTATATGTTTTATCTGTGGTAAATGCTATGTTAATTTAATTGTTGAATTTAAATTATTTAAACTGTTTAAGTTAATTAGACAACTTGACCCTTAAAATGGCGGTTCGATTCGATGAGACCGGGATCAGAAGAATCAATTTTGATTCTCCGAAAACCACATCGATCCAATTTAAACGTTAGGTCGTGAATCCTGAAATGAAGATCGAGATGGTGTTTTCAGAATGCAAGGGTTATCGTCGTTAACTCTGAGGGTGATTCCAAAACGAGTGTAACGAGATAATGTCTTCGGTTTCGTTCGAACCCGGAACGAACTTGTATGGATTGAATGCTTTCAGCACATCGTCAGGCGGACGATGAGCATTCTAAGAATAAGTGATCAATAAAGGTAATCGCAGCCTCAAGCCTCATCAACCGGGAATGGCTAAAACAGGGGAGATGCAGCAACGTTAGGTGGGTCATCCCCAAGCAGGACAAGATATTTCCCCTGTCTATATGTCCCTTTTTATTTCGGCTGTGTGGGCGGTTGCTAGCTACAACCGTGGGGTTTATCTCGTTCGGGACTGTTCAATAAGGAATGGTTCCGGCCTTGTGTTGCAGGGGGTCGGGAGTGATCCTTGGTATGGTGATCTAGGCCCCGTACTATGACGGGCGGTACCCCAGTAGCCCTGTCATTGTTGGAAATCCATTTTCCCTACGAGACCCTACGGTTTTGATTTGTATTACCCACTTTTGTGGCTAGCAGCTGGAATTTAATCATGTAACAATTTTGGTTATTTTCTATTTACTTGAAAACCCTAGACACTATTATGATATCACTGGATTTCCTATGAAATGTTTTGGTTAGCGTAAGGTAAAAACTTACCCGTATTTATTTGTGGAAAGTCTTACGTGATACCTTTATTTTCAAATGTTTTTTTTCTCAAAGTTAAACAACTTTAAACCGTTTTCTCATACCAGACCCATGTCTGACCCGGAGTTTATATTTTGTTTTTCATAAACTCTTGGGTACTCAAATTTTTATGAGTAGCCAAGTGATAGGTTTCGGACTTTGATTTCTGGAGGAGCTCGGAGCGGGAGTTTCCAGACGTATGCAGCTATCTATCTAGTGTCGCTGTGTTAGTTGATGTGTACTGTATCTCTGATGTATATTGTGATAGATGTATGTATGGCTGTCATATGTATTGGTATTGTATAACTCTGATATATGTATAAACTATGTGACAGTTATATGATATATTATATTTTGTTCTGTTCCGCTGTGAGATTCTGATGTTGTTGTTTTTTCTTTCTCTTTCCTTTTCTATTTCTATCACTTTCTTTCTTAATGACGATACGTCTTTCTGGAGAAGGGCGGGTCGTCACACTTGGTATCAGAGCATAGGTTGGTGATAACCTTGGCTCTGGTAGGAAATACTCATAGAATGGAGTTTGTAGCACTCTAAAATGAGTTTGAGTGTATTAATAAGATATGAGCGCGTATTTGTTAGTGAATATAAAATTGTTTTTATATTGTGTTGATTTATCTGTTGAGTGTTTATGGATTCTGGTCGATGTGTGGGACGCCATTTCATCGATAAGGATTTCTAAACTCTTAAACAAGATTGACCGACACAGTATTGTTTTTAAAAGTAGGGTAAATGAAATAATTTTACCCAAAATTATATTTTGGCATAAAAGAAATATTTTTCTGAAATTATTATATATATTTGGATGTTTGATTGTTAATACTATAATAGAATAAAAATTTAAAATTTGAGTGACTTATAACCAAATAAAATTATCTAATAGAAGGAATATAACTAAAATTTGATTAAACAGAATTTAAGTCCCGGAAATTTGAGGGTGTTTAAATGAATTTAAACAAAGAATTTGGGAATTTAAAAATCTTGGGAATGTTTGAAATGTGTTTTTCCAAAGATTTGAAGGCAATAATGGGGTATTGTTTTGGAAAATATTGTTGAATGGAAATTGTTTGGGCAGAAATTGTGAAAGTAAGGAAGCACTGAACTCACTTCAGTCGCTGGAAAATAATCCTGATGATGATGGCCACATCATCAGTATTCATTTTCGAGTTTCTAAAGTGATGGATTGCTACCAGGATAGTTGGTCATGATATTGTTTGGAGTTGTTGGGTATACAAGTGTTTTAGAAATTTTCAAAGGGAAAATTGTTTTGGTGAAAACAAGTGTTTGGAATTTGAAAATTTGATTTGATATACCAAGTGGGTATGTGTAGTTATCATTTCAAAATGGTTTTGAAAATGAAAATCGGGCAATTGAATTCTAAGAAATTCTATTTAGATACTGTGAAAAGTTTAAATGAATTAACTGTTGAACTTATAAAGTAAAGTTGATATTAATAAAATGAAATTAGGAATTTTAATCCCGGAATTAAAATTTAAATTTAGTAAATGGAAATAAGAAAACATATTGGAGGTTAACCTGAGATAAGTTAAATGGAATTGAAGTTCAAAATGAACTTATTTGGATATAAAATTTGAAGGTAAAATGATTGAAATTTTGAGGTGAAAATTTATACCTTAAGATAGTAAGTGTTATATATAATTTGAAATTGTGATTATAAGATGAAATGACTCAAATGAGAAATATAAGCTTTTAAGTAAAACAAATAAGTTTTGAGCTCATATATTGAGAAATAAATTTAAAGGAATGGTAAGTAGATAAATTTAACTGAAGTTGAGTTAGAATAAAATTGAATTTGAATGAATTCAGTCGAGTTATAGATAAAATTGAATGAAATAAAATTCTTATGTAAATAAGTAAATGTAAACCAAGTAAGTCTTGAATTTGGTTAAAATAGAATTGGTGCGAGGTGTAAACAAATCTAATTCAAGAATAAACTGAATGACCTTTTTATAAATAAATGTAATAATGAGTTGTTAATGTAAATTAAAATTTAAGAATGGATAAAAGAATAAACTAATCAGAAAATAGTTGGGATTTGATTAAAGGAAAATCGAATCAAAGATTTAAATGGAAATTGGTGGAATAGAATAAACCTAAGTTGTTAGGTGGAACAGTTTGAAGAAAATAAATAACTTAAGTAAAGTGTGAGATGATTATTTAAAATATTAGTTGTCGAGTTTAATAAAACGGTTTGGAACCAAAACTGTTGAAATGAAAGAAAATGCAATGAAAGGATTGTGAATAAATTAAATGGGGTGGAGTCAAGTGCAAATTGAGTTGGAATCAATTTAAGATTTGTTATAAAGCTTAAGTGATTGTTTATTCACAATAATATTGTTAAATTGCATAAGAAAATGGGTTGTTTGAAGTTAATGAAATTAGATAAATTTTATGAATTATTGGAAGCAAAATAGGATGATTTTGAATATGAGTTTGATTTGCTTAAATGGATCATATATAAGCAAGTAAGTTATAAATCACTTAAACCGAAGAGAATGATTCTAGAATTGGATGGAAGTAATTGTACTAAGTGTCGAAACTATACATATGTGCTTATGAAAATATGTAATGCTAAACAAATTGAGACTCTGTCAAAACTTTTCAAAATTTGAAAACTATAAAAAATTAAAACTTTAGCAACAAAACAATTTCAAATTTCAAATTGAAAGTAAATTAGTAGATGAAATTAATTTAAAAAATGATAAGAATCAGTTATAAAAGAGAAAATAGTCAATAAAATTCAATATTCAGAGTTAAAGATAGATTGAATTCACAAGAAATTGGAAATTCAGATTTAAATAAGAAGATATAAAGGCTAAAGTGGCAGAGTAATAATATAAGAATATATATAATGCTTATAATAAACTTAAGAAATGAACGGTGAAATTCTTAAGTAAAATTTGATATTGGGAAATTATTCCAAGTACATAGAGATCAGAATAATGTGAATAAAAGAAAATTGATATAGTTGATAATCTATGGATATAAATACGTAGGATGTACGTATATTATTTTATTCACATAGCAATTTGATCCATATTCGAGCACAGAATTTCAAGATAATTATATATCGATCCGAGTTAGGATTTTTCACTCGATTTTCGACGACGAACCATGGATATGGATTTTGATTAGTTCTGGAGATTCTCTATCATAGTTATGACTATGCAAGGAGAATGACAGTTTCTGATCAAGAAACCAGATCTGAGTCCGCACTAGGAAGTTGGGTGGACGATACTAGTTCGAAAGTGAAATTGTGTGATTGAGCGATCGGATTTGATATTGCGTACGAATGATATATGTACATCGTACGGGCTTGATTGAATAGAAATTGAAATTCTGTAAAGAAGTCAATAAAATTTGGAAAGAATTAGTACTGTAGATTTCAATATTGAATTGCCGGAACGAATGTCTAGAATTCATTGTGTATTCCGTATATCCCATCTTAGAAATTTGTTTATGATTCATCATTAGTGTTGAATCAGTAGTTCAGGAATTTGGAAGTTGAATTAAATTTGACTGTGGTCAGGAAATCCGGTTCGGATTGATGATCATTTAGAGGCAACTCTGAGTAATTTTAGGGAAGATTATCCGAATTTGTGTTCGGATAGCTAGTAATGTTGTTAGGATAGACTGTTTGATTGTTTGCTAATGTATGAATGGTATCTATGTTGAATGGTTGGTATAACAGCTTTTAAATTATCTTTGTTTAAAATTTCGGGGACGAAATTCTTTTAAGGGGGGAGGAATGTAACGACCCTGGATTTTTGGGCCCGTTTATTTTAATAAATATTTAATCTAAATTAAATGAAATGTAAATTGACCATATTAAAATGATTATGATTTGGAAATACTGTCAATTTATTTCTTTAAATTGTATTTTAAAAGGGGAATTGGACTTTGGAGAGTTCAAAATAAAATCTTTTGATAATATTATAATAAAATTTATTTTATATAATTGAATTAAAACACTTTACTTTGTTTACCTCTGATAAATATACATATGAATAATAATGTGTGAAATTTAAAATATATCTCTTTAAAATATTTATCTTATACCATTAAATTAAATTACTTTGTTTTGTTATCATGTGATGAAATATACATATGAATGAAATTTTTTAAATTAAAATCTAATTCTATTAATATAAAATATAAGTGAAACAAGTGAATCTTTTTTAATTATTGATAATTGAAACATAAATATAAATAAATAAGTAAACACATCAATTTAAGTTTAATATTAATAGTCAAATATAAAACACGAATCAAAATAAAAATATCAATCAAAACAAGAAATAAGTAGTTAATACTTCCAATATCATTTTAAATTTGCAAGACCAAAAAATATATATATAATATAATAAGTATAAAATGTAACTAAATCATATTGTACATAATTTAAATATTGATAGTTAAGAATGAAATATAAATATAAATGTAAATAACCATCTTGAATATAACTTAAATATTGTTAGTCATAGTTAGAATACATAATAAATTTAAAAGCCAAGACTACCTGCAAATATGAAACAAAGCAAATATCTATAGACATCAAATATTTTTATAAGTATACAACTAATTAAGATACAAGACAAGATTTTATATATAAAACTAATTATCTTCATAAACCAAGCTTCATTCACAAGCCAAATTTTGACCTGCAAATATATGTCTGCATACAATATTTATGTACAGCTAAACCATCATAAGTATATAAACTTATTTGGTGAACAAAGCATTTAATGCTAATATCTCAGCCAACTTTTTGTCAAGTCAAAAATATTTACAAATCTATAAAAATCAGAAGCAACATCTGATCAAAGTCAAATGCAGGAGACAATAGTACCAGCTACCACCTTCCTTAAGCACTGTTATCTTGTATTTAGGTGAATACATCTGCTTTAATTCGTTGAGTAGAAACTTGAGAAAAAGCATAGAAGAAAAGCCAACAAAGCTCAAATTTAAAATCAAATACAAAAAAAAATATAAAGTAAAATTCAAGACAGTTTCAACTGCTGATTCAAGGAAAAATTAATTATATCAGGGTCTGCCTTCTGTTTAAAAGAATTGGAGGTGAGTAAACTTAATTCATAAAGCTTTAAGTTTAATTAATCAGTAAGGAGATTCTGTGATCTATTTGTATTAAATATGGTTTAATCTTGTGAGCATAATCCTGTGTTGCCTATGCTTCTCTGTTTAATTGATACAGGAAAATACTTTGTTCAATACTCAAAGATATCTACTGCAAATACATGTTAAGTTTTAATTTTTTTTAAATCAAACAAGGTAGTTAAACTAAAACTAAGAATTTGCAAACTGTTTAAAACATCTGTGTAAAAAGTATGCTACTGTAATGTGATTTTACAGGCAACAAGAATTAAGATGATAAAATCGATTGTTATTAAATATTGATTCAAGTTAATAACTTGAATCTTCAATACAAAATAGGATTTTTAAAGCAGAAATGGGAAATTTCAATGTAGAATTGAATAAGCAGTTCATGGTTGATCAAAAGGTGCATTTTTACCAATTACAGATCATTGATTCAACAATGAGTGTTCGAATTTGTGTTGCAGCAAGTATAAACAGTGGAGATTTCATACAAATTATTAAATAATTTTTCTATTGAATGAGGTTAGGGTACGAGATCATTTTAGGGTTTTAGATAGAGTTTTTATTCATCTCTGTAACGAGACGCGATCATCAACCATGGGTGATCGAGTGTCACGAGCGATTGGGAAATGGAGCGTTGGCGTGTTGTCGACGTATGGCCAAAGGTTGGGGGTCTCAGGTGGTCTCAGCGGCGGTGGCGAACTCGTTTTTCCGACCGTGCGAGCTTCAGTTTTCGACCCAAATGACAAAATTTTCAAATTGTAAACTTTGAAGGTGATGCGAGGTGGTTTTCGTGTTTTCATGGAATTTGCGACATGCAGATGATCTTGGAAGATCATCAATGCCTCGTGAGCCACCGTGCACGTGCATGGTGGCGATGGAGGTGGGGTTTTGTTTTTCGGTCGACGTATATGATCGCTTCGTGACGTGCTCGAGCCTCACTGATAGATGCTTCGAGTTTCGATCGAAGCCAGTTTTATTTCCTGATGTTTGCTTTTTATTTAAGTTATAACAACTTACTGTAAAAAAAAAGAGAGTGAAGGAGAAGAAGGGGTTTCAGGGGAATTTTTGGGGTAGGTTGCGTGGAACTCGAAGCAACACTCGAGTAAGAACAGGGAAGGTCTCGGGTTTTTAGTGGGAAAGTCTCGGGTCTGTTGATTTTGGACCTGCTGTTTTCAGTGGAAATGTTTAACAAAATTTAGATAAAATTTAATACTAGTTTAATTATGAATTTAATGTTTTACAATGTTTCAAATTCTTAGCTGCTATTTTGATTATGGAATTAATTTAAATTAAGTAATAGGTTAACTAATAATTAATGTTGTAGTTAATACTATATTTGATTATCAAAATTTTAAAGAAAACTTTTACATGTTTAATTAAGTTGAACATATAAGATAAATAAATTATTTTAGAAAGAAATTAAGAACAATTACTTTTAAATCGTAATTAGCGATAGATTAATTATTTTTGGGAAGTGATTGGGAGTAATCACTTTATAATCAGAGATCGAGTAAATAATTAAGAAAAGGGGTAAATTTGAAATTAATTACTTAAAGTCAATTTATGAATGATTAATAGTTAGTTAATCGAGTAAATTAATTAAGAATAAATAAATGCTCAAGTAAGTAATTAGCAGTAATTAAATGGGTAATTAAGTTTGATTAATAATTAAGACAATTAATTAAATGATTAATTAAAGTAAATAACTGGGTTAAGAAGTAATTAAGTAATTGATAGTGTGAAATAATTTTTTTTTGTAATTAAGACTTAAGGATTAATAAAGAAATCATTAATTAAATAAATTGAAATGAAATAGGAAATTAATTGTTAATTAATGATTAATTAAATAGAATTAAGTGATTAACTCTCCGGTAATTAATTCTAAATTGAATTAATTACAAATACGATTTAAAGGTAATTGCTTATGGGCTGTTGGGTTGAATATCGGACTGTGATATTTATGTGATGATATTCTGTGATGCTCTGTGATATGTTATGTTATACCTATGATGCTTGTATATGTTTTATCTGTGGTAAATGCTTTGTTAATTCAATTGTTGAATCTAAATTATTTAAACTGTTTAAGTTAATTAGACAACTTGGCCCTTAAATGGCGGTTGGATTCGATGAGACCGGGATCGAAAGAATCAATTTTGATTCTCCAAAAACCACATCGATCCAATTTAAACGTTAGGTCGTGAATCCTGAAATGAAGACCGAGATGGTGTTATCAGAATGCAAGGGTTATCATCGTTAACTCTGAGGGTGATTCCAAAACGAGTGTAACGAGATAATGCCTTCGGTTTCGTTCGAACCCGGAACAAACTTGTATGGATTGAATGCTTTCAGCACATCGTCAGACGGACGATGAGCATTCTAAGAATAAGTGATCAATAAAGGTAATCGCAGCCTCAAGCCTCATCAATCGGGAATGGCTAAAACATGGAGATGCAGCAAGGTTAGGTGGGTCATGCCCAAGCAGGACAAGATATTTCCCCTGTCTAGATGTCCCTTTTTATTTCGGCTGTGTGGGCGGTTGCTAGCTACAACCGCGGGGTTTATCTTGTTCGGGACTGTTCAGTAAGGAATGGTTCCGGCCTTGTGTTGTAGGGGGTCGGGAGTGATTCTCGGTACGGTGATCTAGGCCCCGTACTGTGACGGGGGGTACCCCAGTAGCCCTGCCATTGTTGGAAATCCATTTTCCCTACGAGACCCTACGGTTTTGATTTGTATTACCCACTTTTGTGGCTAGTAGCTGGAATTTAATCATGTAACAATTTCGGTTATTTTCTATTACTTGAAAACCCTAGACACTATTATAATATCACTGGATTTCCTATGAAATGTTTTGGTTAGCATAAGGTAAAAACTTACCCGTATTTATTTGTGGGAAGTCTTACGTGATACCTTTATTTTCAAATGTTTTTTTTTCAAAGTTAAACAACTTTAAACCGTTTACTCATAACAGACCCATGTCTGACCCGGAGTTTATATTTTGTTTTTCATAAACTCTTGGGTACTCAAATTTTTATGAGTAGCCAAGTGATAGGTTTCGAACTTTGATTTCTGGAGGAGCTTGGAGCAGGAGTTTCCAGACGTATGTAGCTATCTATCTAGTGCCGCTGTGTTAGTTGATGTGTACTGTATCTCTGATGTATATTGTGATAGATGTATGTATGGCTGTCATATGAATTGATATTGTATAACTCTGATATATGTAAAAAACTATGTGACAGTTATATGATATATTATATTTTGTTCCGTTCCGCTGTGAGATTCTGATGTTGTTGTTCTTTCTTTCTCTTTCTTTTTCTATTTCTATCCCTTTCTTTCTTAATGATGATACGTCTTCCTGGTAGTAGAAGGGCGGGTCGTTACATTGGTATAGAATATACACCAGGAAAAGGTAATAAGGTGGCTGACGCTCTTAGTAGGAAACATCAGAATGTGATGTTAGCTATGTTGGTGAAGTGGAAGGATTTAGAAGCTTTAGTCAGTTGTGATATGCAGTTAAGATCGACTGATGGTTCTAGCTAGATTACCACCAAGTTGTCTTGTTTAGAAGTTCGACCAATATTGATGGAGAAAATTGCTTCTAAGCAGAAGGAGGATCCTATATTCGCTGAAAAGATCAGAAGGCTTGAGGTTGGAACTAAGATCGATGATCTAAATGATTTTAGCCTTGAACAAAAAGGATGGCTAAGAAAGAAGGGATGGTTATGTGTTCAGAATGTGGAGGACTTGAGGAAGGAAGTTCTTGGAGAATGTCATCGATCCAAGTTTATGATTCATCTTGGAGGAACCAAGATATATCAGGATATGAAGAGGAGCTTCTATGGGAAAGGAATGAAGAGGGATGTCGGCTTGTGGGTTAGACAGTGTGCAAACTGTCAATAAGTGAAAGCTGAACATCAAAAGCCTAGTGGATTGCTTAAACCTTTAGATATTCCAGTATGAAAATGGGATTCGATATCCATGGATTTAATCGACGGGTTGCCAGGGTCAAATAGAGGAAATGAAAGTATATGGATTATAGTGGATAGATTACCAAGAGTGCCCATTTCATTCTAGTTAAGTCAACCAGAACGACACTTGTTTTAGCTATGTTGTTCCTAAAGAATATACTTAGACTGCATGGAGTTCCTAGTAGTATAGTTAGCGACAAAGATGCATTTTTCACTAGTGAATTCTGGCAGAGTTGACAGGAAGTGATGGGTACCAAGCTTAATATGAGTACTGCATATCACCATTAGACGGATGAGCAGATAGAGAGAATCAATAAAGTACTTGAAGATTTATTGAGAGCATGTGTATTGGACTTTGGCGGATCATAGGAGGATCACCTACATTTGGTTGAGTTTTCCTATAACAATAGTTACCAGACCAGTATAGGAATGACGCCGTTTGATGCTTTTATGGAAGACCATGCAAATCACCAACATGTTGTTGGAGACTGGAGATAGATTAGTCTTAGGTCCATATTTGGTTAGAGAGGCATCATAGAAGATTGAGTTAATTCGTAGAAGGATGAAGGAACCTCAGTCAAGATAGAAGTATTACGTAGATAAGAGGCGTAAGGATCTAGAATTTTCAGTTAGAGATAAGGTTTTCATTAAGGTATGGCCAATGAAGGGTGTGATACGATTTGGAAAATTGGAAAAGTTAGCTCCAATATTTGTAGGTCCTCTCCAAATCATAGAGAGGATTGGAAAGCTCACATAGAGAATAAAGTTGCCGAGCAGCAAGGCAGGTGTCCATAATGTATTTCATGTGTCTCGTCTTCGCAAGTATATGCATGATCCAGAAACTACTATTCCTTCGATAAGGTAGAATGACTTAGTGGTAGAGCCTAATTTGACTTTTGTTAGCCTACCAGTTTGGGTTGTAGCTAGAGATGAGGATAGATTGAGGAATAAGACAGTTAGGTTGGTGAAAGTTAAGTGTAGCGATAACAAGAAGGATTGTAATTGGGAGACAGATGATAGGATTAAAGATACTTATCTTGATTTTCTTTAAGGGTATGTCTATATTAGTTTTGTATAGATAGTTGCTAGTTAGTTAGACTAGTATGGTTGTCAGGTGTTATTACAGATGATTGCTATGTTTAATATTTAGTCCTTACTGAATTTCGAGGATGAAATTCTTTAGGGGGGCCTATAACATCCCTAATTTTTAGTAACATTATTCAGAAGATTTAATTGGATAAATTAAATAGAATAATGATAATAAAGAGATTGAGATTTGAATAAATTATATACATAGGGCCGTGCTTATTAACAAGATAAATGGACTTCAAATTGGTTTATTGATTAATTAAACTACACATGGGCATTTTAGTAAATCAGCCAATTTATTATACACGGATGTATCTTTCTGGAATTGCCCATTCACGTATCATTTCCACTATCAAAAATGACAAATCTAAAACCTAAAACCTAAAACAAAGCCAGCTGTTACCAAGGAAGAAAGAAAGAACTTTATCTAAAGCTAAGGATCAAAAGCTCGAAAAGATTAATTAACAACAAATCTTAAATTCCTATCAAGTTTAAGGTGAATAATAGTCTCATACCATCTCTATTTTAGGATTATATGGTTTCTGATTTATGATTTAAGTTCGTTTTTGTGATAAAATAGATGATGATATGCTTGAGTTATATTATATTGATTTATTTTAATTCATACGCTTATGAATTTGCACGGTTTTGATGTCATATCTAGAATATATGATTTCAGATTGCCAAGGAAAATATTTATGTTAAGTAAAACATGATTTGGAGATAGGTTTTAATTTTTATAATTTTTCAAGCTACGGAAATTTTATTTGGAATTTTTAATGAAAAATATGATATTCGGGTTTAAAATTTATTTGGAGAATTTCAGGAAGAAATTGGGTCTAAAATTTTAATATGTTTGAGTACATAACGAAATTGAATTTTTATGATTTTTGTGGATTTTTCCTAATTTATTTACTAGGGGAAATAAATTATTTTAAAAGAATGTCATTTTAAAGATAATTGGTTTTAGTATATAGAAGGGCTTAAACTTTACGTTTTAATGGTTTTAATTTGATATAAATGCAGTAGTTTTAGATGTAAAGTATTTAAAAAGTTTTTATGGCAGCCAATCAACGGTTCACAAATAAACAGGTTGTTAGAGAGTAATTACTAAAAAGTGCTATATTTTAGCCTTTAAATCAGAATTAGATGTTCCGTCTTTATTAACAGGTACCTTTTGACTCTAATGACCCCGCCTCATCCCAGTCGAAACCAATACAGTTGAAACCACCGTAGTCGAAACCAATACACATGATATCACTTAGATTGTATGCAGTGGATTGGAAGGAAGGCGGAAGCTTTGGTGTCGAAAGGCTAGCTTTTGATGGAGTCGAAACCCTGCTTTGTTTTCATAAGTTAACATTCTTGCCTTGTTTTACTTAAAGCTTTCGACATAGTTGAGACATATACTTTTGAAAGAGTTTTATAATTAGCTTTCGAAGAAGGTTGTCATGTTGTGTTAAAGTATTTGCTTTCGAAGGAGTACCATTTTCCTTTAAGTAATTGCTTTCGAAAGGGTAGGTTCCGACCAAGTCGAAACCTAGCCGCTACTCTATCTTTTGACTATGCTAGCCAGTAATGCTTTCAAAAGGTTATCTTTATTTTTACTTAAACCAAGCCTTTTTCAAGTTGCTTTCGAAAGGGTTGAGGGTTTCGAAGGTGATGGAGTCGAAGGGGGGTTGCGACTCTGTCCTTAAAAGTGCTGATTTTAAAGGTCTTTGCTTTCGACCAAGATGGTTCCGACACCATCAACTTCTCCCCAAATTTATTTTTGTTGGTTTCAAAAGAGACACTTTCATATATAACCATTTTGACTTAAATGATTTTTTTAGAATAAACCCAATGCTTTCGAAAGGGTACTTTATGTGTTTCGAAGCTATGTTTTAAAGAATGTTTACTTGATACCTTTGAAAGGTTTCATTGGTTTCGAAAGGTAAATACTTTGAGTTTTGAAAAGATTCTAAGATTTCAAAGGAGGTCATCCAGGGGTTTCGAAAGTGATGTTTTAAGGTTTCAAAAAAATAACCATTCTCATTTTTAAAGAGAAAAACATAACATAAGTAAATATTTTGGAAATGTTATTCACATTGTTATTAACCCATATCTGTATTTTAGAGAAAGGACAGAATAACCAGTTAGGTTGACCCAGTAGTGAATATAACTTAACAGATGTTAAATTCTTAATTAAAGATATTTTCAGAGGCCAATAGGTTTACAGTAAGCCCATGAAAACTGTATGACATTGGCAGGGGCTAATAGGTTCATCGTCAACCCATGAAAAATATGATTTAATACTGGCAGAGGCAAGTAGGTTTGTAGTTAGCCCATGAAAACTATATCCAGATTAAGATATTGGTAGTCAGCCAATAGGTTATTAGTTAGCCTATGAAAACTAGGATAGAGAATATGATATTGGAGTTGCCAATAGGTTTTTAGTGATACCATGAAAACTAAGTAATTGGATTGATAATCCTTAACATTTAACAGGTTAATTGTAACCTTAGAAACTATAATTGAGACAGATAGTCAGAATGAATGAGGATGGGTAATCCAGAATTGATTTATTTGTTTTTCATATCATTAAATGTTTTGAAATACTATGTTTTAACCACTATGGATGAAAGAGCATGGTATATGATTTTATAAATGTTTTAGGATGCTAGTGAGGGGAAAACCCATTCCGCTAAGCAACATGATCTCACTAGATATCTAAATGGTTTGAGATGGTCAATTATTATTCATACCAGGCTTTATGTTCGACTTGAAGTTTTTTTTTCTGATAAACTCTCGGATACTCAATTGATTTTGAGTAGGTTGAGAGTTAAGGTTTACAGGTGTTTTTTGAGACGAACAAAGCTTCCGAGAACCTGCACGAGTCAAGCTTGTTATTAGAGTTCTTTTATTTCCGCTATGTGTTTGATTATAAAGGCAAAGTCTTTTCTTGCCTATTTATATATAATCTTATCTACCAAGGGGGCATCTTCATATGTTGCTCTTGCGTATTTTGTAATAATTATATGTTATCTAAACGTGGTTTGCGAATTGGGATTATGTAATCAATTTGGAATACTTTGAAATGGAATATCGAATTTGTTTGATGTTTAAAAGTTTTTCCATATTCTTGTGTGTATGTGTATCAATGTATCTAATGTTGCCATATTTGGTCGCCGAGGATTAATAACTATGGATGACTGCAACATCCATAGCCATTAGTTTTGGACCTCCAAGTAGGGGGATGTTACACCTTCTATTATTATTGCCAGATTTGGGTTATTGGTCTTTTCTATTATTATCAGGTATGAATCTATGGAGTTTTTCTATCAAATTGATTTCTGGTTTTCTATTGTTAATTATCGAATGAGTTTCTTGGTCTTTTATGAGAGAAAAATTCTAATATGAAGTTTCAGTTATCTTGACATGCAGAATGTTGATCTAACATCTAAGCTCAGGGTACAAAAGCAAGATAATTAGACAATTTGATTCAAAGCCACATACTTTACGTTTGAGGTAACATTCGTTTCCAATACAAGTTCATTTATAACTATTGTATTACATATAAAATTACATATACAAAAGTTAGGCCAATAAGAGGATATATGCAAAGAAAATCTTTATAAAGATTTTGTGCTATCTTGTCTAAGTCCTTGGCAATTAAAGGATCGTTAATGTGGTGAATGACCACATCTAGAAGTTCTTTGATCTTCTTTTTATTTCTTTGAATAGTCTTTGCATCATCCGAGTCAATTTAGATTTCTAAATCACGTTGAAGGGTCTTGGCTCCTCGTAAAGTTTGAATTATACTCTTTAATTCTTCGATCTTTTGTTTAGAGTATATTTTTCGTGCTCAAGCCCTTGAATTTTTCTTTCATATTTGTTTATCTTGAGATATTTTTTCATCCCATTTTCCGCTAAAGTGTTGCATACTTTTAAATTTAACCTTTCAACTCCATTTGGAGATCATGTCATCGCTTAAGCCCATAGGGGGGTTTAATAAAGTAGAGAATTCTTGGCGCACCAACGACCGAGATCTAGTCATTCTCCTGGGAGTAGGGGTAGGAATGCCAAATTCGCCTTCACTCGCCATAAGCTCTGATGATTGGCAAAAACTTTGGCTTTATTTGACCTACTTCAAGATCACTTATTCTCTAGTGTAATTTAGCTATCTCAATGTCAGCTTCGATTAAAAAACTGGATCCGTGAACCATGTCAGCTCATTTTTAATGCCTAAAAATCATTTTTTTTAAGTTGCTCCTCTATTTGTAAGTCCTAAATGTTGATTTCAATATGAAGTAGTTATTATGCCACTCCTGCACCTCAGGATTATCTGGTAATCACAAAGTTGAGTCATATTGGGATGATTGTTTCTCTTCTACACAAGCAAGCAACCTATCCTTAATCTCAATAACTTGCGAAGTGTCTAGAGAATCAGATGTATGCACTAACCGAGTCTCCTATTAAGAATATGGGATACAAGGATTATTGTATGAGAAACAAACTTGTCTATTGATAATAAACAGAGTTTACAAGTAATAAATTTTTTAAGGTTAAATCGCAATTCTATTCAAAAACATCTAATCGATATTCAAAGTTTCAAGACTGCAGTTTTAGCTTTTTCAAATGATTTAGAAGACAACATAAGTATAGAATCGAAGGAAGCCTTAATTCCTTCTAGGATATAAGCACGACAGAACCGAGGATAATCCCATTCTCCGACTGGAGGATAATCACGATCACATCTAATTTTGGTGTGATAAGATCAGATTTCACTGTGAAACTTATCATTTTCATCGCCTAAAAAGTCAAAGTAGAAACGAGGGTAACACATGTAAACCTTTTATAAATCTCTAAGGAAGCAATGTCTTGCCAATTACAATGTTTTGAGAATAGAAGATTTTTCCTTAAAATCCTTTCATAGCTTGACAAATTTACTTAAGAGATCCCTAGAGATCGGACTGGTTGAGAGATCTTTATTTTATACAGTATATTGAAATTAGACAAAGGATAAGATCAATTTCTTATACATTTCAAAATAAATTTCTTCATGTTATACTTGATTTTTTCAAGGTGAAGAGAGTGAGAAGAAAGTGGGATAGAGATCACTATGGGAAGGTTCCAACACACTCCAGGATGGGGATTGAACCCATACTCATTCTAATATCTATGATGAAAACGTCTAAAAAAACCCCATTGCCTAAATACAAGAAATTGACAAATTTGCCCTTATAATAAGCTTTGTAAAGAAACTCTATTAGGGCGTTTCTGTCATCAATTAACATCCAAAGAGGGTCATCGATTTCGAATTATTTTTCATAAGTATTTCCCCATGACATCGGGCTTTCTTCATCCAAGGAGCGAATCTCTTTCTTTGAAATATCTTAACTTTGATGCGCTCTTAGAAAGCTTATGTACTTCTTACATAATTCATTGTATTCTTTCAGTTGTTTGTCAATTATCTATTTAGACGATCTAGATCCATTTGTTTCTTTTCAAGCATCACATCATAACAACATATCGTTTTCTCCTTAACTAAAACAATTAATGTATTGACTAAAAGTTACTTGATAGCTTAGGAAAAGAGAAACATATCTAAGAGAGCGAAAATAAAGATGACGAAATCTTTCTTTGCGAAAATAAAGACGACGAAATCTTTCTTTTTTCTTTGGACCGTTGACCTTGGCAAGTACCTCACTTATTAGGAGATTCTTTCTTTGAAGGGTTTCGTATGCTAGTAGTTTCTATGTTTGAACAAATGAGCCTAAGTTAGTGTCACCGAGTCCATCCCTTTTATCTGGTTGACCAAAAGACCCATTCCATCGCCTTCCCCATCATAATCATTGTGGACATCACGGTCATCACAATAGTCACCATTGAGATCATTATCGTTATCGTTATCATCATCATCATCATCGTTATCATCTTCTTCATCGAGTTTGGCTCTTTATCTATAGGAGCATCGTCAAATGTTAGTCACTTTTCAATGTCAGTTTCCTCTTCGGTAGGGAATTCTTCCTCAAGAGCCTTCTTTTCCTTTCTTATCCTAAGTCTAAACTTTCTTTTACATTTTTCGTTCAAGACTAATAGAGATGCAAAGTTCAAGTCTAGGCATTTTCGATTGTTGTTGGTATATACCACATGCAATGCATCTTCATAGCACTTCTCGGTGATTTTGGGAAGAGTAACATCGAGAAAAGAAGTTACATTTTTTGGCATCACTAATAATGTTGTTTGAATAATCCAAGAGGCTAGACTTCCTTTCTAATTGGTCTTTGAGCGATTTGTTCCTCTTAACTACCTCGGAATTTTCCTTGGCCAGCTCAGTGTTTTCCTTCGCCACACTCTCCGGATCTGCTTTAAGTTTATTAAAAGACATTGAGATCTGCTTTCAAATTTTCATTTTCTCCTCCAACAGTGCTTGGCTTTCTTTTCCTCATTAAGAGAGGAAGCCGATCTCTATTTTTCTAGGATAGCACCATCTCTCTTCACAGTAATATCAATCAGAATATTCTAAAGTGAAGAAATCTTTTCCTTAAGCCTGGCTACTTCATTACAAGGCCCTTGAGAAGCATCCCAATAACGAAGCATATGCTTTTCCAATTAGAATACATAACCTGTTTAAGTCAGAATGAAGTCTATAAAGTTAACCAAATAAATAGAAAAAATATATTAACAAAAGTTGTTTACGAATCCAGAAAAGGTGATCATTAGAATAAACTTGAGGCTACAATGATCCAGGGGAAGTGATGGATAGAGATTGAATGGCTGACTGAGCGAGTTCCTCGAAATTCATTACTCAAGTCCAAATCTGAGTCCTTGAAGAAAGAGAGTACTTTGGAGAAAGGAGCAGACCAAGTTCAGTGCACATATGAATGATAGATGTTGAAGAAGAAGGAAAGGTAACATTAAGAAGGGGGTTGGAGTTTGAGGCTCCTTAGATGCCTCAACCTGAGCTTCTTTGGGCTTCTCCGGAGCTTTATCCAAATTTACTTCTCTAGGACTTGGATCGATATTTACAACCTCCATTTCATGTACAATAGTAGGAGTGAATTAACCCACAAGTTTAGGCTTTTTGTCTTAGGGAGAAGAAAGAGCATCGATGATAGCATCATTGCATATTTCTTCTTCGTCTATCTCTTCAATGGCTTTGACAATAGAGTCTTTATAAGAAACATGATTAATCAACTGAGGCAGAGCAGAAGCTACCTCTTTACTCTTTCTCTTCGTAGGAGTGCTATCTTTAACCTTTGTTTCCATGGGAATAAAAACAAGGGTAGATGATCCTAAATCAAAAGGAAAAGTCAGTAAACTAATAGTATCAGGAATTCCATTTCTAACCACATTAAAAGTTACCAACAAAATCCAGCTAAATTGGAGAGTTAGAGGTGAAGACTTCTAATTTTCCCATCAGTAACAAGCTTTTTCTACAAGAATTATGTTTAACCATTAGTGGTTCTCCCAAGATCTTATGGTGGTTTAAAATGATAGAATATTGAAGGAGCTTCGATGGAGTTTGTAGCATGAGTCTGTTTCTCCTATTTTCATCAAGATGGATTGAGGAGTCTACAGTCTTTTGATCTTCGGATTTTAGACTCTTGGAAGTAGGAACTGAAAAAGAACACCCATCAGTAAAGTATAATAAATGAACATGAATAAATAAGGATAAAAGACCTGCTAGCAGCAGAAAATGTTCTTTTATGTTAGAGAAGTATTTGACAAAGAAAAATGAGTCTTCCGTCCTCTCTACTTATTAGCGCTCTCAGAATCAAGCTTTTTGGGTGGGGATGAATTCGATATATCTAATGGCCTGGTTATTCACCCACATTAGTGGGACCGGCTATGTAATGGAGAATATCAGCACCAAGAGATTTGAGTCCAGCTTCCGTAGACAAGACCTCCAAACAAGTCAAGTATGTATAGGCGTTGGGCAAGAATTGGATCTGTGCTTTGTTTAAATATTCTAGATATTTTAAGAGGAAGCCTGAAAAAGGGAGATAAACCATGTGCTAGATGTGTATGGGAGTGAAAATGAAGTAACCTTCTGGTGGGATGTAAATATTTTCGATGGGGCCAACAGGAATTGCTTCAATCCCAGTGATTCTGAATTGCTCAAGAATAGATCAACCTCAACCTAAGATGTGATGTATGATGGATTTATAATGATATCTCATTTCTTGCCGATTGAAGGTGATGGCTTAGGCCCGTTGCTAGCTTTCTTGATGGACTTCTTGCTAGATTGTTGGCTTTCCATTTTCCTACCAGGTGATATTATTTCAGGCTTAAGAAATTGTTACGATTCATAAAATTTATACATGCCAGGTCTAAAATTATCGCTTAAGTAATCTATTTACTACCTAAGCAATAAGGTATATGTTAATTATAATATCGCGACTCTAAAATAGCGAATGCTACGTTTATTAGTAATCTTAAATTTCAATAAGAGAAAACCATAAGAGATAAATAAGGATAAATATGTAGCATCAATAAACTCACGATAACTAGAATGATTAATTTGTATTATAAAACGTTGATAAACCCCACAACCAATATTGATGACAAGGTAATGAGGATATTGATGTTGACGAATGCGGTGATGTGAGTTGGAAACATGGAAATTGGTTAACAATTTAACATGTTAAAAGAAATGGTGTCGAGAGTGTCGATGACATGTAAAGCTTCCTTTTCAATGTCAAAAATGATCATGGAAAAGTAAAAAAACAATAAGGTTGTTGTTATCAAATCATATCTATGAGAAAACGTCGAAGATGAGCGATTTCAACCTTAATTAATCCCGAATTCATTAACATCGCATCTAATCAAAACAAATATTGTCAGTAACCTTTATGTTCTCAACTAAGGATTGCTATGCTTTAGCCTAATTAGTAAGATATGAAACCACTTCGGCCTATTAATGTTAATTAGCCAACAAAGAGCATTATTAGAGTCGACTGTCAGGATGGTTAGAGATTATCGTATCTCAATGCAATTAGAGCTCGATGTGGTCGAAGTAGTTTGTGCCGATGACACATCAACATCACAACATCATTCTAAAATTAGCGACGAGCCTATTAGTACCGCATCCAATTGACTTAAATGCTATAATAATAGTTTCATTTGTGACTTCGAGTGGGTCATCCATTCTCGCTCGTATTATTCATAATATTAGTGCTTTAAAAACATTAACCAATGGGCTAATAAAATCATAAACCGCTTTATTAATTTCAAATATCACAATGACCTTGATAACCATCAAGTGTTGACCATTATAAAATATTGTAAGTGGCAACTAGGGTAATCACCAATGAGTTTGGATCTATCCTATCATCTTCTTCGCTAATTAACCTGGGACATGCCAAGCATAACACTTGCTTCAGTTAACATCAAAACTCATACAAGCATAATATGGATCCACTATTAATCTATTCCAAATCGACTATTGTCGTGATTAATAAATGCTCGAGCTTTAAGATTAAACTCTAATTTTGATTCGAAATTGAGAAAAGCCTCAAATTGAACCTTGAACAACAATCTCAACACTAAAATCAATTAAATCGGCCTATTAATAAGATCGATATAAAAATAAAAGTTATACCTGAGTAAAGAATTAATTGCTTGAAGATAAAAGAAACTTAAATTTGCTCGGGAATCACTGATTTCTTGCTTGAGTTCTCGTTTGCACGTAGGAGAAGAAAAGAGGAAGAACTTGCTATTTACTGAAGGGAAGGGATGCGTATGAGTATAAGATCAATGTTAGTTGGATGCCAGATCAATAAAGGAAGTTCAATAAGAGGGAAAAACAATGCCAAAAGCGTTGACTTGAAAAGTCAATGACTCTTCTATACTAGGGGACAAATGTTACTACTACAATCATCGTCGAAGGTGTTCGATGTGCTACTTGATCACAGTGATAAGTGAGTGTCAGGACAATAGTGTCGATGCCAATGAAAAAATGTTACCACAATCAATGACCTCGAAGACGTCGCATATCATAGATACCGCTTTGCGCTTAACTAGTGCAACTTCTTATTGACTCCATAGATATACGAGAAGAGAGTCACTTTTGATGATCAACGTTGAAGCAATAGGGATCTATGATCAATAATGCCGCACTTCATTACTTTGGCATTATATCTCTTCGTGCTGCATTCTATCAACAAGGAAAAAAGAATGGTGTCTCATGCAATCGCAAAGGCAAAAGCATCAAAGCCAAGCAATTTCATAAGCCATCAATGAATGTCAAAGTGACCAATAGTGCATTTCATTGATTCCAATCGATACCTGTATCGCACCTTACAAGCGCTTCAAAGGTATATCCCTACGATGATGCCAACGATCACCAACGTTGAGGGAATGTCTAGTGACACCGCTCTTCGACAATGGTCAACACTACACATTGTCTCTTATCCAGCGCATTTCATAAACGTTTGGAGCACGCTGCGTATTAACAAAGGCAATACGTGTGATATCAATAGTAAACACCACTAATACCTACAACTACCATGAGTGCCGCTATTCATCAACATTGTCGTTACTCATCTATTATCATCGAAGTCATCAATGACACCGATGGAATAATAAATATAACCACCTTGAACTAATGATATACTATACCATCGTCGCTTCTCATATGTATTTAGTGCCATCTTTGACCAACAATGCCAACCATAAATTCCTTGAGTCATTGACTTCGACATTATACTATGAGAGAGTAGCTGCTTCACAACACTGCCTAGTGACGATATCACTCTTCAACAATGCTTGGAGCCACCTTTTATCGACGCTATACAATGAAGAGAATAATGTTAGGATGACATCATCAATGTCAATCATGCTGAAGATGAGCATGCCAAAGACAATGAAAGGTAAGTCGAGCCGCTTACCCTACAAGTATGTACCTAGGGGTGCCATTTTAGGAGACAAATATTCTCATCTCATTTCTTACCTTTTCAACTTTGTAAACCTAAATTGATTTGGGTATTTTTAGAGACTATTGTTTTATTTGAACTTTGTACACATCTACGGAGTTAAAGTGCTTGATAGATTCAATGCGGTGGAGGTGCAAAAAGTCATAGTAGGTTAGAGCGAGGATATAGCCGGATATAGCGGATGACTCTAAAGTATCATATAAAAAAAATCATATTTAATGTTTTTATTAATATATAAATGGTAATTAAATGAAAAATTAACATTAAATTGAATTATAATTAATACATAAACAATTTTAAATAAAAACATGTGCCAATATACTGTAAATAAACGTAAAACAGTTATATAACATAATTGAATTTAGTAGAATATTAGAGTATCTTCATTTCTGAAAATATATTAAAAATTCAATTAAATAAATTAATTTTGCAATTTTTATAATTTATAAAATTCATTTTTTATAAACGATATAGTAGAAATAGTGGAATATAGCAGAAATAACGGGATATAGCGGAAATAGCGGGGCTTAAAGCGGAAAGGCTATATGGAAAAATCGTAGCGGTAGAAATCCGCTATGAGGTATAACAGGGTTATAGCGGAGTAATAGCAGGGCATTAACTACACAGGTACATGTAAGGATTTGAAAATCAAACAACTGCATAACATAGCATATTGATTCGATTTGAACTTGTGACTTGTATGACCATTTGACTTCAAATATTGATTTGTGTGGATTTGTGACTTGCATACGGTACTTGAATTTGAAATTGTACTAGCATAACATACTTGACTTCAAAATGATACTAGCATATCATACTTGACTTCGAACTGGTACTTGCATAGCATACTTGACTTTGAACTTGTACCATGGTAGCATATCTGATTTCGGCTTCGAAGTTACATAAGCTCATATGACTTCGACATTGATGACTACACTAAGGAACGCTATGCAAACTCTCTTCGACTCGATGACTTCAACTAGCCTCAATAAAGTCTCTCTTTGAATTTACATTATTTATTACACTTTTGGGGTTAGCCAATTTATTCATTTACACACATAAGTATTTATATTGTATTTTGATATATATATATATATATATATATATATATATATATATATATATATTTCGACAATTCAAATGCATAGAAGAGAGGATAACATGTCCATTACAGTGTAAACCCAACATTTACACACGGATATGTCAAACCATCCACATATTATCATGTTGCAAGTGCACATACACACATACGTATATATGATACACATATGTACTATATACTATAAATTATATAAATAAAACTATATTTATGAATTAAATAAAATTTTGAGTTAGTTTAAAGAAAATTTAAAAAGGATAATTACATGCCCAATAAAGATCCAAAAGTTGAATTTTTTTTTTAAATTTACCCAACTACCCCACTATAGGTTGGCCTAGTTCTAACACTATGCAAGTCACAAACATTACTATGAATTAGTTGTAACAAATTAGTATGTTAATAGATTTTAACAAAAATGGTTTTCTGGTTATCTTTGTTAAAGAGCATACCCTACGCTAATCATCGAACTTGATTATACGTAGGGATCATGTTTAATGCAATATATCATATATATGCCTAGTGTTAACATGTCCTAATCTACTATGCCATACATAGAAAGTTTTAGCAATTTAAGAAAAAATAATAGTTTTATTGATATTCAATTTGAACATTCAATCCCATATGTACCCTTTTCCCACATATAGATTATCTTTGGCTAATATATATTTATCTAGCTCGAAGACTTGTCTGAAACCAAATTTATCTAAAAGATTATCTAAAACAAGGTTCTTTCTAACTTCGAGTACATATTATGCATTATTCAGTGTCAGAATTTTCCAAATGTGAAGTCAAAATTTATTGTCCCTTTCCTCTTGACCTCTGCTTTGGTCGAATTTCCCATATAGCGATGGCTTTCATCCTCAAGCAGTTTAAGTTTTTTGAATTAACTCTTTCCATTGTAGATATACTTAGTAGCACTAGAGTTGATCCATTAAAAATTCTCTCTTTCAACCAAATTGAATTCAAAGATTACGGCTGTAAATTTTCTTTTGCCAGCTGTTGTTTCTTTTTAATGAAATGACAATCCCTATTAAAGTGACATAGTGTTCCACAGTTGTAACAACCATTCACTTTCTAGGCCTTTTTGTTTTTGCAGCTATTATTATTCTGAAACTTCCTGTTCTGATTGAAAGAGCGTTTATTTCCTTTTCCTCCACCATGTGTTTCTCTAATGAATAAACAATTGGATTATCACTTTCCTTTTATCTTAATTGTTCTTCAACCTGCGGGTATTATGTCAAGTTATCTAAATTCATTTTCTCCTTCTCATGTTTTAGTATTTTCAATTAATTTTTCCAAAAAGGAGGAAGTTTTACTATTATGGATGAGACTTTATCCTCTTCATTCATATTCATATTATGTCAGTTGAATTAGTTCGGGATGTGCATGATATCATTGGATTGCTCTTCTATTTACCTAGCATAAGTCATGTTGCGATCAAAGAATTTTGTAGTAAAAAAATTTCTTACTTATTGCATCCTCCGTTAGATACTTGGCATCTAATGCATGTCAAACTTCTTTTGTAGTCGGTTTGTTATAGTACATATCAAATGGCGTATCCATCATTACTTTAAATATGTTCCTCTTGCAAATGTAATCATAATGTTCCCATTTTAATCATGCTCTTGTATATGTATTTTTTCATTCTTTACATCTTCTTGTTTTGACCTGGTCAACACATATACACTTTCAATCCAGCCAATAGAAGTACATTTCTTTTACCAATTAGAAAAATTAACGTAACCAAATCAAATCATTCTAATTTGGTGAAATCAGAAAGGAACTCTTTCGAACTGGGTAATGCCATTGTGAAGATAATGTCTTAAGATTGTTAGTGGTGCTATGATTCTGGTGAAGAGGCACAACAGCACTAGTAATGAAATATGTAGAGATAGCATGTCGATGATGCTTTCCTTCATATGTTATTTTCCCTATTCATTTGTTTAGATATATGAATGGTTACTAATAGTTATAGTAAATTGTTTTCTAAGATACAATGGAGTTGATAATTAATTATTCTCTAATTGATTGCAGTTACACTACTGAAATCGACTCAAACTATCGTGGGGATGACTATAGTGACAAGAGTTTCGAGTTTGTGATCTACAATAACACAAACCCAATGTATTATTTTTGGAAAATGAAAATTAAAGCTGACTAAAAGAAAAGGATATAGGATTTTGAATTTTCTATGTTTTTTTGAGAAGCACTACCTTTATATGAGCGTGAAGGGAAGCATTCTTTCGTGAGTAGACGCATTCATTCAAAGAAAACGTCCTTTAGCCGAACTGCCATATTTCTTGCCCTTTTCTATTGTTTCATAATTTGAATTTTCAAATTACTAAGAGCTTGTACAAGGGCTTCATCTGACCTATTTTAGCTAAAAACATCGTCCAAAAAACATTTCTAGACCAAAACACAATCGAATCTAACCCGGCTCGTCCGGATGGCAAGGCATCACATATGCTTATATGTTAATATGCAGGTCCTTCCTCTTCAATCCAAGAGAAAATATTTAGATGTTCAAAGGGTCTCGTTCCTTTTCTTGTGAAACCTATATTTAAATCGATATAGTTTAAGATATCTTATGACGTGGGACTATACAATTTCACATTCTTACTCTTCTCTTTACTTCTTCTTTTCTAAAATAAAACAACGCACATACAATTTATTAAAATTCACGCCAACAATCATGGGTTAATTGCCTTGTTTTTTTAGTTTGGCAGTAAACAATATGATTGAAAAATTGAAGTTTATATCATTTTTTTTCTTGCTTAACTAACTTTTTACAGTGAAGAAGTACATGAAAATAACTAATTATGAGGGTTTCAAACTCATACGAGATATCCTATAGAAACCTAACCACTCACTCAAAATTTAAAAAATATATATCACGCTTAGGTAAAACTGGATCAAAAGATTCTTTCATTGTTAAATGCTACTACTAGCGAAAATTTGCTAGCTCATTTCGTTCCTTGCACTTCATCCCGATAAGTTTGGACAAAGTTTAAAGAACCTATTTAGCAGAATACCGTATATTAGTGTCTAATATTCTAACACAACTACATAATCTTTGCAGACCTTCATCACAACCTGTCATTGCTTATTTGGATCACATAAAAGATCTGGGTAAGAAACTCGCAATCACTAGTAAACTACCCACCGAATCTAAACTTTTTAATTATATAAATTAAAGGTTTAGGTCTCGAGTGTGGTTCCATTGTCACCTCAATTAATATCTTTGTAAAGAATTATTATATTCATCTATGCCTGCTCCCGAAAATTTTTGTTCAACAAGTGCTTTTAATGCATGTGTCTCCAAGTTCTTCTTCCATCTCACTTTTTTATCGGTAATAACAACAACTATTGTTCTGGTAACAGTAGTTGTGATAATGCAAGACGTTTTGGTTCAAATAGCAACACTCACCGAGGACGTCGTTCAAGTGATGGCTTGAGCAAGGGTGTTGATGGTAACAATAACTGGAATTGTAATATTGGATCAAGATGATGCTTTTTCCAACAACCTTTGATGATGAGGCAATCAATACAATCATAATAAGAGAGGCAATGGATGCTTCAATCAATATAGCAATTTGTAAGGCATCTCAAATTCATTCAATGATGGGTCAAATGATCATGCCATATGTAAGTTATGTGAAGGTGACTATAAAACTAAACTTTGTAATCGTCATCCATGAAACTTTGCATTGACTGTTGATCGTCTTGAGACTGGTATTGCAAATGTTAATATTGTGACAAAATTAAAGATGTGTCCTGAGGCAACTAAGTGATTTGTTATATAAACTTAACTCTGTCGGCAATCTTTTTTGCAACGAAGTATGCTTTGGTTTTTCTATTATGTGTGTTGTTATACAATGATATAAATGATGAATAGTTACATTAAACATGCATGGTTTGAAAAGCGTTAGAAGAAGTGTTTTATCAATTATAGCTATGAATGTGTTTTTAACCATAAGTACTGAATCGATGTATACAGAACACTAACTCCTTAAATGTTCCTAGTTAAGATGTATCAAGAAAATGATATTTATATAGCCATTAAGACTAGTGTATGTAATGCTCTGCATAGATGGATGAAAATTTACCCATGATCGTTGGAGGGCACCGAGAGGCTGCATATTTTTGATTTTTTGGAATAATCACAGAATGATTGGGTGAGAAACTTTTATAGGTTAATAAAACTAAGTCAAAATAGAAGATCCCAGGGTAACAACATACAATACTCTTTTGACTTAAGTGTACTATCGATCTTAAAAAGGTAAGTTATACTTTGACTATGGTTAAATACTTGGCATAACGGCCTTGATAGAACCATAGTTGGGTATATATTGAACTAATTGAAGTGAGGCACTGCCCAGGAGAGGATTCATCTCCTTTATTGTAGAAGGTTAGTAACACTATAATTGTTATTCAACTTAAAATGCAAAATTTCTGACCAAAGTAAATTGGTTAATTGATAACTATTATCTGATTAAACCAAGGAATTTAAAAATTGTTTATGCAATTAATTATCGATAATAATAGAGATTCTGACCTTAGACCAAACTTTTGATATCTAAGTGATAAGTTATGACGAAAAGAATACATGTTCAAAATGTCATTACTGGTCGAGCTTATTATATATTAGAAATTGGATTTCAGTTAGATGATCTATAAGCATTGAGCGTGACCAAATATTGTACTTCAACAAAGTCCGTTTGAGCTTCAATATTTAAATGGTTTAATTATTGGCAGAGGACCGAGCTCACACTGTAGAGTCAACATAACCATGTTATTAGTTATTTCCAAATTCAGTCAATGGTAAAGTTAATTGATAAATGTAATAATTAATATTAAATTGATACAAATGTTATATTAATATTTTATGGTATTTTAGTTAGTTCTTTTAGGCATAAATCGATCAGAATGATGTATATTTTTTTTACGTCGGTTCAACTGGACAAGGAACTAGAATTAAACAATTGGAACAATGATTCAAATCAGAGTCAAAAGAGCATTTGACAATACTTGGTCTATATCTAGGTCGGCCAAATATGAGGGTTACTTATAGTGCTAGGATTAGAGAAAAAGAGGGAGAAACTAGTGCATCTCTTTGGCTATAAATAGGACAGTCTCCACTCCCTTTTCTTTACGCTTTTCTGATAGATCTCCAGCCCAATTAGCTTCATTGGTGAGCCAAGGAGTTTACCTTGCAAAATAAAACTAAGGAGGAGAACGAAAGGTTTGAAGAGGAGATACTAGAAACAATGTGTTAGACGTTTAACAAGGTATCAATGGTGAACATTAATGATTTCAACTTTATATATTTAATATATATATATGTGTGTGTATATATATATATAGACACACATTTCTTTATGCTTCCTTTGTTCTTTATTTTTAGCCATAAAAAATATTTTTGAAACTATTTTAATTTAAATAAATTAACAAATATTTTAATGTGCATGTATATGTATGTATATATTTCTTGATATATGTCTTTGGATAAAAAATACTTTCGGGTCTTATTATATTAACACATACACATATATTTATTTAAGTTAAGTATTTTTTGTGTATATTTATATTATTAAAATAACTTTTGGACTTAATAAACTAAAAAAAAGTTTCCATCTTTCGACAACAAAATAATAATTATGTATACAAATAAGAAATTTTTGCATGGAAATTTCTATATAAAAGAATTTTTTTAACTTTTAGTTTCAAGATTTGATTAATTTTTTCAATTTTATTTTAGTAATTCAAACTAATTCTAAAATATGAATTTTCAATTTTTACAAAAAATATCCAATCGATTATTTTAAGTAAAAAAATTGTTTTTCTTCTATTGTAAGTGGCTACATAAATATTGAAATAAAAATCGATAAATAATATTTTAGAATAAATAGTTTTGATAATTATTTGAAAAGGTTAAACACATTTGTATTTTGAATTTTAAATTTATTAAATATAATTCAAACAAAATCTAAATATATATGGAATATAATTATACATAAATACATTAATATGTGTGTGTGTGTGCGCGTGTGTGTGTGCGCGCGCGCGTGTGTGTTAGTATATTTAATTAAAAAATTCAATAAATTTTTTAACACTTTATTTAAATGTGTATATAAGATTATACTTAGTAAATTTAGATATAATTATTCAAAGTTAGTTTTTCTCTTATACCCCTAGGTTATAACTTAATATCATTGAGAAATTAGTATAATGAATATGAATATCTCGACACATTAATAATATAAACACTTGTGCTCATCGATCGTGTATTCCATACTAAAATGTTTTATTAACTCTTTATAGTATTTTTATGATATATTTCTACATTATAGTTTTTTAATTTACACTCCAAAAGTAGTTATGTTTACATATATAAGAAATTCCAAATTCATTTTTCATTATATTGGAAAAATCATCACATAAGTTTTTATTAGTTGAACCAAATCTCTTTTAACATAATTCGACGAATGAAATATCATTTTTATCCTTTTTAATCAACAAAGTTTTGTCTACCTTGCCTATTTCAAAAGTCAAACTCAAAAGATAACTCTTTAAGTCTTTCATACCAGGCACGCGATGCTTGTTTAAGATGGTAAAGAGTCTATTTTAGTTTATAAATGTAATCAAGGTATTTTTCATTAGCAAAAACAAGTGGTTGCTTAAGACAAATGTTTTCATTTACATATCCATTTAAAAAAGCATCTTTATTGTCCATTTATATAAAGTTAGATTATAATGACAAACAAATGCTAAAGGTATTCTTATGGCTTCAAGACAAGCTGTAGGAGTAAAAATTTCCTCATCATCAATCCCTTCTTCTTGATTGTAGCTTTGATCCATAAACTCTAGCTTTATTGCGTATGATATAATCGTTTTCATCAATTTTATCCTTATAAACTAATTTCGTACCTATAAAAAATTAATTTTCTATTCTTAGTACAAGCTCCCAGAAATTGTTCCGCTCGAATTGGTTAAGTTCTTCTTACATTTCTAAAATCCAATAATTGACCTTTTTTTGTAATTTTTAGGTTCAATATTAGATATAAAGGTGACATTATCTTTTTGTGGCAATTATCTTCGAGTAGCAACTTTTGTGTCAATATCACCAGTTACATTATATAGCATGTAATCTTTTAAAATTCCAAAAAGGAGACTTCAAATATCATTATTTTCTTAAATATTTATTTATGTAATTTGTTCATTTATGTGTTGTTGTATCGATGAATTGTTAGTTCCAATATTTTCTTCTTCATCATTTTTATTATTAAATTTTTCATCAGAAGTTACATGTAAAGTTTCTTCTATTATATTGGTTCTTCTGTTAAAATTTCTATAGGCTTTACTTTGTTTCAAAATTCAATAAAGATTCCTTCATCTGCCTTTGGGACCAAATTTTCCTAAGGGGCCTGTTTATGATCAAACATTTTTAATTAAAAATTTTGAAATGTGGAACTTTTGGTTTTCTACTGTTAAGGAGTTTGTAAGGTGTATTCCTAGTTATGGGTGTTGATAAAATATGATTTAGAACATAACATGCTACAATGACTACCTCGATCTAGAAATTCTATGGTAGATTGTCACTGCTTAGTTTTAATTTTTAATTCACCTCCATGTTCATTTTTTATTCTCTCCCATAGTCATATCTTATATTTTTATTTTTAAATCTTTTAAATTTTGAATCCCTTTTTGTAAAATCTTTAACATTTCAAAAGTTTCACTTTTATTTTTAAAGATAAAAGTCCATGAATATCTTGAAAAACATTAGCTATCACAAAAACATATTTATTGTGATTTCTAGGTCTACCTTACATCGGACCGAATTAATCTAAATGTAGTAATTTATTGATTTTTTCGTGAAAATTTCATTTTTAGATCTAAATGAAGATTTTTTAAGTTTATCAAATTGGCAAGAATCATATAAGTTATTAACTTTAAAGTTCATTTTTGGTAAACCTTTAAAAATATCATTTTTTGCTAATTTATGTATATTTTTAAAGTTTACATGAAAACATAGTTTACGCCATGGCCATGAATAATTATATCATTCTTATTTTCATGGACAAAACATAAAGATTTTGATTTCTTATACCTTCAAAATTAAAATTTCCATTTCGATAAAAAATACATTTTTCTTTTTTTAGAAATATTTTAAACCCTACTGTAAAGTTGATTAATGCTTAAAGTTAAGATGATACCTCGCTGGTTGCCATAAAGCACACATTATCTTGCTTCGAGTCACTTTCGCTATCCAAAGAAGGAAACAATATTTATTTGGAAAATATTGTTTTTCCTTTGTGCTAAATTTTTTAGACTTCTCCTTTTTACTTTTGTTAAGCTTAAGACATTCTTTTTCATATATATGAACTTTTGGCACGCATAATATCTGATAGAGGCCCGAGTTGTATTTGTTATTTCCAAACTTTTATATTTTCACCATTTTTTGAATTTTTTTGAATGTATTGTAGTTCTTTATGAGAAGACTATTTCTTCTTCCTCCAAATTCAAGCCATCTTCCACATGGAATGCAAAACTTCTTTTTTGCTTGAGCTAGTTCTTTCTTAACCTACATATTTGCCCGTACAATATTAGATTACCAATTTATTCTTCAATATTGAGCGTGGAAAGATCCTTTGCTTCCTCAATTGCAAGAACTTTTCTTTCTCATGGTCAAAGAGCCTATTAATTTTGACAGTAAACAAAACTCATTGAATATGACTCTAAATGCCTTTAAATCATGTTGTATATTTGAAATTGTGAATACATGTCTATTATTATTTTAATTTGTTTCATTTTAAAATAAAGCATTTGATTTTTCAATATGTTAATTTCAGTTTATTTAACCTTATTTGTACCTTCATGAGTGACATCTAACATATAATGTTATATACAGTTTTACACATCATAACTCTAGAAAATTCATTTTTATCCAATGCTCAGCATAAAACATTCATACTTTTATCATTGTTGGAAATAGTATTTCTTTGAGATTTTATCCAATTACTTAAGTTTGTAGTAGGATCTACTTACCGAGTTTTAGTCGCTTGCCAGAACTCAAGTCCATCAGCTTCCATACAAATTCTCATATGTGTAGTCGAATAAGCATAGTTCGACCCAGTGAAAAGATGAGGATGTGCAGTGAATAGTTCTTGTTGAAACATGGTATAACTCATGTTTTCCATCTTAATAATATTTTTTCAAAATATTGTTACAATTCCAAAAAATCCTGCTTTTATACCAAATGAAAGTGCACGTGTGTATGGATCGACTAATATGGCTAGGTAATAAAAATCTAAACAGTATCAAACCCTAAGCAAGTTAAAAGTAAAGAAAATGAATAAAAGCAATAATATTAGAATTTTTATACTAGTTTAGACCTCTCATCTTATGCCAGTCCCCAAGCTCCCCTTTGATATTCACTAAACAAACGCCCTCTCTTCAACTGGAGGAATGAGTAATACACATATCCCTGATTCTCCTAGAAATCAAATTTTAATCAACTTCAAGTAGAAAATAATTTTGATAATTTTTTGGTCTCAAACACTGTTGCCAATAACTTTTGAATATAAAGTTCCTATAACCATATGAGATAAAGTTAAATGCACAACGTATAGGAATCTGAAGCTATAAGATATAGAATTCAATGCATTTTTTATTTAAGTACTGTGTAGTGTTAGAAAGAGAGAAATATAGATCAAAATAGAAAAAGAGTAGAAAACCGAGTTGATTTATTATAATCTAGGGTATTATAGTGCCGATCGGATGCAAGAATGAGTTACTATCATTCAGAGATGGATGCTATGAAGAGTTGAAGGAGTTCACAAATGACAAAAATATAGAATGGGACATCATCACTGACAGAGTTAGGGGTATATACTAGCGGCAATTCTATAATCTATAATAAATAATTAATTTGTAATTAATTCTCATTCCTAATAAAAGGCGTCTCTTTATGTTATGTATTTGTTATAATGTGTTATAAATAATTAAATATGTAGTTAAAATATATTTAACAGAAAACCGATAAATGGTGTGTTTATGATAATGTGAAAATAGTTGTAATCATAAGCATTATATTACAACATAATAAACACATCATTTTAAAAATTCCTAGTCATGATGTATCAAGACTAGATATGGATATATTCTGCAATGATCTAGATTTTTCATTATTTGAGTTTGAAATAATTAATAAATTTTAAATATTGAAAAGTTAATTTTATAAATTAAATAACTTGAATATCAAATATAGCGATCTATTGGACAATTTAATTGTTGAATTTAATAATTGATTTTTTTTTAAATAATTGAACCATGGATTTTAAGTTGGATAAAAATGATTTAAAGGTTTATTTAATTTCTATTAATAAGAATGAAGATAACATAACTTTTAAATTGGATTTAAAGGTAGTTTACTCGATTTTGAAATAATTTATGAGTGAAAATAGCCTCCCAGGGCACTGTCTCTAATTTTGATGAGATTAGTGTCATTGGGTCCGTAATAATGAATTATAATGCACCGTTAAATTTCAGGGCGATCGGATGTACCATTTGGCCGTGCGGGATCGAAACGCGTTGATATTGATATTGGAAATTTAATATAATAATTGGGTTCAAAAAGCTATCTTCTACATACGATTGAATTAGGTCTCAAAACATGTTCCATTGCATTCTACATAGGGGTATAACATATAGAAAGTCAAGTGGCATGTCTCGATCGGGGTTTGAAATTTCACAGCTAGATATTCTGAATTTAATATATAGACACACACATTGATTTGACCATACAGCCATGACCAATCCCCATCAGCCCACACCATTCCTGTTCATGACCATACCCACCTCCCTCTTTAAAATACCTTCTCCCTCCCTCTCTTGTTAAATTAATTCAAATTAATGAAAAAAAATCAAAAAAAATGCATACTTAATAAGAAAATTTTAAAATTTAGATCTTTGGCCTTGTATTGGTTGCAGCTTCATCAAGAGGTCAGTATTGTGGCCATGTTTTTGGATTGGTGCTCGACAATGAAGGTTTAGGCAAGATATAAACTAAGGTTGGAAAATTGCAAAGATATGGGCATCGATTGGCATATTGAAGTTCGTATTTGGGTTCGATGAAGGAAATAGCTTCTTGGGTGAAAACTTTGTGAAGCTTGGGGGCCTTGGGGTGTTCTCGACTTGGCGCATAATGGTAGGAGGTTGCTGCTGTCGCTTTTTCATAGGGGAGGTAGAGGCGATGATTAGGGGTCCGTGGAGAAGAGGAAGCTGAGAGAAAATCGTTGGCGATATCGGTATGGAGCATCATGGAGTGTAGGGATGTGCTTGGTGCACAGTCGTGCACTGTAATGGCATGCATATAGAATAACATTGATTTGGGAAAGAAAGGTAAGAGAGGGTATTTTTTAAGTTGAATGAAGTTATTAATTGTTATTAAATTATTTATTAAAAATAAATAGATAATTAACTTATTATTACCCCGCCTTCTTGACATGGCCTGGATATCAATAAATTGGCCAAAAAAGGATGGATATCAGGATTAGAGATCGATTGGAAAGCATGGATATGATCGATACCGTCAAGAATGGACCAAGTCTAATCAAGGAAGGATCGATTGGGAATGATAAATAGGGCTAGGTGAGGCTACATTTCAAATTTTAGGGCAATCGGAGTTCGTATGCTCAAGCTATGGATGGATGAATGTTCAAGAGAAATGGTTAGCATCGATACCTTCAGATCGATATGGTTTGTATCAATCAACAAGGACTGCTTTGGATCGATGGGTGTTGTTCATTTTGATATGGTTCATATCGATCGAGGGATATCAAGATGGATACGAATATGGGTAAAACACACTCTCTCTTGTACGTTTTCTTTGGGCCGATAGTAGTTCATATCGATAGCATCATGATCGATATGGACACACATAAAAGATGGCAGTTTTGGATGGATACGAAAGGCAATGGATTGGTGGACACTTAGGATCAACATGAAGAAGGGATGGATACAAACGGCAGGCATTCAGGGATCGATATGAAATAGAGAGTGGATGATAGATGCGGGGAAGGCAGCATGCATCTACAGATCAATATGAAGTAACAAAGGTCGGATCGATACGGACAACATGTGTATGAATGTGACTTGGATCGATACGAAGGAGGGTTGGTGGATGTATACGAATAGCATAAATACCGATGGATACGAAGGATCCTGGAGCCATTTCATATCGATCAATACGAAGAAAGCAGTCAGGATAAGGCGTGAAACATGGATCTGTGCGTAAGACTCGCATAGATAAACTTGGATTGATTATAAATCTTGTTCTATAAGTCCAAAATGCTAAGAAATTTTCATAGAAGCTTCCTTATGCACTCAAGAACGACCATGATCGATCTCAACTCGATTGGAGCTAATTTGGATCGATACAAACTGTACTTGGATCGATCCCAAACGATGCTGAATCGATCAGGTGGGCCTACCTGCACGTGAGAAAAGGTATTCTAGATTTTGGAGCGGATATTTTCTAATTTGGACGTATAAATAGTAGCTCTATGGAAACTAAAAAGGGTTTTTCTTCTGCTTTTCTAGGCGAAACTCTGTCATTTTTCTTTACTGATTTCAAAGGCTTGTAATTGCAATTTAATATAGGAATAAAAGGATTGACTCAAAGTGGACGTAGGCCAGAGATAACCGAACCACCATAAAGCTTGTGTTATTTGCTTTCTTGCTCATTTTAATTTTGTTATTTCTTTATTTTCATGCTCTACTCTATCTAGACCGAAGATCTGTGTTTGAATATCGTGGATCTATGTGAAATCACTAGTGCTTTCACGACTCTCAGGGTTTTGTGACCAATTTTGGCGCAAACACTTTGGTGCTTTCACTGAAAGGGACTAGCACTCGCTATACCGGATTTTATTTCAGATTAGGGAAGCTAAAATATTGAATTTTGGGAAGCAATGGCTAAGAAATCAACAAGGAGACATAGAACGGAAAGGAGTCGACATGAAGGAAGTCAGGAGGCCTCTTCAGGAGCTAATCAGACCTCAATTTTCATCATCAGAGATGAGATGGAGATGATGATGGATGCTATGCAGGAAGAGACGCTGGAAAGGCAGGAGGAGATGGTGCAGAACCTACTCCGACAAGTTGGACAAGCTGGAGTGCAAAATCAAGAGAACGTAACTACAAGGAATGCTGGAAATAGGGATCGTGAAGCGGGAGCAACAAGAGTGGAGATAGTCTGGAATAAGGATTAGGAGCATGGAGCAATCGAGATTCAGAATAGAGTGGGACCATCAGGAATAGTCCCTGAGCTAGGGACACGCCTCCGAATCATGTTGGCTCAATTCTAGGAAGGGTACCGGGCAGCGCTGTGCAATTTGGCATTAATTGGGTTATGGGCGCTCGTTTAGAAGGACAGGTTTTAGGATTCCCTTGGAGACTCGGGGGCAAGTTGGAGATCGCAGACAGAGACTACCTCTTGATGATAATGACAAGTTAGCGGACATGATCAGATGGGCTATGAGGGGAGGATTGGTGAATAGAGATTTAAAGGACATGAATAGGAGTCCCTTCACTCCTGTAATCATGCAGGTTAGGAATCCACCAGATTTCAAACTACCAACGCTGGAGATGTATGATGGGAGATCGGATTCCGCTGTTCACTTAACGAGGTACATGAGGCATATGGAAGTGATGAGGGAATCAGAGGAAGTTATGGCTCTGTGCTTCCCTTTGTATCTGAAGAATATAGCAACACTTTGGTTTAGATAACTCAAGAGCGGCTCAATTGGCACTTGGACGGAGTTGATTGAGAGGTTCATAAGGCAATTTCGGGTCCACATAGTCAGACCCAAGAATGTGATGACTTTGACGTCGATGAAACAATGGAAGGGAGAATCACTTAGGGATTTTTTAACAGATTCAATGCGGTAGTAGCTTAGGTTGACCGACCCAATCCATTGATGGTTTTGATGGCGGTGGTCTTAGGAATTGCGGATGATTTAGATTTTAAGATATCATTGGAATGGGATCCATCGATGGATCTTGGAGAGTTTTATCATGAAGTAGAAAGGATTTTAAAAAATAGAAAGACGCAAAGGTGAAAGAGAGGGGAGAAAGGCTGAAGTTTATGCGGTAAAAGGTGGATGTCCGCTTTGGGAGGAATCAAACAAGGATGATAGAGGCCAAAGGAAAATTAACAACAACGGTAGCACTTCAAAAAGGCAACGGAGGGAATCAAAATTTTCTTCTTATATGGATTTAACTAAAACTCTACAAAGGGTTTACTTGGATACTCGAGGGCACCTCCAATATCGAAGGTTGGCAAGTGGGGAACCCTTTGAATACGAACGGGAATAGGGAAAAAATTGCCTATTCCATGACCTGGACTAGCACAACACGAATGATTGCAGGCATTTCAAGGATGTCATTGAGGAGCATGTAAGGAATTGTCATCTACAATAGTACGTTTGGAATCGAGCTGTGGCGGTGGGACAAGAGCAGCCACCGCCCACCTCAGACAAATATGGCACTGGATCTAGGCATCGTCAGCTTATTATCAGCTGAATGGATTTAAGACTTTGAATAAGTAATAAACCTCAAAGTGATGCAGCTAAGTCACTTACACATGTACGGGATTGAGGACGGTCCTCAGGCACGCTTTGGGATGATGATAAACCATGATTCTCGGGTTTATGAAATCTTGTTTTCTTTCTTTTTTTATGGACTCTGGTTTCTTTCTTGGTACTATGGACATTTGATTTTCTTGGTTGTATGGACTTTTATTTTGTTAATTGGACTTTGTGATGATTGGATTTGGATTAATGTAATAAATATAATAGGTCACGTGATTACGGTTCCAACCGGAGAGACGAGGCGGCAATCACAAGTTACGAGTCCCTTCACCGAAGAGTGATGGAAAAGACTCGAACATAATATAAAAGTCTTCGACCGGAGAATCAAAGTCGGAGAATATAAAAGTCCTCGACCGAAAAGTTGAGGCCAGAGAATATAAAGTCCTCGACCGGAGAGTCGAGGCCGGAGAATATAAAAGTTCTCGATTGGAAAGTCAAGGCCGGAGAATATAAAAGTCCTTTATCGAAGAGTCGAGGCTGGAGAATATAAGTCCTTGACTAGAGAGTCGAGGTCAGAGCTAGATAAAATGACCCGGTAAGGTCTATGGATTTGGATAAGGACTCGGAGAGGTCCCGCATAGGATAAATGGACCCAGAGAGGTCTCGGATTTAGATATCGATTTGGAGAGTCATGAATTTGGTTATTGGCTATTAGATATGGATCGATTAAAACTCGGTTGATGGGTTTGGATGGCTATGGAATTGGCTAAGGATTAGGCTACTGGATTCGGAATCAGATATTGACTCGGAGTAATCGCGGATTTGTAAACGGATATGGCTATGGCACTTAGATAGGATGGCTTAGTAATGGATTGGATTATGGATCGGATGTTATGGCTATGAATAGAATGTGGGTTTCGAATGATGGATTTAAAGCTATTCAAAACACGTCTTCCTATCGCAAGGCATGTTTTGGGGGGGCAAATATTACCCCGCCTTTTGGACAAGGCCAGGATATCAACAAATTGGATAAAAAGGATGGATATCAGATTAGAGATCGATTAGAAAGCATGGCTATGATCGATACATTTAAGATTGGACCAAGCTCCTTTCAAGGTAGGATCGATTGGGAATGATAAACAAGGCTAAGTGAGGCTACATAAGTTTCAGGTCTATCGAAGTTCATATGCTCAAGTTACGGATGGATCAATGCTGAAGAGAAATGGTTAGCATCGATATCTTCAGATTGATATGGTTCGTATCGATCAACATGGACTACTTTGGATTGATGGATGTCATTCGTATCGATATGGTTCATATCGATCGAGGGATATCATGATGGATACGAATATGGGTAACTCACACTCTCTCTTGTACATTTGCTTTGGGCCGATAGTAGTTCGTATCGATAGCATCATGATCGATACGAAGGGCACACATAAAAGGCGACAGCTTTGGATGGATACGAAAGGCTATGGATTGGTGGACACTTGGGATCAATGCAAAGAAGGGATGGATACAAAAGGCAGACATTCAAGGATCGATACGAAATATAGAGCAGCTGATAGATGCGGGGAAGGCAGCTTTCATGCACGGATCGATACGAAGGAACAAAGGTCAGATCGATACGAACAACATGGGCATGAATGTGACCTGAATTGATACGAAGGAGGGTTAGTGGATGGATATGAACAGCATGGATACCAATGGATACAAAGGATTCAGGAGACATTTTTGTATCGATCGTGTTCGTATCGATCGAAATGAAGGAAGCGGTCAGGATGAGGCACGAAACATGGATCTGTGTGTAAGACTCGGATCAATATGAAAAGCATGGATACGGGGTATGGATACGAAGCCTTTGATCGATGCGAAGCTACTAGCTTACTCGCAAAGATAAACTTGGATCGATCATAACTCTTATTCTATAAGTCCAAATGCTATGAAATTTTCACAGAAGCTTATGCACTCAAGAATGACCATGATCGATCTCAACTCGATTGGAGCTAATTGGATCGATACGAACTGTACTAGGATCACTCCCAAACGACCTCAGATCGATTTGGTGGGCCCACCTGCATGTGAGAAAAGGTATTCCACGTTTTGGGGTGGATATTTTCAAACCTGCACCTATAAGTAGCAGCACTATGGCAACCAAAAAGGGATCTTCTTTTACTTTTTTGGGCGAAAATCTACCATTTTGTTTACTGATTTCAAAAGCTTGTAATTGTAATTTCAATATTAAAGGAATAAAAGGATTGATTCAAAATGGACGTAGGCCGTAGATAGCCGAACCACTATAAACCTTGTGTTCTTTGCTTTCTTACTCATTTTGATTTTTCTATTTCTTTATTTTTATTCTCTACTCTATCTAGATCTAAGATCTGCGTTTGAATACTGTGGATCTGTGTGTAAGCACAAGTGCTTCCGGGGTTTGCGACCAATTTTGGCGCAAACACTTATAAAATTTATAACTCCTTTATACGAGGTCCGATCAGGACGAAACTTTTTGCATTGCGCTCGTATCAATGAGAGCTTCGCAATGGAGCTGGTTTGGATGAATTTGAAGACTTTTGAAATTTGGGCTAAAGTCGGACATTGTTCGATTTTAGTTCCAAACCGGAATGCCTCGCGACAACAGAAAATTTCGGTATGTTAAACTCATCTTTTTGGTTAACTAGTATGATATATAGTTAACAAAATTATTGGATGATTGTTTGGATGAATTGCTATATATATTGATTGCTTTGGATATATTCCCGCCTAATGGAGCGGATGAGACCCTATTACATTCTCGTGTAAGAGCAGATGACCCTTTGTATACGAATCCTGCCTCAAAGAAGATGATTTATATTTTATAATTATACAACATTTGTGATGTAGGGAATAAATAGGTTGGAGGATTCCAGCAGGATTCCTTGCTATTGTTGAATTGTTTTAAATAATATTTCTTTATATGGATTATTGAAAAATAAACCACATATGGACATTATGGTTATAACATTGTTATATGTTTGAAAATAAAACCCAATAGTGATAAAAAATCAGTATCGGTATTGGTTAAGTGTTGGGTAGCTATTGACCTCAAGTTAGTATTTTAATTTTATTATAAAATGTCATTTAAGTCGAAATTGGTTCTTGAGACAAGAAATGCTTTTTAAATCTGAAATTAAGTTTCGAAAATATTTTGGTTTAAGGATTATTTATTTAATAATAATTATATCATTTTAAAGTTATGTAATTATAATAATAGCATTTTAAAAATTATTTTAAGGCTATCTAGTTATAATATTGTTTTAAAGTTAATTAATTATAGTAATATTACCTTAAAGTTACTTAAATTATATTGGTATGGTTTAAAAGTTATTTATTTATAGTAATATGATTTAAAAGTATTTATATAAATGTGAAGGGTTAATTATTTAAAAAATAATTATGGTTTGAAATTAATAATAAGGATTATTAATAAGGCTTTGGAAATCAATTATTTTTATTTATCAAAAATGGTGAAGATTAATTATTAGTGTTTCTTAAACATTATTTTGAAATTATTAATCATTAATTTAAGATGGTTTAGGGTTCATAAATTACGTCCATCTAAAATCTTTTATTGTCAATAATCATTATTATAATATGATGTTTTGAAGTAAAAAGATTTTATTATTATTTATAAATGTTTATTCGAGACCCATGAATAGAGTTGAAAGAATTGGATTTTATAAAAGAGTTTATAAAATGGTTTGGAGACATAAGGAAGATTACTTACAAGGTGAAGAGTTTTATAAATGGTTAGATTATAGATGTATAAAATAAATTTTATAAATGGTTTGAAAGGTTTTATAATATTGTTCATAATGGCTTTAGAAAATTAAAAGGGGTTCATGAATTATTCGAATCGAATAAAAATGAAGTTTTTATCAGTTTTGAAAATATACTTATGCCATCGAGATAAGTATATCGATATTTTCAAAATATTGAAATATAGGGATTTGCGGTTATGCCATTGTAAAAAGTATTTTCTACAAGTAAATTACAAAGTGATTTTTATGAATGAAAATTTATGGAAGGGGGATAGCGATTGCTTAATTCTTAACCAATGTGGGTTTTCCCTATGGCATAAACCCTTGATTGAATTTTTTTATTCGATAGTTAAAAAACTGACTATCAAAATTTGTCCCAAAACGTAACTTTGGAAATATCTAGTAGAAACACATGAGTTATATGGCACGGTCATCTCCGATCGTGCTTTAATGTGCCTATAAATCTAATTTAGTTCTCCCAAGACAATGATAAGGTAATCCATCCACTAATAGTTAGGAGGTAATCTCCATCTTATATTTGACTATTTATTTCCAAAAGAACTGGGATTGAGTTTACTAAAAATTATCGAATGTTGTTTCGATGAGACCGGGATCGGGTATGTTACCCGAAAACCATCCAAGAAATGCATTTTGATATGAAGACGTCTTGAAGATGATGGAATTTTGGAGACGGAGATCTTAGGTGTTTCGTTCAGTCCCAGAATGAACTTGTATGGATGAATGCTAGTATTGCATTGTTGCTTGGAAGGTAGTATTAGCATTCTAAGTGAGAAGTGCTATATAAAAGGTAAACATAACCTCGGACCTCATCAACCGGGAAATGACTAAATCGAGCATGCAGCAGGGCCAAGTGGGTAGCTTCCATGTAGGGTGTGGTCATTCCAAATCTAGATCGGTTATTAACTCTCATTTGTATGCTTTGGGGGCCATTAATGAAGGGATGATCATATTCGATACTACTAGTCATGTGGTAGGCCAGTCTTGTGTGGCAGTGGTACAAGATGTTCTTGTTAGACCTCGATGCATTTATCTCAAGATGTACTTATGGAAGGCGTTTCCTTACCTTGTTATAGTATGGAATCCAACATCGAATACGTGCCTTAAGGTTTTGATTGCAGAACCTAGAATGTTGGAATTTAATAATGTAACAATTTCGGCTAAGACTAATAAGTATTTGTATCTAGACCCTATTATAATATCAGAGAATTTCGTATGAAATGGTTTTGGTTATCGTTGGGTAAAAACCTGTCTGTGTTTATGTGTGGCGCGGTCTTACGAGATACTTTTGGTTTCAAAGACTTTTCTTATAACTCTAAAATCCAGTTGGGTATGTTTTCTCACGCTGGTTTTCCATACAGACTCGGCTGTTATTTTAATATAATGCTCGGGCCAGACCTAGCATATTATAGATTGATTTAGCTGCTTTGGAACTTCAGCATTAGACGCCCAGAGACGTATTCACGTAGATGGTTATTTTCCGCTGTGTTTATTGGTGTGTTTATCAATAATTGTGAGGACAGGTTGTTATAACTGTCCAGGCTGAACTAGGTTAGTATATTTTGATTGATGTATGTATATACATATATTACAGTTTGACTTTTGTGTAAATATTTGTTGTATATTATAGATTATTCGTTCCACTGTGTGACTTTATGTTGTTTTGTTTTCTTCTTATCGTCTTCCTCCTTTCTTTTCCCCTAAAAATCAAGTTTTTCCGGCATTCGATTTCTCAGCATATAATATAGTGGATGTATTAGTGTCGATTTTCGAGGGTCAAAAATCCGTTCGTTACATTTGGTATCAGAGCTGAAGGGTAAGCGAGAAACTTGGCTTTGGTGGGGTAACTCATTAAGAGATAAGATAATGGAATGCCTTATAATGATTTTTTTGTGTGTGTATGAGTGCGTATTTGTTAGTGATATAAAAATGTTTCAAATTGTGTTGATTGATCTATTGGGTGGCTTATGGATTCTAGTCAATATGAGTAATTAACGTTATTGATAGGGATCTCTAAACACTCGAAAGGGCAATTCAACATGGTATTGTTTTAAAATTGGATAAATACCTTGATTATATTTTATATATAAAGGAATGACTTTCAAAAATTATTATGGTATATATGGTGTGTTTGGTTGTTAGAGACTATAATATTTGATTATTTTCATTTGTTGTTATTGTTGTTCTCTAATAAACATTGTCATTATTATAATGCAAATAAGGATTAACAATTGAGAACTGATTTTATATAACCAAATAGAATTATATAAATATGTTGTATAAAAGTGGTTTGTAAATAAAAAGGGTTAAAGGCTGGAAATTTGAGGATCTAAATCCCCTGGTTTTGGAAATGTTTTTCAAAGTTTTGGAAAATAATAATAGTATTATTTGGAAAATATTTTTGAATAGAAATATTTAAAAGGGTTTTAAAAGGAATAGAAAGCACTGAACTCACTTCGGTCGTTGAAAAATAATTTCGGTGATGACTGTAGCATCATCGATGTTCATTTTTGGGTTTCCAAGAGAGTAATTGCTACCATTTGGAGTTTTGTTTGGTAAAACTAGTTTTTGATTTTGAAATTCAAAAGAATGATTCGATGTACCAAGGGGAATTTGTATACATATATAATATTTCAAAATGATTGAAATAAATAATAACGGGGTGTTTAAACTTGGAAATTTTCATTCAGGTGTTTTATGAAAATATGATAAAATAAGTTTGATAACTTATAAAATTTGAGAATTGTTGATATGAATGTTGTGAAAAGCAAAACTGAAAGGAATCTTAACTTAAGTTGAATGAAGTGAATTGTGAAAAGAAATTCAATCTAAGTAAAATGAAATAGTTTTTGAAATAAATTTGATTTAGATTTGAAACGAATTAATGAACGATAATAGTTCGGAAGTGAGATTGTGTGATCAAGCAAGCTATCAGATATGATATTGCGTATGGATGATATATGTACATCGTACGAGTTTTAGTGAAACAAATGTTGAAAAATTGAAATTGCAAATTAATATGATTATGAACTCTATGTTGGGCTAGCAAATAAGATGCAGGCAAATAAAAACAAGAGCTAATTCGATGCCTTTGATTTCATAAGAAAATTTTGGTTGCCCAATTAAAAGGTACATGTTTAAAATTGTTGTTTGAATTGATGGTTTTATGATTTATACACTTGGCTTTTGTTTCTTTAGTTGGTTTGAGCCCGTAGTGGCTATTTGTAGTTGTTTTGATCTAGCCGCGCAAAGAAGACGCTGGCGAAATTTTTCAAAAACTTAAAGTTTAGAAATTTTGAAGAAATTCTTAATAACTAAAAATTTGATTTTGAGTTATAACCAGAAATGATTGAATAAGATAACTATGGATGAAATTTCAGACTTAAGAAAAAGGTAATAACAAGGTTTCAACAAATTGATTTTGGGAAGTTAAAGGCTAAAAGGATTTGGTATGTTATTTCAACTAATTAGTTTTAAAAAGTAATTGGGTTTTGGCATTTTTCCTACATTGGCAATTTTGAGGACGAAATTCTTTTAAGGGTGAAAGAATGTAACGACCCAGAATTTTAGTTATTTGAATTTGAAATATTTAATAAATTTGAAATATTGAAAATAAATTTTATAGATTAACTCGAATATTAAATATAGTGATTTATTTGTTAGTTTAATTGTTGAATTTAATAATTGAAAATTGTTTAAATAATTGAATCCTTGATTTTAAGTTAGATAAAAATGATTTAAAGGCTTATTTAATTTCTATTAACAAGAATGACGATAATAAAACTTTTAAAATGAATTTAAAAGTGATTTACTCGATTTTTAAAATAACTCATTTTAATTAACGAGTAAAAATAGCCTCCCAAGGCACCGTCTCGAATTTCAACGAAACAGGTGTGGTTGGGTCCGTAATAATGAATTATAATTTGCCGCCAAATTTCTGGGCGATCAGATGTACCGTTTGACCGTGCGAGATGGAAACGTATTGATATTAATATTGAAAATTTAATATAGTAATTGGGTTCAAAAAGTTATATTCTACATACGATTGAGTTAGGTTCCAAAACAAGTTCCACTGCATTCGAAATAGGAGTATAACATATAGAACGCCATGCGGCACGTATCGATCGGGGTTCGAAATTTTATAGCTAGATATTTTGAATTTAATACACACACACATTGATTTAACCATACAGCCATGACCAATCCCCATCAGCCCACACCCTACCTATTCGTGATCGTACCTACCTCCCTCTTTAAAAACACCTTCTCCCTTCCTTTCTCGTTTAGTTAATTCAAACTAGTGAAAAAAAACAAAAACTAAATGTATACTTAATAACAAAAATTTATATCTTTAGCCTTGTATTGGTTACAGCTTCATCAAGGGGTCGGTATTGTGGCCATATTTCTGGATTGGTGCTCGACAGTGAAGGGTTTAGGCAAGCTATAAACTAGGCTGGTAAATTGCAGAGATATGGGCATGGATTGGCGTATTAAAGTTCGTATTTGAGTTTGTCAAAGGAAATGGCTTCGCGGGTGAAAAATTTGTGAAGCTCGGTGACCTTAGGGTGTTTTCGACTAGGCACGTGATGGCAGGGGGATACCACTGTCGCTTTTTTATAGGAGGAGGCAGAGGCAGTGATGAGGGGTCCGAGGAGAAGAAGAAGCTGAGAGAAAATCATTCGCGGCATCGATTCAAAGCATCGCGGAGTGGAGGGCTGTGCTTGGTGCACAAGCATGCACCATAATGGCGTGCACAGGGGATAACGTTGATTTGGGGAAGAAAGGTAGGAGAGGGTATTTTGTAAATTGAATGAAGTTTTTAATTGTTATTAAATTGTTTATTAAAAATAAATCGATAACTTATAAAATTTATATCTCCTTCATACAAGTTCCCATCGAGACGAAACTTTTTTGCATTGCGCCTGTATCGACGAGAGCTTCGCAATGGAACAAGTTAGGATGAATTAGAAGATTGTTGAAATTTGGACTAAAATCGGACGTCGGTCGATTTTAGTTTCAAACTGGAACACCTCGACGACAACAGGAAATTTCAATGAGTTAAACCTACCTTTTTGGTTAACTGGTATGATATATAGTTGAAAAAAATTGTCGGATGATTGTTTGGATGAATTGCTATATTTATTAGTTGGTTTGGATATGTTCCTGCCTATTGGAGTGGATGAGACCCTATTATGTTCCCGTGTAAGAGTGGAGGACCCTTTGTATATGAATCCTGTCTCGAAGCGGATGATTTATATTATATGATTATATAACATTTGTGATGCAGAGAAAAAACAAGTTGGAGGGATCCAATTGGATTCCTCGCTATTGTTGAATTGTTTTCAATAATATTTCTTTATATGAATTATTTAAAAATAAACCTAAATGTGGACATTATGGTTATAACATTGTTATACGTTCGAAAATAATACCCAGTAGTAATAGAAAATCAATATTGGTATTGTTTATGTGTTGGGTGGCTATTGACCTCAAATTAGTATTTTAAAAGTATTAAATGTCGTTTAAGTTGGAATTGGTTTTCGAGACAAGAAACGATTTTTAAATTAGAAATTAGGTTTTGAAAATATTTTGTTTTAAGGATTATTTTTTTAATTATAATAATATCATTTTAGAGTTATTTAATTATAATAATATCATTTTAAAATTATTAAATTATAGTAATATTATTTTAAGGTTATTAATTATAATATTATTTTAAACTTAATTAATTATAATAATATTACCTTAAAGTTATTTAAATTATATTGGTATGGTTTAAAAGTTATCTATTTATAGTAATATGGTTTTAAAGAATTTATTAAAATGTGAAGGGTTAATTATTTAAAAAATAATTATGGTTTGAAATTAATAATAACGATTAATAATAAGGCTTTGAAAATCAATTATTATTATTTATTTAAAATGATAAAGATTGATTATTAGTGCTGCTTAAACAATATTTGAAATTATTAATTATTAATTATTAATTTAAGATGGTTTAGGTTAATAAATTCCATTCATCTATAATGTTTTATTGTTAATAATTATTATAAAATGATGTTTTGAAGTAAAAGGATTTTTAATTATTTATAATTTTTTCTGAGACCCATGAATAGAGTTGAAAGACTTGGATTTTATAAAGAGTTTGTAAAATGGTTTGGAGACGTAAGGAAAAATATTTACAAGGTGAAGGGTTTTGCAAACGATTAGATTATAAATGTATAAAAGAAGTTTTATAAATGGCTTGAAAGGTTTTGTAAAATGTTTTACAAATGGCTTTAGAAAATCATAAGGGTTTTATGAATTATTCGAATAGAAAAAACATGAAATCTTTTCTCAGTTTTGAATATATACTTATACCACTGAGATAAGTATATCGATATTTTTAAGTACTGAAATATAGGGATTTGTGGTTACACCCTTGTAAAAGTATTTTTACGCAAGTAAATTACAAAGTGACTTTTATACACGAAAGATTTATGAAAGGAGGCTAGTGATTGTTTAATTTGTGAACCAATGTTGGTCTCCTTTGTGGAATAAACCCTTGATTGGATGTTGTTGTTCGATAGTTAAATAACCGACTATCGATATTTGACCCAAAACGTAACTTTGAAAATGTCTAGGAGAAATTCGTGAGTTATATGGCATGGTTATCTCTAATGATGATGTACTGTGCGTATAAATCTCATTTCGTTCTCCTAGGACAATGACAGGAAATCCATCCACTAACATTTAGGAGGTGATCTCCGATCTTATCTTTGATTGTTTATTTCCTAAAGAACCGGGACTGAGTTTACAGAAAATTTTCAAATGTTGCTTCGAAGAGACCGGGATCGGGTATGTTGCCCGAAAACCACTTCGATCCAACGAATGCGTTCGAAGTGAAGACATCTTGAAGATGATGGAATTTTGGAGATGGAGCTCTCAAGTGTTTCGTTCAATCCTAGAACGAACTTGTATGGATGAATGCTGGTATTGCAATTTTTCCTAGAAGGCAGTATTAGCATTCCAAGTGGGACGTGCTGTATAAAAGGTAAACATAACCTCGGACTTCATCAACCGGGAAATGACAAAATTCGAGATGCATCAGGGAAAAGTGGGTAACTCCTATGTAGGGTATGGTCATTCTATGTATGATTCAAGGCCCATTAACGAAAGGATGATCATATTCAGTATTACTAGTCAAGTGGCAGGCCAGTCCTGTGTAGAGGGGTACAAGATGTTCTAGTCAGACCTTGGTGTATTTATCAGAGATGTACCTTCAAGAGGTAGTTCCTTACCTTGTCATAATATGGAATCTAATCTCCAATACGCGCCTTACAGTTTTAATTGTAGAACCTAGTATGCTGGAATTTAATAATGTAACAATTTCGGCTAATATTAATAAGTATTTGTATCTAGACCCTATTATAATATCAGATAATTTTATATGAAATGGTTTTGTTTATCGTAAGGTAAAAACCTTCCGTGTTTATGTGCGGCATGGTCATATGAGATACCTTTGATTTCAAAGATTTTTCTTGTAACTTTAAAATCCAGTTGGGTATGTTTTCTCATGCTGGTTTTCCAGACTGACTCCGGTGTTATTTTATTATAATGCTCAGGTCAGACCAAGCATATTACAGATTGATTTGGATGGTTTGGAACTTCAGATGTCGAGTTGGAGGCCCAGACGTATCCACATAGATGGTTATTTTTGTAGTGTTTATTGTTACGTTTACCGGCAATTATGAGGATAGGTTGTTATAACTATCTAGGCAGAACTAGATTAGTATACTTTGATTGATGTATGTACAAACATATATTACAATTTGACTTTTGTGTAAATATTTGTTGTATATTATAGATTATTCATTCCGCTGTGAGATTCTGTGTTGTTTAGTTTTCTTCTTATCTTCTTCGTTCTTTCATTTCCCTAAACAATTGGGTTTTTATGACATTCAATTGCTCAACATATAATATAGTGAATGTTTTAGTGTCGATTTTCGAGGACTGAAAATCCAGTTCGTTACACATTCGTTGAGACTAAAGTACACAACACTCTCTGAATGTTAGATAGTGTATTACTCATTATTGTTAGGGGCTCCAATGAGTTACGTAATAATAGTTACTACATAACTATAGAATAAACGACTCAATAATTTTATGTTGGTTAATGTAACTAAAGTCAAATATAAAATACTAATGTGACTAACTTGCATAGTTCTCCAAACTTGAGAATACCGTTGATCTTCAATATGAAAGTTCTGCTTTGGTTATAGTAAAACTGTAGCATGACATCTATTAAACGACTATAATTGGGTCGAGTGAAAATATTTGAAGTTAAGCAGTATTCAAGAGAGAATTCATCTCCTCGATTATATGAGGTTATTATCACGGTCAACTGAAGTCAACTCAAAGTCAAAATCATTGGTTAGAGTAGTTCTATAACGACCCGAAATTTTATCACTTTTATTTATGAATACTTAATTAACTTTAAATATTCAAATAATGGTTTTTAATGGTTTAATGACCCTATTTTAGTTAATAAATAATAATAGCAAATATTTTTGAAAGTTTTTTTTTAAAAAAAATAAGTAGTTCGATAAAGAATTGAAAATGTGACTGAAAATTATTTTTCGTATTTTTGACTTTTTATTGGATGAAAATTGTTGCAACATTTTAGCATCCATATGTACACTTTTCTAACATACACTTACACATATAATAAATGATTTAATAAAGTAAAAAGGATTAGTAAAAGTAAGTATACTAAATAGGTAACTAATTAAGCTAATTAAGTAAGAAAAGACACTTTCTTCTTATTTTAAGTGTAAAGGACATAAGCAACAGATGATGCGATGGCTTAGTACCATATCACAATGGAAAAAGATGTGTTGTCAAATTTGTTAAGGAGAGCAGCTACTTTTATTAAGGAGGGTTAGTTTAGCAATTAACCAATTTCCATTCTCTACAAAAACAACATATCTTTTCCACTTTACTCCATTTTGTTTCATTTTCCATCCTCTTACTCTCTTCCCTTTCCACTTTATTCGCTACTTTTTCATCTTTGTTTCCTAAAATAAATAAATTCAAGTGCACTTCTTTTCACTTTCATTCAAAACCAAGTTCATAAAAATGTAAGCAAACCTCTCTACCATCTTAAAGTCCAAAATTTTAGCACCTAAACCCAAATTGGCCTTAGACAGAGAGCAAAGTGAGGGGGAAAGGGGACTTGCATGAGCATTTGGTGATAAGGGGAGGTATTATGCTTGTTGTTTAGGTAATGGCAAGAAGTGGTAGCAAGCGGCTGTGAATTAAAGTGAGATATCTCACTTTGTTTTAGTTTTAATTTGACAAAATATTGTAATAATTTGTGTCAATCTACAAAATTGTATGTAAATATTTGTGATGCGTATATTATGTTTGATGTTGTTTGACTTAAGCTTGGAAGCGGATGTCACGAATAACCATTTTGTTGAAGGGGATTAAAGCAAGGAAAATTGAAGTCGAAGTGTAGCGAATAGGACGCCGCGGAAGCATTTTGGAGAGTAGAAACGTGTAGAGAGATCCAAAGGAATTCCTTGCCCGTTATTTTGCATTTCATTTATATATGTGTGTATAAAATGGTAATATGATATGGCTTGGTAACATTTGAATATAACTTGGAGATTTGAATTCTTTTGAGAATAGTAATAAATGGTAGATTGTTTAAGTACCATAACGGTCACAAAGCCTCTTTCTGAATTAGAAAAGTTATGATTTTGAAATGACTTTAACTTTTCGATAATTTTTAAGTAAATGTTTATATATTTAAAATGGTTTTAAATATAGAAAGAAATTTGAGTTTAAAGGTTATTTGATTTGCAAATCAAAGTTTAAAAAGTTATGGTCCATATAGCGATAGTCGCTATGGATGCACTTTGGAACCCTGAGATTTTAGTAAAGTAAAAGTGGTTATCTACTTCAATATTTTTGAAAAGTCTTTTTTGATGTGTTTATAAGGGTTGTATAAGTATTTTAAAAGGAATTTGAAGTTTTGAAAATAATTCGAACAAGTGGTTTATTTTAAAGATATTCCTTTACTTTTTGAAAGTTGAATTCTTTTTTTAAAAGTTATGGTTTTCAATTCTAATTTGGATGAGGTTTGCACTTTGTTTAAAAGTACGTAAAAGAGATTTGAAATTTATATAAATGATTTTTTTAGGATTTATATTTTAAATATCTAAGTAGGTCGCTCACTCTTACATAAAGGGAAATCTTATCTTTCTTAATCAACTTTGATTTAATAACGATCTTCAAGTGATGTTTTTAATAAGAGTTTTGAATTATGATTAGAGTAATTTAAATTGTAAAGAAAAACGCTTAAAAAGGATTAAAGTTTCAAAGTTTCTAATGTGTGGTTTTAAACAAGGGATTTATTTAAAGTAAATCCATTTGTTTTTCAAAATTAATTTCTCTTTTAAAGTGATGGCTTTTGAGTTATGTTTCAAATGAAAGTTTAAGCTTTGTTTAAAGTGTTTTAAAGAGGACAAGAAATTTATGTAAGTATTGTAAGGTATTATTTGATATGATAAACAAGTAGTATTTTGACAAATGGAATCTTGGTTTCCAAGTCAACTTTGGTTTAAATAAAGATGTCAAGCAAGATTTATATGGAAGGATTAAACATTGCTTAAAGAAGTTTTTTTTTAAAAAGTTTTTTTAAAAGAGGAAGTGGTCATGGATTACAACATTCTTGTTGTGATAAATGGTTTCGGGAAAAGGAAGAGATTATGGACTATAACACTTTTGTTATAGTAAATGATTTCAAGAAGGATAAAAAGTAGTCTAGTTTTATAATAATTTGTTTATCATAAATAGTATATGGAATTTATGAATCTTATATTATATATTAAACTTCGAGGTGGGTAGACTTTTACCTATCCTGAAAATTAAGAATGATTTCAAGTCAAGGTTTGGGAGGTAGTAGTACCCTAACTTAAATGGCTTCATTATTAACCAATGGATAGTTTAAATTTGAAATCGAAGATGGATGTTGAGCAACGATGTATTATTCTTGTATTCAAATTTGGTTTCCATAACTAACCTTTTTAACTTATGATGGTATGGAAAATATTCTTTTCTAATCCTTTTAACTTATGATGGTATGGAAAGTATTATTTTCTTACTTAACACTAAATTCCAAGATGTGAAAACTCATCTCTACCTTGAGAATTAAGAATGTATATCTCAGAAAGGATAGTTTTTTAACTTGTCCGATTTTATTGTTAATTGAGGGTAATACTGTTTGAAATCGGAAAGTGATCGTAAGTATGTTTGGTCAAATTTCCTTACGATCCATTTACTTACACTATAAAGCAAGTAGTTTAATTAATGAAAGGATTAACTAACGAGGCTTAGTAGTTGCTAATGTGCTTAATCATGCAAGGTTTTCATGCAAAATTAAATCTTTTATTAATTTATGTGTTATCTGATAGTGAAATAGTTGACTATCAAATATTGGTCAATTTTAAACTATCGATTATTGGTTTGGAGAAACCGGAACCAGGTAAGCATAAGTTATCTGAAAACCACTTCGAACAGACATAAGCATTCTAATTAAGGACATCTCGAAGATAATAAAATGAAAGATGGTGTTTTCTTAAGTGCAAGGGTTACTTGCTATTAATCCTGAGATTGATTCCGAAAAGGATGTAGTAGAAGCAGTGTCTTTGGTTTTTTCATAACCTAAATAACTTATGTGGATGAATGCTAACATTGAATTATTGCCTGGAGGGTAGTGTCAGCATTCCAAGTGGGATTTGCTAAAGAAAAAGGTATTCTTTGCCTCACGAGCCTCAAATCTAGGAATGACTAAAATAGGGGATATGCCGCAAGGCTATGTGGTTCGCTACCATTAGAATATGGTCATGACCTTTCTAGATCACTATTTATGGATTTGGTATGTGCATGAGAGCTTTCGATGAAAAGTTTGTAAAGCAACCGGGGTGATGTCATATTTAGTATTATCTAGGAAGAGGTAGGCCCGTCTTGATTTGCAAAGGTGCAATAGGTTTGCGTTCGGTACATTTTATCTAGAGATGTACCGTGGTAGGTGGAACTCCAGTGTCTCTTCATTGTATGGAATCCATTTTCCAATATGAGCCATATGGTTTTAGTTGTAGAACGTAGTATTGTTGAACGTAATTATGGGTAACCATTCCAGATATGTTATATATTTATTTTAAACATTAGACTTTATTATAATATCAGTGGATTTTCTATTTGAAATGCTTTGGTTATCATAAGATAAAAATCCATCCGTTCGCCCTGATCTTATGAGATACGTTTACTTTGTAAAAGGCTTTTATAACATTAAAGAAACCCATATAATTTGAATTTCTCATGCTGGTTTACCAGACTGATCCAGGTTTTATTTTCGGACTCAGGCCAGACCCAATTATCTTTCCAGAGTTAGCTTTTGATACTTTGGAGCTTCATGAGACCACCTGGATGCCTCCAAAATGTACCATTTTATTTTTCGCTGTATTTCTTATTTTGTATTTACCAGTAATTGTATGGACATGCTGTTATAACTGTCCAGGCTTATGATAGGTTAGTTACTATGATTTGATTATGAATATTAAAGTTTTCTTTATAAATATCATTTAGATATTATATATTACTCGTCATGATGTGAGATTCTGTTCTGTCTTTTCTCTTCTTTCAATCTAACAATCTATCTTTCCGGCACTTGGATGTTCAGAATACTGTAGATGTATTAGTGTGGGCTTTTGAGGCCCAAAAAGGAGGGTTGTTACCAATTCAGTTAATAATTATTGTTATTACCAGACAAAGGACTTTGTGTGTGGGCTATAGAGTTGAATATGGACGATACTGGAATTTTGACCATTACGAAATTACAAAAGTCCAAATTGATATAGTTTTAATGAAGAGGATTGGTGTAATAATTTTCATTATTGGGTAATGCTTAATAAAGTAAAATTGGATTTTACTGATACCAAGCAAGCGATAAATTTGGCTATTATGTCAAACCACTTGTTAAGTGAAGTGTGAACGTTAATGTTCGAATAGTTCGACAGTAATCGCTGACCGAATTTACACCTAAGAGTCACACAATTGAAAAGTTGAATATCCATAAGTATCACCGATTTAATTAATTTATAGTTGTTGATAATTAATATTTATGAAATATTAATTATAAATTTTTATTTGATGTATATAATAATGTGCATATAATAGTTATATAAACACTAATCGATTATGATATCGATACGCGCTTAAATTGGATTAAATATAATAAATATTATGTGGGCTTGAAGTGGATTTTGAGGCCTATATATGGCATGCTATTTTCGGCTATGATGAGAACACGAAGAGGCCATCCATTTAATGGCTTATGGAGAGGCTTTTGAACATCTAAAAGAGGACAATAGGTAAGAGAAAATTAAGGATCTTGATTCTAAATTTTCTCTCTAGTCTTTCCTTTATACAAACAACTTATCCCTTACTCTATATTTGAATTGGAGGTGCCTCGATTTCCTCTATTGTTGGCTAAACATACCCCCTCCCTCTACTCAATTTTCCAAGCAATTTAAATACAAATTGAATCAAATAATTGTAGGTGGTAAAGACAATTTAAGAGCTAGCAACTTCAGAATTGGAAATAGATTCAAGGAGTTCACTTTTTTATTTCAATGTGCGAACTCTAGGCTTTAGTGAAAGGTACTCTTCTATTTTACTATTATAAATAAATATCTATATTACCATTGTCCCATAAATTGTACTATTAAAAATATCACGAATCAGTATATTGATGGATTATCATGTGTAGATGGTTGTGTACTAAGAGTGTGTGTGTGTGTAATTATGCACTTATGTTTGTACATGTTCCCGACCTAGAATTAAAAAATTTATTTTCAAAATTTAAAATATAAAAATTAAATGGTTTTAAATACTAAATCTAATTTAAAAAGTTCAATACTACATGATATACATGTTGTTAAATTTTTTTACAAAATTTAATTTTGTTGTAAAAGCTTTGCGCATAGAAAAAGAAATTTAATTTTTGTGGATAATATGTATTATATATAAATAAATCTGGACCATGAGCATTACATTAGATATTTGTTAATATGATTATTATTATACATGTAATTAAACCAATAACTATATGTTTATACATATATATATTCGTATATACAATTAATTAAATAAATTATTTAGTTTTTATTTTGTAATATATATATATATATATTCTCAAAGTTAATTTTAAAAATAATATTTAAAATAATTCTATCATATATATATGATATATATATATATATTATAAATATATTTTAGATAAATTACTTACTATTACAATTCAAATGTGCGTGTATGTATGTATGTATGTATGTGTGTGTGTGTATATATATATATTATGTCTTACATAATTTTATTTTCATAATAATTCGATACACACATATATACACATTTAGACAATCTATTTGAATACATAAGGGGCTAACATGTTCATTGTGGTGTAAATTCTAGCATCTATATACCAGCATGTCAAACCAGGTACACATTATCATGTTGCACATGCACGTGTACACATATAAAATATAATACATATTATATACAACAAAACTATATTTATAATTTTAAATAAAATATTTTTTTTTAAAGAAACTTAGAAAATTTCTAAATTAATTTAGACTATATAGGTCCATTAAAGATCCAAATAGATAAAAAAAATTGAAATTTACCCGATTACTCCACTACGGGCTTGCCTAGATCTAGCAACTAGAATAACATAATTAATAGAATGGTGAACTAGAATGCAAATACAGAATGTCAAAAGTAGTACATCATAAGCTGTCTAAATAATGGAAAAACAACTACAGTGTCACATCCTAAAATTTTAATGGTTGTTCTGGGGAAATTTCTTTTTTAGATTTGAATGAAGATTTTTAAGCATATCAAATTGACAACATCACATAGGTTGTTTACTTTAAAGTTCTTTCCTGTTATACTTCTAGCAATATATTTTTTGCTAGTTTATATATATTTTTAAAATTTGCATAACAATATAGTTTATGCCATGGATCATTTATATTGTTGTTATGTCTTATTTCATATTTAAAGCGTTAATATTTTGATTTTTTTTATATGTTCAAAAATAAATTTTCTGTTTTGATCAAAAATATTAAATTTATCTCTTTCAAAAGTTATTTTAAACCCTTTGTCATAAATTTGATTAATACTCAAAGAGTATATTCTTAATTTTGACTAATAAAATATTATAAATTAATGAGGAATTAAATATACCGACATATGGGATGTCTCATTGTAACGACCCAATTTTTCGACGGCCGAAAAACCGAGCCATTAGGGTAAAAAGAAGAAGGAGATATAAGAAGAAATAGAAACAATATCAGAATCTTACCAATGCAGTGGAATAAAATATAATAGATGATAACAGATCTTTACACAAAAGAAATTATATCTATTTTATACATACATCATCAGAATACAGATCAGAGTTCAATACAATCACAACACAACTCAGGACGGTTATAATTATCTCGTCCTTCCAAAACTGAATACATACCGGAATTTACATCATATACGTCGGATACGTCTCGCCATCCAGCTCGTCTTCTGAGCTCCACAGCAGTCCATCCAGAATCTGTACTCTATAATGCTCGATCTGACTCGAGCATTATAGTTAAATAACACCAGAGTCAGTCTGGAATACCAGCGTGAGAAAAACACACTCAATTGGATTATTAAAGTTTTCAAAATCCTTTGAAAATCAAAAGCATCTCGTTAGACCATGCCACAAATAAACATGTCGGGTTTTTACCTTACAATAGCCAAAACATTTCTTATCAAAATCCTCTGATATATAATAGGGTCTATATACAAATATTCAAATAGATGAAATTGTTACATGATTAAATTCCATCATACTAGCCACAAAGTGGGTTCTATAAATAAAAATCGTAAAGGCACGCAGGGAGAATGAATTTCCAACTAATGACTAGGCACTGGGGTACCACCTATCACAGTACCTGGTCTAGATCAGCGTACCGAGGATCCACCCGAAATCCCCTACAACACAAGACCGAGACTACCCCTTACTAGATAATCCCGAGTAAGATCACCCACGGTTGGGATCAGCAACCGCACTACACAGCCGAAATAAAAAGGGACATCTAGACAAAGATGACCTTACCCTAATGGGCGCGACTAACTTAGCCTTGCTGCATAACCCCTGATTTTCAGTCATTTCTGGTTGATGAGGCTCGAGGCTAAGCGTTACCTTTTTAGAACATTTCACTTAGAATGCTCATCATCCTCCTGACGATGTTCTGAAAGCATTCATCCATACAAGTCCGTCCCGGGTTCGAACGGAACCGAAGGCACTATTCCTACTACATCCATTTTGGAATCACCCTCAGGATTAGTAGCGACTAGCCATTGCATTTCACTGCTCCATCTTCGACTCCCAGCTCTTGTCTTCCTCACGAAAACGTTCAAACCGGATCGAAGTGGTTTTCGAGAAATTAATCTCGATCCCGGTCTCTTCGAAACGATCAACGCATTAGCCAATATTGATAGTCGGTTATTTAACTATCAGTTAACATTCACAAGCAATCATCAAGCCGTAATAATTTCTCCAAAATTATTAAAATCCTCAAAATATCTTCGCAAGTTATTTTTCCACTTTTCAACTCTTTGAAAACAGTTTTCAAACCATCTTTCTCTCACGGAATAAATTCCTCAAATATTTCTATTTCCAGAAATCACCAAGTACAAATACTTTAGATTTTAAATCACTTTGTTTTAAAATATACTTTAAAACATTTAAATTTCAAACTACTTAAACACTTTATTTTGAAAATACATAATTTAAAAATATTTAAATAAAACTACTTTATAAAATATAAAACTAATTTTAAACTAAAAATTAAGCCAAACTTAATTTACAATAAGAGTTTATGAAATTATATACAAGTTTTTAAATTAAAATTTTAACCAAACTATCTTTAATATAAAATTACTTTATAAAATATAAATATTAATAATTACCCTTTAAATAATTACTACGAAAACAAATTTTGAAAATATTTACTTTAAAATTTAAATATAATAAATATTCTAAAACATTTCTTTAAGACAAATTTTTAAAGTCTTTAACTTATAAAAATTCTCCTTTTAAAATATACTTGGCTTTCCAGGGAAATACTCTTTCCATCTCCATACCTTTTAAAAATAAACCATTGTTTATTTAAAAAAAATCACATTCCTTTATAAATTCCTGCCGTGAATTTATACATCCAAATATCCACTGATATTTTATCTCAAACCCAGTTTATAAATTCCATAGTCTCACCCTTCTTTCAAAACACAGTTTCAAATACTAAATCAATTTCCAAAATTGATTTCCAAAATTTACTTCATTAATAAAATAATTTTTTTTTTGAAAAAGGTCAAACACTATATTGATAATGATGAAACAATACAAACACTATGTACACAAGTAAACAAATTGACATGTATACGGCCCAAATACCCTCAACCAAAGCCCTAGACATTCAGCTAAAAATTTGCAACGCTCCTCATCTCATGGCGGCTCATTTTCTCTACCAGGCAAGTCTTCCTCTCTTTCAACAATGGCGATGATACTATCGGTGCATCTGGACATTCTAGAGCTCTCAGCTTCATCATCTTCTCTATCAATCATGTATCTTGAGGATGATACTGTGCTTGGGAAATTAGGGTTCAGGGGAAAGGTAAGGTCAGCTCGCAGAGGTAAAATCTCCCATTTTACAAGGATGTCATCAGGATTAATCATACTATGGTTGAAAAACTTGGATCTATTAATGATTAGGTCACGAACAATGATTTTTATGATGTTGCAAACCGCGATTTTGTCTGTCTTGTCATTGTTAAAGATTATAGACTTTCTGCTCTTCCAAATGAACCAGATAGAGGAGCTTAGCCATCTATTATGATATCCTTCTTAATGTTGTTGGCTGCAAAATTATGATTAATGTAGGCAATAGCATCTGAGATAGAAGTATCAAAATTTCTATGTGTTATAGGGTCATCCATCATGATTCTGATCCAACACCACACATGCTTAGAAAAGGAACAGTTAAAAAATAAATGATTGCAAGTTTCCTCTTCTTTTTTGCACAAAACACAAATAGTATCTTCAGTCACTCCTTGCCTTTTCAATTTATCCTTTGTAGGTAGAAAGCTGAAAATGGCTCTGTATAGACATACATTCATTTTTGGAAGTGATATGTTATTCCATATGATTTTGTGATTATTGATCTCTTGAAGTTTGATTCTTACATTATGGAAGGAAAAAATGCCATTTTTACTGCTTTTGCAAAAACAATAGTCTTCTGCTTTGTCATGATGAATGGGTACTTGCCTTATTACCTCACTTATATTACCAAGGTATGAGATGTTCTCAGGCCTCCAGATATTCCCAGATATAATTTGATTTACCTTGTGATTATGACCTCTTGAGTATGATAAAGTTTCTTGCCCCAGTTTTTCTAATAAAGTTGAACCATTTATCCATGGTGTAAACCACAAGCTTGTAGATTTACCATCCACAATTCTTCTGTCAATTAGTTTTTGTGCATCTCTTCTATGATATAGCATTTTTTTCCAAGTGCATGAGAAACTGTTATTAAAATTAGATTCCCACACTGTTTCATTGTTGGCATATTTCTCATTTAGCCACTTTGCTTTGTATGTTGAATTATTAAGAGTCTCCCAAATTCTTTTTATGCGGAAAGTGGTGTTTATATCAGATAGTTTTTTCAACCCTATTCCACCTTCAGATTTAACACTTGTGACTGTTTCCCATGGGACACTGCTCTTTTTACCCTTCTAGATGAATTGTTTGCATAATTGATTGATTTTTTGGATAGTTAAGCTGGGTAGCATAAAACACTGCATCCAAAAACTGACCATAGGATAAATTGCAGCCTTAATCAATTCAATTCTTCCTGGAACTGTGAGAAATTTGCACTCCCAACCTTGCAGCTTTTTTAGCACTCTGTCAATCAGTTGTTTACAATTTGAGTGTTTGATATATGTCACAGATAGGGGTAACCCAAGATATCTAACAGGTAATTCTCCTTCTTGAATATTCAGAATGTTAAGCACTTGATCCTTGTTATTGCAAAACTTATTGAAAAACACTTGAGTCTTGAGATTATTCATTTCCAAGCCAGTGACTCTCTGCAATTTCTTGAAACAATTCTTAATAGCTTTAGCTCCAATTGCAGTTGCATTAATGAAAATTAATAGGTCATCTGCATAAATTAGATGTGTAATGTTGGAATTGTTTCCGATAACTGATTCTACTTTTCCTTTAGCAGCTTTTGCATCCATCAACAAAGTGAAATATTCCATGCATAAAGAAAAAAGATAAGGGGATAATGGGTCTCCTTGTCTTAATCCATTGCTGCCAGTAAAATATCCCTTATGAAATCCTTCAATAGAAAATGAAAAACTAGGAGTGCATATCATTTCTTGAATAATTTTTACCCATTTAGCTGGAAAATCCATGCTTCTCATCATGTGTAGAATGAAATATCTGTTAACTGAATCATAGGCTTTTTTAAGATCCACCTTTATGCACATTTTGTTGCTTCCATGCTTGTTAAAATTTCTGATGTGTTCATGTGCAATTATTATCCCATCTTTTATCTGTCTGTTTGGTAAGTAGGCTGTTTGATTATCAGATATCAATTCTCCAAGCACAAACTTCATTCTGTCACATAACATTTTAGATAGAATTTTATACAACATGGAACAACAGGCAATGGGTCTGAAATCTGAAACAGATTGAGGGGTTTTAACTTTAGGGATTAAGGAGATAATGGTGTGATTAATTTCTCTCACTATTCTGCCATTATCAAAAGAAGTCTGCATAGCTTCTAAAAGTGGTTTTTTTAAATTCATTCCAATGTCTTTTGTAGAATTTGGCATTAAAACCATCATAGCCAGGAGCTGTATCATTATGCATACTGAAAATGGCTCTTTTTAATTCTTTTTCATCAAATGTAGCATTAAGAAATGATTTTCCCCATTCATTTAATTTCCTTTTTGGAGTAATGTTAGGGAACTGATTCCTCATGTTGCCTTTATTATATATGTTGGAGAAAAACTTGACAGCTTCTTCCTCCATCTCTTTTTGTGTTTTGACTACATCTCCATTTTCTTTTAAAATGTTGTGGCAGCTGTTGACAAATTTCCTGGTTGTTTGTTTTGCAAAGAAAAATTTAGAACAACTATCATCCCACATGATCCATTGACATTTTGATTTTTATTTGTTATCAATAGCTAACAACTCCATACTTTTAGCCAGTTTCACTTGAGCATCATGCAAGTTTTGTGCATTTAAGGAGTTATGATCTGATTCTAATTGTAATAACCCGGATTTTGGAGTATCTATTAATTGACAATTAACTGGGTTAATTATAGAAATACTGATTTTATTGGGAATTAATAAATGAAATTTTGATAATTAGAGATATCTGGATATATATGAATGAATTTAAAATAATTATTATTTAGAAATAATAAATCTGATGATAAATTAGAATATGTTAATAGATGTGTATAAACTTTATAATATTGAAATGTTTTAATATACACATACAAGTATATAGGTGAGTATATATATTGGTGTGTATATTTATGTAAAATAATATGAAAACATTAATTTGAATATAAATTATTTTTGCATAAGACTTGGGTGAAATAAGATTTAATAAAGAATATTATATAAGAAATACATAAGTCATATAATACATTTATTTGATTTAAAACATAAGCTTTATATATATATATATATATATATATATATATATATATATATATATATATATATATATATATATGTTTACAACATTTCACACTTGTATATTGATTTAAATTTAAAAGCTTATTTATAAGAAGATAAACATTATTTATATATACATATAAATATACTACATGAATATAATAAATTTATTTAATATTGTCTTTAAACACCTGTAAAACACTTGTAAACTTCTAGAGTCATGATATCAACATTTGTAAGCCAACTAGCTCATAAGTAGACAAGTGGCTTTGTTTGATAATTAAAATTTGAAATTTAAGAAAAATATGAAAAAGAGATTCGTTTTACTTTTCAGTTCAAATCTTCTTTTCAGTTCAAATCTTCTTTTCTTCATCTCAACTAAAATAAATTCAAATAGAAGAAAAAAAAAACCTGGAAATATGAGGAAATGAGACTGAAAACTAATTCTAGGAAAGAAGATTCAACATCTGTTCAAATTTTCAAATGCATCTGAGAATTTGCAAATCAAAATAAAGATGAACAACAAGCTATAGATGCCACAACAAAACAATTCAGATTCAACTAAAGCAAGAAGGAATTCAATCAAGCCTGGAAGCAAGAACATGCTCTTTGTTTACTGCTTCAAAACTGTGAGTAAATTGCTACCCTTTAAAAATTCTAAATTCTGTTTGCAAATTTATACTTGTGAGTAAGCGAGTTTGATCTATATTCAGTTTGAATTGTGTGCAGTGTATTTTGAAGTGGTTACATGTTTGTTTATCTGATCAAATGGGTTTGTGTATATAGATATAGATGTGCATGTATAAGCTTCAGTATTTTAACCTCTGTTCTAAAGTGTTGTTGAGTAATAATTTTTCTAAAAATTTAAGTATAGGATTTTGGTTGCCTGATTAAAATCTGAAAATAAGTATGCTTGTTAGATATGCATTGTTCTATATATATAGATGGACATATATATTCTTATGCGTGTTTGTATTATCAGAGATCTCCCTGTCTTTAGCTTCCAGTGTCTAGTCTATTTCAAAATCCATTTTCTGTTTATCAAATCACTGATAAGATTTGGTATTTAAACAATATTTGTTTGTTTATTTATAAAGTAAAATTTAAAACTTATTTAAGTTGAAATAAGTTTGTATTTACTCTGGAAATCATGAACAATAGAAATGCTTAAGCTAAGTCAAAATTCAAATATAGTAATTCATGGATTCAGAGTTATATATCAAATCATCATACTAAAACATGATTTTTGAAAACAAAATCAAAATTTTTAATGCTATATTCAAAGGGTAGTTCCCTATTCTCTGCATTTTGTATTTTTAAGCATTGCTGCTGCCTCATTTGTCTGGAAGTGTTGTGATTGTTCCTGGGGGTGATGAAGTTATCAGGGATGTTGAGAAAATTATTTGATGGAGTTGTATTTCAGTGTGGAGGAGGTGATTGGAGTTTTGTGTTTGGAACCCTAGTTTTACTGGGTTTGTTATAATCGATCATTTCGGCATTATTAGTTGATGGAGTTCAACTATTTTTTGGGAAACGTTAGATGATGGGTTGACAAGGTCTTCGCCGAAGTTACAGAAGCAACGATGGTCGAAGTTTCAGAGGGGAGGTGTTGACAGGTTTAGATTGAGGTGGTTCGTCCTATTCCAGGTTAGAGTGAGAGGCTTGATTTCAAATTTGAGTCTTGAGTGGTGATGCGTTGATCGTGTTCGGGTTTGTGGTTGATCAACAACTTGTGGAGATCATCAGAGATGATCGGTGAAGGCTTCGACGTAGGTGCATATGCACAGAGCAATTGGGATGTGCAGGTGAACTTTGGTTTCATGTTTCTTTTGATGCCTCGCGTGGGTCTCGGGAAATTCGATTTTCAACTCGAAGTAGTTATAGATTTGACTCGGAGAAATTTAGGAGTGGCTCGAGCAATGTTTTGATCCAGGTTTCAAAATAAAACAGAACCTGTTCTGTTTTTTTAGTTTTAAAGGGGAAAGTTTAAATGTAAACTAAGAACTGAACTAAGTTTAAACCTGGATTGAATCTAAATCTTAATAGTTTGAATCTTGTTTTTAAAATGATTTAAATTTTAAAATTTTTATTTGGTTTTAAAACTTTTAAGCATCAAGTATATTGATTTAGAATTTAAACAGTAAGTTTAAAATTGTAAAATAGAAATTTAAAGTAAGTTTAAATTTAGATTTTAAAATCTGGAAAGGTGGGTTGAGTTTCAGTTTTTAAAATAAATGGATTTTTTTTTATTTAAAATGATTTAAACAATTTGGTTTATTTAATTGTATTTTTAAATTGATTTAAAAGTTAAATTAAAATCGGGATTTAGATTCTTTAAACTATTTCATAAATTGGATATTTATTTTAACATATGAGAAAGGGGTTTGAATTATTTTTTTTTTAAAAAAAACCTTGTTTAAGCTAAATTTGTATCTTAAGTTTAAAATGAAATTTGAAAAGAATTTAAAGTAAATTTGGAAAAAATTGTTTTAAATACTTTGATTAAGTAAGAAAAGTTATCTTAAAAATAAATAAATTTAAGGGTTGGTTTTCCTTTAAATTATTAGGTTAATTTTAGATAGGTAATTAATTATTTAATTAATTAATGTTAGGATAATTAATTAATTAATTAAGAAATTTTAAATTAATTAAGGTTTAATATTAATTAGTTAAGGTTAATTAATTTGTAATTAAGGGTTATTAATTAAATCTTAATTAATGATTAAGAATTCATTAATCAAGTGATTAAGGATTGATAAAATTATAGTTAACATTTAATTAATTAAATAATTAGAGATTAATTAAGTGGTAATTAAATATTAATTAATTTGTAATTAATAATGATTAATATAAGTTAATCTCTTAATGAAGTAATTAAGAATAGTTAATGAAGGTCATTAACTTAAGATTATTTAACAATTAATTAATGTGATCAATTTTTAATAATTAATTAAATTAATTAATTGATAAGAATCACTTGTGAAATTTGTTTATGTTTAATTACTTAATAGAAGTAATTAATGAATTAATTACTTGATGTAATTAATTGGGTTAAAGTGATTTGTTTAGGTTAATTTTAAGTTTAATTAATTTAAACACTTGATGATTGATGAATAATTACTTTATGTAATTAATGGGAAGTAATTGGTAATTACTGAGTGTAATTAAAGTTGTTTGATGATGAAAGTAATTTGGATTTAATTACTTTGTAATTGATCAAGGGATTAATTGAGATAATAAATTAAGGAGTAATTTATTAATGAAGTAATTAAGGGAAGTTAATTACTGTTGTTATTAATCAAGAGTGACTAATAATTATGGTTAGTAATTAATTAATAAAGTAATTAAAGGTTAATTACTGTATTGGGTTAAGGATAATTAATTTGTGAAAGTAAATTAAGGGTTAATTACTTAAGTGTAATTAAAGTATAAATAGAATGATATTAAATGCCCTTGATTAATTGTTATTCCCAATATGTGGATTGTGATGTTATGTGATAAGATATGTTTGATTTAAACTGTGAAGATGTGATTTTCTATTGATGATGAATTACTGTGACATCCTGTATTAAAAGTAGAATTGTATTTCACTTGAATAATTTAAAGTAAGTTGACAATGGTTTTGAAGAGACCGGAGTCGAGTATTAGTAAATACCCGAAACCACTTCGATTCATTATAGATTGATTTGTGAAATCAATAAGCTGGTTTGGGTTGATTTAAGTGAATTGGACCATTTAATCTAAGTTTTGACACTTACAAATTGATGTGTGGTATATGTGATGTTTATAACAGCTTGTTAAGTTGTAAATTGATTTAAGTAACCCGGGTTTTATATGGGTTGTATGTTTTTGTATTTCATGATATATGGGTTTACTCACGCTGGTTTCCAGCCTGACCCAGGTGTTACTTTGATTTAATGCTCGGGTCAGACCGAGTATTACAGATTTTCAAGTAAGGACGTTCCGGAGCACAGAAGGCGAGCTGGATGGCTGGAACTTATGGAGCGTACCCGCTGTGATATATAGTTATATATCTAGGATATGTTGTTTTATAACTGTCCTGTGTTGTGTAAATATTGTAACTCTGATATATGAAAATGTAAATGTACAGAATACGGCTCTTTTTGTAAACTGTTATTATGTGATATTATATTTTATCCACTGCGAATGTGAGGTTTTCTGAGTCTTGTTTCTGTTTCTTTTTCTTCTATCTTTTCTTCTTTTCTAACTATTTGGAAATTTCGGGATCGAAATTTTCGGGTCGTTACATTTGGTATCAGAGCTGAAGGTTAAGCGAGAACCTTGGCTCTGGTGGGATTACTCATTAAGGATAGGGTAAGTGGTGCCCTAGAATGAGTTGAATATATATGTATATGAGAGAGCGTACTTGTTATTTTCTTATATAAAGATTTTTAAATGATTTCAAAGGTAAATGAATCTTATATAAGAAATAGATTATCTATTATATTAAGGAAATTGGTTGTAGTACTAATTAAATTAAAAGTAATAGTAAGAATTAAATTAAGAAATAATAGAATGCAACCTAATTGAAATTAAAGATAAGTTTGAAATGGGTTCAAACTAAAATTGAAATCTTGAATTGGAGAAGTATTTCAAAATAAGATGGATTAGAATTGGTTTTAAACCAAAGAAATAGATGGTTATTGTGTTTAATAATGAAATGATTGTTCTTCAATTAAAAAAAATGTTTAAGGAAGTAAACATTTAAAAGGAGAATAAACTTGTAAATTTGAAAGAATGTAAATGTAAGTTGGTTTCCAATTATGAAGTTCTGAATTCTAAATTTAAACATTTGAAAAAAAAAAATTCAAGATGTTAAAGGAAATAATATTATTCAAACTACTTTGAATATGATCTTATTTTAAAATAAGTAATGTTTTGAAATTTTAAAGAAAATTGTTTTGAATTGAAAACCAAAGGTGGTTTACAATTTTAAAATGTAACTTGGTATGTAAAAGAAATAAATTTGTATATATGTGAATATACATGATATCAAGAATAATTTGAAATAAACTCTAAAACTGAGTTTTAAATTTGGAATAAGATATGATACCCAAAGTGATAAGTTTTTGAACTTAATAAGTGGGAAGATTATTTATGACAAGTTCAAATTTTGAAATGGAAGTTCAAAATTGGGTAAGGTTGACTGGACTAAGTGAATTAAGATTTAACTTGGAGAGTTAAATGGTTGATTGAAATTAGGAAGTTTGAGTGATGGGTTTGAGATCTAGAAATTGAAAATGAATGGATGTTTTTAAAATAAATTAGATGATATCATCCTATTGTTGTTAAAAATCTTTAAATTGTGAAAATTGGATTTGTTTAAATGAATGAGAAATGGAGTTTGGTAATCCAGTGTTGGGATAAAAAGGTAAATTGATTTAAAGGAATTAAATCAACATTTGAAGTATTAACTCGAATTTATATAATTCGAGAAGGTTTAAATTTGGAATTTGAAATTAGTTCAAATTGAATTTGATTTTAATTGATTGAAATTGTGATTGAAGATGTATGAGTATAAGATTCAAATGGAAAATTTGAATTGGATTGATTTGAATAATTGGGAATTGAAATTAAAATTGAACAGTTTTAAATTCAAATGGGATTTGAATTAAATTTGGGAGGAAATCAAGAATAATTCAACTTGATTTGGAAATGGAATTTGAAATTGGAATTAATTCAAACTGGAGTTGAAATAAATTAAAACTGGAAATAATTCAATTTAAATTTATTGGAATTAGTAGAAATTTGAGATCAAGGTTGAATAAAGTTAAATTTGGAAAGAAACCGAGGTTAATCCAACTTGAATTGGGGTTGAATCAATTTCAATGGAAATTGAAGTTATTTAAATTTGAAATTGGGTCAATTTAAATGGTAGAGGAAATTTAAATTGAATTGATAAGTATGGAGATTGGCAGGAGAACAGTTTTGACTCTGGACTATTTTTAATATAAATTGTTTTTAATATAAACCTATTTTTCCAAACTATTCATTATATATACAACCTTTCTTTTAAAAGCCAAATTATCTTATACTTGTTTTACAATTATTTTTTTTAAAAACTGTTTTCCAACTGTTTTATAAGTTAATTAATATATTTCAACAATTTTACAAAACTAATTACTATCTTACTATTATTCTGCAATTATCTAAAATTTCTATAATTTTTCAAGCTATTTTCTAACTATTTTACACCTATTTTACAAACTAGTAATTATTTTCCAACTACTCATCTATTTTTAACTTTTCAAGCTATTTTCTAAATTTAAAACTGGACAGAGTTTAAACTATTATTGGTTGAATACCCAATCGAGATAAGAGTAGAGGTAATAATCCAAATGGATTGAAGTAATTGTGAGTAAGTGAATGAAAATCAAAGTGAATGTGAATAGAAATAGAATTGATTTGGCTAATAACCAATAAAGATAAATACGTAGGATGTACGTATGCTATTCTATTCGCATAGTAATGTGATCCAGATTCGAGCACAGAATTTCGAGATAGTTTTATCGATCCGAGTGGGATTTTTCACTCGATTTTTGACGGCGAACCTGGATATGGATTATTGATTGGTTCTGGATATTCTCCATCATAGTTATGACTATGCAAGGAGAATGACAGTTTCTGATCAAGAAACCAGATTTGAGTCCGCACTAGGAAGTCGGGTGGACGATACTAGTTCGAAAGTGAAATTGTGTGATTGAGTGAGCGATCAAATTGGTATAGCATACGGATGATATGTGTACATCGTACAGATTTGAATGAAAATGATATTGAAAGAAGTAATCAAATTTGAATATTTGATTTTGAGTAAACAAAGTTAAATATCTTTGTTTTATAAAATGATACTCCCCTTGTTGAATCTTTTGCCAGAAGAAAAGGGTTTTTGTAAATGTTTGAAGTATAAAAGGAGTTTTATACAAGTTTGAAATGATCCAAAGTTTTAAAAGATTTTATATATCTGAATATATATATAAAGGATCATATGAGGATTTTGGAAAAAGGTTTTGGGAACCTTTGGATTTGGAAAGGCTTTTGATTTTTGGGTAAAATCAATATTGAATTTGGAAAGCCTAGTTTGAGAAATTATCGATTTTGGGATAATCGATTTTTGTAAAGGAGCTTTGTATGAGATCTTACTAGGTGTATGATTTAAAGATACTATATATGTATAGTATAAAATGTTTTGATGATGCTCTGGGGAAAAAGGCGCTCCCTTGGAATGGACTTCTCAGGAGAACCACCGGGTGGTGCTGCCTTAAGCCCCAAGGGGGCGTTCTAAAGTTGATCCTGTGAGGAGTCCGGACAAAACTAGTTCCTGAAGATTATTGGGTAGCGAAAGTCGATGGCGCTGATGCCTACAGGGGCATTTGGGTTATGCTGTGACGACAGTGTAACTCGATGTCACTGCAATCTACTGTGGGGACCATAGCGAAAATCGTGTGGAGGATGAGTGTCAACGGTCTACACTTAATTTTGCCGGGAAGGCAACGCAACATCGGTAGACTGCGATCTATGGTCAAGTGGAGTGGAGAAGTTTCATTTTTGGCAGCGAAATTCGAGGGCGTTGATGCCTACAGTTATATGGGTTTTTGCTGTGATAGCTACGTAACCCCAGTTGTAGCTGCGATCTGTAGCGGGTTCCATGGTGTAATCGAGGGGCGCGGAGGCCTATAGTTATCTATGAATTTTGTCGGGATGGTAACGTAACCATCGGGTTAACTGCGACCATGGATGGGGGTGATGATTTCCAGAGCATTCTCACCAAAGATATATCCTCTATTTTCAAAAACTGTTTTCTATATTTTCAGTAAAATTATTTTCTAAGTATTTTCACTGGATGTTGAAAATGAGTCTGCTAAGTAATTATAGATTTTCAGTCTTACGCCTGATTAGCGTATGACCGAATTTCTATGAGAACAAGGACGGACTTTTTGAGACATCGAGTTATAAAAAGTATTTTTATAAAAACTATTTTATAATATTATGTATATTTTAAAAAAAGTGTTTTTAAGGTATTTCAAAGCAAAAATTTTCTAATAATAAGCATTTTAAATAAATTCTGGCTAGTTTCTTTTCGAGGACGAAAAGATTCAAAGGGGGGTGGAATGTAATAACCTGGATTTTGGAGTATCTATTAATTGACAATTAACTGGGTTAATTATAGAAATACTGATTTTATTGGGAATTAATAAATGAAATTTTGATAATTAGAGATATCTGGATATATATGAATTAATTTAAAATAATTATTATTTAGAAATAATAAATCTGATGATAAATTAGAATATGTTAATAGATGTGTATAAACTTTATAATATTGAAATGTTTTAATATACACATACAAGTATATAGGTGAGCATATATATTGGTGTGTGTATATATGTAAAATAATATGAAAACATTAATTTGAATATAAATTATTTTTGCATAAGACTTGGGTGAAATAAGATTTAATAAAGAATATTATATAAGAAATACATAAGTCATATAATACATTTATTTGATTTAAAACATAAGCTATTTACATATATATATATATATATATATATATATATATATATATAAATGTTTACAACATTTCACACTTGTATATTGATTTAAATTTAAAAGCTTATTTATAAGAAGATAAAAATTATTTATATATACATATAAATATACTACATGAATATAATAAATTTATTTAATATTGTCTTTAAACACTTGTAAAACACTTGTAAACTTCTAGAGTCATGATATCAACATTTGTAAGCCAACTAGCTCATAAGTAGACAAGTGGCTTTGTTTGATAATTAAAATTTGAAATTTAAGAAAAATATGAAAAAGAGATTTGTTTTACTTTTCAGTTCAAATCTTCTTTTCTTCATCTCAACTAAAAATAAATTCAAATAGAAGAAAAAAAACCTGGAAATCTGAGGAAATGAGACTGAAAACTAATTCTAGGAAAGAAGATTCAACATCTGTTCAAATCTTCAAATGCATCTGAGAATTTGCAAATCAAAATAAAGATGAACAACAAGCTTCAGATGCCACAACAAAACAATTCAGATTCAACTAAAGCAAGAAGGAATTCAATCAAGCCTGGAAGGAAGAACATGCTCTTTGTTCACTGCTTCAAAACTGTGAGTAAATTGTTACCCTTTAAAAATGATAAATTCAGTTTGCAAATTTATACTTGTGAGTAAGCGAGTTTGATCTATATTCAGTTTGAATTGCATGCAGTGTATTTTGAAGTGGTTACATGTTTGTTTATCTGATCAAATGGGTTTGTGTATATAGATATAGATGTGCATGTATAAGCTTCAGTATTTTAACCTCTGTTCTAAAGTGTTGTTGAGTAATAATTTTTCTAAAAATTGAAGTATAGGATTTTGGGTGCCTGATTAAAATCTGAAAATAAGTATGCTTGTTAGATATGCATTGTTCTATATATATAGATGGACATATATATGCTTATGCATGTTTGTATTATCAGAGATCTCCCTGTCTTTAGCTTCCAGTGTCTAGTCTATTTCAAAATCCATTTTCTGTTTATCAAATCACTGATAAGATTTGGTATTTAAACAATATTTGTTTGTTTATTTATAAAGTAAAATTTAAAACTTATTTAAGTTGAAATAAGTTTGTATTTACTCTGGAAATCATGAACAATAGAAATGCTTAAGCTAAGTCAAAATTCAAATATAGTAATTCATGGATTCAGAGTTATAAATCAAATCATCATACCAAAACATGATTTTTAAAAACAAAATCAAAATTTTTAATGCTATTTCAAAGGGTAGCTCCCTATTCTCTGCATTTTGTATTTTTAAGCATTGCTGCTGCCTCATTTGTCTGGAAGTGTCGTGATTGTTCCTGGGGGTGATGAAGTTATCAGGGATGTTGAGAAAATTATTTGATGGAGTTGTATTTCAGTGTGAAGGAGGTGATTGGAGTTTTGAGTTTGGAACCCTAGTTTTACTGGGTTTGTTATAATCGATCATTTCGGCATTATTAGTTGATCGAGTTCAACTATTTTTTGGGAAACGTTAGATGATGGGTTGACAAGGTCTTCGCCGAAGTTACAGAAGCAACGATGGTCGAAGTTTCAGAGGGGAGGTGTTGACAGGTTTAGATTGAGGTGGTTCGTCTTATTCCAGGTTAGAGTGAGAGGCTTGATTTCAAATTTGAGTCTTGAGTGGTGATGCGTTGATCGTGTTCGGGTTTGTGGTTGATCAGCAACTTGTGGAGATCATCAGAGATGATCGGTGAAGGCTTCGACGTAGGTGCATGTACACAGAGCAATTGGGATGTGCAGGTGAACTTTGGTTTCAGGTTTCTTTTGATGACTCGCGTGGGTCTCGGGAAATTCGAGTTTCAACTCGAAGTAGTTATAGATTTGACTCGGAGAAATTTAGGAGTGGCTCGAGCAATGTTTTGTTCCAGGTTTCAAAATAAAACAGAACATGTTCTGTTTTTTTAGTTTTAAAGGGGAAAGTTTAAATGTAAACTAAGAACTGAACTAAGTTTAAACCTGGATTAAATCTAAATCTTAATAGTTTGAATCTTGTTTTTAAAATGATTTAAATTTTAAAATTTTTATTTGGTTTTAAAACTTTTAAGCATCAAGTATATTGATTTAGAATTTAAACAGTAAGTTCAAAATTGTAAAATAGAAATTTAAAGTAAGTTTAAATTTAGATTTTAAAACTGGAAAGGTGGGTTGAGTTTCAGTTTTTAAAATAAATGGATTTTTTTATTTAAAATGATTTAAACAATTTGGTTTATTTAATTGTATTTTTAAATTGATTTAAAAGTTAAATTAAAATCGGGATTTAGATTCTTAAACTATTTTATAAATTGGATATTTATTTTAACATATGAGAAAGGGGTTTGAATTATTATTTTTTTTTAAAAAAAACCTTGTTTAAGCTAAATTTGTATCTTAAGTTTAAAATGAAATTTGAAAAGAATTTAAAGTAAATTTGGAAACAAATTGTTTTAAATACTTTGATTAAGTAAGAAAAGTTATCTTAAAAATAAATAATTGTTACTAATGTTATGGACATTCACTTGAGAGTTATGGACATGAGAAGAAAATCAAATTTTAAATTTTTTAACTCTTGGGTTCTTGAACCTGATTTTGAACAAATTGTTACTAATGTTTGGAACAAGACTAAAAGAGGTAATAGTATGTTTGTTTTGCAGGAAAAATTAAAGGACTTAAAGGCTGTTTTGAAGCAGTGGGCTTACAACAAGTATGGTAAAGGGAATGGTCTAAGTGCCTCTATTCTGTTGAAGCTTGGAGAAGCTCAGAAAGCAATGATGAATGATGTTAATAACTCTCAACTTTCTGAAGCAGAAGCTGCTCTCACCAAGCAATACTATGAAGCATTAACTGTTGAAAAAGAGATGATGAGGCAAAAGTCTAGAATTAAATGGTGGGATAAAGGAGATAGGAACACTGCCTATTTTCATGCATGCCTTAAAAACAATCAGAGCGAAGAGAACTTAATTACTGTTGTTGATAAAGATGAAGTTCAACATTCTACTTCTGCAGGAGTGCAACAAGCTTTTGAAAACTACTTCAAATCTCTGCTTGGTAACTCTAATAATTTCAAGCCTGATATTGATTCCATTCCTTCTGAAGTATTACCTAAACTTGTTCAGAATGACTATAATTATCTGTGCTCTGAAGTCACCACTGCTGAGATTCATGATGCTATGTTCTCTTTAAAAACTAACTCATGTGGTGGACCTGATGGAATGAATGCATGCTTCTACACTGCCTGCTGGCCCATAGTTGCTGATGATGTTTGTAAAGCCATCTGTCTTTTCTTCAAAAAATCCAAACTGTTTAGGACATTTAACTATACTAATATTGCCTTAGTGCCCAAGATCAAGAATGCTTTGCATGTTAAAGACTATCGTCCTATATCCTGTTGTAACACTATTTATAAGTGTATCTCGAAAATTATAGCCTCTAGATTAAGATTAGTCCTTCCCACTATTATTTCTAGCAACCAAGCTGCATTCTTGCCTGGCAGAAGTATTCTTGATAACATTCTTCTTGCTCATGAATTACTTAAAGGCTATAATAATAAAAACTCTGCCCCTAAAGCTATGATGAAACTTGATATCATGAAGGCCTTTGATATGCTGCAGTGGGATAGTATTGTTCGCATAATGGGATATATGAATTTCCCTCCACATTTTGTTGCATGGGTTTACGAATGTATGTCTACTCCAACCTTCTCCATTAACATCAATGGTGTGATGAAGGGATTTTTTGGAAGCAAACAGGGTATTAGGCAAGGGGATCCTCTCTCTGCTTATATTTTTATTTTAGTTATGGAGCTTCTTACTAGAATGATTAATGATGCCATTCAACTTAAAAGAATTAGGCTACACCCTAAATGTGCTGCTCCTCAGATTTCTACTCTAATGTTTGCTGATGACCTTATATTGTTTTGTGCTCCTGATCTTGACACTGTGCAGGAAGTTATGAATACTCTTAATCATTTTTACAACATGACTGGTCTTAAAGTGAATATTCAAAAATCTTCTATATCTGTAGCTGGTGTGAGTGTGCAACAAATTTCTCAATTAGTCAGTATCTCTGGTTTAACTCTGAGCATGGCCACTGACTCTTACCTTGGTTTGCCTCTATCTTCTTCCAAGATTACTATTTCTCAGTGTCTTCCTTTATATCAAAGAATTACTGCTAGAATGAATTTGTGGACCACCAGAAAGCTTAGCCAAGCAGGAAGACTTACTCTAATCAAATCAATCATTTTTGCTATGCAAGTGTACTGGGCCAGGATGTTTGTTCTTCCCTTCAAGCTTATTAAAATGATCAGAAGTGCAATTATGAAATTCTTTTGGACTGGCAAGACTGTGGGCAGGTATCTTACTCCTGTTAAATTCAATGCTCTCGAGGCACCTTTAAATAAGGGAGGACTTGGTCTTTTCAATCTCAAACAGTGGAACAAAACTGCCTTTGCCAAACATATTGACACTTATTTCAATAATACTGCTAGCATTTGGACTTCCTGGTCTGAAAATAATGTAATCAAAGGAAAAAACTTGTGGAGTATGAACAAACCACAAAATTTAAGCTGGACTTGGCAGTGCATTTTCAAACTAAGGGACACTATCCTCCCTCTAATACAAATGAATACTGATCCTATCTATAAGGCTAGCTTCTGGGAAGACCCTTGGCTTGATAAGGGGTACATTTTAAAAAGAGAACTGACTTACAATGAAATAATGCAATCTGGCATTCATCTCTCTGCTAGGGTTATGGATGTTCTATACACTTTTCAGGGTGGAGGCAGGAATTCTTCCAATCAGCGTTTGCAAAATATTTGGGATAAGATAAAAAACTTTACTCCTATGCAGCCTACCTATGCAAGAATTGTATGGGGTGAAAAGAATAATGAGTTTAAAGTTGGTGAAGTTTATGAGAGATTACAATGTAACAGTGACAATCTGTGCTGGCCTTGGTGGAAAACTGTTTGGAGTAAAGATAGTAGTATGAAACATAATTTGATACTATGGAAGGTTCTGAAGGATGCTCTACTAACTAGGGTTAAATTGGCTAGCAAGGGCATGAGCATTGCTGTGATGTGTCCCTTCTGCGGTATCAATGAAGAGACTGCTAATCACTTATTCTTTAACTGTGACATAGTGCTGAGCAGATGGAATGATATCATGGCTTGCATTGAAGGAGGTACTCCTTCTCCTGACAGCAATGTTGAGTGGAACAGAATTCAAAACAAGACAAAGGGAAGGAACCAGTGTAAGCGTATTTTCACTGTGGCTTTAAAAAGCTTTATTTATGCTGTTTGGAATGAACGGAATATTAGAATTTTTGATTCTAGCAAGAGTAAGTCTGCTGTGTCATTCAAACTTTGGATTAGGCATGAAGTGAAGAGCTCCTTGGATATGCTGTTTTTTCATGATCCCGGTATACACATGTTTATGCATTTCTAGTGCACAGTCCTCCTTTTGTCTTAGTTTGTGTTTGTGTGTCTCTGCCTTTGTGTGTTTGAGTATTGCTTGTGTGAGTGTTCCTTAATGTTTCTCTGTTTTCTTTGTTTTCTATTTGTACTTTATGTTTTCGTGAGTAATAAATTGGTCGGGGACCAATTAACCCCGTCGGCCATGCCAAAAAAAAAAAATAAATAAATTTAAGGGTTGGTTTTCCTTTAAATTATTAGGTTAATTTTAGATAGGTAATTAAATATTTAATTAATTAATGTTAGGATAATTAATCAATTAATTAAGAATTTTTAAATTAATTAAGGTTTAATATTAATTAATTAAGGTTAATTAATTTGTAATTAAGGGTTATTAATTAAATCTTAATTAATGATTAAGAATTCATTAATCAAGTGATTAAGGATTGATAAAATTATAGTTAACATTTAATTAATTAAATAATTAGAGATTAATTAAGTGGTAATTAAATATTAATTAATTTGTAATTAATAATGATTAATATAAGTTAATCTCTTAATGAAGTAATTAAGAATAGTTAATGAAGGTCATTAACTTAAGATTATTTAACAATTAATTAATGTGATCAATTTTTAATAATTAATTAAATTAATTAATTGATAAGAATCACTTGTGAAATTTGTTTATGTTTAATTACTTAATAGAAGTAATTAATGAATTAATTACTTGATGTAATTAATTGGGTTAAAGTGATTTGTTTAGGTTAATTTTAAGTTTAATTAATTTAAACACTTAATGATTGATGAATAATTAATTTATGTAATTAATGGGAAGTAATTGGTAATTACTGAGTGTAATTAAAGTTATTTGATGATGAAAGTAATTTGGATTTAATTACTTTGTAATTGATCAAGGGATTAATTGAGATAATAAATTAAGGAGTAATTTATTAATGAAGTAATTAAGGGAAGTTAATTACTGTTGTTATTAATCAAGAGTGACTAATAATTATGGTTAGTAATTAATTAATAAAGTAATTAAAGGTTAATTACTGTATTGGGTTAAGGATAATTAATTTGTGAAAGTAAATTAAGGGTTAATTACTTAAGTGTAATTAAAGTATAAATAGAATGATATTAAATGCCCTTGATTAATTGTTATTCCCAATATGTGGATTGTGATGTTATGTGATAAGATATGTTTGATTTAAACTGTGAAGATGTGATTTTCTATTGATGATGAATTACTGTGACATCCTGTATTAAAAGTAGAATTGTATTTCACTTGAATAATTTAAAGTAAGTTGACAATGGTTTCGAAGAGACCGGAGTCGAGTATTAGTAAATACCCGAAACCACTTCGATTCATTATAGATTGATTTGTGAAATCAATAAGCTGGTTTGGGTTGATTTAAGTGAATTGGACCATTTAATCTAAGTTTTGACACTTACAAATTGATGTGTGATATAAGTGATGTTTATAACAGCTTGTTAAGTTGTAAATTGATTTAAGTAACCCGGGTTTTATATGGGTTGTATGTTTTTGTATTTCATGATATATGGGTTTACTCACGCTGGTTTCCAGCCTGACCCGGGTGTTACTTTGATGTAATGCTCGGGTCAGACCGAGTATTACAGATTTTCAGGTAAGGACGTTCCGGAGCACAGAAGGCGAGCTGGATGGCTGGAACGTATGGAGCGTACCTGCTGTGATATATAGTTATATATCTAGGATATGTTGTTTTATAACTGTCCTGTGTTGTGTAAATATTGTAACTCTGATATATGAAAATGTAAATGTACAGAATACAGTTCTTTTTGTAAACTGTTATTATGTGATATTATATTTTATCCACTGCGAATGTGAAGTTTTTTGAGTCTTGTTTCTGTTTCTTTTTCTTATATCTTTTCTTCTTTTCTAACTATCTGGAAATTTCGGGATCGAAATTTTCGGGTCGTTACACTAATATTTGCAGAGCAGTGTTGACCTCTTGCTTGCATTTTAATATTTGTGACTGTAAATCATTTTTTCCATTGCACCATTTTTTGATTTCCTTTTTGATGGTTTTCTGCATATGAATAAGGTTGAATAACTGATTTCTTTCAGGGAAAACAAAACATTTTTCGACTGTTTCTTTATACCCCTCGCACATAACCCAGTGATTCATGAATTTAAAGGGTTTTGGACCTTCGTATGTTTGAATGCAATTAAAGTGGAACATGATAGGTACATGATCACTTGTTGATAGATCTAAATATTTTGCATGAGATTTTTTGAACATGTTCATCCATTCTATGTTGCAGAAAAGTCTATCAATTTTTGTAGCAATGTTCTTGTAAGGCCCTGATCTCCATGAAAATTTGACCCCTGAAATACTGATTTCTTTAACCCCTGCAGAGTTGATAAAATTATTAAGCTCCTGAATGTTTCTGATTGTCAACTTTTTTCCTCCCATTTTTTCCTTCAAGAGCCTAACACAATTGAAATCCCCAATGATGCACCAAGGTGTACTAAAAGTGTTTGCTTCTTTTTCCAGTTGTTTCCATAAACTTATCCTTTCAGATTCAAGATTTAAAGCATAAATAACAATGATAATGCATTGAGCCTCTGCAGTGTTATTTAGCATACAAGTAATGTGTTGTTTGCTCTTAGAGATTGCATAACTACTCCAAATATCTGAATTTAACATAATAAGAATTCTGCATTTGTGATGATACTCAATGTTATTTATGCATGTCCATTTATTTCCCCAAGATTCCATGTATTGCTGAAGTTTATTTCTTCTCAATTTATTCTCAACTAAGCAAAAAATAGAAGGTTTTTGTGAGCACACAATATTTTTTACCTCCAATACATGCGCTGCCTTGTTAAGACCCCGCACATTCCAACACAAGATAGACATTATTTGGATGAACTTGATTGACTCCTGGTCCTTATAGTGGGAGTCACACTTTCATGTACCCCTTTGTTCTTTTTCCTTTCTTGAAAATTCTTACCTTTCATTTCTGCAATTTCTTTTTCAAATTCAGGATTAATGGATGTGAGGTTTGTAGGCGTATTATTGGGCGGATTGTCAGTTGAAGGGTATATGGGATTGATACATGATTGAGATAGAGAAGATTCATCCACCTTCGAGTCTTTCATGTCTTTCTGCACCTGAAAAGTATTAAGCACTATAGTTGTTAGATCAGAAACTTGATAATTAGAATTATTTAAGACATGTTTAGTATGATTTAACAACTCCCTGCTACTATTTTTCTCCGATGATGATGTAATGACCGAGGCTTTTGCCGATGACGTCAATACATTTGGATCCAGAGTGATTGTACTCATAGATGGTCCTTCTTCAATGTTATGTATGTGAGATAGAAAGATGAGCATAGGGTCCCTTTGCAATTGTGGCAGCCATGCTAGTTTGTGGAGGTAAGTCAGATACTACACATTCAGTTGATGGCGAGGCTGCAATTGCAACTGCCGGCTCCTTTGAAGACTTCTAAACTATCTCAACATTCAGAGCATTTGTATCTGATGGAGAAACTTCATTTTCTTTGTTTGAATTATTGGCATTTTGTGTACTAAAAGCTTTATTACATGTTGTATGATCTTGTACATTGGACTCATCAATTGTAATAACTTCTGCATTATGATGCACTACTCCTTGTGAATTTATGTAAAATGTCTGTTGAATTATAGTGTCCTCTGGAATAATATCCATGCTATTAGTCTCATGATTAATAGATGTAGATTTTGGTATCCATTTTTGCATAAATGATATAGGACACTCATTGTCTACATGACCAAAACATACACAATTGTGACAAACTGGAGGAATGAATTCATATTCAACATTCTGCATAACACAATCACCCTTGGGCAGTTTTATTTGCACTTCATTTTCAAATTTATAGGACGCATCCACCTCAATCAGCATTCTGGCAAATGCTATTCTACTCCTATTTTTAGTATGTTCATCCATTGCAATAGGTCTTCCAATAGTGCTGGTAATTTTACACAATGAAATGTGGTTCCAATATGCAAAGTTGAGATTAGGAAATCTCACCCAGATAGGAATGGATAATAAAAGGTCTTTTTCATATTTGATAGAGCTGTTCCATTTTTTCATAATAATAAACTTCCCATCCATCATCCATGGACCTCCTTCTAATATTTTATTACAATCTTCTGCTAATTTAAATTGAATTAGATAGAAACCATTATCTCTAGCAAAGACTTCAAATTTACCCTTTGGAAGCCACATTCTTTTTATATATGCTTTAAAAAACATATAATACGGTCTTTTCCCCACCAAATAGATAAGAATTGAATTAGACCACATCTTCTCTATAGATATTAGCTCCTCCTCAATTATTGCAGTTTTCCTGTCATTAACAATTACTGGATCAAAGAATTGCATGGTTTCATCTTGCTTCTTTTCATTAACCAAATCACACCAACTTTTGGGAGTGGCCTTGGAATTAACGGCAAACACGCCCGATCTATCAGATGATCTAATCACCTTCGCCCGATCCATCTTTGCACGAGAAGAACGATTTAGCACAGCCGCCTTCTGCTCTTTTGACCGATCCAACAGATGGTTCCTCACCTTTGACCGATCCAATTCTTTTGCCCGGTCTGTCTTCTGCATATTCGCCTGCCTCCTCCTCCCATCCATCACTTTTGTCCAGCCCTCTTCATCTGCCTCCTCCCCTCCTAGATCCGCAGCTGCTTGAGATGCCATGATTTAAAACATTAGTTTTTTTGAATTTTTTACTTACACAATTTATTTCAAAAACCCGTTAACTTCAGATTTTACTTCTTAATTATGATTTAAAAATCTTATTTATCTGAAATTTTCAATTTCATACTTTTCCAAATTCCTTTCCAATAGATTTAAACCTTAAATTCCAAAATAAATTCTTTATCTTTTAAAATAATATCACTAAGGTTTTAAAATTCATTACTTCCCCTTTTATTCAAAATCTCCTTTCCCGTTCTTGGAATCTATTAATTAAAATTCAAAAATCCACTTTTATCTTTTTATTTCCATTCGTTCTTCAATTTATCCCAAATTCTCTAAAATCATTTTACTTACAAATTCGCTCTCCTTTTATTTTCTTTTCAAAAATCGAATTTATATATTTTTGGTAACCTAGTATACCCAATATATTCAATCAAACTGTAGCATCCAATAATTCCAATTATCAATATAATTCATCACAGAATATCAAATAATCAAATCACAGAATTATTAGAACAATCTAAATAATTTTGAGGAATCCAGTTGGATCGCTCTAACCTGTTTTCCCTGCATCCATAGATGTTAGCACAATATAGAATACCAATTCCACTTCAAGGTGGAATATCACGGTATATGGGATTAATATAATATCATCCGCTATTATGCAGCGCATATGGTCTCATCCGCTATATAATGCGGGAAATCAATCACTCTAAATACATATATAATACCAATTCCACTTCGAGGTGGAATATCGCGTTATATGGGTTTAATATAATATCATCTGCTATTATGCGGCGCAGGGTCTAATCCAATATAAGTGATAATAATTTATCATCCAAGCACACACAATCAACAATTTTAAATTTAACTGTTTAAATTTAAATAAAACCCAAATGAGTGAGATTAACTCACCTTTGTTATTGATTTGCTATCCATTCCATCTCGACTTGTTTTCCATGATTTTCAGACCTTGTATAAACATTAGATGTTTTATTAATATTCGAGTCAATTGAACAATTAAATTTCCATTTGATAATTCAATTAACCACATATTTTATTACCATTAACATAATTAATTTACTAATAATTTAATTTAAACTAATAATTTCCCTTTAAAAATCTTTTAGTAACTAAAATAAATTAAGTCAATCGTACAATTTTATCACCAAATCCCTTATATAATTTTCTTCCAAAATCTTAAATAAATTTCTTGTACACACACACATATATAAATTTAAACCCTGGAATTTTTAAAACTAAACAGTAAACATTCATTACTGAAAAAACAATACACCGAGTTATAAACGTATATATTCTGATAATCAATAATGAACAAATCGAATTCAAATAGTTTTAAACTTATTTAACTAAAATAAAATTTAATTACCTTGCTGTCATAAATATAACTCATTAAACATTTCAAACAAACTGTTTTATATTTTACTGCCAATTTTAAAATCCTGCCCATATAAATCAAAACAAAAACAAACAAAAAAATAATGTTAAAAATATTTCTGTGTATCAAATTTTTTTTCTTACCATGAACATATACTAAATTAAATAATAATAAAAACTACCTGACAACAACCACCCAAAGAACAAGACACCAAAATCTCGCGACAGAAAACAATCCATAACCATCGCCAACAACCTCTTCTAGCCGCCACCAGAACAATGCGATCGAGAGCCGCTACCACTCGTGGACTGCAGAGTCTCCCTCTGGTTCGAAAACCTAGCCCAACGTTGTTCCAGAATCTCGAGTTCGCGCACGCAAATGCTAGCCTTCGACGAACTCACCAAGGTCTTCTCCAAACTATGCCACGATATCGATGAGCCTGTTGCCTCACGTGCCTCCACTACCAAGATCTGCCGAAGACCCAAATCGAATTCCTACCCGCGACGCCCTCCAACAATCAATCGCGACATGAAATGGCTCGAGATGATCAATACTCGACACTGTATTTCGACCTGCTATCGTTCGTCCCTCTTTCTTTTTGTTTTTTTATTCGATGTTAATTCGAAAATGAATTAGAGGGGAGGTGAAGAATCTACGATTTCACTAAGCTTGATATTATACTTTTATTTTTTTTAATTTTTTTATCTTTTACCAAAATCTATGTTCGGCCACTTGATTTAGTTGAGGGAAAAAGGAACATCTGTTATACGATTAAAGGAGGCAGTAAACATGTGTTCCAAAAGATGAAACGCGTTTAAATTTTGTCGATTGTATGAATACATATATACATTTAATTTAAATTTCATATTCAAATCATCTCAATTTACGCAACTCAAATTCTCGACCTCCTATTGAGGCGTGCCGCTAGGCGTTTATAATTTTAAACCCTATTTCGAACGAAATGGAAAAGGTTCCGAGTCCTAATTCGATCGTATGGAGAAGATAGCTTTTTGAATCCAATATAATATTAAATTTTCGATATAGATATCAACCCATTTATCTACCGTACGACCAAACGATCACTCCAAATACTACGAAAATTGAAATCCGACAATAATACACTATTACGGATCCAATGGAACTGGTCTTGTCGAAATTCGAGAGTGTGCCTCGAAAGGATATTTTTAAATTCAATTTAAACTATAAAATTTTCAAAACTTAACAAAACACTTCCAAATTTAAGTTTAACATTTTTACTCTCTTCAGTACTATCAATATAAATTTTACAAGCCTTTGAAATATTTTTATCCAGCTTAAAATCCAAGATTCACTATTTAAACTAATTTCTGAGTATTAAATTCAATACTTTAATTGTCAAATAAATAGTGATATTTGAAATTCAAGTTAATTACCTTTCAAATATTTAAAATAAATTAAATATTTCAATTTTAAATATCCAGAAATTTCAGGTTTTCACATTCCTCCCCCTTAAAAGAATTTCGCCCCCAAAATTACTAGTTAAGTGGAATGGTCCATAACCCGTTCATTATCTTTCCAAAGCCAAACAGCTTTTATCAACAACCGAAACAATCTTTCATAACAACACTATTACCCTTACTAACCTTTCAAAATTTCCAAACAACATTGCTAACTCAACCATTCAAATTATAAATTCAAATTCAAATTTAAATTTAAAACCTAATTTAAACTATCAGAATTTTCTTAAAATTTTTCTAACTCCCTAAATTTTTAAAATTTTTTGCCAGTGTCTCCTTTGCGCAGCTAGCTCGGTACAACTACAAAACGCCTTTACGGGCCCCCAATCGCAAAAGAAAACAAAAGGCCAAGCAGCTAGACGAGAAAACAATCAAATTTCATATAGAAATTCAAATACATACCTTTGCCGAGCAAAATTCAATTCTTCAAAAATCAAAAATCCCAATTCCCTTTTTTGCTTTTAAATACCTGTATATCCTACTTGGCCACAACATCCAATCACAGAATCCCAAAATCAATCTATACATTTATTTTAAGGGTTCATATCTATTCCATTCACACTCATATGATGCATGTATATCATCCGTATGCAATACCTAATTTGATCGCTCGCTCGATCACACAATTTCACTTCCGAACTAGTATCGTCCACCCGACCTCTTAGTGCAGACTCAGATCTGATTTCTTGATCAGAAACCGTCATTCTCCTTGCATAGCCACAAACAATGATAGAGAATTTCTAGAATCAATCAAAATCCGTATCCAGGGTTCGCCATCGAAAATCGAATGAAAAATCCCAACTGGGATCGGTATGACTACCTCGAAATTATGTGCTCGAATCTGGATCAAATCGCTATGCGAATAAATAATATACGTATTTCTTACGTATTTATATCCATTTATTATTAACTATACCAATTCTCTTTAATTCACATTATTTTGATTTCTATTCCCTTATTCACAACCATCCCATTTCACAACTTTACTTAATCTCTATTCCAAAATTACTTAGTATTTTCAAAACCGAATTTACTTAAGAATTTTCACCCTTAACTTTTCTTAAGTTTAATATAAGTATTTTATATACTCTTACATGATTACTTTTGCTCTATCACTTGGTTCTTATCTACATTTATTCAGATTGGATTCCAATTCCATATGAATTCAATTTACCTTCATTTTTGATATTGAATTCTATTTACCTTTATCTCAAACCATATTAAATTAATCATTTCTTTAATTAGCTCACTACTAATTTATTTAAATCTCAAACACTTCTATTCCCAATTTCCATCCAGATTTTCATTTCAATTCTTCTTGAATTCAGTTCATCTTCAAATTCTGAGTATTGAATTTTATCAACTATTTTCCATTCACAACCGGTTCATATCATTATTTAAATTAGTTCCACTTACTAATTTATTTTAAATCTCAATCAATTTTTATTTCCAATCTTTTATTACTTAGTTCACTTCAAATTAATTCTACAACTTCACTTTATTTTACACATTTTAAATTAATTCCCAATATTCAGTTCCCATTTTATTTTCTTACAAACGCAAATTCATTTATCCATCCACAATTTTATTTCTATTCCATCTACCAACCTTCTTTAATTGACTTATCTTTCTAACTTTATTCCCTAGTCACACTTACCTTTATTTGACCCTTCAAGTTGAATCTTGTTCCACAAATTTCAAATTGCAATAAAAAGTTTATTTCCAAACTCTCACTCCCTTTCGTTCCTTCGAACAAATTGACAATTCACTTTCCCTGACACAATTTAAACCGAGTCCATTTTAATTCGAATTTTTAACTTCTATATGTTTTCCGGCTTATTTACTCCAATTCCATTTAAAATTTCAAAATTCCTTAAGTTTCCAACTTGTTTAAATTTCATAAACATTTTAAAAATAAATTCCAAAGTCTCTTTCAACCAGTTACTCAAATTTGCAACAAATACCAATTCAATATCCCTTGTATTTTAAAATCAAAACGATTTTACCAACCCAAAACTTCAATATTTCAAAAAAATCGTTTTTGAAATCAAAAATTCAAGTGCATATCCTATTTCCTTGAATTTTAAAAACTAACCCAGTTTTGTAACAACTCTGATTTAAAACAATTTGGTAGCAATCCCTCTCTTGGAAATTCGAAAATGAACATCGATGATGCTGCAGTCATCACCGAAGTTATTTTCCAACGACCAAAAGAGTTCAATGCTTTATCTCTTTAAAACCCCTCAAATATTTTTAAATTTCATATCTCACCAGATTTCAAATCCAATTCAAAAATATTTCCAAAATAATATCACTATTATTTCTCCAAAACTTTTGAAAATCATTTTCAAACCCAAAGGAATTCGATTTTCAAAATTTCAGTTCCAATCCCTTTTAATTCATATTCAAAAACTTCTCTAGAATTTTATTCTATTATAAATCACATTTATAATTCACATTTATAAATTTCATTCTATTATATGAATTCATTTCCTTAATCTTTGGTTATAATCTTTACCATTTATTCAACTTTCACTTAACAATGATAATAATTTAATATTATCATATCCTAACAATCAAGCAACCATATATTTCCATAATAATTTGCAGATTTTTTTCTCTCTTATATACAAAAATAATTTGGATAAAATTATTTCATTTACCCTATTTTAAAAACAATAGTATGTCGGTTTATCTTGTTTAAGAGTTTAGAAAACCCTATCGACGACGTGGCGTCCCACACATCGACTAGAATCAATAAACACTCAACTGATAAGTCAACACAATATAAAAAAATTTATATTCAGTAACAAATACGCTCTCATATCTTTTAATACACTCAAACTCATTCTAGAGCACTACGGACTCTATACTAATGAGTAATTCCCACCAGAGCCAAGGTTCTCGCTCAACCTTTCGCTCTGATACCAAATGTAACGACCCGATTTTTCGACGCCAGAAAACCGAACTATTTGGGTAAAAAGAAGAAGGAGATAGAAGAAGAAATAGAAACAATATCAGAATCTTACCAACGCAGCGGAATAAAATATAGTAGATGATAACAGATCTTTACACAAAAGAAATTATATCTATTTTATACATACATCATCAGAATACAGATCAGAGTTCGATACAATCACAACACAACTCAGGACGGTTATAATTATCTCGTCCTTCCAAAACTGAATACACAGCGGAATTTACATCATATACGTCGGATACGTCTCGCCATCCAGCTCGTCTCTTGAGCTCCACAACAGTCCATCCAAAATCTGTACTCTATAATACTTGATCTGACCCGAGCATTATAGTTAAATAACACCCGTGTCAGTATGGAATACCAACGTGAGAAAAACACACTCAATTGGATTATTAAAGTTTTCAAAATCCTTTGAAAAACAAAAGCATCTCGTAAGACCACGCCACAAATAAATATGTTGGGTTTTTACCTTACGATAGCCAAAACATTTCTTATCAAAATCCTCGATATTATAATGGGGTCCATATACAAATAGCTGAAATTGTTACATGATTAAATTCCAGCATACTAGCCACAAAGTGGGTTCTACAAACAAAAATCGTAAAGGCATGTAGGGAGAATGAATTTCCAACTAATGACTAGGCACTGGGTACCACCTGTCACAGTACCTGGTCTAGATCAGCGTACCGAGGATCCACCCTAAATCCCCTACAACACAAGACCGAGACTACTCCTTACTGAATAATTTCGAGTAAGATCACTGTAACAACCCGCATATTTAACGATTTTATATTTAAATGATTTATTTAAGTATAGCGTCGTTAGTCGGATTTTGGGTCCGAAATGTTACTTTCTGCAAACGGCCGAATTGGAGCTCGAAACCACCTCCATCGGTTCCAAAATGGCGTTTGCGATCTTTTTGAGTATAATCTTTGATATGTTTGGAGTTTGTGAAATTTTGACCCTTTTTCTATTGGGTTTTGGGTTGGGTTCAGCCCACTAGCTTAACTAATACCCTAACTCAGCCCCTTCTCTTCATTCATCTTCATTTCATTTTCATTTCTTAAGCTCCAACTGAAAATGGTGGAAAGGAAAGGGAATTAGAAACTCCAAACCCTAGTTCTTCTTGGTAGCTCATAATCTTGCTCCAAAATCGAAGGGAAGCCATTGGTAAGCTTCTTCTTCATCTTCTCTATCTCTTTCTCTCTTCAATTTCAGAAAGTTCCCTAAAACCTAATTTGGGAAATATGTGTTTTATCCTTTGATTGAAGCTAGTTGGGTTGAAGTAGAGATTAGTTGGTCATCTCCTTGTTATTGAGCTTCTTCTTCTTCTTCTTTGTCTTTGGGAAAAGGTGAGTTTTGAACTCACATCTACTTCTCTTGATTTCATTGATGTTGGGTATGAATTCCTAACACTTGTTCATATGCACTTGCTTTTGGTTTGGATTGAATTGGTGAATATCCAAATTTTTAGTGTTTGGGTTCAATTCTTTAAAGATCCCAACTTTGATATTGGAACATGTTTTTGGTAGCGAATCGGAGAACTAATGGAGCTGGGGTATCTATTGGCTAAAGCTCCTTAGGTCCATTGCTCGAACGGTCGCGGTTTGGAAGAATTGGCATTTCATTGGAAAAAGCGCAGAATCTGCAGAAATTTGCAGTTCGGCCGACCGAGCCCTGTAGCCGGTCGACCGACCTGCTACCCCGAGCCATGTTTTATTTTCTGCATCTGGCCAGCCGACCGAGCCCTGTAGCCGGTCGACCGACCTGCTCATGTTTTGCCTGTTTTGCCTATTTTTGCATATTTTGATTGGTTTTCCAAATTTTATCGATTCAAGTTGCTTTTTAGTAGTTGTTATTGCACCTTTGACTTTGATAACTTATTCTTGACTTCATCCACGGGTTTTTATAAAATAATCTCTCGAATCATATTTTAAAGCTCGTTTCTCCAATTTATAAATTCTATTTAAAACACACAATTTCGCACTTCGAGCGAAGTGGAAGGGTGATTAAATGGTTGGGCAAATCACGGACCATGAATCTGTGCATTTATCCTTCCGATTAATCCTCGACCTATTCAATTGATTGTTTTGACCTTCGGGTTTGGTTTATCGATGAGATGAGGTAAACTTTGTACTGCTTTGAGTGTGAAAGTGACTGACGGATAGTAAACCGTTTAGTGCGAACGAGTGGTTATGGGACATACGTTAACACTTTTCGGATTCCTTTTCGAGAGTTGTGACACATTCCGCCAGTTAGTGGTGTCCAGTACTGGGTCTTCGACCTTCACCACTACGGCTTGTCGCCCTATAGTATCGCTTTCTATGTTGGTCGTTATGAGCCGCAAGGGTGATATTGGGTTTGTGCCTTCGGGTTTGTCGCCCTATAGTATCGCTTTCTATGTTGGTCGTTATGAGCCACATGGGTGATATTGGGTTTGGAGTCTTCGGGCTCATGGAGCCTTGTTTATACAGTACTGAGCTTGAGCAATTTTCTGATGTTTCATTCATATGTATATTCCGTAGGTATCGCCCTTCGATGTTGGTCATTATGAGCCGCATGATGAGTAGCGTTTACCTTGCGGAACTTGTATACCTTATTGGTATTTGTTATTGCCTTTTTGGCTTGCTTTGGGATATTCCTATCCTTTGTTTCTATATGTTGCCGATGATATGAGGCTTTTTATCATATGATTCATCTTTTGTTAGATGATTGTGTTATCTCCTTTAGAGATATTTGTTATACTTGTAACCTTGTAGTTTTATTGTTGTTCAGTTTATCTAACTGATTTGTTTAGCTAGACTGACCCGTGTACTTTTACTCGGGTCAGGCCGAGTTGTTTCAGGTTAGGTACTTTGGACTTAGCCTATTTTGCTTCCGCATGGACTACTTCTCTAGCTTCTTTTTGTCATAGCTTTTGTGTAGTCCTATTATGTTGTAACTCTGATATTTATTCTTCTGGATTCATCTGTATATTGTGGTTTGCTATACCACTTGACATGTATCATTTTGTATACTCTGTTATGTATCCATGTATGTGTGTATATGATGATCTACTATTCTGTGATGTATATTACATTTGAGTTGTTATATTCTGTTCTGATAGATCCTTCAGCCACCTATGGTTTTGTTTTAAGTAGTCATTGGATATGTCGATCTGTTTGGTACGATTTTTGCCAATGTATTTAATGGATAGTTAAAGCAAGGCTATAGATGGTCGCTCCTATCCAGCCTTATTCTCCGTATTAGCAGACGGTATTACCTAATAATACTCTTTGCTAATGTGGGTATAGAGATGGGGCGTCACAGCGTGGTATCAGAGCTGAGTTCAGAACAAAATATGATAAACACTGAATAGAGCACATATTACGATACATCAGAGTGTGATAAGTGATACAAATCTTTGAATCATCGTGTCTCTCTATTCCTTCTACCATCAAAGGTTAGAAGGATTTGGGAATATGCCTAGGAATGCATTTAAATTCCGTAGTATTCCATATTGAATTATCTACCTTGGGAATAATCTTTATCTTATCTTAACTTTCAGCTTATGGCTGGAAGAGACGGAGGACGACGCTCAGATGTTGGGCAATCCAGTGGCTCACATCCGGATGGCGTTTATATGCCTGCCAATCAGTTTTTAGAGTGGTTTAGGAGCACACAGCCTCCGGCTCCTACTCGAACATCTCCTCCATGCAAGTCCACCTTCGCACGTTTGTGCAGTGATTTTTCTCATCTTGGAGGGAAGCCATTTAAAGGCTCCGAGATTGTTCTTGAGGTCCAAGTTTGGATTCGCTTGTACGAGCATGTTCTCTCTCGCATGGATCCTTCTGACCATGATAGAGTTCTTGTAACTTCTAGCTTATTGCAAAAGCATGCCCTTGACTGGTACGAGCTTCTTTTAGCTGAATTTGATGAGTCTGCTCTTTCTTGGACTCAGTTTCAGGAACGATTCGAACTTAAGTTCGTCCCTGAATCGGAGAAAGCTTGGTTGTCCCGGCGCTTTCTTGAATTGAAGCAAGGGGAGTCTTCCGTTTCTGAATATGTTGCATCTTTCGAGGCCTTATCTAAGTATGGTCTTGAATTCATTAGTACCTCGTATAGGAAGAATCTGAAGTTGGTATCTGGTCTTAAGAAATGTCTTAAGAAGTCTTTAATGCTCCAGCTTAAGCTTTACTTTGAAGAGTTGGTTGATTCGGCACTTCATCTTGAAGCCTTCGAGAAGGAGTGTGATTGTGGGAATGATGTTGAGGTTCGCAAGAACGCCAACAAGAGGCAGTTTCCATTTGATAAGCGGAAATTTTTCCCTTCCAAGAAGAAAAAGCATGTTGAAACTGAGTCTCGGTCTGCTGGAACACCTTCCATTAGGAAGTGTTTCAATTGTGGTTCATCTGATCATATGATTCGAGCTTGTCCTAAGCCTCTCTTCTGCCGCTACTGCAAGAAGGAAGGCCATCGTAGTTCTACTTGTCTTATTGCTCCGAGTAATCTTCTGTCAGGAAAACTAAATATAGAGGATGCTTCTGGAGGTTCTTTTCAGAGAAAAGGTACATCTCCATCTGTTTAGGAAGGTTCTATTTTATTTCTTGACTATTGTATTCGAGTTCTCTTCGATACGGGGGCTTCACATTCTTTCGTATCGAAGAAGCTCTTTGTCTTTGGATGTTTCTTGTATGGTTACTTCTTTGAGAATTGCGAATCCGAATTGGTGGATCCGCAATGCTCAATTTGCTTGTATTGATGTCGAGATTATTTATGTGATTTTCTTTCCGAGCCAATTTGCATGTTATGCGTTACTTAGGCTTCGGAATTGATATTTTTGAAAGGATTGACTTAATTATTATGAAGCCATATCCTATATCCCGAGTGGACTATTCATCCTCGACATTTTCAATCTGTTAAATGGATTTCTATCTTTCTTTGTGATTTCGATTTCCAATTTCATGGCATCATTTTTCTTTAAGTCCTCATGATGAGGAAAGTGTTGTTTCTCTCATTCTTGTAGTTTGAGAATTTTCAGGTATTTCTGGTCTTGTCTTAGGATTATCACCCAATCAATCTTTTGTTGTAGTGTTAAGGTGTTTTTAGCTCGACCTTACCACCGGTTTTCATTTGACTACGAGTTGCGGAAGTTAGCATTCCACTTACCACTCTCCGCACTCGTTGTAATTCTTATGAATGATTTGTTGTGTCATTCAGTTTGTCCAGCTCATTTCATCCATTTTATGAATTGAGTATTCTACGAATATCTCGATGATTCCATTTTTGTATTTGTTGACTTTGGATGGAATTAGCAATCTAAAATTTTTGCAAATCTTTTTCATAAGAGTTATTTATAAGTACAAATGGGATTTTTGTTTTTAAAACGAACAAAGAGAATTTTCAAATTTTTTTAGAAACATGTTTATTATATAGATGATGTTTTGTGATTGTATTGCCCATTGAGTGCTTTAAGAATTCTGGTCGATGCGCTTGATCAACGTTTTTGATAGGAATCTCCTAAACGCTTTGATGAGACAATCAGACACAGTGAATTGATTTGAAATAAGGAAATTTTCTAAAAAAAATAGTTACATAAAGATAATTGTGATTTCGAAAGTTTTAGTTTTTTGGGGAAGAATATTATTTGAAAGAACTCTTTTCCGATACTCTTATTCTTGGGATTCCCGAAGGGAACCAAGACTTTATCTTTTGTTCCAAAGCTAATCGTATTGGTTTGGATGTCGTTCCCTTGCAAAAGAGAACGCGCTATCACTTATGTTTCTAAACCATTAAGCTTACCGAGACTAGATATGCCACCTATGATCTAGTGCTCGCGGCTATTGTTTTTGCTTTTTGTATTTGGCATCATTACTTTTGGGTGAGGGATTTTTCTCTCCTTACCAATCATAATTTTGAAATGTTTATTTTCTTATGAGGAACTTAATGTTGGTTCGAGTACCTAGCATCTTATGATCTTGATATTTTAATTTCCGAAAAGGGGATCATGTTGCCAATGCATTTAGTTGTAAGCAGCAAGTGATTGTTTCTTTGTTGATGTCCGAATGGAATGGTCTTTTTTACCAAGTTCATCGGACGCTTTGTTGTACTTTATTTTGTTGAGCTTTGGTTCATTTGACGTATTGTTTGTACCACGTCGGTGTTCCAAATTATTTTGAGCTTAGGAATCCATAGAATTCTCTGAGCAAGCAAGTTCGGACTTATCCTCTCGTGCTCTTTATGGTGAACTTCTTATTCTGTTATTCTTTTGTGTTGATATGTTTGTGGTAGTTGGGAGAATCACCTACCTCTTGTAGAGTTCTCCAACAATAATAGTTTTCAGTCTAGTATTGGTATGGCTCCTTTCGAAGCCTTATACGGAAGGCCATGTCGATCACCTTCTTGTTGGTTGGGATCTGAGGAGAAGCTTATTCTTGGTCCAGATTTTGTTCGTGATTCTTCCGAGAAGATTGATCTTATTCGATTGAGAATGAAAGAGGCACAGAGTCGCCAGAAATCCTATGCGGACAACCGTAGGAAGCCTCTCGAGTTCTCGATCGGCGATCTTGTTTTTATTCGTGTTTCTCCTTTGAATGGGGTTATGCGCTTCAATATGACTGGGAAATTGGCTCCTCGTTATATGGGACCATTTTCTATTACTGAACGTATTGGCCCTGCGGCTTATAGAGTTTCACTTCCAGCTCATTTATCTGGTATTCATGACGTGTTTCACGTCTCTCAACTTCGGAAGTGTCTTCGGGAGTCAGATTCTGTTATTTGTTCTCCTGATTTGCAAGAGCTTGAGGTCTCACCGGACTTATTTATTATACAGGAGCCTATTCGCGTGCTTGATATGGAGGTGCGACACCTTCGAAACAAGGACGTACCGCTCGTTAGGGTTCAATGGTCCGCTAATCCCAATGACTGTACTTGGGAAACCAGAGAGTTTATCGAGCGATCCTATCCGGGTTTTCTATCTTTGCTTTGAAACGGTGAGAATGTCTTTTTATCTCAAGCTTATTTCCTTTTCTTTTGAATGTTGTATGTATGTAGTTGTTACAAATATCGTCTCTAGAAATTGCGGGGACGCAATTTTGTAAGGAGGGGAGATCTGTAACAACCCGCATATTTAACGATTTTATATTTAAATGATTTATTTAAGTATAGCGTCGTTAGTCGGATTTTGGGTCTGAAATGTTACTTTCTGCAAACGGCCGAATTGAAGTTCGAAACCACCTCCAATGGTTCCAAAATGGCGTTTGCGATCTTTTTGAGTATAATCTTTGATATGTTTGGAGTTTGTGAAATTTTGACCCTTTTTCTATTGGGTTTTGGGTTGTGTTCAGCCCACTAGCTTAACTAATACCCTAACTCAGCCCCTTCTCTTCATTCATCTTCATTTCATTTTCATTTCTTAAGCTCCAACTGAAAATGGTGGAAAGGAAAGGGAATTAGAAACTCCAAACCCTAGTTCTTCTTGCTAGCTCATAATCTTGCTCCAAAATCTAAGGGAAGCCATTGGTAAGCTTCTTCTTCATCTTCTCTATCTCTTTCTCTCTTCAATTTCATAAAGTTCCCTAAAACCTAATTTGGGAAATATGTCTTTTATCCTTTGATTGAAGCTAGTTGAGTTGAAGTAGAGATTAGTTGGTCATCTCCTTGTTATTGAGCTTCTTCTTCTTCTTCTTCTTCGTCTTTGGGAAAAGGTGAGTTTTGAACTCACATCTACTTCTCTTGATTTCATTGATGTTGGGTATGAATTCCTAACATTTGTTCATATGCACTTGCTTTTGGTTTGGATTGAATTGGTGAATATCCAAATTTTTAGTGTTTGGGTTCAATTCTTTAAAGATCCCAACTTTGATATTGGAACATGTTCTTGGTAGCGAATCGGAGAGCTATTGGAGATGGGGTATCTATTGGCTAAAGCTCCTTAGGTCCATTGCTCGAACGATCGCGTTTTGGAAGAATTGGCATTTCATTGGAAAAAGGGCAGAATCTGTAGAAATTTGCAGTTCGGCCGACCGAGCCAGCCATGTTTTATTTTCTGCATCTGGCCAGCCGACCGAGCCCTGTCGCCGGTCGACCGACCTGCTCATGTTTTGCCTGTTTTGCCTATTTGTGCATATTTTGATTGGTTTTCCAAATTTTATCGATTCAAGTTGCTTTTTAGTAGTTGTTATTTCACCTTTGACTTTGATAACTTATTCTTGACTTCATCCACGGGTTTTTACAAAATAATCTCTCGAATCATATTTAAAAGCTCGTTTCTCCAATTTATAAATTCTATTTAAAACACACAATTTCGCACTTCGAGCGAAGTGGAAGGGTGATTAAATGGTTGGGCAAAACACGGACCATGAATCTGTGCGTTTATCCTTCCGATTAATCCCCGACCTATTCAATTGATCGTTTTGACCTTCGGGTTTGGTTTATCGATGAGATGAGGTAAACTTTGCACTGCTTTGAGTGTGAAAGTGACTGACGGATAGTAAACCGTCTAGTGCGAACGAGTGGTTATGGGACATACGTTAACACTTTTCGGATTCCTTTTCGAGAGTTGTGACACATTCCGCCAGTTAGTGATGTCCAGTACTGGGTCTTCGACCTTCACCACTACGGCTTGTCGCCCTATAGTATTGCTTTCTATGTTGGTCGTTATGAGCCGCATGGGTGATATTGGGTTTGTGCCTTCGGGTTTGTCGCCCTATAGTATCGCTTTCTATGTTGGTCGTTATGAGCCGCATGGGTGATATTGGGTTTGGAGTCTTCGGGCTCATGGATCCTTGTTTATACAGTACTGAGCTTGAGCAATTTTCTGATGTTTCATTCATATGTATATTCCCTAGGTATCGCCCTTTGATGTTGGTCATTATGAGCCGCATGATGAGTAGCGTTTACCTTGCGGAACTTGTATACCTTATTGGTATTTGTTATTGCCTTTTTGGCTTGCTTTAGGATATTCCTATCCTTTGTTTCTATATGTTGCCGATGATATGAGGCTTGTTATTATATGATTCATCTTTTTTTAGATGATTGTGTTATCTCCTTTAGAGATATTTGTTATACTTGTAACCTTGCAGGTTTATTGTTGTTCAGTTTATCTAACTGATTTGTTTAGCTAGACTGACCCGTGTACTTTTACTTGGGTCAGGCCGAGATGTTTCAGGTTAGGTACTTTGGACTTAGCCTATTTTGCTTCCGCATGGACTACTTCGCTAGCTTCTTTTTGTCATAGCTTTTGTGTAGTCCTGTTATGTTGTAACTCTGATATTTATTCTTCTGGATTCACTGTATATTGTGGTTTGCTATACCACTTGACATGTATCATTTTGTATACTCTGTTATGTATCCATGTATGTGTGTATATGATGATCTACTGTTCTGTGATGTATATTACATTTGAGTTGTTATATTCTGTTCTGATAGATCCTTCAGCCACCTATGGTTTTGTTTTAAGTATTCATTGGATATGTCGATCTGTTTGGTATGATTTTTGCCGACGTATTTAATGGATAGTTAAAGCAAGGCTATAGATGGTCACTCCTATCCAGCCTTATTCTCCGTATTAGCAGACGATATTACCTAATAATACTCTTTGCTAATGTGGGTATAGAGGTGGGGCGTCACAATCACCCCACGGTTTGGATCAGCAACTGCACCACACAGCTGAAATAAAAAGGGACATCTAGACAAGGATGACCTTACCCTAATGGACGCGACACACTTAGCCTTGCTACATGACCCCTGATTTTCAGTCATTCCTGGTTGTTGAGGCTCGAGGCTAAGCATTACCTTTTTAGAATATTTCAATTAGAATGCTCATCATCCTCCTGACGATGTTCTGAAAGCATTCATCCATACAAGTCCGTCCCGGGTTCGAACGGAACCGAAGGCACTATTCCTACTACATTCATTTTTGTGACCATTTTGGAATCACCCTCAGGATTAATAGCGACTAGCCCTTGCACTTCACTGCTCCATCTTCGACTCCCAACTCTTGTCTTCCCCACTAAAACGTTCAAACCGGATCGAAGTGGTTTCCAGAAAATAAATCCCGACCCCGGTCTCTACGAAACGATCAGCGCATTGGCCAATATTGATAGTCGGTTATTTAACTATCAATTAACATTCACAAGCAATCATCAAGCCGTAATAATTTCTCCCAAATTATTAAAATCCTCAAAATATCTTCGCAAGATATTTTTCCACTTTTCAACTCTTTGAAAACAGTTTTCAAACCTTCTTTCTCTCACGGAATAAATTCCTCAAATATTTCTATTTCCACTGAAATCACCAAGTACAAATACTTTAGATTTTAAAACAATTTAAATCACTTTAGTTTTAAAATATACTTTAAAACATTTAAATTTAAAACTACTTGAACACTTTATTTTGAAAATATATACTTTAAAAATATATAAATAAAACTACTTTATAAAATATAAAACTAATTTTTAAAATAAAAATTAAGCCAAACTTAATTTAGAATAAGAGTTTACGAAATTCTATACAAGTTTTTAAATTAAAATTTTAACCAAACTATCTTTAAAATAAAATTACTTTATAAAATATAATATTAATAATTACCCTTTAAATAACTACAACTAAAATAAATTTTGAAAAAATTTACTTTAAAATTTAAAAATAATAAATATTCTAAAACATTTCTTTAAGACAAATTTTTAAAGTCTTTAACTTATAAAAAATCTCCTTTTAAAATATACTTGGCTTTCCAAGGAAATACTCTTTCCATCTCCATACCTTTTAAAAATAAACCACTTTTTATTTTTGAAACAAAATCACATTCCTTTATAAATTCCTATCGTGAACTTATACTTCCAAATATCCACTGATATTTTATTTCACTTTATAAACCCAGTTTATAAATTCCATAGTCTCACCCATCTTTCAAAACACGTTTCAAATACTAAATCAATTTTCAAAATTGATTTCCAAAATTTACTTCATTATTAAAATAATTTCTTTTACTTACACAATTTATTTCAAATACCCATTAACTTCAGATTTTACTTCTTAATTATGATTTAAAAATCTTATTTATCTGAAATTTTCAATTTCATACTTTTCCAAATTCCTTTCCAATAGATTTAAACCTTAAATTCCAAAATAAATTTTTTATCTTTTAAAATAATATCACTTAGGTTTTAAAATTCATTACTTCGCCTTTTTATTCAAAATCTCCCTTTCCATTCTCAGAATCTATTAATTAAAATTTAAAAATCCACTTTTATCTTCTTCTTCTTTTTTCCATTCATTCTTCAATTTATCCCAAATTCTCTAAAATCATTTTACTTACAAATTCGTTCTCTTTTTATTTTCTTTTCAAAAATCCAATTTCTATATTTTTGGTAACCCAGTATACCCAATATATTCAATCAAACTATAGCATCCAATAATTCCAATTATCAATAAATTAATCACAGAATATCAAATAATCATATCACAGAATTATTAGAACAATCTAAATAATTTTGAGGAATCCAGTTGGATCCCTCCAACCTGTTTTCCCTGCATCCACAGATGTTAGCACAATATAAAATACATATTCCACTTCGAGGTGGAATATCGTGGTATATGGGATTAATATAATATCATCCGCTATTATGCGGTGCATAGGGTCTCATCCGCTATATAATGCGGGAAATCAATCACTCCAAATATATATATATATATATATATATAATACCAATTCCACTTCGAGGTGGAATATCGCGGTATATGGGTTTAATATAATATCATCCGCTATTATGCGACGCATAGGGTCTAATCCAATATAACTGATAATAATATATCATCCAAGCACACATAATCAACAATTTTAAATTTAATTATTTATATTTAAATAAAACCCAAATGAGTGAGATTAACTCACCTTTGTTATTAATTTGCAATCCATTCCATCTCGACTTGTTTTCCATGATTTTCAAACCTTGTATAAACACTAGATGTTTTATTAATATTCGAGTCAATTGAACAATTAAATTTCCATTTGATAATTCAGTTAACCACATATTTTATTACCATTAACAAAATTTAATTTACTAATAATTTAATTTAAACTAATTATTTCCCTTTAAAAATCTTTTAGTAACTAAAATAAATTAAGTCAATCGTTAAATTTTATCACCAAATCCCTTATCTAATTTTCTTCCAAAATCTTATATAACTTTCTTGTACACACACACACACATATCTAAATTTAAACTCTGGAATTTTTAAAACTAAACAGTAAACATTCTTTACTGAAAAATGATACACTGAGTTGTATACGTATATATTCTAATAACTAACAATGAAAAAATCGAATTCAAATAGTTTTAAACTTATTTAACTAAAATAAAATTTAATTAACTCGCTGTCATAAATATAACTGATTAAACATTTTAAACAAACTGTTTTATATTTTACTGCCAATTTTAAAATCCTGCCCATATAAGTTAAAACAAAAACAAACAAAAAAATAATGTTAAAAATATTTCTGTGAATCAAATTTTTTTTCTTACCTTGAACATATACTAAATTAAATAATAATAAAAATTTCCTTATAGCAACCACCCAAAGAACAAGACACCAAAATCTCATGACAGAAAACAATCCACAACCATCGCCAACAACTTCTTCTGGCCACCACCAGAACAATGCGATCGAGAGCCGCTACCACTCCTAGACTGCCAAGTATCCCTCTGGTTCGAAACCCTAGCCAACCGTTGCTCCAGAATCTCGAGTTCGCGCACGCAAATGCTAGCCTTCGACGAACTCACCAAGGTCTTCTCCAAACTATGCCACGATATCGATGAACCTGTTGCCTCACGTGCCTCCACTACCAAGATCTGCCGAAGACCCAAATCGAACTCCTACCCGCGACGCCCTCCAACAATCGATCACGACATGAAATGGCTCGAGATGATCAATACTCGACACTGTATTTCGATCTGCTATCGTTCGTCCCTCTTTCTTTTTGTTTTTTTATTCGGCGTTAATTCAAAAATGAATTAGAGGGGACATGAAAAATCTGCGATTTCATTGAGCTTGATATTATACTTTTATTTTTTTATTTTTTTTTTATTTTTTTATCTTTTATCAAAATCTATGTTCGGCCACTTGATTTAGTTAAGGGAAAAAGAAACATCTGTTATGCGATTAAAAGAGGCAGTAAACACGTGTTCCAAAAGATGAAACGTGTTTAAATTTTGTCAATTGTATGAATACATATATACATTTAATTTAAATTTCAGATTCAAATCATCTCGATTTACGCAACTCAAATTCTCGACCTCCTATCGAGGCGTGCCGCTAGGCGTTTATAATATTAAACCCCTATTGCGAACGAAATAGAAAAGGTTCCGAGTCCTAGTTCGATCGTATGGAGAAGATAGCTTTTTGAATCCAATATAACATTAAATTTTCGATATAGATATCAATCCATTTATCTACCGTACGGCCAAACGATCACTCAAAATACTACGAAAATTGAAATCCGATAATAATACACTATTACGGATCCAATGGAACCGGTCTCGTCGAAATCCAAGACTGTGCCTCGAAAGGGTATTTTTAAATTCAATTTAAGCTATAAAATTTTCAAAACTTAACAAAACACTTCCAAATTCAAGTTTAACATTTTTACTATCTTCGGTACTATCAATATAAATTTTGCAAGCCTTTAAAATATTTTTATCTAGCTTAAAATCCAAGATTCACTATTTAAACTAATTTCAGAGTATTAAATTCAATATTTTAATTGTCAAGTAAATAGTGATATTTGAAATTCAAGTTAAATTACCTTTCAAATATTTAAAATAAATTAATATTTCAATTTCAAATATCCAGAAATTTCAGATCGTCACACTCATTTTCCTACGACATTGCTTTTGGAGTTATCTCTGAAGGTGACTGTTCCTCCATCCATGTAAGATGTATTCATAAGCATTTCCTTATTTCTAGTCATGTGTTTAGAGCATCTGCCATCGAGAATCCACTTCCCCTTTTATGTTATGGTACCATTAATAAAAAAGGGAATTCATTGATACACACTTCCTATGTTAGGGTCCTAGTGGTTAGGTCGAAGATAACCATTCTAAGGATACCTGATAGAACCATAAAAATTGCTATTATTTTGAATTTTAGAAAATATTGTTTTTCCATGTACTTTATCCTAATTAATTTATTATTGGTCTTAGGAACCCTAATTTTAATAGTCATCTAACTTTTTATCTTCGGTTGATATTACAAACTTTTGGATTTTTCTAAATTTTGTATACAATAAAGCATATTTTATTTTTGAATAAGGCTTGCTAGTTTTAGGTTTTTCGAAACCTAAGCCATTTTTTTACTAGTGGGTTTTGAAATACCTAAATGCAATAAATTTTATTTACCTTTTTTAAACTCGTAGATATCAATTGCAAGATTTTTTAGCTTAGTTTTTGAATTTATTATTTCTATTTTTGAAGTTTCAAAGTTAGTTTTATGTTCACGAAGGTCTTTTGAAAGTTTTAAATTCTCATCACTTTAAATTTTTAATTCATCATTTGATAGAGTATTCTAAGATGTCAAATTTTCACTAGATTATTGTGACTTAATTAACTCTTCTTCTAAAATAATTTTCTCATCTTTAAGCCTTCTTATTTCTAAGTTTACCTTATTTAACTTACCTACGATGACTTTTATATTAATGCTCTTTGTTTATCATTTAGCTCCATAGATATTTCTAATAAATTGTCCTAAGAAAGTTCATATGATACCTCACTAGTTGTGATAAAGCACATATTAGCTTACTTCGAGTCACTGTCACTATCGAAAGAAGAAAATGAGTCTAAATCAAGCTATGTTACCTAAAAGACTTTTTTCTTATTTTTGATACATATTTTGAACTTCTCCTTTTTTCTTTTGTTAAGCGCAGGATATTTTTTCATATTTCAAAGCATATCATACTCAAAACATTTGATAGAGATTGATTTGTAATTATCGTTGTTTCCAAAATTGTGTCTTTTCACCTTTTTGGTGAAATTTTCTAAATTTGTTGTAGTTCTCTACGAGGCAGATTATTTCTTCTTCCTCCAAATTTGAATCACCTTCAGCCTGGAATGCAATACTTCTTTTCTCTTGTGCTAGTTCTTTCCTAACCTACATATTAGCTTCAGACGAAATTAGATTACTAATTTACTCTTCTACCTTAAATGTGGAAAGATCACTTACATCCTCACTTATCAGAATTTTTCTTTCCAAGTCATTGGTCAAAGAGTTTAATAATTTTCACTCTAAATCAAACTCAAAGAATGTGACTCCTATTGCCTTTAGACCATGTTGTATGTTTTGAAATCAAAATACATGTCTATCATGCTTTCAATTTGTTTCATTTTAAAATACCGCATTTGATTTTCCAATAAGTTAATTTTAGTTCATTTGACCTTGTTAACCTTTGTTAGCGACTTATAACATATGTCGAATGTCATGTGTAGTTTTGTACATTATACCTCTAAAAAAATTATTTTTATCTAGTGCATAAAATAAAACATTCGTAGTTTTAGAGCTGTTGAAAGCATAAGTTCTATGAGCTTCTATCCAAATTCTTAAGTTAGTAGTAGGAAATACGTTTTGAGTTTTAGTAACTTGCTGGATCTCAAGTCCACTAGCTTCCATATAAATTCTCATACTTAGCCCAAAAAGCATAGTCATACCTAGTGAAAAGATGAGGACGTGTAGTGCATTGTCCTTCCCGAAACATTTTATAACTCATTTTCCCCATTATAACAATATTTTTTCAAAATATTACAATTTTGGAAAATAAAGCTTTATTATCAAATGAAAGTGCATTTGTTTACAGATCGACTGATATGGCTAAGTAATAAACATCTAAACTATACAAAATCCTAAGTAAGTTAAAAGTAAATAAATAAAAGTGATTACATTAGAGTTTTTCCCATATCCAGTCTCGAAGCCCCCCTTTGGTATTTCACTAAACAAACACGCTCTCTTAATTCAGAGGAATAAGTGGTAAACCCATCCAGATTCTCCTAGAAATAGGAATTCAGTTGCCTTCTATTGAAAAATATCTTCGGTAGTAGTTATGTTTTAAATATTGATTTGTCAATGTCTTCTAAATACCAAATTCCTATAACCACTTGATATGAGATAGAGTTGAATGTACAAGGTATATGAATCTGAAGCTATAAGGATGTATAGTTGAATTCAAATGATTTAATTCATTAAGTGTCCAATGGTATATAGAAGAAATATGGATCAAAATAGAAAAAGTG